>JAPQVY010000133.1:14279717-15479717 GCA_028535165.1 Quercus tomentella
CTGTGAGAGTTTAAATCCTCGATCTCAAACATACATGAGTATATTTCCTAGAAAAAAAAAAAATTTACCAAGAGATTTTTTTTTTTTTTTTTAATAAAAAAATTTATTGTAAAGGCCGAAAAGGGAAGAGAAATTTGGGCCTTTTAATATTTCGGCCATCAGAACACCGAGAGAATCTTCTCCAAGTACAGCCCAAGAAATTCTTAGATCAAATAACATTGTAATTTACCATTCGGGCATAGAATCACAAGCATGTGATCGTGCTAGCATAATAGACACTTCTCTCTCTCTCTCTCTCTCTCTCTCTCTCTCTCTCTTTAAGGTCAATAAAAAATATATGGTCATCTTTATGGGTCTCTCTATAATTTTTCATTAGGCATCTAATTAAGAAAATAGTTTCCACGATAGATTATTCTAGCATAAATTCAAATTGGTTTTGTGATATCGTAGTTTCATTTCTTAAACTAGTTCAATCAATCACTCCGTATAGTAGATGTAATTGTTTGGTTTGATGGTTTCAAAACATTTTGCTAAGTCTGTTTTATGGGGATCCATTATTTTGTTTTATGGATCTCACAAGTACCCTTTTTTTATAGAAAGGATCTCATAAAGTACTTAAATGTAAATAACAAATTTTGGTCATACGTATGTGTATGTGAGCTTGGTTATATATATATATATATATATATATATATATATATAGCCTAAAACTATAACCTTACTTAGTAAAATAAATATTACTACATATTTTGAAAATCTAACTATTGAATTACATGTTCTTTAAGCTTTTAATACACATATCAAATTTTATGTCAATCGGATATTATTTACTATATGATCTATAAACTTATATTTTATACATAATTTAAAAATACAAAAACTTGCAATTTAAACAATTTATTGATAACATAACTATTGATCTTTAATTTTCTAAAAATTTTGCAAGTATGGAGATAAGAAAAAGATTTCATCCAATAATAGATTCATCAAAATTCACTTCCAATAAAAAGATATTGAATAAAGTTGTAACCTAAGGCTATAACTAACTTTATAGCTAAATTTTGTCTATTTTTTAATAACTTAATAGTTGAGGGAAGAAAATTTTAAATCTTAAACGTCTCTGTTAGAAAGACGAGAAAGTATCAATTGAATTATATTACTTTTTTATTACATGAGCTTAGTTATTAAAGTACCTCTTTTGTATAAGAAAATAAATTATATTATATCATACACATGCATGCATGCATTTTTGAGGTTAATGTCATTCAAAAGAATTTTATATTTTGTTGGTTACTGGAATCATTGGTGAGTGGTGACTGATTCTCTGAAACGCCAAAATAATTGAGGTAAACTTGTTGGTTAAAGTGTCAGCATAGTGATAGTGTACAGTGTCTGCACTCAATTGTCCTAAACCTACCCTTTGCTTTCGGTCCAAAATCCAAATAGAGTGGCCGGTGCTGCTGGTACAGTCCCTACTGAAGGGGTAGATGGATTATGGGATTGACATATAGTAATATAGTAGGGCATTACTTCTTTCATGCACGAGGGGATTGCTGATTCTGTCGGCAATGCAAAAAGGGTAGGGTCGGTGGGGTGAAAACATAGAAGGGAAAAAAGTTTCACCCCAGTTACTTGGTAAACTTAAATGATTGTGAAAGTGGCCCATATCATGGTTACTCATCTTAATTAGATAAGGACTATAAGGTCTATAATAAGTTACAGATTTTTTGTTTTTGTTGTTATAGATTGGACAGAATTTCTATCAATAGTGTTTGCTCCACTATGATTGTTTTTTTTTACCATTAGTTCAAGACATTAATTAATTTTTGGTATAGATGGAGATCAAAGCTCATATCTTTTATTCGACAATAATGAACTTTACCAGTTGAACTAACTGAAACTTACATAAATTGCAACTAAACTAAATGAATTAAGATTTGAACAGACACTTATTATGGAAATAGAAGAAAATTAATTGAATATGGGCGAAAAAAGTTTTAATCAAGTTTACCAACTTTGATTTACAATTTACTCAAATTGTAAAAATTCGTTAATTGCAACTGACTTACTAAGGCTTTTTTTTTCTTTAGAATTCATAAGGCAGCTAATAACATGAATAAATAATTTTAAATTTTTGGCAAGCATTTGGCTTGATAAGTATTATACTAAAAGACCACTTCTTGTGATGCTTTTAGTCGAATTGCATCAGTTTCACTGGATGGAAAAATAGCTTTGGCCTAAGTTCCAAAAAACTGTTTTGCGGAAACATTTATAGTTTTGATGATTTACTGCTTTTAGAAGAAAAAGAAGATCCAAAATAGTAATTTTAGTGAAAGTGTCAATAGCAAAAATGGAATTTAAGAGTACATCAGTTTTCCATAATTGAATTGTAAGTAACAGAGATTTGCAGTGGAAATTTGACAATTGGTTTTTTTGCATACCTCTCTTAGCCTAAAATGTACTATCAAACAGGAGGTTCGAGATTGTTCTACGTTGTTCAGACCCAGCCTACACGCAGACTAGCAATTCAAACCCATTCAAAATTCCAGTTTGTGTATAACCTATGAACAAAACATTTTTTCGACTGTTTTGCACATTACTAAAGTGATACAAACATAATCCACAACCTAAGAGCCTCATAACATTTTATAAACACTACGAGAAAACTCTTGAATGTTACTCTTAAGCTGAGGTATATAGAGGGACATGCCCATTTTGGGTGTCCTATATTCTTCTTAGTTTTTAACATGAACACATCCCTTCTATTTCACTAGAAATTGAGAGAGTTTTAATGTTTAGGGATGAAATTGAGCTTAGTTTTTTTTTTCTGGGAACACATCCCTTCTATATTCTTCTCAGTTTTTTTTTTTTCTTTTTTCTTTTTTGCAAAACCTAAAAGTCTCTAATTGAGAGAGTTTTTATTAAACAAATTCACTCAAAAGTCTTGCTGCAAATTGGGTGATTGAAATTCGTGCATCACAATGTGAACTACGCTCTAAACTACTCTTTTGCACCAGAAGATTATATAGAGTTTACAAATTTTCTGACATGGTTCCACCTCTGATGCCATAGTTAAGATTCCTCGAAGATAAGAAGTAATATGCCAACCATGATTACAAGTCCAATAATATATCTTGAAGCACATGGCAAGGACATAGAGAAAAGGCCAGCAATAAGCATTGCGTTAATTCTAGATATCAGAGGATAAAAAAAAGGTAATGAAAAGAATAAATAAGGGTCTGTCAAGTAATGATCATGCCCATTTAAATGAGGCCAGTAGAAAATTCGAACTTCAAGAAAAAAAATCGACATCAGGGACCCCATTCATGTGCCAAAACTAAGGCTACGACAATGGCATTAGACAATTTAGATGTGAAGTTAAGCGAAGAAGTTGTTGACTAGTGCGTTTATAGCCCCATGAAGTTGTACCTTTCCAAATATTGAGTAATAGATACTGTCCAAGAAAGGAGGGGCTGGCTCCCTTAGTGATTGATTGCTGCCAACACGAATGGTAAAATGTGTCATGGGTTGTGACAGTAGACAGATAGGACTGTGGAAGTTGACACTCAAATAATGAGTGCGTTATGTGTATATATAAACTGAACTTGGGGCTAACCTTTTGGTTCAGGGGTGATTCAGGTGCAGTAAACATGGGGGATTTTAAGCACTTGGTGATTGCTAAGTTCAAGGAAGGTGTGGTGGTGGAGGAGGTTTTGAAAGGGATGGAGAAGTTGGTTTCTGATATCGACGCTGTCAAGTCCTTCGAATGGTAAACCTTTTCTCTTCTTGTTAATTTCTTTCTTTATCGAGATTCCAGTGATAGTCCAATGATATTAACACCCTTTGTAGTTCTTGTGTTCGAGGTTCAAATCCCACCTCCCCCTATTTTCCTAGTAAAAATAATCTTCTTTCATGCTAGAGTCATGTTAGAGCTTCAATATACTTGTAATAAGAATTTTTTTTTTTTTTATAATCTTCTATTGACATTAAACAAAGGGAAACAGGAGGATAGTCCGACATGTCTTTTTATTTCAATAACGACAGTCTGCCTGCAGAACTTGTAATAAGTTGTAACATTGTTGGCAAGATAGGGAAGAAATTATTGAATCTTGAACAGGAACATGCTTAAACCCTCTCTCTTTTTGATTAACCAAAAAAAGTTAAGAATGAGAGAATAGAAGAAATATTTGGCCTTGTAGTAACTAATATTTGATTGAAAAGAAACACTACATACACACCCCATACACCAAGTTACAGTTAAGAAGAAGCTTGAGTCCTTGAGCCTCTACGCCATATTTTAGACATTCCATTTGTTTTTCTGTTCATTTTATTTAGTAGTAATATCATTAAGACCACCAGAACCATATTCTTAACAGGGGGCAAGACATTGAAAGCCAAGAGATGCTAAGACAGGGCTTCACTCATGCCTTCTTGATGACATTCAACAAGAAGGAAGACTTCACTGCATTTGTCAGTCATCCTAACCATGTTGAGTTCTCTGCAACATTTTCAGCAGCTATTGAGAAGATTGTGCTGCTTGATTTCCCAGCTGTTCTTGCCAAGGCACCAAAATGATCATCTAGAAAAACCATTGTAAACAATAATTAAGGCACCCCATGAAATAGTACTTGTAATGTATGTGCTTTTTTTTTTTTTTTGAGAAAATGTATGTGCTTATTTATGTCTGCATCTACATGTGTTTGCTAGGATGATTAATTATGGGTTACTCTGAATGACCACGTTTTCCAGCTTGTACTATGAATCTGTGTTACAGTTGTATTGCAATTTCAAAAGTGGACAAGTAACGTGATTGTTGGATTTGGTACCCTTTCAGACTCAAGTCCTTTCTTAATTACTAATCTGAACATGGGGTCCTAATTAAAAAACGATAAACCTGCTTTTTGACTTTGTTGCCTCAAATTAGCTATTGTTTAGTTGTTACCGATAACACAAGAAAAGCTTAGCCAAATCGAGGTCCCACCTTAACCGCTATGTCTGCCACTATATTTCTTCTTCACTATCACTGAGTGATTCACAATTATGAGGAAAAAAAGGGGAAAGTTAGAGACATCTATGACAAAGAGGGACTAGGTGCAATTTATGTTTATAAATTTTGAGAAAACCTGATCTCACCACATAGAGAAAGAGAATCTAATAAAGGCTGGGAAAAGAGAATGGCAAAAGGAAATAATAAGACTTTTTTGAACATGATATAAGCTAAAGTCCACTAAAGCAGCCAGAAAGGAATAATTCATACTAGACATAGCAATATCCCTCATCAGATTAAAAGTAGATGCTTGGTTTTCTACCTTTATCTATACTGTTTCCTATGGTAATCAAGGACACCATCCCTGTAATATTCTTCACAATTTGAAAGATCAATCCAAGGAAAGAAAATGCAGACATGCAAGACCCTCCATTTTCTCAAACCTCTCCTTCTCATAGCCAATTTATTGTTCACGACTTCCATAGCTAGAGATGGTCCTACAAGCTTTTGTGGCAAAATCCGAATTCAAGCACCCTTTTTGAATTCAAATTCAACTAATCAGTCATCTTTATTACACCAAATGATCCAATGCAAATCCCACAAGCTATACTTTAGAACCTCTCTTGGTCTTTTTCCAGTCTCTTGCATCAATTACACCACAAAATTCCTCACCATCTCTCACCCTCTATGTTCTTCTTCAGTTCACTATATCTCTCCTTTACTTCTCTCAGCTGGTTTTCCTTCTCCTCCACTGCCCAACTCACTTCTTCTCTTCAACTGCTCAAACAAAAGACACCCCATGTCACACTTTATTCAAAACTGCAGTAGCTTCCATGCATGTGGAGATTCTTGTAAAGATCAATCACAAGAACAACCACAAGTTCCTCGTTCATGTTTACTTCTTGATGATCTTGAAAAGCTTGACATAGGTTTTGATCCAAAAGATTTAAATTGCTCACATTACAGTCAGTTACATAGATCTTTGGCAGGTGACACTGACAACTATGAAAAATATAAGTTGGGGACAAGGATTTCCTATGACATTCCTGATCATGTACCAAATCTCTGTAATGAGTGTGAGAAGCCTAATGGCAATTGTGGAGTTGGATTGAGATGCATATGCCACCCAAAAGAGTGTAGTAAGTGCCTTGCTCTTTCTAACGTTAATTGATTTGGTTTTACCATAATTTTTGCAGTACATGATGTTATGTGATTTAAATGGTGATTGTGCAGAAGATAAGGTCATCTCCATGGGCAGAACAGTGGACCCCTTTGGTAATGTCATCTTCTCTTTGATTTCTTTGATCCTTGTGATCGTTTCCTTCTTTGTTATATAAAGGAAGTAATACACAATTTGAATATTCAAAGTCATGGCAAAAGCCTATTATCTTTTCCTCTTTCTCTTGTCATTGTTGTCTAATCACGCTTTGAATGCTATCCTATTTATGACAAATCTATTCTAACCAAACTAGTTTTTCTTCTAAAATAAAATCATCCGCAGATCTTATACCAATGAACAGGGATACAAAATGATGTTTCAATTTGTGGGCCATCATTTGGATATTCCCTTCGGTAAGGGTAATAGATAAAGCCAATAGATGATAGAAAGATCGGATCTAGGTGTAAATTTATTTAAGAATATATTCCACACCAGATTAATGAGAATAACAAATTTGAAATATAAAGTGGTGAAGGAGTTTGCTCTATGTCTAGAATCAAAGGAAAATGTGTCTAGTAATCATGCTGTGACTACATGGCAATTGGCACATCTACTTGAAGCATCAATGTAGCGATGGGATCACACAAAACTAAACCTAAATATTACAAATGGAGCAACAAATTTTAACTTAACAATTCAACATATATTGTCAAACAATATTCATGCTGGCATTATGCTAATTTCAGTTACCTATTAGACAAAGAATCTTTGATACATAAACAACCAAGAAGATAAATAAGACACATATCACAAACCCAATGGCTAAGTCGGGAGCAGCATTTATCTAAGCAGAACTATTAGTCGATTACATAAGCCACTTCAGTCCATAATTGGTGTAAATGTTAATATCCAAGAACAAGACCAAGTGTCCTTGAAGAATAGGAAAAACAACTTCAACTATCCCAAAGTTGTGCCTTGCATCTTGCATGAAAATGTTAAGCAGAAGAGCAGTAAAGCAAATCAATCGGCAGTTCTGCTGTTAATCAATGATAGTATCTTGTTGCTTGAATACTCCGAACCTTTCCTTGTGATCAAGTAAAAAAATAGGATACTCGATAAACTCATAACATGATGGAGAGAGAGAGAAGGGTGATAAAACTCAAAAACCAAATCCATCTTAAATCTGGAACGTAGTTTAGCATAGCCAACAGATAAAAAGCATGCACATGTATTTGGAAGTACGAAAAAATGAAGATAGAAGGCCCATTATTGTGCTTTTCATTTTGTTCTCCAATACCTCATTGTCACAATTGGGCCATTAAGTTGTATGCAGTGCACAAAACTTCCAATTGAGCTATTAGGTTGTATACAGTGCACAAAACCCCCACTTTTGCACGGTCTGGGAGAGAAGATTGGTAAGCAGCTTTTATTTTCTGATAGCGTGTCCTCCACAATTGGGCAATTATATTGACAAGTAATAATCGCTTGTGTATCCATTCCTAGACATGAACTATGGTGATGGTTATCATGAAGGAAGCATCATATAATTTGGAAGGCCTGCAACAAGAAGCAATTAGACAGCTATGGGAAAGACAATTAAGGTTAATAAAATCAAAGGGTAAAATTTTCAGTTTCACTTCATTAACCAAAGAATAAACATTAGAGGATTCTAAATTATCGAAATGATCTAGCCATAGGTCAACATTTCAGGCCCTCATTAAGTCATTATAATTTATAAGGTACTACAAATTAATTTGTTGACTTCAAATGAAGTCGTCAACAGGTTTTGAAATCTCTGCAAAGCACGTAATTTATCTCATTTACTAATTACAACCAAACAAGGGGAGCTTTCAAGTCTAGTCAAAAGACAGTAAAGAAAGGGAGATTTTTATATCTAGTCAAAAACAGTGTTCATGTCTGTCTTCATGGGCAACAGGGAGTCTGGAAAAGCAGAAAACACAAGACTTTGATTCCTCTTCATATATGCAAAATGCATACCACACATGAAACTACTAAAGTCACATGAAAAGACTGACGTTATCTTCATATCAACTAAAGAATCTTAAGTTAAAAACAACATCAGTTCACTGTATTCTGAGCAAAGAAAAATCCACTAAGATTTTTTTTCTTTTTTTTCTTTTTTTGTCTGAACTAGAAAGAGATCCAAAACCATTACTTTCGAAATAAGTATACCACAATAGTGGCAATTTCAAAGCCAACTTATTTTAAAATACAAGGACACCACTTAACTTAAAAGTTTGATTTGGATCCATATATGTTAATATTAATATCTCAACTATTTTTTTTTTTTTTCATGTGGAACTTTCATTCATTCATTTATTCCTAACAATATTTTCCCCACATATGAGTGTTGCGCCTTTTTGTGAGCTTAAAAACCTCTTTGTATATTAGAAACAAGTACTATTAGCTCCCTCTTACCTATGCGTTTTTTTTTTTCACCGCACATCACCAATGAACTTCCCATACACCATCCATGGAAGCGTCTTCTTTTTTTATCAAGATTTTATTTTATTTTTTTGATCATTCGATATTTGGGGGGAGGAGAGTTTTGAAAAAAGTAATAATATTATAAAAAAAATAAAAAATCAAATGGATTTTAAATTCACTAAATTATTTCATTTGCTGGTGTTTGTGCTGCTTTGTATGTGTTGTTACTTACTTATACTATTTTGTGTGGGCAACTCGTCCTCCACCTTGCCCTCGCTCCAAATGTAAAAGATATGTTCATAACTTTGCCACACACACAATCATTAGCTCTGTTAGACTGTTACCACTTATTGAGAAAAACAATCCACTTAGCGGTAAAAGCAAAATATCTCAACCAATACTTTAGTGTGAATTTACCATCACAAAGGTAATGGGAGTTAGCCATAACACATGCCAAAGCTAAGCTAGTAAAATATATAATATGGAATCTTAGACAAATCATCAAACACAAAATGTATGCAGTATGCACAATGCACACAAGATTCACTTCATACAGCTCTAAGCCTACGTCCATGAGTTGAGCTCTGAAAAACAATCCACTAATCAACAAGTTACAATTGTTTTCTAGTCAATTTTTATCATACAACTTGAGCTTACACAACAAACTTGGAGAAATAAAATATTATCTGGACGAGCTTTACAAAACCCAACATCACCCCAAAGAAATCTTCCACACAATTAGTTAAAAAAAATAATAAATAATAAATAAATAAATAAAAACCCAAACACCTTTGAAACATTTGTTTTAATAGGTTTCAAACTTTCAATAGCCATAATAATAGGAGGAAGTAAAGCTCACATTGTATTTTCTTAGTTTTTGTGTATATTTTTATGTCAGCAACTTAAGAATTTGGGCCCAAAAAAAAAAGTTAATAAGCCCTTATGGGCTAGAACCAAACAAGGCCCAACACAAAAGTAGCTTCTGAATTGGCTCTGCACTTGAAATGAAAACTGTATACTGTGCAGTGCAAAAGAACCAATTTCAACCAATTATGTTTGGTGTGCTTCATAATTCCCCCCTATATCTTTGAAATCAACCAATTTTTCCCTTTCACCCTCAAAAAAAAAAAAAAAAGAAGAAGAAGAAAAAAAAAGAAAGAAACCAATTTTTCCCTTTATATTTGGAAAATACGCAAATATCCTCAATTTATTACTTTCTTGGTTAAATCTAATGAAATTTATTAAATAAATTATTAGTTGTACGCCACAAGGAAGAGAAAAAGTTGAAGATTGCACTGTTATTTTATTAAATTGCATTTGTAATCATTGTAATTTCATTAGATTCAACTGAAAAAATAATGGATTTGAGGTATTTACTAATTTTTCAGACATAAAAAGAAAAATTGGTTGGTTTCGAAAATAAGGAGTGAAATTATAAACTTTGCGAGCGGAAAAAAGCTTAAGGCTGCGTTTGAATCGACTTCAAAGTGATTCCGGAAATGATTTTCCGGAAAATGCATGCGTTTGGCTGTCACGGAAAACGTTATTTTCCAGAAAATGATTTCCGGTTGACCACGAATTTTCCCTTTGACCACGGAAAATGATTTCTGCCTTCATTTTCACTTCAATTGACTTCCGGAAAAAGAGAGAGAGAGAGAGAGAGAGAGAGAGAGAGAGAGAGAGAGAGAGAGAGAGCCCAGATCAGAGAGAGAGAGGGACGATCGCGCCGACGAGCGGCGCGATCGACGATCGCGCCGCTCGTCCGACGATCGCACCACGCCGACGAGCGGCGCGGTGCACGATCGCGATCGACGAGCGCCGCTCGTCGGACGAGCATTTCGCCGGATTTGATGTATTTTCTGGTAAAATGATTAAATGAACCAAACACCAAAATTAATTTTCCGTAAAATGAATTTTGTGACAGCCAAACACATGAAAACGTTTTCCTTTCCGGAAAATAGCATTTCCGGAAAATAGAATATTTTCCGGAAATGATTTTACGCGAACCAAACACAGCCTTAGTTTTTCCCCCGAAGATTATTATAGGCCAAGGCTTCTTTTCCCCGGAATGTGTTCATTGCATTGACATTGATAGTTGCTTGCTCCTCAGTCCTCACAGTCAAACTACCCACGTGAGAGGAAACCCACAGCAGGAACAGCAACAGGGACTGTTCACTGCTAAGCCTTGACTGCATGCATATATAGAAGAATTGCCTAGAGGATACGATGTTCATTTAGTGCATTATAGCAATCTGCAACTATGCACCCGGTAACTCTGTACGCCACTCATTGTCATGTCATGTCATTAGGTTTCATCAACCAAAATCTCAAGCTCAACAGGGTACCGAGCCATTCTCCTAGCAAATGATAGAATAACGAGCCAAGCCACTGTTGTGATGGGTGGCATAAGGATAATAAAGTGGTTCAGATGAAATTGGTGTTGCTTTAAGTGTCCGGATATAATAATAATAATAAGGTTTGATTACTGTTTTGGTCCTCAACCTCAACCTTTGCCAATGCTTGAAAATGTTCTAACCTTTTAAATTTCTCATTTAAGTCTTTAACATTTTGTTCTTGTGTCAAAATAATGTTTGCCGTAACCGTAAACATCAGTATATAATATCTAAAAGTTGATTATTATTATGTTCTTTTTGAGTCACGTCAACTTAGTATTTTAGTTTATTTGATTCACTTGGTTTAATTCTGTCCATTTGATCTATTTTGGTCCAATTTGGTATACTTTTATCAATTCGGTCTACTTTAATTCAATTTGGTCAATTTTGGTCAATTCAGTTCCATTCGAACCATTTTGGACTAATTGGGCCTTTCGTAGGTTGCATTTTCAATTTGGACTCAAAATTTCTTTTTCTTTTTTCTTAATTTTTGGGTTGAAAAATATATAATTTTATTCTATTTTGGCCAAACTCTTTAGTTTTAGGCTAAAAAATACAAATAAAATAGGCATTAAAATTTAGAGATATGGACACTAAAAAAGCAATAAAATGATAAATATTCAAAATGTTACCTTAAAATTATGGTTTTAATAATATAAGCATTATACTTGTTAAGTTCTAAAAGTTTAGAACAATTGGCAAATCGTGAACACAAACTTGTCTAGATATAGATCTTAGAGTCTATAGGTATTATTAGACAAAACTCAAGGTGATACAAGTCAAGATTTAAGAATATACAAGCTGCAGAAAGAAGAGTTCAGAAACTGCCAGGCTCGACCGATCGAAACACGTATCTGCAGAATTTTATTTCAGCCCAAACTCTACTTAAACGTATTGGGTTTCAAATAAAACACTACTAGTATATAAAGGAAACCCTAAGCACATTTTTAAAAAAGCTTTTCAGAGAGAGAAGAGTGTGTCTCTTTTGTATCTAAGGTTTTATACCTAAAAAGCTCTCCCATGTCTTCTACCAGTGTTATTCCTTGAAGAATCTCAAGATCCAGTGTTGTAAAAGTTGTTGCCTTCTCTAGTCATCAAAAGTACTGATAATCTAAACCTTCAAGGGTGGTCTTGGAGTCACAAACAGGAGAGTTTGTATTTTTTTTTTATCACAAGTGTGGGTGCTTGTGTTGCAAAAGCCTAGGAAAGAAGTAGTCCATGGACTCGGAGCTATCATGAAGTCGTGGTAGTAAATTTTCTACTCGAGGTAGCAATAGAATGTTAGTGGTCTAAGTTCTATTATACAAATTTCAATTCTTTCATAGTGGATTTGCTTTTTACCTTGAGGATAATTAGGTTAAATCCTCCCTAGGTTTTTTACCGGTTTGGTTTTCCTGGGACATCATATCGTTTTATTCTTTATTTTTCCGCTGCTTTGCATAATATGATTGTTTTGTTTTAACCTAGATCTGAATAATTTATCTAAGTAATCACTTGGCTAAATAATTAGGTTAAACAACTTGTGTTTTAAGGGGTCTAAAAACGTACAATAATTATATTTGAAAAGGAAGAAAAAAAATGCTAGAATTTTAGGTTTATATAATAATTTAAATTTAATGTAACATGTGTTTCATGGAATATGGGTGTATTTGTTTTTTAATATTCTTTGATATGTTCAAATTAGTCAGTTAATTATGGTTTTTTTTTTTAAAGTCCTTTTAATCATTGTTATTGATTCCGTTCCATTCCGGCTGGAACGGCCAGAATTTTTCGTACTGGTATGCAAACCGGTACCAGAATACCCCATGTTCCACCTCGGGTCATATTTCAAGCCGTTACGGGCCATTCCGGTCATTCCGGACAATTTCGGCAAATTTCGGCCGAGATGTAAATTCCGGCCGGTATAGGATTTGGCCGATACTACCTCTCAATCCCAAGACGGTCCTCTTGAACTCGGAGCAAGTCAGATCGGAGAACTGAGTCACGTCGTGGATCGCCAACAGGTCGAACCTCTGGTGTTGGCACGCTCTCTTCAGATTCCTCAGGAAAACCTTGAACCTGAATGCGTGCTCCTCTTCATTCGCGTACTACTTGTCGTACTTCTTCTTGAACAGCGCAAAGTGGTGCTCTGCCCCGAGCAGAGGATCATCGCTCAGAGTCTCGCTAACACCAACATCGGCGTCAACGACTTGTCGGATCAACGCGTCGTCGGAGTTTTCCAACAACGACATTGTTGCGGAGATCAAGAGAAGAGCGGAGATGAGAAAGAGAGAGAATCGGTTATCCTTTTTTTTTTTTGGCTTTGTGAGTTTGTGGCTTTGTGCGTTGTGAAGAGCTTTTTTTATAAAGCTGAAAGCCTGAAAGTCCTCATGAGGGTGGGATCTCCTGTGACGCTTTTCAAGATATGGATGGATCTGGGGCGTTGGTTATGTTCTACAAGAATATATATAAACTAATTTTTATGAACTCCGGAACACCCTGAAACAGTACGCCGAAATCGGCCGATACCGAAATATTCCATTCCACTGGACAAATCGAAACGGGTTCCGAAACGGTATTAATAACAATGCTTTTAATAAAAAAAATTCAATTTATATAACAATATTATAAATTACGTAATTTAAAAGTTTTTATTTTATTTTATATATATATCACTAATTATTGTTGTTGAATGCAAAATACAATGTATGTTCCATTACATAAAACTTATAAAAAATAAAATATTTTTAAATAACACATGCACTATTTAACCTACAAAATTTACATTATATTTTTATAAAATAATTATAATGCATGGGTTTGCAACTAGTTAAAATAGTAAGTTTATACAAACTAGATGCCACATGGCATTTATTAAAACAAAAAAAAAAAAACACCAAAATAACGTTTTTATGCAAACTCAATCCCTAAAAATCTTATTGGAATACAACTCTTCCATGTCTTCCTTATCTATGCTTATATATTTCTAAAAATAGAGTTTTCTTAAAAAATATTTAAAAAAAAAAAAAAAAAAAAAAAAAAAAAAAAAAAACCAAAAACAAAAGGAGAGTATCGGATTGTGGTGTGAAAAAGTTAACAAGTAACAACAACATGAAGTGTGTGTTTGGCTCCAAATTAAAAATTCAGCTTTTTGATACTATTCATGGATCCCACTAAACTATTTCAGCTAACTTTTACCTTTATCTACAGTACTTTCACACGCACCTGCAATGTTTAGACTTTAGAGGCTTTTTTTTTTTTTTTTATCAAAAAAGTTTTTTTTTTATGAACATTATCAGAAAAGTATAAGAACTACACTTCTCCTCTATCTATATAGTCCAAAGTACGAGTATTTTGTTGGGTTAGAATGAATTGACCTTGGTTAATTAATTCAAATACCCTAGTTGATTAATTATGTCAAATTACATGCAAAAATGAAGGCACCAACAAATCACCAAATAAACTAAATTCTGTGGAAATTAAATTGACACGGTGATTTGCTAACAAATGGGGAAAACCTCTCGCAAGGCCAAACCCCACCAGGTGAATTTAAGGCCACCACTACTTTCAAGAATACACTAATCAATAACCAATATCAGCTAACTTTTACCTTTATCTACAGTACTTTCAGTAAAATAAGTGGATCTCAAACAGACTCGAAGTCTTTTCACACGCACCTACAATGTTTAGACTTTAGAGGCTATTTTTTTTTTATCAGAAAAAAAAAAAAAAATTATGAACACTATCAAAAAAGTATAAGAACTATACTTCTCCTCTATCTATATAGTCCAAAGTACGAGTATTTTGTTGGGTTAGAATAGATTGAGCCTGGTTAATTAATTCAATTACCCTAATTGATTAATTATATCAAATTACATGTAAATCATGGAGGCACCAACAAATCACCAAATAAACTAAATTCAGTGAAAATTAAATTGACACGGTGATTTACTAACAAATGGGGAAAACCTCTCGCAATGCCAAAACCCCACCGGATGAATTTAAGTTCACCCAAGAATATACTAATCAATAATCAAGTAACTACAAGTATGAAGAATCTTACCACTATCCTGGCATATCCTAATATACCAATTTATAGTTGAACATTCGCTTCAATACCCAATTGAACTTGATATCGTAGTAGTCTTCTTTCCTTTGTTATACAAATCTCCAATCTGTGACTAACTCCTTTACACGAATCTCAGCACGTGACTAACTCTAGCAACTTGAATGATTGTTGTTAGCTGCAAAGTTCTTCACTTCATAATCGATGAAGATTAGGAAGCACTTGGTTACAAAACTCTAAGGCACACAAAACGCAGTAGCTTCTTACAAAGTGTATGAGTTCTAGATCTCTGTTTTGTATGATGACTTTTAACATAAGTCTTATATATAACTAGGGTTGTAAGAAGAGAAACCTTAATTATTCAAGTCATCAGGGGTCGAATTTCAGATCTAGAATTTCGAAAATCATAGATCTCGATAGATTGAGCTTATGTCGAGCTTGTGTCGAGCTTCTCCATTAATCTTCAATAGCAGCATCTGTCGAGCTTGTGTCAAGACTTAATAAAACAATTTTTCTTCACCTGTTTCTTAGATCAACCTTCATGTCTTTAATGATATCACTTGTTATGTTTGAACAACATACTTCTTGATACACTAAACCCAACTTCTTTTTTGAGAAAGCACTAAACCCAACTTAGATCTACCCAATTACAAGTAAAGTGCGTTCTATCAAAAGATTAACCAATTACATAGAAAATATGACCCTAACATATTTGGTAATCAAAATTGTGTGGATGGTGGCGTTTTCTTTTATTTGGGAAACCTCTATTGAGTAAAGGATTTGATGAATCTGATTGTTGGGATTGAAGAAAAAAAGTTATGCAACTTCATAATTGAAAAACCTCATATAGTCCATACTATATGAAGTTGCATACCTTTCCCCTTGAGCCCTAATCCCTATTTATACTGGTTTGCCCCCCTCAAATTTCTCCTTCTCCAAGGTCTTTGAAAATCCATTCTTCTTGTGATTTGACCCCTATGTAATCGGATTCCCTCAGGCCATCAATCATTCAAAAATGTGGTAGTTAGGAATGTCATGGACACATAAAAAATCTGGCATTTTCTAATACTCCAATTGGCTCTTCTTTTCATGATAATGCACGAATCACTTTCCATTAGTCAACTTAACTACCCTGTTGAATGTCCTAGATATCCGACCTCGTGACTTCAAATTAATTCATTCAAGTTTGGTTTTCGGTTGGTCTGAGTCCCTCCAAGAAACATACATGCGGTTATAAGGAATTATTCTAATATGTTTAAATTTAAATGTGACTTAAATTTTAGGTGTTTGAAAATTATTATTTTCTTTATTAGTTTGGATTATTCAAAGTTTTTTAATTAATGTGTGAGGGTATCATGTACCATTTAAAAAGATAAAAATATTGTATTTTCTTAATAATAGTATAGATAACCGGAACTATGTTATTCATATACGTTTGAACTTCTTTACTATAACAAAAATAGTTCATCAAATGACAAGGTTTTCTTCCAAATCAATTTTGAGGAATCTCATTCAATCCACTATCTGGCAATTTATAAAACTATTTATAAATGAGTTATATGACTAGAAGTACACGATGATGGTCTCTTTAACCGCCATGCAGTGGATTAGAGAAAATTTCTTCCAAATTGGTTTTTTTTTTTAGAGAAAATTTCTTCCAAATTTGTTTTTTTTTTAAAAAAAAAAAAACAATAAAATACTACAAAGTGCAAACTGGCCAAAAGAAATGCCAAAACACGTGATAAGCTCTTATTATTTCTCTTTCTCGAAAAAAAATAAGCTCCTATCCATTGTTAGCACTTAGCACGACAAATTGAAATCATATTATAGATGTCTCTTGGATTATCAACCTCTTTTTCTTCATTTAAGTCAACCTAAACCTAATCCAGCTTTTTTCATACCATAGTTGGTGAACTTCCGCCAACTAGATCCAACTTGAATGCTTATGCGATGTTTGTTTATCTTAGAGGAAGGGAGATAAAATGAACAGCTAGCTAGCTAGTTTAGCATCAACTTTGGAAATGGTGGCCCATTAGATTTGAAGAAAGTGTTAGGTTAAGGAGAAGAAGAAAAAAAAAGTGAAAGAGAAGGTCTAAGCCCACAAAGTTGGCGGGGTTTGATTAGTGGACTAATGTTCATTGCTAAATGATTGATATTGCAAATAATTGTATTGAAATCTATCATTTGAGAAATACAAAGATGTGAGCCGACCCCGCCACGTAATAAAATCTTAAAGAATTACATGATAAAGTAGCTCAATCTATTTTGTTTTACTTCCCTGATTGATTTTTAAATATTACGAAAAATTAAGATTAAAGTAGTTTGGCCTTAATAGGCTATATTCATAATATATAATAGGTCTACGTGACTCAATCCTTTTTTTTTATTCGACAAAAAGAAGAAGCACTATCTTTCTTTATTAACTTAATTATACTTGATTCTCAAAAAACAAAACTTAATTATACTCTTGTAACTCATACTCTACAGGTACTGGGTTTTTTTTATAATAAAAAAAAATGGCAAGAGTTTGGAGATTAGTTTAATTTGTGTCCATTTAATGTTATAAACTTATAGCTTAAAATTGTCTCAAAAAAAAAAAAACTTATAGCTTAAAAAAAATAATAAAAATAAAAAAGTGTTACCAAAGAAAGTTTATTCTATTGACAAAGTTTTGTTTCTTTGGATATATTCTATTCCAATGGATTGTAAATTTCATAGGTTTATAACAATATAAATTGCACATGTGAAAGAATAACAGTATAAATTACACATTTATTTTTAATTAAAAAAAGTATAAATTACAAATTTAAAGTGGATGTTGCATGGGACAAGAGGAAAACAAGTATATTAGTTATAGCAAGAGCAGTTGGTTGTGAATTTTTTAGTGCATGCTTGGGTGAAGATGCTTAGCAAAAACAGTTGAAGCTAAGCCTTCGGTTTAATACGGGCAATTGATTTGGTGATTAGTCAAAGGGTTTAAGTCGGCCAATTTTTAAGGTGATGCAGTGGTGGCTATTTCAAATTTGCCTAGCTAGCTGGGATTTGTAGCAGTTGAGTGGTTGATATTAGAAGTTTAGTACATTCTAATCATGAGTTGAGCCTGGTAGCTTAATCATCGTCATGCTTTTGTATTTCTTAACGGATATGTTTAAGGTTCAAATCCTCCCTCTCTCATTGTATTATTAAACTTAAAAGAATAATCATGTTTGTAATCTTTTGTTTAGGTAAATTCATATAGATAGAATTTAAGTTGCCCATTGCCTTGTTAAACATGCATTTAATTGTAATTTTCTTAGTCTAGTTAAAGCTCACACCAAGTCAACAAGTATGCTAGTGGTCAGGCCTTGGGCCAACAAGATTTTGATTTTGAGTTCAAGTTTGTCTAATTTTCACTACTGAGTACGTTGATACTTATCTCCCTCCATATTACCCTGTGCGCTTGAGAGTTGCCTCATTTCCATCTTAGGCTTACCCACCCTCCAAAAAAAAAATAAGGGCTAGGGCTTAGACCCTTTCAAGCTTAGGCTTAGGTGCGTTTACCTTTAGTTGGCTAACTTGACTTGGGTGAGCGGTACACCCAAACATTAGGTAAGTCACAAGAAACAAGGCATAGAAATGATGGAGTTACGAAAGCTATGTATGTGGTCCTTATGGAGAAAGAACTGGTTGTCCTAAAACCTAAGTCCTAACAAACACTAGATTGGTGGCCTTGAATTGAAAAGATTAGGCCGTGATGCAAAGTATAATACAGGAATGCCATCAGTTGAACCCAAATGCCAAGTTTTCCCAACCATAATGCAAAAACACCAACCTTTTAAGCGCTAGAAGAATCCCAATTTGGTCCAAGTCAAACAAGATACAATTTCAAGTCTTTTTCTTAAGCAATTTTTTATATGATACATTAATTGATCATGTGATTGTAAAGAACTCAGGTTTGAATCTTAAAAAGCGTTCAGAAATGACTTGATTCTGAGCTGAATCTTTGGGGCATTTTGAAATGACATTTTCAAGATAAAAAATGTGATTTTCTTTTTCCACCATTTCCCATTATCTTTACGTAGGGATCAGCTACTTTCCATTAGAAAAAGGAAAATGCTTTTCTTAAAAAAATGTCATACAGAATGATGAAAAACGATCATAAAACCTTATTATTTTATTTTTCTATACCAAAGACAAGTCATACATGTCAATACTCAATACCAATTACCAAAAGTGGATTTCAAATTCAAATCCCACTGAGTCAAATACTCATTACAACAATTACATTCAAAAGGGAAATCGTATTGTCTGAGCTCTGAGGCCAAGCTTAAATGGATGACACACGGCAAGCTTAAATGGATGACACACGGCTAAATAGTAAAAATACTATGACCATCTAGAGGCTTTTTCTTTTTCTGTTTTAGTAATCTTTGGTTGGTGTGTGAGTGAACTTTAAGTTAAGGAGAAAAAAATAAAATCAAAAAACAAAAAGAAATACTCAACCAAACAAATCCTTAAAATCCCACCGTATCTCTTTTTTTTCAGTCACTTTGACTCGTTTAATTCCAAAGACTACAAAAAAATTGATCAGTCTGTTCCACTCATGATGTTGCCCAATGCTGTTATGAATTTTTCCGCTTAAGATTGTTGCTTACTGCAATTATAATTGTCTCTTTTTAACGAGCATGCGCAGCCATGAGTGCTTTCATTTTTTTATTTTTTTTATTTTACTTATAAGTTATAATTTTTTTCTCATTAAAAAATTAAAAAAAAAAAAAAAAAGGAAGAAGAAGAAGAAGAAAGAAAGAAAGATTAAGCTACAAGAATATTTGTTCAATGTCCACTTTAAAGCTAGAAATTTGAAACAAAGAGTTTGTTCCATTTATTATTATGCATCATGATATTGACTGCCACTACAATAAGTCAATAATAGTTGAGCATATAGAGGCCTTTGGCAATTGGCATGCCTACTAATTGACACCAAAATGTACTTCCTTGTCGTCAAATTTGAAGTTTGACATGGTCCATATCCATGAGAGAACAATCTTCCTCAGAATATTAAAGAGCATAAGAATATGAAAACAACATCAATCCAACCACTATTCTCTCTATTAGGATTAAAAATTAGAAGGAAGATTTCAAGAAAAACAAATATGCTCACTCTTATCAATTATCGAGCTAAACATGACATACATACCATAAGATTTGCCTTCTTTTTTTTCTTTTTCTTTCTTCTTTTTTGCCTTTTTAAACTCCTAGGATGACTTTTACTATATACTAATTAGAGTTGATCATAAATTTGATGGGTCTAGAGGAACCATCTAGCCTGACAAGATACAAACGATTTCAATGAAATGACCAATTGAAATCAAGTTCAATAGTTCAAAAAAAAAAAAATTATATATATATATTTTGGACTCATGGCGAGTTTTATTAAAATGCACTTGTTACACCTAACTCGCCTTATTAAAATCCACTCGTTACACCCAACTCGCCTGATACCTATGTGACATGGCTATTTCCCATAGGTTCTAGGAATTTCCTCATGGGCCTTATCCCTAATCTTATCACCTTCGCACTCCTCATTTCTCACATTCTCTCTTGATCACTACTAGTAGCTTGTTGAAGCTAATTCACATGTGTGAAGTACAGAGAAAAATTCAAAGAGGGAAAGAAGTTTCTATTGTAGTTGATTTCGTCCAAAATCCAACTGATCACTCGAAATCAGTGTGATCGATTTCAATCAATTCCTCAGTTGCAATAGATCTAAGAATCTCTCATCCAACATCTTTAGGTCAAATGAGAGGTTTATAGGTAATCCAAACCCGATTCACCTCTAACTCTTTTTTCTTTTTGGATAGAGTTCTATATATATATATAGAATTTCAACCTAAGATGTCTCGGTTTTGATGATTTTGTTCTTTATCATCAGACCAGAACATTAATCAGTTTTTCATATAGGCAGAGATTGAATCTCAAAATATTTTATTCAACCATCAGAAACTTTACCAATTAAGTTAATTCTAACGCATCAAAATAACCTCATCCTTCAACCTCCACCAAAAATATATATAAATAAAGGGAAAAAAAAAGTATAAATTTGGCTCCACTCTGGTGGTCACATCAGAGTTCAGAGGCCACCTTTCCTAACCAAGGTGTGTCGGGGCTGGTGCACGCACAATCATGATTCATTAGTTTCCGCTTGTGGGCTTGTGCTGGTTTTTAGACAATGGGGACCAAGGGGGTCTAGTGAGTGAGTCACGAAGGACCGAGTGAAGAGGTCTAGTTAAGTTGAGCATTGAAGTCTGTTTAAAGTTTTATGAGAGGAACAGGAATTTGACCTAGTCCAAGCTTTCTCTCATTCCCAAAGTAGACTTTAACTTGTCCAGGGCCTCGTCAAGTTGCTTTCCATCCTAGACCAACATATTTACTTTTTTCTGTAACATTTTAATGCTCTTAAATGAAGCCAGTTAGAGCTTGGCTGAATGCTACCCAAGGCATTATTGTGGGTTCAAAAACAGGATGTCGAATTTTGAAGCAAAAACAGTTTCTAAGCTTAATTTGTACCTAAAGGAGTTACATTACATTGCATGACTATGTTGTTTCTAAGCTTTATTAAATCAAACTTTGAAGGTTAAATCCTAATGTTTCCACATGCTCGGTTTAGTAAAGCAAAAGGGTACGAAACTTTAAGGTTGATTTGTTACATTAAAACTTGCATTTGCTGAGTACACTGAAATTTTTTCACACCAATAATTGATTTTGGTCTTCAAGTAAAAATTTGGGGAACAACAGAGAAAATTGTAATTTCACTTCCCGACAACACCAAAATAACTATTTTCATAAACAAACAAATAATGAATCCTCATATTGTCTTGTCTTGTCTTGTCTGATACCTGTTTGCCAATATGAACATGTTTTTCAATTAAGAAAATTTTAGTAACCTTTAGAAGAAGGCACTCTTAGCAAAAGACCATGGGAAATTCTTAATAAGGCTAAACCAATCTTCATAGACTAATCGCCCTTTCAGCAAATCTTCTTTGATATCTTCCAAAATCCCCAAAAGCTCGTTGGCCTATCTTCTTTTAACCTTTTGATTATTTAAACCACCATATATAAAAGACCATCCCCATTCACAAAATTTCTACCAATCTAAGATTTGTTTGCGTGTAATTTTTATAAAGTTTCAGTACCATCACGTACCAAAAAGCAAGAATAGTTTGCAGCACCACCAAGAATTCAAGACAGACTAAAAAGACATCAAAAACAAGCCAATTGTTCTATGTTCTACAAGTCTACATACAACTCCAAGTTACTTTCTTCTCTCATATATGATCAAAAAAGAATAATTCTCTGTTCCTTTCAAGTAGAAAGGAAAAACAACAGCAAAAATTGAAACATAAAAACCGAAGAGGAAGTCTTAAAAAAAATGAAAACAAAAGCAAAAGGGAAAAAAAGAATAAGTTTCTTTATTGGTTCTTACAGGCATAGATCAACAAGGAGAACTCAACTCTGTCTTGGTCTTTCTGTACCAACTTCTCCTCCAACCACAGCCTGCTATCCATTCCACTTCTTGTTCTGAACATGAACACTGCATATCCAGATGCAGGACTAAAGAACCAGTCGTGCACATCCCACATCAGATCAACCAGCAAATTATCCACAAATATGATCTGATTGCCTCTAAAATTCCACTGCAGCCTCTTTACACGAATCACTGTCTTTTTATCGATGCTGACAGATAAAACTGGTGACCTTAAGCCATCATTTTCTCCACTGCACCTTATCAAAATGTCATGTACAATGCCAGTGTCACAGAACTGAGCCTTGGTGGAATAGACAGTGTTGCCTGAGCAATGCTCTCTCCTTGAAATGAGTGAGACTTTTGCAAGAGAAGTAGCGGTTTTGAACCTCTTGGTCACAGCTTCTTCAGCCATATCACCTAGAATTAGGCCTATTTCTGAATCAACCATGACAAGCACATAAAACCCATCAACAGGTTCAGGCCCTGTGTCATACTTTGCATTAGAAAGATCCCAGAAGACTTCAATGTTTGAGTTATTAGATTCCATCAATTTGCTCCCTTTCTTCTTCCTGAATAGCCTTGAATTCGTGTTGAGTCTGAAGGGTGGTGTGGATGATGGTTCATCGCCAAAGTTCATGCTCAGGCCTTGAGAAGAATTGTTCTTGCACCAAGTGGCTGTGACCAAGATTTGCTTTTGGGTGGAGAGGGTGATTTTGTAAACACAAGTGACTGAGTTTTGGACTGAAGGGGTTAGGCTTGGATTAATACAAGCTGCGTTTGAATAGCTTGAACATGAAGGATTAGACACACTTACTGCGTTTTCGCTGAAACAAGAAACTATGTCTCTCATTTTAAAGAACAAATTTTGAGGAAATGAGAAACTACAAGACAGTTCTTTTTTCTAACAGACAGACAGATCTGGAGGTTTGGAGAAAATGGGTGCTTCTCTTTTGGGCTGTCCTAAAAAGAAATGAATTATAGAGATTGGAGGTTGGACAAAGTTGGGTACTTTTGAACTGTTTTGGTTCCTCAATCTTTTTTTCTAAAGAGAGAACACAGATGGAGATAAAATGGAAGAAGGCAAGGAAAACCGGGTTCTTTACAGGCTCATATGTAATAAATATGATTCTCTCTCTCACTCTTAAAAACTCTGCAGCCTATGAGGAGAGAGAGAGAGAGAGAGGAAAGAATAGAAGATTGAAGCAGATATGTTCAAGGTTCCTGTTTATTGTGTTTTCTTTATTCACTTGTGCCAGTTCATTTCACGTATTAAAAATCAAAAGTAACTGAAAGGGAAAAGGCATAAAAAGGGCGTTAGACCTGGTCTGATTCCCAGCACTGTTTGTGACATGATAATGTTTGCTTTTAATTTCCTCATATTCGGTTTTTAGAAATTTGTAAGTTCAAGGATGTAAATGTAATTAATGGGGGAAAGTTATGAGTGCTTTTTTGTTGGGTCTAATTATTCAAGACTTTGACAAAATTGTTACAATACAATAAAATAAAAAGAGTAATACTTGTTACACATATCTCATGTTTGAAGTTGGAACCAAAATCGTGACTTTAAATCACGATTTTCAAGTTTAAAATTATGACTTCAAGTTACGATTTCAATTCAAAAATTGGATTTGTATTCAACTGTGTGTGACAGTTTATGTGTAATAAACACAATCTAAATAAAAATTACAACACTATTTTGACAATAACAAAGTTTTGCTCCAAAATAGTGAGGATTTATAAAATTATTCATGTATATCATTTAAACAATTCACATCATTCATTAAAAACCTCATCTGACTCTTTTTTATAAACAAAAACAAAAATTCAAGTGACTAAAACTGCAATTGCTACATAGTGGATAGGAAAATAATTTCAAACCAGTTTAGACTTTAGAGCTAAACTTTATACTTTTTACAGTAGATACTCAAGTTTGGAGGTAAACTTTTTTCATTTAGGACTATTGTGAATTGGGCACGATAAATTGGAAATTAAAATTATCTTATGTTGTTAAAAATAAAACATTAGAGTATAAATTGAATTGAAAAAACATGTACTTGTAAAAATGTGATTTTAAAAAGTCATGCTTTCCTCATAAAAAATATAATTTGAAATGTGTGGTTTAATAATGCGTTACCAAATAGACATAAAGCGCGATTATTATGTAATTTCAGAATACAAGTTACGTGATATCCCATACCAATAAATACCAACCACCTAGGACAAAGTTTAACTTGTTTATATTACTTTTTGAGCTTATATCATAATTTTTTTATTAAATAACTTTCTTTGTTTTCTATAAGAAAAAAAAAAAAAAGGTTTTCATTAATTAATGTGAAGTAACTCGTCAGCTATACAGTAGGACTACTTAATAACTTCCCTAATTGAAGTGGTAGAAAATATTCAACTTGAGTAAAATTAGATAATAGACAAAATTTGTCAACAAACTTGGTTGTAATCTAATACTACAACTTTACTCAATATATTTTTATTGAATATGAATTTTGACAAATCCACAGTTAGACTACATTTACTTTTTATATTCTCCGTACTTACAAAATTTTCAGAAGATCAAAGATCAATAGCTATATCATCAATCAAATGTTTAAATTTTAAGTTTTTGTAGTCTAAAATTATTCATAAAAAATAAGTTTATAGATTGTATAGTAAATAATATCCAATTAGCACAAAATTTAACATGTATATTAAGAACAAAAAGAACATGAAATTCAACGGTTAAATTTTAAAAATATATAGTTATGTTAATTTTATTAGTTAGTGTTTATAGCCTTAGACTACAGCTAAGTTTGTAGCCAAACTTTATCCATTAAATAATACCCACTATTTTTATTTTCTGGGTATGACGTGTCTACTAATAAGAGAGCTATACATTATAGTAATTTTATCACATCCATTTATATTAAGCAATAATTTTACATTTTTCTAGCATTTTTGTTATAATTTTTATGTTAAATTGTGATATGATCAAATCAAAACAGTGGCTACTCAAAATTCAATGATAAGTTCAGCCACGTCATCACACTATAACTCATGTTTAACTTTCACTTTTTTATTATGTTTGACAAGTAGTAAAAAAATCACACATAACAATTACTTATTAATTATTAGCATAGATCTGTGAATATGTAAAAAAATAGTAATAATTTTATTACATATATGAAAAAGGAATAAACTAACCAAGTAGTTTGTGAATAAAGTCAAGATTGTTCAATAAGAGAATGAACCAAACTTAAACATATAATTTAGTTTAATGATGAGATTGAGATCGAAAAGTGGTTGAAATAAAATTAAATGAATAATCCTAAACTTTTAACACTAACTCGGCTCATTTCTATCGCAATGTCGGCTCTTAGGGTGGAGGAGGGGGGGGGGGGGGGGGGGGGGGGGGCATGGCCCCCTTGACTTTTCAAAAAAAATTTCTTTGTATTTTTGGTATAAAAAAATTAGTTGGGCATAATTTTCAATAATTGCCCCCTTTAGATTTTTACTAAAAATATGTAATGCATTTATATAGTTGACTAGTAAATTTTTTATCCCCTCTAATTACTCTCACGTCATACATAGTTCATTAAATTAAATTGTATTTAATGCATGCTATTTACTCTCACGTCATACATAGTTCATTAAATTAAACATCATACATAGTTCATTAAATTAAATTGTATTTAATGCATACTAATTACTCTCACGTCATACATAGTTCATTAAATTAAATTGTATTTAATGCATACCATACGTAATTTAATTATATAGGGCCCTTGGGCCCAGAAGTTCATTATTTATCCATATATTGGGAGTCCGAATCCTCTGTACCACTTTTTGTATACCACTCTATGTTCCACCAATCACTACTTGCCATATTTTCATTTTACTTTCCTTATAGAATAACTGAAGTTTAAAATGGAAAGCAATCATACACATGGTAAGTAGTGATTGGTGGAATATAAAGTGATACACAAAAAGTGGTACAGAGGATTTGGACTCATATATTGGGCCCAAGCCGAGAACGAGGATCTGCCCAAGGAGGAGATGTCTTCGTTAAAGGAGATTGTGCTAATAAATAAAAGGTGGGGCTTGGTCATAATGGCTCCAAAGAGTGTGCCAAGATGAAAACTTCCTCGGCCGGACTTGGCCAAGGTCCTAGAAGATGGTTTGACAGCAACGATGACAACCCCTGAAATTCAGTTGGGGCGGACAAGTACTGCAGAGATATAAGATAAGGATGAGCCCCAAAATATCTGTGGAGAAAGCTGCTACCTCCGCATTAAATGCACTGCAGCTAATCTCCTGGCCGCATTAATGTAGAAGTGATACCTGAATAGTGTATTTCAACCTTACAGCTACTACCTGAGGACTTATGAGAAGTGCCAATGGGACAAGTATCAGCCCTAACCATCTAGCATACAGGTGGAAGGTGGAGATGAGAAGAGGGGAGAGTATAAAAGAAGAAGGAGGAAACAAGATGTGGAGATCGGAAAATTGAGAAAAGAAATATTGTAGCAATCCACAATCAAACTTGTAACGTTATCTAAGAGCATTATATAAGAACCATTGTCCTCAGATTTCGCCGAGGACGTTTTTTCTTCATTTTACAGTTATCCATTTTTATCTTTTTGTCATCAAGCCCATCTAGCTCGTTGTTTGACCAACTAAAACCCAGTTTTCCAACCCATTCCTCTACAAATTTATTGTTTTGGACTTCTTGGGCCTAAGTCCATCCATGTGCTGGGCTAAGAACTCAAATCGGGTCTTTACAAATTATATTATATTTTTATTAAATTGACTTATATATTTTTAGACATGTCAAGACTAACTTTTTTTTATTTTTTTGCAAAGATATAAACACTTATTTGATTTAAATATTTTTATTTACGTAAAAAAATATCATCTCTTAAATCAAAATTACAAGCATTCCATTTCCATGAATAAGTAATAAATAAATAATTTATATATGTGTGTATTATTCTTTGGATTTAATTTTTTTAATTTATATATTTAACTTGGCCTCCGGAAAAAAAATCTGGCTCTGTCACGGGTTGGCTCAACATGTTAAAAAAATAATAAATAAATCTAGCACTTCTAGTTTACCATTTTTTTTTTTTTTTTGTTTGAGAAACCTAGTTTACCATTAAGACTACTTAAAAAGCTGATCCTAAATCCAATCCATTGTAAGTGTGATTAAAAATTCTATAAGAAGACACCTATGACCTATCTCAATGATAAAGGCCAAACCGTTGAAGGTCGGTAAATATAGTCAATTTAGAGAGATTGTGATGGGTAATTATAATTGGTGGTATATAGGATGGGATAAATTTTTGTTACATGATTCTTGATTCTTTTACTAGCGATGATGAAGGCCAGTGAGATGATTATGATGGTGAATGTTTGGACCCACATATTAAATTTAGCCTGTAGACCCACCAACTCCTACTCCCAACACACCTATGATTAAAAGCAATGCATGATGTGAGAATTGGGTTTCTCTTATTTGCCCCTTAATTTCTAATTCCAATTTTCTAATCTTAATATATGATAGTAAGGCTTAAAGCAATTTAATATAGTAAGGACTAAGGAGTGTGACTATTTTAATTCCTACTGGTCTACTTGTTACCTACTTTAATACTAATAATCATGTGGATGCAGTTGGGGAAGAAGGAACATTAAAATCAACATGCTTGGAAACTCTTTTATTATAAGTTTTGGGCCAATTGTGAAAAGTCCCCTCCTCTATTCCTCACACAGTCACCTCAGTTTCCCTCATAGAAAATGAATCATCAATGAAAATTTACTAGTGCAGTGCAGATTTGGGATATGGATTACAATTTACATGAAAAGCTTTTGAGGATGAGTGAAAAAAAAAAAAAAAAAAACAACTAAAAAGAACATGTAGGTCATGTCATATGTTATCATTAAGTGTTTATGACATATATCTTTAATGAGAAGATGAAGAAAGACTTGGAATGTGATGAGGAATTTTCCGTCACAACAAGAAACATTAAAACAGTTTTAAAGGAGGGATCATCATTCATTACTTCTCTTTAGTTCATTGAGAAGGAAAGCTTTTAGGGTTATGGACCCCAAATTGTCTGGTCCTAGGGCATGTTCCCTCATTTATGGTGAAGTACATATTATACCTTTGGCTTTATTTGTAGGAGACTGAAAATGTAGGTATAGGATCAAGCTTAGCTGTGACTGCAAATTGAAGTGACTAGGTTGGACCAATTTACTGCACACCCATATCATTGAGGTGAAATTGTTGGTGAACAATGAAGGGATACATCTTGAATTATGCCTATAAATTCCCCAAGGATATATATTATCCAATGTCTGCGTTGTAAAAAAGAACAGGTTCTAAAAATATGATTCCCTTGCCTTTTCCTTGTTCTTTCTGATATTGAAATGCAAGGTCCACATTTGCTTCAATGTTACACTAGTAGTAATAATAGTAATAGTATCCTATTTAATTTCGTTTCCTTTTGCCCCACTTTGACAGTTTGACTACGTACAGAGTGAATCATCTTTTCTCGAGCTTACACTGTTGCATTCTTGTGACAAAATTTTCCAATTCTCATTTAATTTCACGGGGTCTGCTATTATATAAACAGGATCATCGATTACCATAATTTTTTCACCCCCATAACTTCTTATTCTATCAATTTTTACCTATGCATATATAAAGGTCGTACGTAGCATACAAAACATCCACTTATACGATGTTTGGAATAGGCAATACAAACATCATAAAAAGAAGAAAAACAATCGAAAGCACATGCTTTTTCTTTTCTTTTTTTGCTATCGCACAATGTATCCTCAAGGCTTTCAACTAGAGACTAATCACTGTTCGCTTCGGGTAGGCCCAAGAAGGGATAAAGCGCTGACCCAGGAAATTCTTTTCAAAGTGCAGGTAGCAGAACTCGAACTGGAGAGCACACCCAGTCGAGCTCAATACTAGCACTTTGAGACCGAGAGCACAATCAACTCAGCCAACCCCCTAGGTTTCATGCTTATTCTTAAATGAATAATATTTTATTTTATTGGAATTTCACTTGTGACGGAATTCCTGACAAGTGAGTTCCAATTTGCTCAACTGGTAAAGTCTCTAATGGTTTAATAAAATATCTGAGGTTTAATCTCCATCTATAGCAAAAACTAACTGGTATCTTATTTTGATGATAAAGAGCTATCATCAAGAGCGGACGCCATAAATATTATAACTACTTCCAAAAAAAAAAAAAAAAATCCTCACAAAAAAAGTTACTTAACCTTATATGCAAACGTAAAGTCTCTAATGGTTAAATAAGATATCTGGGATTCAATCCCCACTTACACCAAAAATCAATCTGTGTCTTGATCTGATAATAAAGAGTTATCATTAAAAGTAGACGTCATAAGTTGAAACTCTATAAGAATATAATAAAAGTGAGTGATTCATATAAAATTATTGGGCTAAACACAGTGATTTAACCTTTTATATTAAGCGTCCCAACATATTTTTATGTTTGAAGAACTCTCCCAAGTATATCATTCCCTACAACATACACTAAAGTAAAGCTTCTTCCAACTAGAATAACGTAATTGGCTTCCATAGTTATATGTGTTAAACTAATTTTTTATTTCCAAATTATTCCTTAGAGGCAAACGTACAATTACACTCACTGTCAATGGAAGAAGTTTATTTATTATTATTATTATTATTATTTTTTTTTTTTTTTGATAAGGTGGAAGAAGTTGAATATGAAAAGAAGCAACACAATGCCACATATAGAAATAAGTGAATTCCACTCAAAAGAAAATTACCGGCTTTTAAAATGTTCAATTATTATATATGATTACTTAAGCTATTTTTCAAAGACTTCCTACTACTCAAAATGTTCTTGTACTTAGTGTATGTTTGAATTGCACTGAAAATTGAATTTCCTCTACGTTTGGCCTTTTTTTGCGGGTCTCGTGTACTATTCACGAGACCCGCAAGTACGAAATTTAACAAAAACAACTTTAAAACTGGGTCGCACGGCACTATTTACATATTTAAAAATTATTTTGCTACAGTATTTTCAGTTTTTAATAATAAACAGTATTCAAACAAACCCTTAATAGATGGAGTTGATATTTGACCATTATTTAACAAATAATCCATACGATTCTCATACCCTTCTTTGGTGGTATTTCAGGGCACAACTTTATTCTTCATTTGGTAAGAGATGTCATGTATGTTCGAATGTAAACCGTAGTGTTCATTTTTATGTAAATGAGAATGAAAAATAAGAAATACTTTTTTTCTCGACAAATGAAAATTTAAGGCATGTTTGGTAAAGGAGTTTGAGTAATATTATTTGTATTTTTTTGATAAACTGTGAGTGAAAAAAGTGTGTAAAAATACGTGTAATGTTATTTAAAAACTGAAAACATATGTTTGAATATACTTACCAAACATGTCCTTAACACCCAGAGAAAAATCATTTCTTGAGGCTTCACCAAAATTGATTGAGTTAGTTTACCAAAAAAAAAAAAAAAGGAAAATTGATTGAGTTATTTATTATTTGTTTTTTTTACATGCGAGAAGTTGAAAATTGGCCATTAATTAAAAAAATTATAATCCATACGAATCTCATATCCTCGATCTTGGTGATATTTCAGGGCACAACTTTGTTCTTCATTTGGTCACTGAGATGACAGATGGGATTCCACACTTTCCTTTTCTTTTTCTTTTTTTCCTCCATATGTAAATATTAGTAAAGATAAAGACGTTAGTTTACTCAAAAGGCAGGCCGTGAAGTACCCTATAATACATGAAACGTGCGAGCAACAATGTAAAAGAAAATCGAATCCCACCAAAAGGAAAGAATTCTTGTCTTAGCCTTGATAGTTAATAATAATTATAATAGTAAGAAATTCTCACCAACAAAAGTGAAGCATCTCTAGCTATCACCAAAGATCACCGATAAATGTGCATAAAATTTAAGGGAATTTCCCTTGGTAGATCCTTGAAATTGGCCTCCTTAATTGTGAGAAACTTTTAAAGAAGCAAAATATTGAACAGATCATGAATTTTCCTATCTTATTGGTAAGTTCTTTGGGTACGTATTCTGTACTTGTTTCGGAAAGCAATATTAATTAAGCCATGCATATATATATATATGTTGCAATTTTGCAAATGGGAGATGATACAAAGAATGTTGAAGTGGGAATCTGTGTTGCAAATTGCAAAGTGAGGTAAACTGTATTATAGCCAACTGTTTTCCAAGAGCAAAAGAAGAAAAAAAAGTATAAATTAAAAGCTGCAATCATTCATACAAATTGATGCTTACCCAAAAAAAAAATCATAAATAAATTGATGAGTTGAAGAGAATTTAAAATAGAACACATTAGAAATTTAGAATAGAAAAAGCCTATTTGTTTATAAAGATGTCAACCAATTAATTGTTGATTTCCAATTTTCAATGGAGAGAGAGAGAGAGAGAATTTTAGCTACACCTTTGGCTAAGTTATTTTTAGTGAGTTCCATTTACAAACATAGCTTTAAAAGTGTCTAGTTGTCATGCATAATTAGAATTTTCAGGTCATCAATGGCACATAATTTTTGATGTGTATGGCTTCATCTAAACTGACAAGTAGCTAGATTTGGGATTTTATCGTTTTGTGAGTTTTGTCACAAACTTAATTAGCTTTGGAATATCTGAGGTTATTACCAACGTGCGTAACGATTTTCTTAAATCATAATACGCCAAAATAGTCGGTCATAGGCAATTAATTCCTAGGATTAATGGTATACAATTATCAATTTCAATATTGTAGGGCATATGATGTAACGATTCATGATTTCATCTTATGACTTTTTCTTCTTCTTCTTTTTGAGAAAATATTTCAATGACTTTAAATGTGAATTTAGCAGTATGTTCTAGTTAGCTCAACTAGTAAAATCTCGGATGGTTGAATAAAACATTTGGGGTTCATTTCTCGCTTACACCAAAAACCGATTAGTGTCTTAGTCTGATAATAAAGAGGTATCATCAGAAGCGGACGTCATAGGTTGAAACTTTCTCTAAAAATAAATAAATAAATAAATAAAAGTGTGAACTTAGCATCAATTGCATCCATATATAGTTGTTACCAAAGCTAAACAATTTTCCTAATATATTAATAATGACAAAAGGAAATGCAGAAAAGTTACATATCGTTCCAACTTAATCAAAGCTTTGAAAACTCAAGGCAAGGAGTCTCGAGTCCACTAAAAATTTCTTCTCCCAAAAAAAAAAAGTCCACTAAAAATTTGTGAAATTCTCATAGTAGTATTTTATTTCAATATAATAAAACTAGTTTAGGACAATACATATTTATAGGAGCTCTTAGGCTTTTTGATAGAATTCTCTGAAATTATATTATAATTATAAACTATAAAAAAAAAAAAAAATTAACAAATTAAAAAGTAAACTTAAATTTTCTATGACTTTGCTAAAAGACCAAATTAACGGAATAAGATAAGCTAAAATAGAACAACCAAACTTAAGGTCTGAAAACAAGCATCAACGGACAACTATAATCATTCTAAAAAAAAAAAGGGGACAACTATAATGAATTACGTGCCCTTCTGCCTGGATTTTTGATTATTCTGCTTCTTGAGAAATCCCAAAAACACTTGTTCTACATCGATCAATCAGCATACATGTTTCTTCTTCTTCTTCTTCTTTATATATATATATATAGGATCAGAGTACATGTTTCTGGTTTCAGTTGCAAATACAAACATTTCCTTTTACAATCATCAAAGGCACAATATCAGAGGGACATAGATTAAGTTGTCTAGCCATCAGGAATACTAAACAATAATCTAATGTGTTCATGGGAAGACATTATTAATAGGTTTTAAGACCCAATAGAAGCTAGGAATCACACAGATACAAGTACAAGTACGGGTACAACACAATACAAGCAATTTATGAAAAGTTATACCACAATATAGCCGGTGAAGCACCAATACGACACAGATATGGTACCCTTAATGAAGTGTTTGTGTTTCCTAAAATAAAAGTCGCATCAAAACTCAGAATTATCAAATTATTATTAATAAAATTTTCAAAGTTTCGGTGTATGTTGCACTGTCCAACTCGACAATTGCCTTAAACTAAGGAAGTAAGGGTGCAATTTGCAACAAAGATGACTTGTACACAACTCGCTAACCCATCACCACAATAAAATTAATTATGATGTGTGGTATTCCTAGCTCTCCTCAGTCCTCGGTTCCAAATAAGACACATGAATAAGAAATATCAACTACTTAACCTAAATCTTCGATCTTCTTTCATTGAGAGAGTCTTCTTCATCACTCACCCATCACCCTCATTTAATACATTTTGTCCCATAGAAACCATTTATTTTTACATTATTCATTACCTAATTGCATGTGCTATTCTATTCTTCCAAGCTAATTTATCTCTCTTTCTCTATATATTTTAAATAAGATAGACTTAAATAATGCAGTGTCCTACTCGACCATAAATATATTTACCAAGTCAAAGGTATTATATACTAATAAACTGCAACTGAAGAGTCTGTTGGGTTTGTTGCTTCTTGGAATTTGTTTACAGATCATTTTCATCTTAACAGAAAGCTCAGATTAATGGATGAAAATGACACTTGAAATTCCCTTCTTCTTCTTGCATCATTTTCTCGTATCCTACGGGATATGCATGCTCACCTTTTGTCGGTGAATATCTATGTTGACAAGCCCCCATATATATAATGAAAGCTATTGATTTTGTTCTTAACTTCTTCTAATGTTTTTATTAAATAAATAAAAAAATACAATAGCGTTTTCAACCTATAAATTATTATGTCAAGACACCAATTGGTTTTCACGCCATACTTTTAATTGGGTTTTAGTTAACTCAACTGGTAAAGTTTCTAATGGTTGTATAAGAGATCTAGAGTTTAATCCCTGTTACACCAAAAACTGATTGATGTCTTAGTCTGATGATTAAAAGTGGACGCCATAGGTTGAAACTCTCTCTCAAAAAAAAAAAAAAAGGGGGCCATACTTTTAATATAGAACTACAAATAGTCTTAAACTATATTAATTTAAACTAATTAGAATTCGCCATCTTTTTAGATAAAATAACCTATCACTAAACAAATTAAATTAGATTAAATTAGTCATCTTTCTAATATATTTTTCCTTAGTTTATTTTTTGGAGTTATATATTGTATTTAACTGTGTTAGTTTAAACTAATTAGATTTCACCATATTTTGGATAAAGGAACCTAATATTATAAAAATTATAATTAAATTAGAAAAAATATTTTCTATAAATTTGTTAATCAAAATTTTAATTATCAATTAAATATGTATCATATATAAATATTTTTTGTCAATGTATTACACGGGTTAGTGACGTGTGTGTCTATATATATATATATATATATGCTTTCAATTTCATCCACTTGTTGTTAGTATGGGAAATTTTTCTGTGATGTTTGAAAAGTTCTAGGATCCCAGCCAAATTGAATGGTTCAGCAAAAGTAATTTATAGCAGTTCCATTCCTAGATTATTTTTAAATTTCCAAAAAGGGTCATGCTAACGAGTGCCCTAAGGGCACTCATTAACAATCCATTTTAGAAAAGTTTTGACATCACTTTTATGGGAAATGAAAAAAGCTGTCAAAATATTAATTGTTTTTTTTTCTTTTCCCATAAAAACTTTCTTTAACTGGATTCTTAACCAGTGCCCTAAAGGCACTCGTTAGCATTTTCCTTGAAATTATAAAGTATAAAAATTGACAGACAATTGTCCAACTTGTAGCAACTAGCAACCGCAATGTTTTCTGTGAAAAGTTATGCAGCTGTCCTCAAATTTGTTATGGGTGACAATTGAGCACCTGATGTGCTTATACAAACCACCTTAGAAAATTTCAAGCCAAAATTCTTCCCAAACATAAACATGTACTATTTTATCATCCGGCTATATGTACTATTTTATTTTATTTTTATATAAGGAAGTGGTGTCTCAATTTTTGATTAGACTATTATACTCTCTATTTATAAAATATCTCATAAACTTCATGAACCGATATTGTGGTGGATTAATTCTAAGACCTCCAGAGTTCACATCACATCCTAGACCGATAAACTCACCACATGGATACCCCGCACGTGGGTATATATATACATTTTTAGGTCCACTTGATTTGGAAAATAGAAAATCTTAACATTAATAAGCACAAGATAGTCTCATTTATTTGCAAAATATCGGAAAACATTTTTTTTATTTTTGAAAGGAATCTCGGCTAAACATTGATGACCAAAAAAATGTCAAAGTCTATTGTGTAAGATAAAAAAATACCAAAGTTTACTAAAAAAACTTGTGTATCCAAGTCCAAGAAATTGTCGAATAATTTTCTCCACGTTAACAACTTTCCTAATTTTTCTTTTTTAATGGGAAATACGTGCATCAATTTCATGGAATTGTATTTTAAAATAGTCATCATAAGGAGTATATAACCTGTGTATGGACCACGATAACAGGTTTCTTTATTAATTTCTCACAAACAAAAATTTGGGTTTTACTTAATTCAATTGGTAAAATTTCTTATTGTCAAATAAAAGATTTAAGGTTCAATCCATCCTCGCCTACACCAAAAACCAACATGATGTCTTAATCTGATGATAAAGAGCAATCATCATAGAGGCGGACGACATAAGTTGAATTACTATTTTATCTAAAAAAAACTTGCTAAAAAAAGTTTAATTTTTTAATTAATGTGGGTGTCTATAACTTTTTAAATCTCAAACACTTACCACCGTGCACCTTTGGCGTGATGTCCCCCTTTACTATCAAGTTGTATTGTAAATGTCTATGTTTGAAAAAATATCAGAAAGCCAATCATTTGAGCTAAAACGCTCGTCTGCTCTTGTCTGTCATTTTATCCAATGCATGGATATCAAGGGGTCTTCCATCAATTAGCAACAACTAAAGATGAGAGAGTGAGGTTGACAGGGTTTTATCACTTTATTTCTTTTTTTTTTTCTTTTTTTTTAGGATCACTTTATGACTTGGTAAATTGCAAATACGTGAATGGCTTTACCAAACGAGACAATGTTTCCATCAGAATTGATTTTAAGCACTTTATAATGGTCCACAATGCAAACACAAAACGTGGCAGTTTCAGTCAAAGAAACGAATTATTTAAAAAAAAATTAAACATAACTTGGTATAAAAAATAATATATATTTCCAGAAGCAGAGAATCCACTTTTATTTTCTTTCACAAAATTTGCTACTTTGTTGAGGAAGAAACCATTAAATACCAGAAAATTTATTATTCACCGTAACTGAAGGAAATTGATTACTGGTATTATAGTTTTGCATGGACAGTGGACCTTTTCCTTCACCCAATAATTAGTAAAAATTAAACTATTTTTGTTTTCTTCCTTCTTTTAGTTAACAAATATAAAAGATCTGCTTACATAGAGAGATTTTTATTTGTCCAAGTCTTGTGCAGATGAAGTTAAGAGTAAGATTATGTTAATGTAACATGATAACCCACAAAAGATTTGTGCATGAGACGTGTCTCTATATAGCTTTTGCAGCTAGCCTTTTGGATTTACTCTAATTCAAAGCGTACAAATGAACTGAATGTTGAATTTACCTATTACAAGCAAAGACCAGTTGTGAACACTTCCCTAATGGCTAACCAGCCAGGCAAGTAATATTGACCAAATTTTCCCTAAGATCACATCATGAATACGTGTCTTTTAAAAGACTCATGGTTGTCATATTTCAATAATGTCAGCTTGATTCATTCTAATTAATCTGGCATCTGAAGGATATTTGACCCAGAACCTAGATCGAATATTTGCCGGTATATACAAACCCCCCCACCCCTCTTTTCCCTTTTTTCTTCTTCCTATTCTGCGAAGTGGGAAAAGTTAAATGAGAGTAATTCAACCCTAAACTTTGTATTTTCATACCAAGATCGATCGATGTCCTTAAACCTTAAGTTTCACGATTGATTCTCAAAAAAAAAAAAAGTTTCAGGATAAGAAGCACAGTGTTCTTTCTTTGATCCTACTGCTGCTTAAAACTATCCAAAATCATACATATAGCAACCAATTCAAGCAATGGCAAGAAAACTAATGTAACAAGAACTAAACAGTAAGAGGAGCTCAGGTGTACAGGCACCTCTCATTTCTTTGAATTTCTCTTAGATCAATAGGCACCAAATCATTCTTGAACTCATAAACCACCCTCCACCTTATTCTTTCAAAAATAGGTGCCCAACTAGAGTTGTATGGTTAAGAACAATTTTAACTTTGGCACATCTCTGCCAGGTCCAAAATTGAAACCAAGCTTGTCTCAGCAAGCAGCTGTCAACCTTTAAATACTCCCAGAGATTGTAATATTTCATCCAAATTTTAAAATTCTGGCGAACTTTCTACCAGATTCATCAGGATCAAGCGAAGCAAATAATGTGAATACAACCGAATTTTCCAATGTTTCATCATTCATGTACTATTATGTTTCTAGAAAAACTTCTTTCAAAAAATGGCAAGAATTTTATTAGCAGATGAAAATTTTCCCCATTTCAATTCTGGTACATCATATGTTTTCAACATCAGCCAATTTCATACCAATCAACAGCACATTCCACCTAGAACAATTTCCAAAAGTTCTGAAAACCAAAGGATGCCTTTGAATTAATTTCCTTTCCTAAAACTACACCTGCAAGTGATGCATTATTTATAATTGATTAATCTTAATCAATAATTACCATCATAACCAATGTGCAGTTATTCTGCTTCTACATCCAAACATTTTATCAATGATTCATGTGGTAGTAATTAAAACAACAGGAAACATAGATTCTCTCATCAAGGTGAATCAAATTTATCATATATATAACAAAATAGGAGGACTTCAGGAAATAGCTTGAGGGTTGCTACTTAGTAAAAGAAAATTAGAAAAGCGTTTGTAGCAATTAAGCCTGGAAGACCTGAACTCCAACTTCAGAAATGAACTAATGAGCCAATGATAAAAAGTAGAACAACTTGGCTTGCATTCAGTACTAGATGGGACTGAGATAGTTTGCAAATCTACCTGTCATCAAGAGTGAGAAGAAATAGATGTTATGAATTTGCTTCTTACAGTAACAATCAATAAAATTTCACAAACCGAAAATACAAATATTTCAACAGGTAAAGCTGCTTAAATCTCAAGCTGCATTTTTATCTTCTTTTTCTTTTTTTTCTTTTTTTTTAGCCAAAAGACTTCTCCTTACTTAATGTAAATCTTTACAAACTATTTGTTCTGAGAGTGATATGTTCCTCTATCCAGATTGTTCTGAAGTTCATTCATACAAAGGGTCCTGTTTCATTCACTGCTATTTGATTATCAAGGTTTTGATTGACATTTTTTCTTACCTCACCATGCTTTCCAATACGTGATGGCAGTTTGGCTCTTGAAGTGTACAAGGGAAGAGAAAAAGAAAATTGCAAAGGCCTCCTTAAGATCTCATTTAACATTTTTACACACTTTATTTTCTTTCCTTCATACCAATCAAGGACCAGATGGTGGACAAAGCAATGAGACATTATGGATCTAGGTTTGTTAATGCTGCAGGAACCAGGACAATAAATTTCCACTCAATTGAGAGTCTGGGGTTCACATGTTATTTCAGCTTACTTATGCATAACTTTTAATTTCTCACAAACTGAAAAACATAATAAGTAAATAAAGTAAGTAAGATCTGTATTTTCTTTTCTTTACACGAAATTCAAATCAACCTTAAAAATGGTTTGCAGACAACTATCTGAAAAAAAAATCCCCTAACATTCCTTTCACATATTCTTAGAGATTAAAATTACATGGCATAGGATAGGAACGAAGCCAGGACTTGGAGTTAGGAGGGGCGGTTTTATTGTTAGCTATATGCCGTGGTTTCGGCTTTCAGCTCTATTGCTTAGCCGGTAAAGGTTTTCTTTTATTATTATTTTGTTGTGTGTGTAGAGCGTGTCTTTTGTTAGTAAAGACAAAATTATTTTGTTTAAAGTTTTTTAAAGGGCTAAGTTGTTTTTTTTTTTTTTTTTTTAATTTATTTTGTTTTTTTTTAGCTTTGCTCTTGCCTATTGGTAATTTGTGTTATTGGGCTAATATTTTGGGCTTGTACATTTTTTTAGATTTTAAATCTATAAATTTTTTAATGGATTTTAAAAGGAGGAAAATACTAAATCTACAAATTTTTTTACAAAATTTTGTTGTGATTAGTGGTTATTAGTAAGTAAAAAAATGATGTAAGTGGTGAACCCAGATGCAAACAAGTAAGAATTTGCTACCTCAATAGTCTATAAAAATGTTGTAAAAAAGTTTGTAACTGTAGCATTTCTCTTATAATGATCAATAAGGGAGAAAAAATGTAATTTATTGAACAAAGTTACTAAAATTTGAACCTAAACATATATTTATATAATTATATTATTTTTAAAAAATATTAGGGGGGGCCATTGCCCCCCCTAGTCCATGAATGGCTCCATCCATGGCATAGGATCTCATCAACTGTTATGTTATTTCCAAGTAAAGCAGAATAGATTCACACAGTATCATGTCGTCTACAAGCTTGAGATAATTGAAGTCCCCAGTGTATTTGCACTCAATCTCCCCCGGATGCATCTTCTAATCTCTACAGTACTAGTTGGGACTTGGGACAACAAGAATGTTGTTTTTGGTCAATCCTTAACTTCTTTTCCGCAAAAAAGGTTTCAAATAGCCACTCATACAGAGTAGTCACAAGTAAAGTTCATCAAAAAGGCAGTCAGCACTCCAGGAAAACCTATCTGTCCAACTTCTTTTCTCAGAGCATGGCTGCATAAGAGTCCCTGTTCCCTCCTCCGATCATAATAAATTCAAAGCTCTTCTCCAACATCATTTATCATTAATACCAACCATTTGTTACACTCAACAGTATCACACACAAAATAACCACTCTTGTTCCATCAAGGATGCCTCTCACAAGGTTGATTCTTTCTAACATCTGCACTGCTTCCCTCAACCACTTGTCTGCCTTCCAATTCAAAAAAAATATAAAAAAAAAGTTCACAAAAATGCCCACCCGAGGCCAAACAAACTGTTCATCAGTGACCTTGACATTGAGACATTCGGTACTCAAGATGCCAGGTTACGTTGGACCCTTCACATCATGATACATCTCCGCAGCCTTACTACCTAAGTGGAGATGACTGCAGCTGATACGTTTCCTCATAAAATCAATGGTCATTCCTCTTCAGCTCGTCCACTTCATGAGGAATGATAATTGATTTCAATAGAACTATTTAGCTACCATCACCCAAAAAAGAGAGATCAATATCGTCCACTTCTTAGAAATTTAGGTGCTTTTTGCAACTAGTTATATTACACTATCATTAATTACCACTCCAATTGAAAGATAAATATTGTTCATTATTTTATCTTTCTTATATAAAGATTATCCAGCATTGCAATTGTCATGTCTCTTGACACAATTAAAGACACCAGCCACAGCGCACCATTCTCTAGTATCTGATCATGCATCAATCAAACTCAATTAAGACCCAATTATACAATACCCATCACCAAATTTTGTACAGCTCACTAGAATTAGTTACAATCTCTTCAAATAATTTCAACATGCATGCATAAATATATGTTAGAGAGACAGAGACAGAGAGAGTTTACCTTCAGTGGAGGTGCTGGCTTCGCTCGGGAGCTTGGAGACAAGGCAAGCCGAAGCAATTGCGGAGTGGACAGGCTGAAGAGAACTCAGTTCTCTTCGGAGCAACCTTTTCAAGCCAATCAAAGTTCAAAAACGATTAGATATTATTAGTGTCAAAGTACAGAGAGCTAGAGATAGAGAGAAAGAGTAGCACCTTAAAGGAGGAGAGGAAGTTGGAGATCGATGAGGCACAAAATTGGACATGCGTGGGGGCAATGAGAATCTTCTTGTCGCCGAAGAAGGACTCATTGATGCTCTGCAAAATGCACGCACTAGTGTGGATCTTCCAGCAACCGAAGCTGCCATTTTGAATGTCTTTCTCTCCCTCACAGTCTTAGAGTTGGTTCAGTACAGCTAGTTAAAAGTGTGTTGTTCCTCAATAATTGCTGAATGAAAAAATGCTGCAAGAAAAAAAAAATACAAGAGCATTTGGTAAAATCTGTCAAAAAGTGTTGTTTTCAATCATCTAAGCAGTTAGTTGATACTAGCTAAAGTTTATATTAGAAGAAAAAAATACCAAAACGAAAAACTATTGTCTAATTGATTTGCCTATTTCCCTTTTTAATAATAATAATAATTTTAAAATTGGTTATTGTTATGTATTATTAATACAAATTATTGAGCTGTGTTAGTTATTGTATGTATTACTAATACAAATTATTGAGCTGTGTTATCACAAAACCCAACCATCTCATCATCTTCCACGTATAAAATGTCTTGTGGATGGCTAGTAATTGGTCTGCCATCATTGTGTGTCACATAAAACCTCATCAAACAAACAGAGCATCAGACCTCTAATTCATTCAAATGCGGCATTAAGATCCAGAAACCAAAAGAAAAATAAGAATTTGAATTTGAATTTGAAACTATTAAATCGCTTATTGGAACAATACAAAATCAAAGCTGTAAGCTGTCAAAAACCTTCTTTTTTGGCAGTAAAAACTTGAGTATAAAAATGTCAAATGAAACTTGGGAAAATCAGAATGGATAATAATAAGAAATCAAGTCAGTGTATTGGGTCACCCAATTTAGACCATAAAATCCACAACTCAGTACAAGTGGAGAAATTTCTACTTGCAACTTTGCAACTCTCAAAGGGGCTTGTTTTCTACTTACAGTTACAAACCCATTTAACACATTGATTTCCCTAATACAATTCAGTGGATGTGAGTAGACCAAAAACAAAAAAAAGAAAAGTGATTGCATTTATCATTCCAATCAAGAAAGCAGCTTTGACCCAAAATCTCAATGAGTGCCATTGCAACAAATCTACAGAGAAAACAGTTCAATTTATTTAAGCTGATAAAATTTTCAGGTTAAACTTTTTCAGTGAAACCCATTAGATTTGAAGCTAGTAATTGATCAGACTAACTTTTAAATTTAAAAAATAAATAAATAAAGTGGGTTTTTGGAATTAAATTGACAGACAGAGAGAGAAAGATAATTGATTGTTTTGTACAAACCTCTGAATTGTGTTAGACATAATTTCAGTATGAAATCGAAAGCATAAAAGAATTAAGAGAATGAAACATACACACCTAGAATTTGCTGATTTGATTGTTCAAACGGCGAGAGAGTAATCATTACTCTCTTCACTTCCTAGGTAGTTTCAGATTTCCAAACCCTAAAACCTCTGTAAAACCCAAGGGTAGGCTATCATTTGTCAGCTGAAATGAAATGAAATGAAATGTGAGAGCTTACTGGACTGGACTGACAGAGTCAATGGTCAAGCCCATTTGGTTGTCTGGGTCTCAAATGTTCCTATTTCAATTGGGTCTTAGTGTTCTCATGGGCCTTGTTTTTTACAGGTCATATAAGAATAAAATAAAACTGAGACTAGATGGGATCACACCTAGTTTACCCAGCTAAACAAACAAACAAATCAAAAAAATTTATATATATAAAAGGAATTAAGGGAGTGAGGTCTCAATTTAGCTAAACTATTCAACTCCTTGTCAATAAAATACTTCAAAAATATTGTGGATTGATATTGTGGTGGAAGGAATTCGAGACTTTTAAATTTATGACACGTCTTTCAAGTCCATTGAGCCCACCACCTGAGTGCTCCTAAAAGACTCAACTATGTATATTCTTAGCTCAGATGACTAATGATTAAATTTGGTAATTAAAAGGTGATCCTTAGATATTTGGTTCAAATGCTGATGATTATATTTGATAATTAAAAGCTAATCCTTGGGTCTTTGGTTCAAATCCAGAAGGTTAGATACTATATCATTGAATGAATCCCAAACTACACCTATAAATCTATAATTCTTCAAAGGCAAGAGAATTTTATTTTAAACCTATAGTTTGGTCTTTGGTGCTTCAAATATGTTAAATTAACCGGCATCTTAAAATTTTAGAACTTGGTTCTTCATTGTCTCTAATATACATCATGATCACATCCACTTGATATTCTTTTAATTGGGAATGGAAGTATTCTTTCCAAGTTTAAGCACTGTGCATAACCCAAAAAAAAACATAAAATAGTATGAATCCCAAATTCCGCAAGTCCTTTGCTTAACACCCCACTCTCCACCACCCAAATATAATATATATGTATATATATATATCCTAAAGGGCAAAAAATAGTTCTTGTTTAAATTTTTTTTATTACCAAAAAGGGGGGAAAAACAAACTATTAATCTCAAAATTAACACTCCCATGGCACAAAAAAAAAATATATATATATATATATATATATATATTTTTTTTAAGAAACCAATAATTTGGCCTTTGATGCTTTAAAGATATTGCATTAACTGGCATGTTAGAAATTTAAAACCGGGTTCTTCAACATTAATTGGACATGCAAGTATTTCATTTCCTCTAATCTACATTTTGATCACATACACCTTGATATTCCTTTAATTGGTTATGGAAGTATTATTTCCAAGTTTAATTAAGAACTATACATATTTACAATCAAAACTCTTCGTCATCCACTGTCGATCTAGTGATAGGTATTGACCATCTCCCCAAATGGGCAGTGTAATTTATGCACCGAATAACACCTCTTCCGGAAGGGCCATCAGGGAAATCGAGGACACTAATGCTCCCTGCATCAAGATGAAATGATCCCATCCATTCTTTAGTCAAATTTAGGCAATGCCCCATCAATGCTATGTGAATTGCAGGGTGGCCAACTACAACAACTGTCTTTGATGGCTCAGATTCAGCAGACAGCTCACCCAACAGCGATTGCCAAGCCTTCTCAGATTGATTCCATACTGCTGATGTAATTCTATCCTCATATTTATTTAACCAACCAGGTGGAAGAGATGAAACCTCAGCTGCATCCTGTGGAAAAAACAAAATCAAAAACAGTACTGGGTCAAGCAAACACAAAAACTCGTGCTAATCTTCAAGTTCAGACTGATTAGTACAGCCTAGGTCACTATGGACAAGTAAAACCAAAAATAGGAAAATAACATATGCATATGCATTATGTATGTAATATGCACATGTATATTTCATTCCATTGTGTATAGATTCATGCTATTAATCACTAACTAGCATGGATGTATAAAAAAATGTAGTTTAATCCTATGTCAAATGTTTCAATATTAGTCATGGGCTACAAGATAGTTTCTATATTTCAGAACAAAGCAAGAAGAAAAGATCTCTAAGAGTTAAGATATCTTGCCCTGTTTGATTGCTGAAGGATGTTTTCAACATCAAGGTACTCAATCTGCTTCATCTCCATATAGCGTGGCACACAGTCAGCACCCAAGCAATCTGCAGCTTCTTGTACCTACAACCAATTAAGCTAGCCAGAGTAAAGACATGAATGCCACGTCCCAAAATAATATTTAGAGTGAGAGAGAGAACATTTTGGTACATTCCAACTCAACAGTATTAAGAATGAACTTACTCTGGAGATAGCCATGGCTGTCTCAAAACAAGCTTTCTTAGGACTGCTAATTATGGAACTCACTTTCAAATCAAGGAGTAGCTCTGCAGTTTTCTGGGACTGTCATTAACCACTAAAGAAAATTAGATCATGATTTTGTAACCTGTCTTATGCATATGATAATAGAAGCATTACCTGTATAATCCCAAGCATGTTCATTGGTAGATCCCCAGAAGTACTAGCCTGTTGAACATTTAATGCGATTATTTTTCTAGCACTGATACTCATAAAAAAGAAACAAAACTGGGCTAACACTCCCCCCCCCCCCCCAAAAAAAAAAGGATATAAAGTACAACAATTACAACAAGTTGAAACTTGATTTCAAACAATCATGGATATGTAACTCAATATCATACTATTAAATTACAGTTTGTCCCAAAAGCTTAAGCTATTGGGATATGGTAAATTTAATCATTTAACCAAATACTTCTAACACTCCCCCTCATGTGTGGACAAAATACATTTTTAATAGGTGAGGCCCAATACATGAGAATTTAAATGGGAGATAGACTGGAGGAGACAGGGATCAAACTTAGGACTTCCTATTCTGATACCATGTTAAATTACTGATTGTCCCAAAAGTTTAAACTATTGAGATGTGGTAAATTTAATCATTTAACTGCATACTTCTAACATATACAATACAATTTCAGAGGTATTTTAACCCTGTGTCTATTTCTCGTGTATTATTAATTTTGTGATATGCCTGGTATAAAATCGTTTACTTATTAACACATACTGAAATTTCCCAGTATAGTGCAAGAGCTAGTTAAATGTTTTCCCAATGACTCCCCTTACACTATACTTCTTACAATCAACATTTTCCTTGATCTTATCCACTGTTGTCCAGTTTTAGATCTGAAAAGCTTCACACAGAAAGTGGCATTTATAGTCTCTTAATATAATGTAAGCTTTACTGATATGTGATGAGTAAAGAGAGGTCAGGGGAGAATTAATATTTTATATAAGTGATCTGATTTCCAGCCCCATACTCCATTATTCAAATATCTCAGGCAGAATCAATTTACAACTCTATCAATAGACCACAAATTTCTCATATTGCAAATAGAGATGAAAGAAACATATAGTTAATAAGTTTTTCACAACAATTCAATTACCAATTACATCTAATCAAGCAATTAAACAAAGAAGAATAAGATGAAGGAGAAGTCAACTATATGTTAAAAGAACCAACTAGACACTTTTTGGTCATTTCTTCTTACTTCTGTATTGCTTTGTGTGTATCCATGGCAGGCAAGTATGATCCGATTACTCGTTTTTCTGCCCCCAGAACTTCCAGCAGCAATAGGTGAATTTGGGGTCTGCAATAGTTCAATAACAATTAAAGGCCAGCATAACCTGCCACACATCCTACATAACATTGAAATTGTGGCACCAAATAAATAATTTAAATATAAAAAATAAATTAAATTACATTACATTACATTTGCAAATGGAAAAGTAATTTTAATTAGTAACTATGTCCTCATCCAAATATATATTATCAACCCTTATTATTTTGGTTGAAGATATAAGTTATAACATCTGGGTAGTATGAAGTATGTTAATTACTTCAGCCATTGCTACATCCGAGTAATATGTCCCCTAACTAAGTTATGCATGCGCAAGTGAGTGTGCGCACACACGCACACACAAAAACAGTTTTACAAGAATTCAATTCTACCTTTCCAACTACTTGGTTTTTCGGAACAATATAAGCAAGCAAGGTTGAGAAAGAGGGGGAGAGACTGTTGTCACAAAAATTGAAAGTTTTCCATTCAAAACCTAATTTTTTGAAATTGAAAATAGTTCCCAGAGGTAAAACAAGTGCAATTGATAATAACGCCCTAAAAAGTAACATCCATTTAACTATATTTATTCAAATACATATAAATAACTTATCCAAAAAAAGCATACATACTAATACAGATTGTGGATCTTTACACCCTTCACTAGCTCAGACCAAGAAGCATTTCCTGTATTTTACTGACACTATCTTCCACATGAAAGCAGTAGAAATTATAGAATTGCCTAAATTTTCCTTTTTTTGTTTTCAGTAGAGATGCCATATACCTGATTTAAACGATTGAGACATATAAAAGGTGACCCGCCCTCTGGCTGTGGGGTAAAATCTAAAACGCTTACACCACAATTGCTCTGAAGTAAAATCCTAAAATACTCCGTTCCCAAACCTGTTTTCCACAGAAAATGAGGGAAACTACTTTCAAATTCACACTTTGCACATTTTCCACATCCAGTTAGAGCAGAGAAAGGAAAATAGTACCAATCGCTGTTGCAACGAGAGCCTGATTAACAGCATTGTGTGCAACCACAAGAACAGACCTGCTTTCATGGAGTAAAATTTTAGTCCAGCAGCTCCTAGCACGCGCCCACAACTCTCTAACTGGATAATGACCATCTATGTTGAAATTTGCGGCATCTACCTGCCATTGACGAAAAGCTGGACCAAACTTTGCTTTCCCCTCATGCTTCAAAAGACCCTACACTCCACCAATACACTCAGAAACTGTAATGCAATATCAAATTAACCAAATTCAACCCCTTCCCCCAAAAATGAGTAAGAAAAACTGGCAAAAGCAAACTAACTTGGAATGAATATAAGTCGATTTCTCTCAAATCAGAATCAGTAATCAACTCAGTTTCACGAGATCCCCATATGATCTCAGCGGTTCTCTTCGATCGTATCAGGGGGCTGAAAGAAACTCATACAAATTACAAACCAAAGCATTTTATTATCCAAACCAAAACTAAATAAATCAATATCACTGTTAAATTACCAATTCTCCCAAAAGCTTAAACATTTAATCTAACACTCCCCACTCATGTGTGGTGTGGGCCACCTGAGCTACAATTGAGTGGGGCCCAACACGTGAAAATTTAAATGGGAGGTGAGGTGGACACAAGGGAATCAACCTAGGACCTCTTACTCTGATACCATCTCAAATTATCAATTCTTCAAAAGCTTAAGCTAGGAAGAGTTCCAAAAAAATCTCAAATTTTGAAACTTTACACACAATTTATACTTTACCATAGGTCCATAACCTATGACACAATGATTTAATCAACGAAAACGCACAATTAAACAATTTAGGTACTATTTAAGTAGCAATTAGTTAAAAGTGCTTTAAGAGCAAATTTGTTTTAAGAAGCAATAAAAGTACTTTGAGAAATCGAATGGGAAAAGGCGAAAAGAACCTGGAGAAGCAGGCATCGAAGGAGTCATCGATGAGCATTTGGCGCGAAGTCTCGGCCTGAGCCTCGCCTTTCTTGGTGAGCACAGAGAAATCGGAGCTCCCTTGGATCCGACCCTCCTCGTTCCACGTGCTCTGGCCGTGCCTGACGAGGATGACTCTCTTCGCGGACTTGATCGGCGGGAACGGAGACGAAGCGTACAGCTCGGAGCGCAGCTCGCCCTGCTCTTTCTGGAGCTCTTGGAGGCTGGTGGAGGAGGCAGAGGAGGAAGAGGAGGATCGGATTGTGAAGAAGGAAGGATAGCTAGGGTTTGGTCTGGTAGCGGTGGAGGGGAAGAAGAAGAAGAAGCTAGGGTTTCTATGGAGGACGAGAGTGGTGGGTGTGATTGAAATCATTTTTGGAAAGTGATTTGTGTGTGTGTTTTTTGTGTTTTCTTTTGTTTTATATGTTTCGCGCTCTAAATTTGTATGGTTACCGTTGTTTCTGCTTTCTAATCGATCTCATTCTCTAAAAAGGAAGACGGTTAGAGAGTGACACGTGCTAAGCGGCACAAGACAGAACATGTAAGACATGGCAATCGCGCGGGTGAGGTGGGGTTTGGGTTAGTCGGGCGTATTTTTCACACGAATTTTTTTTATAAAAGAAATATTTATTTGTTGTTTGAAAAGTCATGCAATAAATTATTTGATGTAAAATATATTACTTTGAATTCGTCACTGTAGGGTCAGAAAAATTGTGACCCCGGCCCACTTTACGTTAAAATCCAAGGCCTGAGCCGAGGAGGGACATTGTCGAAGACATACAATGAAAGTCCAAATGGCCTAGAGATATAGCCGAAGACGACTCTGTCCTCAGCATCCCAAGACGCTCCTAGAAAAAAGGGCGAGTACGGTATAGAAGCTGTGCATGGAAAAGTCAAACACCTCCGCATTAATGTGAAAAGGACCCTTGAATAGTATGGCGACAAAGGATAAGGGAAAAGCAACCATTACTGCAATGAAGTACTCTGCGCCTGACAGAACAATGTTTTTCAGCTTTTACAACCACCCCCAACCACTTTGGGTATGGGCGGATAGGACAAGTATCAGTCCTAGAAAGTTGAACCTACACGTGAATGTAGGAGGGAAGAAAAAGGCTAGTATAAAAAGGAAAGAGAAGCAATTACGGGAGGGGGGGACAGATCGTCTCCCAGGCCATTGAATCCTGAAAAGGGGAGAGTAATGAGAACACCAAGCCCCACGGACGAGGTCTAAGGACCGGAGCCACTCAAGCCGTGCCAAGGGAAAAGTCTTATTAGATACGCTAAGTTCACCCTCATGCAACTACCGTGAACATCATGACCAACCACTGTCTGGTGACCGAGGCCTAGCCTTTCAGCCCACGCTCTACAAATTTTATTGTTTGGGCCTTAAACGTGTGAACCCAATATCAGTTTGGGGCCGTTACAAATTGAGTCCTTACAACCACTTATATCAAGAATGAATTCAGTTAAACTTATTAATATTTATTCAATAATTTTAAAATTATTAAAATAAAATAACACAAAGATAAATAAAACAAATACACAAGTTTTATTTCTACACAATATCAATATCCCAAAATATAAAACAAAATTGCAAATGACTTATTGGATAACTTATTTGATAAAGAATAAAAACATATAAGAAATTTACAATCTTAAAAATTAATTTTATAATATATTATCAATCGTAGTTGACACTCTATTTCAATTTGAGAATATAGATTAAAATTTGATTGTTTACTTATTTATATATGGCCTCTTTTATGAATATCATATCATTATTAAGTAATACACACTCTAGAAAATATCATAATTTATTTTGAAAAATCGTTTATTTTGGACATAAATTGTTAAAAAATAGGTCTAAGCATTCATAATTTATGTTAATTTGATACTTTGACTTCACTATTTTCACACTTATGATTTATGAATGTTTCTCACACATGTCTACAATTTTAAATCTATATTTTTAACTCTACTGTAACCAGATTATCTTGGCATATACTTTGCTATTTGATATCTAAAAATCTTTACTCAGTACAGAATGCTCAATCATTCATCTTTCAATTCATTTGCATGCAATTATGTAAATGTCACAATTGTTTCCTTAAAGCTCACGACAAATAATTAAACCAATATTGTCTTAATTTTATTTTTTTTTACCAAAAAAAATAGTTTTAAAAAATGGTTAAGGTTGACACACAAAAAACACGAGTCAAGTCACGGGTCAACCCGTTTTTGCTTCAGGTCAAAAAAATCGAGTTCGGGTCAGGTCAGAAAATTCTAACCAATTTTGCCATGTCTATGTAAAGTTAACAACCACTTTGCTTTTTTTCTTTTTTTCGGAAAGGGTCCATTTGTTTTTTTTTTTTTAAGGATAAATGGCAAAATTTTATTCAAGAAAGGAACAAGACTATACAATATGAGCAAAAGCTCGTTGCAAAGGAGACTCCTCCAAATAAAGCCAGTTGAATCAGTATCTTACAACAACTTCAAGGCTAAATTTATATTAGATACAGAACTTTGTCTTCTCCTAACAAGCACAACTGTCTATAAGTAAATTTACATCAAGATAGAAATGTCTAAAAAAGCACGAAGACATTCCTATAAAAAAAATTATTTAAAAAATAATAAATAAAAAAAACTCTCAAGGAGGCTTCCATAATTAGCTTCTAAAAACTCAAATGCATGGGCAGCAACATTAAATCAGTATAACTCAACCGGGTGTTTGCAACCCTTATGGGTTGTTTTCACTCAATTCGACTTTATAATTCTGGAAAAATAAATTATGTTATGGGTTCATTGTAATACTTTTTTCTACTTCCCTACTATTTAAAATGAGACGGTTTTAGTACTTTGCAAAATTAAAAACTTAAAAGGAGACAATAAGGTGAATTGCATCAATGTCCCGTCCCCTCTATTTATCATGGGGAAACTTGTTACACACTTGTGCACACAAGTGTATAATTGACATTGTCCATCTATCTCAGCGTGTTGTACTTGTACCTATATCTTTATTTTCATCAATGTAATTTTGCAAATCATAGGTCCTAATGTATTGTGCAAACTACATAGTGTAAAATACTAGTTATTCTAATAAAACATTCATCCATTAACTTCGTAAGTTGTGATTTACAACTATATTTTATGTTGGTTTTATTCCATGACAAAAAGTGTTGTAATTGTATTAATTTTGTTCCTTGTATTTTGTGGGATTTTATTGTATTGGGTTTAGTATTAAGTTTGTGAAAAATCGAGTATGAAATGAAAAATCAATACAATTTCATGAATAACTCACAAGAAGCTAGCAAGTAAAGGTTCCCGCGAAAAGGGCACGTGAGGAGCATATGCTGGAAACTGAAGAGTCATGCCAGGCTGTCAGTTTCGCGAGTGTCTCGCAAGAAGGGCCAACCCGCAAGGTACCCACGAAACATTCTGCCTGAAGGATTTTAAGTGTGACTTTCTTACCCTTCACCCATACTATATTTACCCTCATTACCTACAAAAGTATTAGAGGCTATTCAAAGAAAAAAACCATAAATAAGTTTTCTACAACACAACACACCCATCTTTTAGAGAAAGAGCTACTTATCCTTAATGAGAAATCATTGTAGTTTCTTCTCATTCCCTCTCCCATTGTCATATCTTGAGAGAAGATTTGTACTCAAATACAACCCGCACATTTTCAAAGTGTAGAGAGTGTTTTGGAGTTTGGGAAGTTTTGAGGATTTGCCAAAAGAAGCCGATGAGGCTTGGCTGATGCAATTGGACATATTACAGGATCCGAAAAGCTAGAGAAGACATGATTCTGAGAAGTTTATTGGTAGCAGGAGCTTAGAGAGCTCACGTACACTGGGTAAACTAGGCTTGGAAGGTCTTTTGTTATTCATGTATTCCAACTTTATTCTCTAGTGGATCAATTTCGACTTGGAGAATCGCGGAGAGGTTTTTCACCGAATTCTTCGGTTTCCTCTTCGATATCACGTCTCGGTGTTATTTTGTATTTGCATCTCTCTTCCCTACTCTTAAGCTTTCCTTTTATTGTTAATAATGGTTGAATATGGCTTATGGTAGTGATAACAGTTGTTTGCACTTCTTTACTCTTGTTTTGCATTTAGTATAAGTTAGAGTAAAAGCTATCTAACCGTAATTTTAATTTGGGGGTTTAAACAAACTCTTGTGTATTTACACAAATCCGAGCTTTCAAACTTGTTGATCTATAAAGTAAATAGGTTTGTTTTCTAAGATATGTAATAGGATTTTATTTAGCAAAAATTGGTTGTAGTATTTTATTTCACGTTTTCTAGTATTTGTTACTCGTTTAACCTTGATTTTGAATTATATGAGGTGACTAGTTCGGTAGACTAAATTTTGATTAGTAACTTAAGAATGCATATTGTTTTCCATTTACATATTTATTTTAGAATCCCTCAAAATGGGGTTAATGTAAATATGCCCTTATGGATTATCAAAAAAATAGTTAACTTGGCCTTATGGACACAACAAACCAAGTACGACACTGACAGGGTCGTTTTTCACCGTTTCAGACCCGTTGCTTTCATCCTCAAACGGCTAGTTGGCGTTTTAGTAAACTCACAAAAATTGACTTACCCAAAAAGATTCACAAAAATTAGCCGTTGCTTTCGCGATTCGTCTTTGTAATTATACTGGGCTGATTTATATATATAATGACATGCGCAGCACAACCAAGTCGACAAGTCAAGCAGCTTACAAAATCTTTTCCTTGGAAATTTGAATATAATTTAGGTTAATCAATTTCCTTGATTGCCTGAGGAATGAGCATTTGTTTATTTGTCCACGTCTGGTATGAAAAGTTGAAAACTACGTAATTGGCCATGTCCCATCACACAAACTATGGGTTTTCAATTCTTCAAGGGCCTTTGCTTTTATATTATTATTTTTAATTTTGATTAGAAGACTTTTCTTTTGATTTATAATTTTTTTAATAATATTTCACTTCACTTATTAAATAGCTTTTAGCATATCTCAAAGCATCCAAGTAATTTGAAGTTTGAAGTTTGAACTTTTTTTTTTTTTTAAGGGCTAGAAATTCAATTATAAGTTCAAACCCTAAATATCTTATTCAATAACAACCATCTTTATTAATTAAGATAATTGGAATCTCTTAATTTAAACCTTTTGATTTGAAATAAAATTTTGATTGAAGCTCATACCAGATTGAAAAAGTAATTTTTTGGAGATACAACAAATCATTTTCGAGATTGATGCTCTCACGATAGTAGAAAGTCTGGTTGATGGTGAAATGGAGAGCTGCAATGGCCACCTTTTTCAAGCATCAATGATATCCTAATTTTTTTTTTTTTTGATGGGATATCCTAAACTTTTTCAAAATATGTTAGATCAAACACTTGAAAAGGGACTACAACATGGTTGTCTATGAGTTAGCTCAACTTGTTAGATGTAATGGTACCAATCAACTCTAGAAAGGTCCGATCAAAAAAAAAAAAGTCTAGAAAGGTGTTTCACCTCCAATGGTGCAACATCTAATCCAACTTGACAATGCCTAGTGTTTTCTCTGTTTCTTTGTGTATCATGACAATTTTGTAATCCAATTTTCAGTTGATTGAAATCAATTTACTATCCAAAAAAAAAAGTTGGAGTAGTTTGTCACGTACACAAACTTTGAGTGGGAATTTGGGAAAAATTTTCATATCTACAAAATCATCCTCCCGTGCTTTTTGATAGGAGTCTAATGTGGGTGGGTAACTTCAAGTAGTTTTTTTAACAATAAAATTTTAGACACAATAAAAATTTACAACATTTTAAAATTAGTCTATCACTTCACACATGAGCCCCACTATAATATGCAATTTAAAATTATTTTAATACTAATTGAGATTAAGAAATGTTATGAATTTTTGTTATGTCCCTAGCACGACTTTTTAATGCCAAGAAAAACCCAAAATTCTAGGAATTTTAATGCAATATTCTGATTGTAGGGCTTGATTTAGTCATCATGTGTAGGCATGTAGCCATGCCCAACTTACCAAACACATTTAGAATGGCAATTTAATTTTAAAGATACTATGTAGACTAATATGTTTATACCTTCCAATAATATTCTGCCACATAAAATATTTTAAAGTTTAAGTAGTAGAAAGATTCACACACAACTTTACAACCTCTCTATTTCATGGCCCGCGGAGGTTGAAACCTCCCTCCCATTTCCACCGCCACACTTATAGATCCATTGTCGATGATCCTAGACTTCATCGATGTCTTTGTCGCCAAATTTTTATGTTTGTTTTTACTATGACACTTGAAAGCAAGAAGGTTTTTTAAGAGAGGGGAGTTAGGGGAGAGATTGATGATTTACACGAAATGGAAGTTCATTTGAAATTGGAGTTATTACAAAAAAGTTGAATTTTCTTGGAAACACAACACTTCTTCTTGTGATAATTATTCATGGGATTTGGTAAATGGTATGCTATATATACGTACTGTTTGATTATGAAACCATTTGCCACAATAATTGTTACCGTTGTGGAATTGGTACTTCAAGCTACTCCCAACAGTATTTGGGATTCGTGGCCTTTTACTCTTTATATCATTTTATAGGATTACAAACAAATTGAGTCTCTAAATAAGGAGATGGGAAATATTGGAAAATATAATGAGAAATTATTAAGGTGAAGGACTTAATGGTGGTTCGAGATCATCAATATTAGGTTTGTAAGTGGAGTTGGGAGAAGGATTTCAACCTTTGCTGTATATGATATTGAAAGGTTGTGAATAGAATTGCATGTGAATGTATTTATTGCTAAGCTATGAATATAGATAGTTTAAATATATAAGGGTTTACACCGTATTCTTATCAAATTTAAACTCTTTCGTTTGATTGCATTTTTTTTTAGAGAATTTCAACCTATGTCCGCTTTCGATGATATCTATTATCAGACTAAGACACCAATCAGTTTTTGGTATAAACATAGGCGGCGCTAGCCATGGCCTAGGGGTTCATTTGGCAAGAAAGGATATATAAAATATAAATTTTTTTTTTGACCCTCTAAAATAAAAATTGGAACACTTTGACCCTAATTTTTTTAATCACAACTAAAATAACCTTAAATATAATCCTCTTACTAATATTTTGACATTAAAAAAAAAAAAAAAGAGTCCAACAACAAGCTAATTTAATCTAAAACCTTGAAAATAAAAATTAGTTATTGAATCTGAAGTGCTTTTAATTTGTTATTTGCTGAGTAGGGATTAGAGGCGTGGGACAAGTCAAGAGTGATTGAATAAAGGCAAAAACAAATATTAACACAACAAAAAAAAAAAAAAGCTTTTATTTGGGAACAATTTATCTAACTTTTTGCTTAAAGTATAAAATAAGTAGGAAATCACATGAGACCTGCAAATAGTAGAAAAAAAAGATGAAGTAATAAGTTGGCTTATAATTGAGACCCAAACACACTTAATACAGTTACAAAGAACAATAATTGTCAAAGTTGAGTTGAATTGTTAAATGCAAGAATTGTAAAAAGTTAAAACAAACTAATAGATAGAAGTATTATGAGCAATGATAATTAAAGTTCATTTAGCAATAATAATTAATAATTTTATTGTATTTGAAAACTATGGATGATTTTCAAGATTTCATCTTAGTAATAATAATTACTATGTTTATTGTATTATGAAACTATATGCCAAATGAACTAATAGTTTATATTTTATTTTCTTGCTAGTACTATGGACAAATTTGTAATAATGAAACATCGTAGACCACAAGATTCATTTTCGATTAATTTAAGATTTATCTTCTTATTGACCCCCTAGAAAAAAATCCTGAGCCATTACTGGGTGTAAGTGGGGATTAAACTCGAGACCTCTTATTTAACCATCAGATGATTTACCAGTTGAGTTAACTAGAACCCACGACTGCATTTTCTTTTATTTACAAAACATGAAAAATGGCAACAAATAAATCCTTTCAAATTTATTGCAAATTAGTGCAATGCACGAAAAGTTGACAAAATATTTATATATAAAAATATGCTTAACAGTTAGCAGATATGTTAACAAGCTGAACAGTTAGCATCCCTAGGGATTAAGAAAAAGTCCCAACTCCTAAGTCCTAAGCAACAAAATTACATAGGAAAGACACATTCTTTGATATAGGTTTGAATCTCATAGTTTACGTTCAAAATTAAGAATCACCAACAGAGAATCACCTTCAAAATTAAGAATCAAAACACAAAGAGTGTTGTACTGCACATCCAATTCGGTACTCTAACTGTAGCATCAATTTTGGGTGATATTTTTTTGCAAGTCAAGCAGTGTTATAATTTGAACACAGTTTGTTTTTTAAAGAAGTAGAAGAATTTGAACCCAGTTGCTAATCTTATGAATTGCATGTTCTTATTTTATTTATTTATATTTTTTTTATGAACAAAAAAGGGTCTTATGTATGTGATCATTGACCCGGCCTACTTAAACTCGCAGAACTCATGACGTGGGCACCCATGAGTGCATTAGGACTATTCATATCATGACACAATATTTTTACGAATCGCACAACTCAAATGAGACAATTTTTAGCGGCAGGTGTGACTCAGTCCAGGTCATGTTCTTATTTATAATTTGTGCAGCTCAAACTGTGATTTTTACTATTCACCTCTTAAATTTTCATATGCTTTTAGCAAGTTACGTGCCTGGAAGGCAATTGATGAAAAAAACTTTGTAACTTGAATAAAGTGGAGGGAGAATTATCTAATCAATCTTTTCAATAGAATAGATTTGACATTAAGGTCACTGCATCGCTGTAGCATTTAGTAAAACCTCACCTACATTATATATATGTCTAGCTAGCTTATAGCGCTATTCAACTCATGCGTGCGTGTGACAAAAGTTTCATGACCCTGCATGGGGACCCTGTTGCACTTATAACGTATTTACATGCTTAATTATGTGATTTTATTGGTTCTGATTGGAAAGCATTTCCTTACCTTTGTGAAAGAGATATTAGAGAGAGAAAAGTGGCGAACGGTGAATGTTCATATCAAATAAGATTTCGTGTCTATTTGGCTTCACTTTATAAGTTTTTTTTTTTTTTTTTTTTTTTTTTTAATTTTTATAATATATATATATATATAACTTTTTAAAATCTCAATTTTTCCTATATTTTTTTACTTTTAATTTTTTTTAAATACAAATATATTTTAACACACTTTTAACTGTTTCCAATGGACACAAAGTCATATTTTTTCCCCGAAATTCTTGTTGTGTTTCATTTCGCTTTCATGGTCGAAGTGGACCCGTATAACCCTATCATTTTCTAACTTATATTGATGTGCTGTATGGCATATATGTGTAGAAACTAGAAAACTATTAAACATTAATTGATGGATTAATTAAAATTTTCTTATGGTGAAATTGACAGGCGAAACCGTGAAAGGGGGGTTTGAGATTCCAATAGTTTTCTAAAATAAAATGATAAATGTCATTTTCAAGGACATCCAAAGTCAAGTATTTCACATTTTAACTAACTTTATACCAAAATCATGTTTTGGGGCAAGGTTGAATCTAGTCCTTTTGGCTATTTCTCCACACCAGCCTTTATTTTATGATCAATTTTTCTTCATACCTAATTGCATAAACTATTGAATTGTGCAAATTGCAAAGTTCTTGCAATTTTAGGACAAAATAAAAACTTATTAGCTAAGCAAAAGACTTTTGTATCGATGCATTGACGAAATTGTTCATAGTCACTCGGAGTGTAACTCCAATTTATCTTTCCTTCATATCCTCTATCTTTTATCCAAAAGAAAATTTATTAGATACCTTTATAATATATTCATTCTTTCTCACATAAGAGTAGATTCCATTCACCTTATTTAAAGATAAGAAAAACAATAGATTTCAAACTCAAAGTAACATAAAAGATTCGTGTTCAATTAATATTTTATACGTGAGGCTCAAGTCTATGGCCTATTTTACTTGTTAAAAGAACGCCAATTAATTATTTCGTGTGTGTGTGTATGAGTGATTGAGTATGAGAAAATTGTACATCTTGATTGTACAGTGAGGCAACTTTTTGCCCCACTAGAGACTAGACATTCTAGAGTCTAAAATCTACTTCAAAATATAAACTTGGAGGCCAAGCATTTAGGTTGCTTCTAGAAAAAAATAATCACAAAGTTTGTATTCAACAACACCTTTTAGACAGGATTCAAAAAAAAAAAAAAAACACCTTTTAGACACAGAAATGACTGAAAAATGACCTAATGACTTAATATTACACACGGCCTATTATTCACAAAGTTTCATGATTTTAGTTTAAGAAACTATTACAAACAATTTTGTGTAGAATAGCTTGTGTGCACTAATTATTTTCCCATATATTTATCCAAATCAGATTAGACTACTCTATCATATCTAGAATAAAAGCTTCAAGCTTTCAACAACTTAAGACATATGGTTATTGGTTAGCTTAGAGCCCATTTAAGATGTGATGTAAGTTTCAACTTATAGATTTTAACTTTTTTTGGTACTATTTATAGTTCTTATTGTACTTTTTGTTACTATTTAAAAGTCCTATCATACTATTTAGTTAGCTTTTATTTATTTATTTTTTACACTTTTAATAAAATTTTCAATTTCATTTAAATAAATTATTTCCAAACGACCCTATGTATATTTCATTAACAAACCTATCATACTCATCACCCTCAAGTCTAAACAAGCTGCATTAACTACTACCTAACTTATTTCAACTCAAAAAAAAAAAAAAAAAAAATCCATATCCTATTATTTTGGAAAAATCTAGCCAAGACCAAAAGATTTTATTAAAAAAAAAAAGAAAAAGAAAAAGAAAAAGAAAAAGAAGAAGAAGACGCGGTTTGAGCTCTCCACCACCACAAGCTGAGTTGTCTCTCTCTTGGCTTTTACCTAAGCCCCACTCTCACTGCACTCACTCTCACACCTATAACTATTAACCCTCGCTCTCTCTTTTTCTCTCTCTAAAAACTCAGTTCTCTCTCTCTCTTTCTCTCTCTCTCTAGCTCTAGGAGATTGTGGAAGCAAAGCATTGGGGTTCATTTTTTTTTTCTTGAACTTTGTGTACTGTTACAATACTCGAAGCCCTAACCCAACAAAGATAGAGAGAGAGAGATCAGATCTGAGAATCACTCTCATTTTTTGCTTTTTTTACTTTGTTTATTTTTTTTTACTTTTTTAGAAAAAAAAGCTATTATGCTATACGAGTAGTTGTAGTGCTAGTGGTTTTCAGCAAAAATGTCGAACTCCGACCCGAAAGCCCGACAGCGACCGGGTCCATGGCCACCGGCTCCGGAGTCTTCAGCAATGCCGCCTTCTTCGTGGGCCAAGCGGACGGGTTTCAGGCCCAAGTTCTCCGGCGAGACCAATGCTAGCGATTCCGGTCAGTTGGTCGCTGTTCCGCAGCCACCGCCGCCGCCGCAGCCGGCTTCACAGCCCAAGCCCAGAGAACCCGAGACCCAGCCTCAGCCTCGGCCGCAGCCGCAGCCGCAGCCACAGCCACAGCCACAGGCCCAACCGGATCTTGAAGCGGGTCGGACTCGGGCGGCGGTTAATGGCGTGTCGAATAATAAGGATCACACGGTGAAGAAACGGAGGGACTCTGATGGGCCTCCGGCGAAGGGTTCGGGCCCAAACGGACAGGTCCAGAGTGGGCCTACGGACCATGCTCGGAGACCAACGGCTAGGAGTGGAGAAGTGGTCGATGTTTTGCCGAATGATGATGATGGGTTTCTAGGTAGACCGACCCATATGAAGTATGAGCTCAGAGATACACCTGGTCTTGGTCAGTTTATCAATTCCCAAATTTTTTTTTTTTTGGTTGCTTTTGTTCAATAAAGTTTGGGGTTTTAGGCTATTTTTAGTTGCTTAATTGTGCTAATTTTAGATATTTTTAGTGTTAAAGAAGTGGTTTTTAAAATAATTTATGGATAATTCGAAATTGGTTATTTTTAATTGGTTTGTTGGTGATGATTAGGTGTTGCGAACGTAAAAAAGTTTTGGATTTTTAATTTTTTTGGGTACGTTTTGTAATGGGTTGTGTTTGTTTATTTTTATTTTTTGATATTTGAAATATCACCAATTCAATTAATTAAGTGTTGTGGAAGTTAAAAAGTTTGATTTTTTTTTTTCCAGTTCCCATTGGTCTATATGGGTTCCAGCATTATATTTCGATTTTGGGTTCGCTGATTCTTATACCGCTTGTCATTGTTCCTGCGATGGGTGGAACTTACGTGAGTATTTTACAATTTTTATGTTTGTTGAATCTAATTTCCTATATTACTGTTTTTTGTTTTATTAAGAATAAAAAAAACCATGTTGTGGATATCTTGGTCTGATTGGATTTAGTGGGTGTAGGAGGACACTTCAAATGTGGTATCAACGGTTCTATTTGCGTCTGGAGTGACCACACTCTTGCATACGACTTTCGGTTCCAGGTTGCCCTTGATACAGGGTCCATCATTTGTTTACCTGGCTCCGGCATTGGCAATAATCAACTCCTCGGAGTTTCAAGGACTCAATGCAAATGTATGCTCCTCGTTTCATGCTTTGTTGTTGTTAAATATAGAACCTAGTGACCGTTCTTATATGTTTCTCATGGTTCAGTCTCATTGAATTGTTGAGCTATCCACAAAACTAAAGAATAAGTAATTTTTTAGTATTTTCCCTTATAGATTTGTGTGGGCGCACATATATGCACAAACACATTATTAGATTGATTGGATGGATAATATTAATTCATAAACTCATCTAGTTGAATCATAAAGGACATAGAATACCTTAATGACGGCTACAGACATAAAAGTATACTTGTCTCTACCATCTTACATATATTTTTTGCTTGGTTTGTTTCTTATAATCTGGAGGAGATTCTCAGAAGCTATGCTGCTGTTAACTATAATTAGTCTGTCTTATTGCCTCTAGTAATCTACTTAAATCCTGCTGTTTTAGGACCTGAATCAGGAGGTATTAAAGACTGAACAAGGACGAAGACATTGTTCATATCTCAATCAATTACATAGCTTGTCCAATATAACAAGGAAAGAAGAAAATAGTAGCTGTTTTAGAGTTTTTTTTTTTTTTTTTGTTGATACTTAGCTCTTTTAGAGAATTCTTATCTCTCAATCAATTACATAGCTTGTCCTATATAACAAGGAAAGAAAAAAAAAACAGTACCTCTTTTAGAGAATGAACGTTGCATGAGAGAGAACAAACAAAAAATGCTAAAATATCATCAAACATTTCCCAACTTCTTTGTTTAACACTTCTTTAGAAGGTGTAAAGCTAATCCTTATTTGTTTAACAAATCCCCAGTTATGCCATGTAACTTCCTTTACTCAAAAGATTTAATGAATGTGCCTTGCAATTGGTCCTCTGCTCCCAGGGTATGGTGTGAACTCATCACGCTTGATATGTAAAATAAAGTTCTGCAAAAAGATGTTTAGATGCAGTATGATTAGCAGCCTAACTATAAGAAACACATTTCCCCTTCCATTTATTTTTCAATTAATTTTTTTTTCATCTTTTCTACCTGCTATTCCATTTTAAAATTTGTACAATCTTGACTTAATAGCAAGCTCTTTTTTATTCTGCTGATTTTTTTAGTAGACTTAAGGAATCATTTAACATGCAGAAATTCAAGCATATTATGAAGGAGCTACAGGGGGCTATAATCATCGGTTCGGCTTTTCAAGCAATACTTGGATATAGTGGACTGATGTCTGTTTTAGTGAGGTATGACTTTGGTATGTTTATAGCTCTCCACGTTTGGAATTCATTATCAGCAAATGCTTGCTTTTCCATTTACCAAGTGAGAATTGTTAAATGTTGGATGCTTGGGGAGTGGGATAAGTTGCTTCGATTGTGATGCAAGGAGCACCAAAATTATTTCAGATTTTAATTTTGAATGTGGTTTTTAATTTTGAGTGTTTAAAGGGATTGGATTAGATATTTTCACCTGGATGTAATCCTTGAAACCCTATTAAACTAGTGGACAAGGTTTATCTCCAAACTAGTTTGGAGAGAAACTCTTCAAACTCTTCTTATATCTTTTTATTGGATGTGAATTTTGAAATTTTGACTGTTGGATTGCATATTTTTTATGTTCTTAACACATATATCAAATTTTGTTCAAATCAAATGTTATTTACTATTCAATCAATAAACTAATTTTTAAACGTAATTTTAGATTACAAAAACTTGAAATTTTAACATTTAATTGATGACATAACTATTGATTTTTGATCTTCTTAAAATTTTTGCAAGCATGAAAGATATAATAAGAACATGAAATCCAATGGTTAGATTTTCAAAATTGATATCCAATAAAAAGATATGGGAGGATTTTGAAGGGTTTCTTTCCAAACTAGTTTGGAAATAAACCCTTTCTTAAACTAGTGCTCTTGTAATCGTGAAAGGCATTAGAATGGGAATTTATGATTTGAGAATGTGTTTCTCTTTGTTTGGTGGTGATGCCAAATACCCTTAGGTGGTGAGGCCTACGTTTTTCAGCCAAACTCTAGGTGGTGAAGCTTAGAATTTGTTCCTTTTATCTCTATTCTCCTAATCTATCCTGCATCAGATTGTTGTATTGATGAGTTAATTGCTTTACCTTATGGAGTCAATTGTGTTAGTTATTATCTGAAAATTTGATATGTTCATGTAATTAATTATATCAACCGTATGATATATACTACATGGACTTCAATAATGAGGGATGGCTCCTATTGGGATTTAAATTAACAGTTTTACCTTTTCATTTCCAGCCCAATAGCTATAAATGTTCTGTGGTTTGTGCAATGTGTTTGGAATTGGATATGACGTTTTTCCGCAAATGGGATGCACATAGGATGCTTCTCTAGATTGCAGCAGCAACTGTATGAAAAACAAAGTTTGTTTGTTTGTTGTTGTTGTTGTTGTTTTTCCCCCCTTCATTGAGAAACCCATTTGAATTGGTTTTGTTGTTAGGTAACCTATGTTTGTACTGTTGACATCATGGTTTTTGGGTCTAATCCTGGTGTTATATTGAAACATAATGCCACTTCATTCGGTTTATTGTGGTTAAATTAAGTATGTGATTTGGCCAGCATATGGTCCTTAATAATTAGTGACTTGGGTAATGTAGGGTGTTGGTTAGATTATGAAACTTAGTTGTTTATGTGGTGGGTCACAGGGTTTGAAACTTGTGGGTTTGAGGCCAGGGTTTATAAGAAGAAATGGTTTAGGTTTTTGGATTGAATTAGGGTGTGAAAAGGATTGAGTTTAAAGACAAATGGTGCTTAAACTTTATAAATGCTGTTTGCTGGGATTTTCTGGCAGCATCTGTTTGAAGGAATTTAGGATTATTTTTCTAGATTATGTGTAGGCTTAAAAATTGGGAGAACTTCAGTTTTTTCTGGCTATTAAAGTATACAAGAGACGGGGTATGATTTTGGGTTGCGAAGGAAGAATGAAAGGAAGAAATTTGTTTAGTGCTGTATGGGGTAGTAACAGAGAAAGGAAGAAGAAAAAAGGAGGGAAGGGGAGAGAGGAAGAATCATACAAGGGCATGTGGCCTTAGTCTAGATTAACTTACATTTTCTTTGGGTAAAATATAATTTTGTTGAGTGTACAGAATAAGCTCTTTAAGATAAATTGGATAATTAAAGATAGCTGTATGCTGGCAGATTTTGTTGGATTTTATACTACAAAACTAGGTTCTCTCTCTCTCTCTCTCTCCCCAGTACAAATGGGCAATGCTGACTAACCATTGCCCAAAAGAAAAGGGAAAGAAAGGTTATCAACCACATGGACCAGGTTTTCTAGTCGTGTAATTCATGAGTTTAGTCCATTAGATTCTTTGGACATGCAGAGAAGTTCTTGTTTGGAAAAAGTGGCCCCATGGCATCAATTGTTCACTGCAGGCTTTGTTCAATAAAATTTTCATTACTTATCAAAAAATAATTGTTCACTGCAGGCAGTGTTAAATATGGGCTAGTTTGACATTTTGATGGGCTGGTGGAAATAGAAAATACTTCATATAAGTTGAGAAATTATTTTGAGTAGGTCTACAAACCCTTCTGTAATGAAGTAAAATAGCTTTAGGATCCACATTCATTGGTTAACTTTGGGAGTGAATTGAGGAACTCTGTGTTGGGGTCCTTGGGGACATAACATCTTGGAGACTCCAATTGAGGTCTTGATACAATATATAGGGATATTACTTAATCCAAAAACTTAAGCCTATGGGTTTGGTTCCAGTTATGTTGTATTAATTCCTCAAATCCTATACTTTTTCTCTATGTGGGACTTTTACCTACATGTGTATACCCAATAATCTCCCCCTCACGTATGAGTCATTACCTCTCTATGGGCTTCAAAACCTCTTTTCATGGGCAATAGCAAGTCCCTACTAGCCTCCCCTTGCCCATAGGATTTTACCTTCACCTCACCTAATCCATGGAATCTCATACACCATCCATGTGAATCATGCGTTTGCATTGCACTCCCATTCATGGGAACCCTATACGTCTGTCCATGAGAACCTTGCAATGCGACATTCTTCTTTGATCTAGCACCATTGGTAATACTATTTTGTGGGCCTTTTCCCATCATCTACTGCAGTTATGTTATTAATCAATTAATTACGCTCTCTAACTTTGATACGTTTTCAATTCAGTCCTTTAACCTTATTCATTTCCCATGTAGTCATTATGTTCACCTTTATCGAATCAGCACCTTAAGTCCACAAAATGATGTCGTTTTGGTATTTTTATGATTTCAAATCTAAAAATAAATTAGGAAAAATATTTATTATTGAAATATATCTTTAAAATATAAAAAAAGTTTTAAAAATCTTAAATTCTTTTATCATCTCTCTCTCTAGACCTAGGTTCATTCTTTTTTGCGTTTTTCTTGCTTTTGATTTGTGTGTTTATGATATTGTTGGTGGGTTTTGAGTTTGATTTCGAAGCTTTTAGATCTAGGTTTTTTGTGGATTTGGGATTTGTTTGGTCTCGGAAAGTGGTGATAGGATTAGAAAATAGAAACCAAATCTTTTTTCGTGATATTGATTGCTATGTTTTGGAATATTTGTTATTTGCTTGTTTAAGTTTAATCTGGGGCCTTTGTTATTTGATTCTTTAAACTTTTTTTTAAATTTAAATTTTTATTAATTTTGGAATAAAAAATAAATATTATTATTTTTTGGATATTTTAACTTTGGAAAGTGAAAAATACTAAAACTAATGGCGAGATTGGATGGAACTAGACGAAAGGATTAAATTGAAAACAAATTAAAGTTAAAGGATTGAAATGAGAAAAGAAAAAGAAAAAGAAACTTAAAGAATTGAATAGAAAAAATGTCAAAATCAGATGGAGTAATTTGTAATTTAGCCTAGTTTTTTCTTGTTGGTTATCCTTTGTATGCTTTCCGTGTACTAGGGTTGTATCTTTTTTTCTTCTTAAAGAATTAGTGTAGTGTACTTATCATTTTTTTCCTCCCTTCTGAAAATCTCCGAATCTTTCTTTTGGGTTGACCTGGAAATTATAGTCTGTTTGCTAAGTTTTTCATATCCAACTAAAGGAATTTAGAAAATATTCTGTTGTTTATTTATTTATTTTTTATTTTTATTAACAACTGGGTTGTGTTGCACTGAGCCATTGGCAATGTAAAGTTTATTGAGGAACAAAATATTTCAGTTGAATCTGCTTGAGTCATTACTGTGCATGTAACATTTATATGTTATTACAGTAAAGCATGTAGTGGAATATTGCATTTTACAAATGAACCTTAGCTTCTTTTTGTGTCCAGAGCAAAATATAATCTAAAAGCATTCTGTTGCATTGAATGTTAAGTTTTTTTTTGCGCAACACACCCAATAGCTCAACCTAATTTCATTTGCCTTTCCTTTTCAGGTTGATCAATCCGGTTGTTGTGTCCCCAACTATTGCGGCTGTTGGACTTTCTTTCTATAGCTACGGTTTCCCTCTAGTTGGTAGCTGTCTTGAGATTGGAGCAGTGCAGATATTACTGGTTATTATTTTTTCTCTTGTAAGTAAGGTGGAGCTACTGTAGATTTATATTTAATTATAAGAATTTCTTTTCTTTTATAGTATTGTCCTAGTCCATTATGTCTCTACTGGAAAATGTTATAGTGTCTGACATTTTTTTTAATTGGATTGTGTGCCAGAAACATCTAATTTGTTGTTTCCATACTTTCTGCAGTATCTTCGTAAGATATCTGTCTTTGGTCATCGTATATTTCTAATATATGCGGTAAGTTATAAATTTATATTTCTGTTCGTTTTGTTACTGTTGATTCCAGACTGTAAGTTGAAATAATATTGCACTTGCTCATATGATTTCTAATGTAATGTGGTTGTCCTTGTGTCATTGTCAGGTTCCATTGGGTCTGGCAATTACATGGGCGACTGCTTTCCTGCTAACTGAAGCAGGAGTCTATAGTTACAAAGGTTGTGATGTAAATGTACCTGCCTCAAATATAATATCTGACCACTGCAGACAGCATCTCTCGAGGATGAAGCATTGTCGAGTAGATACGTCTCACGCATTAAAATCTTCCCCATGGTTCAGATTTCCTTATCCTTTACAATGGGGTACTCCTGTCTTCCACTGGAAAATGGCTCTTGTTATGTGTGTGGTGTCTATCATTGCATCCGTGGATTCGGTTAGTTTCTTTGTCTTTCATCATGGTTTGCAATTCTCTTGTTGATTCATAAAGTTATTTTAATTATTATTTTTTTCAATTTTCTCTACAAGTTCACAGTTGCATATCTTTTGGGGATTCAAATTTTTATAACTTTCTAACAAGCAATTATACTTGTTAGAGATCTTAAAGATTCTATACAGCACATGATACCTATTTCTTTAAAGATAAGGTGTGTAATGAAGGATTTGTTTCCGACCTTCCAAAAAGGACGAAGTAACTGAACTCTGTTTGATTGCATAAATAGAAAGTCAGGCCTTATTGATGCTTGATTATTCTTCATCTTCGCTGGGCTAGTTTTGTACTTTAAATCCAATTGCAAGCTAGGGAAATAATGGACAAAACTTTTGAAATTGAAGAGGTTGGACACGGGAACAAGGAATGGTTGGAATGAATAATAAGGAACAGTCCCTGACAAGTAAAATTCTCATACTCTAGTTACCAATATAATTCAGAACTATATGTTATTCAAAAGAACTACCCTAAATAAATAATTTCTTGTCTTTAAGAATCTCATCTACATTGATTTACAGGGCTTCCCTTGTAAGGTTTTCATCTGACTTGTACTAATTATTGAACTTAATTAATCAATACACAATGAAACTGGTGTTATTACAAAATTATTTAGTAGCTTTACAACATTTTGGTTCTACATCTTCTGCAAAAGTCTGGGAAGTATTAGTCAACCAGATTCATATGTAGTATCCTTGTTCTAAAATCTCCCTGGACATCCCATTGATGTTTGAATTAGTCAAAGGTATCAAATTTAAATCCCCAAGAATTGTAAACAAATTCATGTATCATTTTTTGAGATTTTTTAAAAATAATTTTGCTGCATTTCATTGTAGAAATCCACTCATTTGATGTTCCATGCAGAATCATATGGCTAGTGCTAGTCCTGATTTTGCTTTGTTTTTTTTAACTTCTTAGGTTGGATCATACCATGCATCTTCATTGTTGGTGGCATCAAGGCCTCCAACCCCAGGCGTTCTTAGTCGAGGGATTGGTCTGGAAGGCCTTTCCAGTGTCTTGGCTGGGCTTTGGGGTACAGGAACAGGGTCCACCACTCTAACTGAAAATGTACACACCATAGCCGTGACCAAAATGGGAAGCCGCAGAGCAGTTGAATTAGGTGCATGCGTTTTGATCGTCTTATCGCTAATAGGTAAGTATTTTTCTGTTTCCAATTTTTATTTACTAGCAATATTGACTACTCTTACTTGTTACTTGTCAACTAACCAATTCTTTTTAAAAAAAAAAAAAAATGTGGGTGGCGGTGGGGGTTCCAACAAAAAAACTTCAACCACAAAAGAAAGGATATTACTAGATTTCACATCTAGTTGGGGGATGGAATATGATAATCTTCCTAGTGAATTATTCAAAAGCAACCAGTCAGATTCACATTTTATCTTATATTCAATTTCTAACTAAGGAAATTTTTTTTATTGGAAGAAAGGAGAGGGGGGGGGGGGGGTGTTCCAACTAGATATGGAATCTTCTGCTAATGTTAGTCAAAATGCGACTTACTAAATATGCTGATTATATATATGTGTAGGTTGCTAACTACTATAGTAGATTGTTTCTTTGAGTGTATTGGTAGAAGACCTAATGGAATTTAGATGGTCACTTGGATGCTTCCTTTCCATTTGGGAAACTTATCCTCTGAAATTTTTATTGTTGCAATTTTTTAACCACCAATTGCATATGCCAATGGTTTGACAGTTTGTTTTCTATCTACCATATTTCAATTGCAACTTGAGTTTGTCTAAATCTGGACTGACATATTTTGGCATGATTTTGCTCAATATATGTTCGTATCAGTTGGTACTAGGTCAAGAAGTTCATAATGGGGCCAAGGCAGGCTTGCTTCCATAACTTTCTAATATACCACTGCCCTTTATTTTATTCAGGTTTAAATTCTTTTGAGGTTTATAAGTACAATTTTAAAACATTTATATCTTTCTTTGAGAGACAACATTAAATGATGTTCCCCTAAAAAGAGATTTCGTAAGCCGGACAAAGAAAGTGAATAACTTGCTCAGATAACAAAGACTGCTAGATGTAGTGTAAGAGATTTGTTATTTATTGCCAGGTTAGTGTGTTGGATTCTGAAATTGGTTATATGGCTTGACAAACTTGGTATATTTTAGTTTTTAATCATCAGGCTTGTAAACCCGTAGTTAAGTTGTCAAAATTCTTTGAGACTCAATTGCCACTAAAACAACCTGCAAATTTTGCAGGAGTGTAGATCAGGGACACCACTTTTGTGGAGTTATTATAATAAGATTCTAATCAATTGAAATATGCACCAATTTTGAGCATAAAGCCCTTTGTTTCTTGTGATATCCTCTAATCTTTGTTCCACAGGTACCTAATAATGTTTCTGCCTTGCACACAGGTAAAGTTGGAGGATTTCTTGCGTCGATTCCAGAAGTTATGGTTGCTGCTTTATTGTGCTTCATGTGGGCAATGCTTACAGCATTAGGCTTGTCAAATCTTCGTTATAGTGAGGCCGGAAGCTCTCGGAATATTATCATAGTAGGATTATCTTTGTTTTTCTCTCTGTCAATTCCAGCCTACTTTCAGCAGTATGGCATCTCTCCAAATTCCAACCTGTCTGTCCCAAGTTATTTTCAGCCTTACATTGTGGCTTCACATGGGCCTTTCCGCAGCAATTATGGAGGGGTATGCTTCTCTGAGACCTTTCTTTTCTCATGTATTCAGTCTTATCTATGTCTTGGCCTGGTGAAAAATGTATTGTCTATTTAATGGTAGCAAAAAAGCTGTCCAATACATAGAAGATAATTCCACCTAGCCCACTTTACTTTTCTGTGTCTGGCTGGTACACATAAGACATCACTGCATTTCATCCTGCTTGATCATACCCCTTTACCGAAACAAATCCCAGAATAGCAAGAAAGTAGAAGTTGAACTCTTTTTTCCTACTTGGGAAGCTACTGGATATAATTAAACCAACTCTCCTCAATATAACTCCTTGCTTCTGTCCATTCTTTCTGGATGAGAGTATTAAGAATTCTATCTTATGGTTGTTCTGATGTTCTTTGGTGTTTTGGTGGGTATACCCACTGATCTCAAGAACTAATGCACTTGCTTTATTGTTTTTATAAAATTCATCTACTTTTTATTAGAAAAAAAAATTGTATGTTATGGTAATACAACCTATGATAAAAAGAATTCTATGTTATGGAAAGAGCTAGCATTGTTTCAATTATCAGGCTGCATTTTTATCGTTGCATATCAACCCTAGTGAAACTGCAAGATGGACCACCCTATTTCTAACACAAGTCACCATGAATCTGACTAATGCAACTTATCACTGTGTGTTGCATTTGGACAACTTTTTGTTAATATGATTAATGTGCAGGTGAACTATATCCTCAACACATTACTGTCATTTCACATGGTGATTGCATTCCTAGTGGCTGTTATTCTGGACAACACTGTACCCGGTAGTCGGCAAGAACGTGGGGTGTATGTTTGGTCTGAACCTGATGCTGCAAGGAGGGAACCTGCTGTCACCAAAGATTATGAGTTGCCCTTCAGAGTTGGTCGGGTTTTCAGATGGGTGAAATGGGTTGGACTTTGAAGTGACATGGTTATTTTTTTTAAAAATTTTCTGCTGGTGTTGGCCATCATCACATTGTCGAGCTCAGATGGTTCATTATCATGGGGTGGCTTTACCGCTGTTCTCAATGTAATTCCCCTATGCTCATTTAGTAAACTCAGTCTGAAATCTGTTTTTCACACACGGTAAGTCTTATTGGGACTTTAGGTCTTATAGAGATATTTTTGTACATTTTAGGATCCAGGGGGATCTGTTTGTGTTGTAATTTTAGATTATAAACAGTGTATCTAGTTTTGAGTCATTGAGAATATCCAGTTTAACTTTTTTTTTTTTCCTTGCATTCAAGCAAGCTTTGAGAATTTATGCTGGTCATGTATATGGTTTTGTATTTTATTTTTGGGTACAATGTTTTAAGTCAGCTTCACGAGTGCTGGATTCTCGATGGAAATGAAATACGGTTCATTATTAAAAATTGTGCATGGAGCTATTTATGTATTTTCTTGTACAATATGCTAATATAATAATTTCTGTTTTATTTAATAGCTAGATTGATTATACTTGATATATTGTGGGGTTCCAGCTAGAGTAAGAGTCATAAGTAGGGATGTCCAAAGCAAACTGAGACCTGACGAAACTGTATGACTTGATGCCACCTGACCGGGACCGACTCAATTCAAGTAGAAAGGTGGTCAGCGGAGGATCTCCAGCATCAACAACTGATGTGAGCGGTGGGTAAGAGGTTTGAAACCCAATGGAACCGAACCAATTGACAAATGTTGTCAGAAGTTGCCATTCTTGTCCTCTCTCTTCTCTTAGTCTCAAATCCATTGAGAACTGGGCTAGATTCGGTGAGATCTTGTTTGCTGTTACCTCCCTCAATTTCGACCAAAACCAACTCGATCCGACCAAAACCAACTTGATCCGACCTGATGGTGCTCATGGTCAGTTGTAGGCAAGGTTGTCAAAATCGCGATCCGGATCGTAAAATCGCACGATTTTACGATCCCACCTCACCAAAAAGATTAAAATCGTAGCAGGATCGCAAAAATGTTAGAATCGTTTGTAGGATCGTGTAGGATCGTATAGGATTGTAGGATCGTATGGGATCCTACCGATCCTACCATTAGGCTTTTTTGGCTTTTTTTTTTTTTTTTTTTTTTTTTTTTTTAAGTGGGATTCATTTGGGTCATTTGGGTAAGTCTAATATAATAATCCCCGGTCCACCTAAAGGTCCAATACCCACAAGCCCAATGAATTGAAGTCCCAAATTTACCCCTCTCAAAATAAAATCTCAAAAAAACCTATACTACTTAAGTTAAGTTTTCAAAAACAAAACCTAAATATTTTAGAAACACTAAGCTCCAGCACGCAGCAGCTCTATCTCGCGCGCCTCCACAGTCCCCTATCAAAAACCCAGCACCTCTCAGCCCTCTCAATGATGAGCTATTGCTGCTTTCAAGCTTTCTTAAGTATTTAGAAACATTTAGAAACATTCAGCGCCAGCACCTCAGTCCCGTGCCTCCTCAATCCTCTGTCAAAAGCTCCAACACGCAGCAGCTCTATCCCGCGCCTCCACAGTCCCCTGTCAAAAACCCAGCACCTCTCAGCCCTCTCAATGGTGAGCCATCGCTGCTTTCAAGCTTTCTTAAGTATTTAGAAACATTCAGCGCCAGCACCTCAATCCCGCGCCTCCTCAATCCTCTGTCAAAAATCCAGCACCTCTCAGCCCTCTCAATGATGTTGTCGTGAGCCATTGCTGTCTTTAAGCTTTCTGGTAATCTTTTTTGGTAGTTAGTACTTAGATTGAGAATTCTCTTTTGGATTTTATATTTGTAATTAGCTAGTTTGTAATTAGATTGAGAATTCTCTTTTTGAATTACATATTGTAAATTTGTAGTTAGCTAGTTTTTATATGCTAACTAGCCTAACTTATTTTGGATTTGGAACTTAGAATTTGGAAAACATTTTCCATATGTGTAGATAATATTTTGGTACTTAGTTGCTAATTAAACATGTACTGAACTTTTTAGATATATTATGTCAAAAGTTAAATATATTTTGTTTCATTAGAATAACATAAGAACAATGTAATGCATGCAAATTACATTTTATGATGCAATTTTTTTTTTTTTTTAATGGATGGATTCATATTTTAAGTGATTATATAACATACAAAGTCACTATCAATAGGATTTTTGCTTAAAATCTGAAAATAGGTAGGATCTTACGATCCACGATTCGATCCTACGATCTACGATCCTACCTACCTCCCACGATCCTACGTAGGATCCCGATTTTGACAACCTTGGTTGTAGGTCCTCTATTCTATCACCTGTTGGAATCCGGCCGAGTCTAAGTGGAACCCAAACTTGACCTGAACTAACCTATGGACAACCCTAGTCATAAGTTGAAATTTTATTGTATAATAATAATAATAATAATAATTATAGTTATAAAAAAAAATTATACTTTATACATAAACTAATAAGAAAAAAATACACGATATTTATTATACTAAAAATAGATTCTTTGTTAAAAAAATTGATGTGTAACTACGAATATTACAGCTCAATAGTAAGTTGGGTTTAGTTTAAAGACAATGTTTAATAATAAGCTTGTTTATCACTCCACACTTTGTTCTTACATCATTTCATCTCTCTTCATGTGAAACGAGAGCCAAACTCAGAACGAAGACAAATGATCGAAAATAAGGAAAGCTACAAAAAAATGGTTGAAATCAGATGGATCAGCATTCATGGGTCTACTTGTTGACATTCTAATGATGCAAGGAAAGCCCAAATCAGTCCAATCTAACCTAGTCCAGACTATATTATTTATAGGTTGGGCTCAAATTAGCTTCTTGAATCTTGACATCCTAATGTCTTAGATTTTTGTTGGGTTTGGGCTTCGCTTGCTATTGTTTTTGAATTGGGTTCTCCTCAGTTGGAGTACTATAACAGTAAGAGTTTGTTGTCCACTTTCTAATCTGCGTTGAGATTTGGATGTGGTTTTGCATCTAAGGACTAACCCAAACTTGGGTTATCCCAACTCCTAAATTGTTGCTCATATAGGACTTGTGGTAAATTTAATTGGGCTAGCTTGCCCAAGTTGCACTCATTTGACCATTTTTTTAATGAGTGAGCAGAATATACTATTGAAAGTTGAAGAAACAAACAAGTACATCCGTGGCAATTGTACGGGTTTGGGTCAACCCACCGGTCCTTTAATCCTTTCCCCTCCCCCCGGCGTAAAGTAACATAAAAAATAGATTAATTAGTTACATAAAAATTAACAAAATATTAAATGTCCCACTTTGTATGTGGTTTACCACAGGATTAACATAAGTCACGACAAATATTTCAAGAGATTACAATCAAAAAGAGAAGAATAATAATAACAACCAAAATGAGAAAATAGTGTTAAATATTCACCAAAAAAAGGAGCTTTTGCTAATTGGTTTTTGACAAATTTATGGTAAAATTGTGTTTTAACCCATTGAATCAAAAGTTTAAATTGGAGTTCTCTTTTTGAAGACTTCAATAATTCACATCATTTTTGACATGACGGTTAAAACACAGTTTACCCTCAATTCTATAAAGAATCCTTGTCAAACCCATGTTCACATCCTCCAATGGAACATTGTCGCATAATATGTTTTATATATAAATAAGAGAATAAGTATTTTTATATGCAAATACAATCATAATAAATGCAATATAATTACCATAAACATCAATTTTCATAAACCAATGCATCACAAAGTGTGTCGTTTGCCCCCAATGACAACTAAATTGAACTATGTAGCTTGTTGGTCAATGTGATTACATGATTGAATTTAGTTGGGAAGTTACGGCTATACCTAAAGAATTGTACCTAAATTTTGTCCATTGTGAAATTATATAATAACTACTCATTTAGCTATGGGGATTTTTTTTAATCAATATATTGCTTTTTCTACACATTCAGTCAAAAAAAATTATTATAAAGTAATATATTATATTCACATCTAAAAAATATCATTTTATATGTTATATAATAAAAGATGTATCTTACACAATAACACGTTATATAAGTTAACATCTAAAATATATCATATCATATGCTATGTTATGTCATGTGGTTGAACTAAGTATACTGAAATAATTATTGTAGTTACTTTACGTAAGACTTTATTATTTTTTTAAAAAAAAATCTATTTTGATTAATTTTCTACTACCAAGAGTTTCTATTTTTTTTTGTATTATTTTGATAGCCTATCATATATATATTTTTGTAATAATAGAAAGTTAGGTCTTATACATTGTGCTTACACTATATAGCTTAATGTGAGTATTACAAAGTGTTCGACATAATTTTTCAAAGTGATTCGTTATAAGTATATTAAAATTACCAATATGATTTATGCTTGGTGAAACTCCATTATAAATATATTTTTTTTAAAAAGAAAAAAAGAAGAAGAAGAAGCTATATATAGGTTGTCCATCGAGATACCATTATGACTTTATATTTTATACAACACATCAAATTAATTTGTTTGTTTCAACATTGGCACTTCATGGAATATGAATTATTTTTCAAAAAATATTTTCTAAAAAACTATTTAATTTCCTATATTTGGTTGCGACCTTAAAATGAGTTGAAAAACTATTTCTTAACTTCTCTTATTTAGTCTTGTGTGAGATAGAGTAATTTTTCTTATTTAACTTCACATGAGATCAAGTTTTTTATCTAGAAATTTTTAGTAGAAAATAACTCTCTCATGCCAAGCTAAATAATGGAAGTTAAGAGATATTTTTTTTATTATCCATTTTTATGATACTACCAAATACAAAAAAATACAGAAAACTATCTTCATATAAGGCTTTCTATTGAAACATACATAGTGTATTTTTAATTGTTTTTCCAAAATTATTCTCTAGAAAAATATCTGTGGGGCCCAGTAACAGTAAGTTGTGGTCCTGGCCCATCCATTCGTTGGGGCCCAAGGCCCGAGCCGAGGAAGGTTATAGCCCAGGCTCGGTAGTGTAGGTACGAAATAGCCTTGGGACACAGCCGAGGACGATTCAGTCCTCGGCATGTCCAAAGGTCTCACCAAAAGAAAAGGATAAAAATGGTACAATAACAGCTGGAACAAAATCTAAAATATCTAAGTCAAAAGAAAAGGGTACGCTAGAAAGGGCAACGACCAGGGAAAGCTGCCCTTACTGCCATTCAATACTCTGCACCTGACAGAGCCATACTCCCCAGCTTTTACAACCACCCCCAACGACTTTGAGTATGGGTTGATGGGACAAGTATCAGTCCTGAAAAGTCGACCCTACACGTGGACGAAGGATAAGGAACACAAGCTAGTATAAAAGGAGAAGTAAGCAATCCATAGAGGAGTCTGGGAAAAATGGCCAAAACCAGAGCCTCCCAGCCCACCTCTAGGGGAAAGATTCCCAGAGCGTGCACAATCTATTTATGTATGTACATGTTTTATTTATGCATGAACACCCCGGAAAACCACCGTCTCGTGATCAAGGCCTAGCCTTTCAAACCCACGCTCTATAAATGATATTGTGAGGGCCTATTTACGTGCGAACCCAGCATCGTTCTTGGGTCGCTCCAAATCGTGTCCTTACAATTGGCGCCGTCTGTGGGAAGGGCTTGTGCGTTGGCTCAGGCGTTTGGTCGAAACAATCCCCTTGTCACTTCTAAACAGCCGTTTATATTGTATGGTGTTAGCTTAAAGTTCCACCAGGGGCTATGTTTCTTTAGTAGGGGCTGCGCTGGGTAGTATCAATAGCACGGATGGTTCTAGGGGCTTGGCCGAGGAGCTAATTCCCCGTGATCCAAGGTCTCACGCCATAACCGAGAAGTTAATGCCCCTACTTCTTAAAAAATGGGTTTTGGACAGAACCAAGGTATTGCATGGTCCTCGGACTCAAACCTATGGGGAAACCAACTACTTCTCAAAAATTGGGTTTTGGACAGAACCAAGGTATTGCATGGTCCTCGGACTCAAACCTATGGGGAAACCAACTACTTCTCAAAAATTGGGTTTTGGACAGAACCAAGGTATTGCATGGTCCTCGGACTCAAACCTATGGGGAAACCAACTACTTCTCAAAAAATGGGTTTTGGACAGAACCAAGGTATTGCATGGTCCTCAGACTCAAACCTATGGGGAAACCAACTACTGCTCAAAAAATGGGTTTTGGACAGAACCAAGGTATTGCATGGTCCTTGGACTCAAACCTATGGAGAAGTCAGCTACTTAAGAAGAATTCTAAGACGCTCAGTCCTCGGACCAAATACCGGAAAAGGTCAAGGCTATGAAAGTTACTAAGGAGATGGTGAAACGCCTTGTTACTCAGCAACCAACAGGGGTTGCACATTTTGGGTTATATATCCTCGGATAATTGCTTCCTACACGGCATCAAACATTCAGCCACCACCTCGTTCAAATTTGGAGGGTATACAACCCGATTTCAGGTTAGTCTTATTGTGCACGATAGCTCCAACAAAGTTCATATTGGTATCTTTTATCTTGATAAGGCATTTTTGGCCCTAAGTATCGCTTTCTTAGGTCGGCATTATTGTGCCGAACAATTTCATTAAGTTCGTTATAGACGTCTTTTTCTCAGTAAAAATTTCTGCCCTAAATGCCGCTCATTGAAGTCGGCATTATTATGCCAGATAGTTCCAATAAGCATAGAGCAAGATCTTTTTATTAACTGGGATTTCGGTCCCCAAGCATCGTTTAAGCATCGTTTATAGTATAAAAAAGATTTTATTTATAGGATAGTACGTCTATTCACAGCATAGCTATTTCAAAAGAAGAAACATAATATACGAAATCAAGAAATAATGACCTTTATTAATGTAAAGAGGTGTTACAGCGTACAATAAAGGGCTTAAATCAAGCCTATATAGAAAATGAGTTACAAAAAAAAAAAAAGAACAAACAAACAGAAATCTTTTTAAGTTCTGAGCCGAAGTCTCTCCAAATCCTGCTCCGGTAGCACCCATATTGAGAGGAGGACCTTCTTTGATGGATAAGGAGAAGGAGGAGAAGAAGAGGAAGAAGTAAAAGCACCAGGATGGATCTGATGATGAGAAAGAAGAAGAAGGGGAGGCAAAAGGAGGCACCAGGGAAGGAAGAAAGGAAGAAACAGGGATACTTTGTCCCTGCGTCAGCCCTGGTTCCTAACACGCTGGTGCCATGTTAGCTATGCTCATGAGAGAGCGGCTGGTACTGATAATGGGTGACCCCAGCTCAGCCGCGCCAAGAGATTGACGTGACGAGCCCCTGCTTCGGATTTTGGCTGAAAGGAAGGTAAGAGGTATCTTGAGTCTCTGCCATCCCTGCCCTGACCGAGCCAGTTTAAGCTTCGCAAGGGCGTGACATTTCCGAGAAAGGTATGGTCTCTTCATTCCCCTTCCTATCATGAGCGAATCCTAATTCAGAATGCAAACGGGCGGATATGGGAAATTCTGGGGGAGGCTACGAGTGTTTAGATTTAAAAACAAAAAATGTGTTGAAGGGTCTCTGTAAGAGAAAGGTAACCTCCAGCGTTTATTCTTATATGAAGGACGAAACGGGGGGCCTTTAATCTGCCCGAATCTCCAGGGAAAGCGGTAAACGAGAATATACCCGTTCCACTTCCCCACACCATCGGTAACCGTCGAAATTAAATGGTCTCGTAAAGGGAAGCCATTAAAGGCGCGTTTCGGGTAATTCAACGGCAGGAACACATTGTAAATTAATTCAAAGGAATGTCCCATAGCCTGGTATGTTTCCTGGGTAAATGAAGGGACGCCAACATTAATGAAAGGCAGAGCTAAACGAGCCGTGATGAAGGCTTGGCATTTCCAAAACCCTCCTCCCCAACCAAAAGGTTGGACAACAGGATTTTGAGGGGCTATTGTGGGGCCCAGTAAGTTGTGGTCCTGGCCCATCCATTCGTTGGGGCCCAAGGCCCGAGCCGAGGAAGGTTATAGCCCAGGCTCGGTAGTGTAGGTACGAAATAGCCTTGGGACACAGCCGAGGACGATTCAGTCCTCGGCATGTCCAAAGGTCTCACCAAAAGAAAATGGTAAAAAATGGTACAATAACAGCTGGAACAAAATCTAAAATATCTAAGTCAAAAGAAAAGGGTACGCTGGAAAGGGCAACGACCAGGGAAAGCTGCCCTTACTGCCATTCAATACTCTGCACCTGACAGAGCCATACTCCCCAGCTTTTACAACCACCCCCAACGACTTTGAGTATGGGTTGATGGGACAAGTATCAGTCCTGAAAAGTCGACCCTACACGTGGACGAAGGATGAGGAACACAAGCTAGTATAAAAGGAGAAGTAAGCAATCCATAGAGGAGACTGGGAAAAATGGCCAAAACCAGAGCCTCCCAGCCCACCTCTAGGGGAAAAATTCCCAGAGCGTGCACAATCTATTTATGTATGTACATGTTTTATTTATGCATGAACACCCCGGAAAACCACCGTCTCGTGATCAAGGCCTAGCCTTTCAAACCCACGCTCTATAAATGATATTGTGAGGGCCTATTTACGTGCGAACCCAGCATCGTTCTTGGGTCGCTCCAAATCGTGTCCTTACAATATCTAATTTTCCTATATTTGGTAGCGACCTTAAAATGAGTTGAAAAAATATTTCTTAACTTCTCTTATTTAGTTTCATGTGAGATAGAATTGTTTTCCTTATTTAGTTTAATGTGAGATAAAGTTTTTTTTTTCTTCTAAAATTTTTTAGTGAAACAACTCTTTCATGCTAAGCCAAATAATGGATGTTAAGAGATAGTTTTCATTTGATCCATTTTTTATGATACTGCTAAATATAGAAAAATGCGAAAAACCGTCTTCACATAAAGTTTTCTAAACAAACATAGTGATTTGAATTATTTATGATACCTTTTCTCCAATAATAAATCTTGGGTTTAACCCTAGAGGGGGAGATCTTGATCTTGATTTTTAATTGTTTAAATAAAAAGGTATACGTGGGACTCTTTAAAATATAGATACCATGAGTATAATGATACACAAAAAAATATTGAATACAGATACCAGGAGTATAGAGTATAGTAGTACCAAAAAAAAAAAATTCCAAATGTTTTTGGGAATCTTACGCAACATGCCAAAAAACCCATGGAACCAAAATTTCAGCCATTTTGGAAAGTACTCGAATAAATAAAATAAGTTATTAATTTCTCTTAACAACCAAATATATTTCTCAAAAAAATAAAAACATTTGTGATGCCGTGATCGAATAAGCTTCCAATGTGGTGCAACAACAACAATCGTTCTCGTACGTGTTGCGGCAAATGTACCAAAGACCAAATTGTTCACAACAATGAAAAATCACATATAGAGTTTATATATGGCTGTCTTGCACTTTCATATATGGCACCAACCCCCTGTGCTTAATTCCTGCAATGAAGTATTACTATATTAATGTATAATATTATATATGTATTAGTATTTATATATGAATCAATACAAGGACCAACCCTTTCCTTAACATGAAGAAGCTAGCTATAGCTCATGATGTGCCATAAATATATATATATATATATATATATATTATATTCCTATATTTTGACAACTCATTGCTTTGTTCTTTTCCCTCATTAGTTTATTCTTGTTTTTCAAAGCCTCTCTAAGAATGATCTGTGCTTGCGTTAGCCGGTAGGTGAATACACGTACGCTTGGGCTTTTGAGAAAAAAAAAATTGTGACTAAAATCTTTTATGACTTAGTCCTTTAAGTCATCCTCAACTAACTCCATCTCAATTAAAAATGTCCCCATCAATATTCAGGAAATTTATTAATTTGTGGTGCCAAAATTGAGCATATATATATAATAAAAAAGCTTGCAAGTGTGGACACTATTTCATCCCACCTAAACCTAACTCAAGCATGATGAGAATGAGAGACCGCCTGCACAATAATAGGACTTGTCACTATTCAAACTCACCATTTCTAGGCTCGTAAGAGTGATGGGTCACAAGCAAGGACGGCTCTACATTAATGTTAGGGCGGTCACAAGACCACTTTGACTTGGGAAAAAATAATTATTAAAAATTTTATGATTTTTTACCTTAAAAAAAAAATTTTGTGACCACCCTAAATTTTTTTAGGCTAAACATAAATAACCGTTGGACAAAGTTTGGTAACAAACTTGATTGTATATTAAGCCTACAACTCTACTTAATATATTTTTTTTAATTGAATGTGAATTTTGACAAATCTACCATTAAATCACAGTTTCTTTTTATATCCTTCATGCTTGCAAAATATCAATAAAATTAAAGATTAAAAGCTATGTAATCAATCAAATGTTTAAATTTTGAGTTTTGTAGTTTTGAAATTATACATAAAAGATAAGTTTATGGATCGAATAGTAAATAATATTCGATTGGCATGAAATTTGATGTGTTTTAAAAATATAAAGAATATATAATTCAACTGTTATATTTTCAAAATATGTAGTTATGCTAATTTGTTTAGTGATAGTTGTAGCCTTAAGTTACAATTAAGTTTGTAACTAAACTTTATTCTTAAACTTTAGTCCCCTAACCAATATAGTAGGCATTTACAAACAAAAAGGAAAAGCAAAAGAAAATTTTTATTGAACTAAAATTTTGAAAGAAATGTATCTTATAGAATTGATAATGAGACATTGAGACCATCATGCAACAATTTCAAAATAAGAAAACTTGTAGAAGAAAATTGAATGATTTTATATTTTTGCATGTTTTTTTTTTGGTTTTATACTTGTCAATATATAAAATTCTCTTTTATTAGATTTTGTATAATCATAACGAAATTCTCTTTTGGTTTTGTTGTCAATATTTTTAGAGCCGTCATTGGCCACAAGGGCTTTCTGTCATTAAGCCACATACACGAGTAGTTATATATATAATCTTAATTTTTGCTACACAAATTGTCTTGATAAGGTGGTCAACTAACCAGCAGCATGGCACACATGCTAGCTGCAGCCGCTAACTGCTTCTGCTTCACTTAACAATCAAACTTTGAGTCATAGGAGAAAATAAATATCAAACCCGGACCACATCTCTAACACAATAAAACAAGTATTTTTAGCATATGGGATTTCCCTAGCTTGCTCTTTTTGTTATTCAACGTGACCCTGTTTGGTGATCTAATTATTTGTCCTTTTGCAAACTATTAACCTGTCTTTTGTCCACACATTTATGGCTCTGCCTTTGATCCTTGTATAAGAACATGCTCATTAGGTACGTTTCATTTTCTGTCCATGATGCCCTTGACGGCCAAAGAGAGATTAGTTTTTCTTTTTTAATGTGTGTGTGTGTGTGTGTGAGAGAGAGAGAGAGAGAGAGAGAGAGAGAGATTTAGTTGTATATATATAACATGTCAACGCGAGAGATTTAGGTACGTACCACAAATCATGTGCTCAATAGGGTGATGAGCATAAAGCTCTAACATGCAAGATTTTGAACTTTATGCCATATTGATTATCTGTTGAATATATATAGCGTTGCTCTGAAGGGATTTGAAATGAAAACCAGTGCATCTACCCTTCAGATTTCTGGTTCACATGCATGGTTGCGGTAAAACTCAAAAACCTCTCAGTCCTAGCTATAATAACCAACAGCCATTCAATGGACCTGGAGGTCTTTTGTAAACAGAAAATCAACAGGTAAAATGTATTTTGCTACTTTGGTCTTTTGATAATCAACAGGTAAAATGTATTCCCAGCCAAATTCTGAGACATAGAGAGCATTTATTTGACTGTCCATAGTTTTTCAACTTAGGCTCTATTTTTTTTCCTGCACTAGTAAAAGTTTTAGAATGTGGAAAGAGGCCAGAGGGAAGCTAAATGAATGGTGGAAATTCAATAATTGGGCAGCATTACCTACACTGCTAATAGAACTTCTTGAATATTTCCCTTCTTGGATTTACAAAAAAAAACTCATTCAATCAACAAACCTGAGGGCTGAGCTTGTTTATATATATATATATATATATATCTAATAATGGAGCACGACTAGCTAGGGCTATCGTTGACAAGTAAGTATAAAATCTTAGCTGATAGTACGTACTACTATCTAACATTTTTCCATGACTAACTGTAAGTCTTCCTTTCCTTATTTAGATGAATATATAAATGTGAACGCATGTGTTTAGCACATGGAACATGGTACAATCTAATTATTTATGGATTGAAATACGTATGAACTTTCAAAAGAATAGCATTTTCTATGTCCCTAAAGAAAAGTGGATGTGTAAACAGATGAATTCATATTAAAATGAGAAAATTTTAAAGCATTATTGGAGCCTAAATCTGTTACGAATTTAACCCAATTTGTAGATAAATGAGATGCAAAAAAATAGAGAAAATATGCGGGGGAAAAAAAAAAAAAATCATACAAGACAATATTTACTATCAAACACAAACTAGGCAATATTTTTCTGCCGCTGTGATTGTGCAATGACTCTTTCCTAAGCTGCTTAAATAATCATCTTGAAGATCTCTTGAGGGCAGCATCAATTAATGATCGAAGCTTATAAGTTCACCATTTATATTCTTGTTTGTTAAGTTCACGTCTCTTTTTTTGTTAGTCCATTTTTGTAATCTATTTTCATATACACTGTTCTAAGATAAAAAGTCAAGCTTTTTGGTTTTGGATGGTTGTGGAATAAGACATCCTTTAAATATGCGTAGTATTGTGCTACTGGCCAAAAGAAAGGTCCATTTCTTTCTCTAAATGTCTACTTTTAACCACATTTAATTGAAGATTATGCTATATCAAAGGTACTCACTTTCTCTATTAATATATCTATATATATATTTTGATAGCTATATATATATTAATTAGTAACAAGGGAGAAAAAATATCGGGTAAGAATGGACAATGTTGTAGTTGTAGATTCCTTCGACGACTAATAAAAAGTAGACAAAACTTTGTTTATATTAAAAAGAACGACCTGTGAAATGGTGCACGTGTAGTAGTAACGCAAGTGTTTGGAAAATCTATGAGAACATGAAAAACGTGTTAGGGTAGTTTCGTAGGTAGAGGGAGTATGTTTTCTATCTACTATTAATGTACAAAAATAAATTAATTAATGAATTGGTGGTTGGCAAGAAATTTCTTCACAGATCCTCACCTACTTCGACTGCTATCGTGTAATTCAATCAAGGTTAACTCCGCTAATTGATTTCACCCCCAAGCTTTATAATTATTGACACAATTGTTCTACAAACGTTCGTTTTTTGCTGATTGCTATGGTTTGGTGGGTTCATTTCACCTTCACCATTAAAATCTCATGTAATTTGAATTAAGAAAAAAAAAAAAAAAAAAAACTTAGGAAACAATAAAAATATAAGAGTAATACTTATTGTACAGAAGCTATTATACGCACTTCAATTTTGAATTGAAACCGTAACTTAAAGTTACAATTTAAAAATCGTGACTTCAAGTTCTCATTTCGATTCAAAAATTATGTGTGCAATAGTTTATATATATGTAATAAACCCAATTTAAAATATAACGATTAATATAATAAAGAAAAGAAAAAATGAACCCGTAGGAATTGAAATTTTGGAAAGTTTTAACTAGTCAAGTCAAAAGTTATCTAGAATATAACTTTTGCCCTTCTCAACTTGACACATTAAGAAAGTTGGTAGCTATGATTTCAATAATTTCAAAGACAACAGGTGTGTGCGCTAAGTGCCTGACGTATTGTGTCCAATTTCATTGTCATGGTTCATTAGTAGGTATCGAATTTTTGCTGAGGAGACATGGGTCACATGAGAAATGACGTGACTATATATGAGTTTATTAAAAATAAAAAATGAAACAGAACTATTACAAAGAAAATATAAGGATTTATGTGATTTGGAAACATTACAATATGACAAAAAAATCTCTTACAACAATAATATATGAACTCTTTTAATCTCTAAAATACTCACTCTCTTTTTGATTTTCAATTTTCAAAGATGACAGAGTTGTTTAATCGACTTGGCTGCCGCCACACCAAACACACAGAAGGAAACAAAGAGAACCCGTCTGAATGCAAACAAGAGTTTTGGTGTTAAACGATATACCCTACAGAAGTTGGTGGGATCGATACGTGGCACTATAGTTTGCTAAAGAAAACATAGCCCATAGTAAAAGCTTGTAAGGTCATGATGCAAACTAAATCATGTGTGCTACTATTTTATGTCTTTTTTATTATTATAAGATTGTATTAAATGTTGATTATCAAAAAATAAGATTGTATTATATCTATACTATATATAAGAGGATTCATTTCTTTTAACTAGACTTTTATATAGTTCAAAAATACCCTCATTAATGGAGGATAACTTCATTTAGAAATAGAATCATAAATGTCAAATAACAAATTTCATTTTGAATTAAAAAAGAGAACTCCTAAAATTTAGGATTTTTTTTTCCTTTCACATTCAAAAAAGAAATTATAGTTACTGTTTATTTCTAAAGTTTATCTTTTTTATTTGTTTGAAAAATAAAAAATATATATTTCCAAATTATAATTGATGCAAATTATTAATTCCTACCCAAACAAATAGAAGAGGCTCTGAGTATGCGCAACATGTGTGCTTGGAGTCTAGTGTTATTATAAGATTGTATTATTTTGTTAGTTTTTGAATCAGCCTATGTACGTAGTAGATAACAATTTTCTTTCTGGATTGAGAATCTTATATTTTTGTAAAGTCGTATATTTATATAGTTTGATGTTGAATAACAAAATCTTCATTATTGAGTGAGGTATCACTTTAGAGGTTAGTTTCCTTCGAAGAAAACGGAATATTGCTTCTTTAAGGTTAGGGGTGTGCGCCGGTCGGATTGGGCGGGTAAACGCCAATTTTTCCATCCAATCCGCCACTAGCGGGTTGGGAAAATTCCAATCCGCTACCAACCCACCAAAGTCTAAATCTGGTGGATTGTTTACATATTTTGGTGGTTTCAACTCGGCGGATTAGGCGGGTTGACATTAACAAAATTAAAATAAAAAAAAAAAAAAATTATCTCAAACTACAATTTTTTATTAAATAATCTCAAAAAAAAAAAAAAAAAAATACTAAAGGTAGATTTCAATGAATAATCTCAATTCTAACATAAACATAGGGTCAATGAAAAAGAGATATATCATCTCTAGTAAAAGTAGGCTCTACCTCATAGCTTAGGAAATTAAAAAATAGTAGGCTTTGCCTTACAACTTAGGAAAATTAAATCAACAAAATCAAAGTCTTAACATTTAAAAATAATAAATAAAAAATTAGACAAAGACAAAGAACTAGATGAACTGTATGCTTATGTAATATATAACATATTTAACTTGAATATACAATGAACTACTTGAATATACAATGAACTTGCCTGCCAGAATGGCTTTCCTTGTAATATTATAACACATTTTATAATATATAGACGGATCAAATGACATAAACCAAAATAAAAAAGAATTAAACAATAGAAGACAATAACACAATTACGTACCTTTGTGATTGTCAGTGAAGAATTGAAATGATAAGAAATAGGCATCAAAAAGGTTAAAGAAGAAAGAGGAAGGGAAGGACATTGGCTGAAAGTGAAAGCCGAAAGTGAAAGCCAAAAGTGAAAGGTGAGAAGGAAAAGTGAGACCTAGAGCCACCAAGTGTATACTGTATACACGGCTGAAGTTAATGGGATAGGTGGTAGGTAAGGGTGTTTAGGGTTTCAATGTTCGCTTTTTAAATTTTGTTTAAGGAATGTTTTGAAGGCCAATTCTATTTAGGGAATTGATTATTGATTAGTTGTAAAAATTTATTAGGTGAATTAATTAACTTTAAATACTTAACAATCCGAAGTAATATATTTTATTTTTTATGTATGTATAATTAAGCAAGCAGGTCGGGTTGTAACGGGTTGGCAATTTTTCAATCCATAACCCAATCCAATCCGCAATTTTGGGGGTCTAATTTGCCCAACCCAAATCACTTAACTTAATGACCCGCACAGGACGGGCAGGTCGAGTGCATGTCGGGTGGGTTGGTGGGTTAAGCAGATATTTTGCACACCCCTACTTAAGGTGATGCAGATTGGTTGAGGGAGAATAAAATATTTTAATATTTTATGTTGTTTTCTCTTTCCTAGTAGAATTAGGATTTATTTGCTTTTACAAGTTCATTTAAAATCCTTTTCCTAGTTGAATTAGGATTTTAATTGTTTTTCTTTTCCTAGTTAAATTGTTTTTCCTTTCTCAAGTAAAAGTAGGTTTATTATTTTTTTTTTCCTAAAAAGAGTAGGAGAAATTCTATTCCTATAAATACTCTTTATAGAGAGGTTGATTATTGTTATGTGTTGATTAATAAAAGCTTGTTAGAGAGGCTTTCTCTATTATTTTGCCTACTAGCCTAGTGTTCTTGTGGAACTTAGGTTTTATGGAAGAGTTGTAGTAATTATGTGTAAAATTCTATTTCTACACGCCTACGCTGCATCAGTTGGTGGCTCTAATACAATTTAACTAGGAAAAGAAAAATAATTAAAATCCTAATTCAACTAGGAAAAGGATTTTAATTGAATTTGTAAAAGCAAATAAATCCTAATTCCACTAGGAAAGAGTATTTTATTCTCCCTTAACCAATCTGCATCATAAGGAAATGTGAAAGATGTCTCCGTATTAAACACTCGCCTTGATAAACTTATGGGTAATGTAACTCATAATCGAGTTGAAGATTTGCATAACTAAAACGAATCAAAATGTCTCAATATACAAAATGATTTTAATCAAGTTATGGGTGGTCAAGATAGAGATTAAATTGAATATCATACCATCTAAATAAATCAAGACGCTTGAATAGCCAAATTAGATCAGACCCAAGTAGTTTGTTGAACACAATTACCCTAAAAATAGATAAGAAATAAATTTCTTTGACTAACTATCATTTTAGAGAAGAAGCATACTTATGGTACCACTTACTCAAGCATACTTATGGTACCAACACATAATTTCTGAATAAGTTCAAGTCTTGTTCAATAATTAATGAGCTAAGTTTAATCATAAAAATTGAATTCAATTACAATTGAGTTTGATCGCAAAATAAGTGAATCAAAATTGAATACTTTAGAGCTTATAAGTATTATGGTAATGATATAGAAGAATTGATTCAGATAATTGTTTTGTTTGAGAGACTCCAAAATCAATCAAAACAAATGTAAATTTTTGAAGTGATAGTTCGGTGATAATGACATCATGTATGGTGTCTCATGCATGTGGATTATGTTCAAAAAATTTTACCTGAATTCTATCAAAAACTTATGAGAGCTTTTACAATTTCATCCTCCAATTTTTATTTTCAGTGTGATTAATTTTATTTCCTTCATTTCCAATTTAAAAATTAACTACTCGGCTATCATGTTTGTGCAGTCAATTTAGTGCTTACTAGAGTCTATATATCTAACAATGTGTGGGCATTGAAAGTTAATTTCTCTAAGCGACATCAATCATTGCATCTTTTCTTTTCTTTTCTTATTTTGTGGTCTACCTGTGTAGACGTTTAACTTTAGGAATTGATAAATGAGGGTCCAATATCATTTAAGAAATATGAGTAATATGTAAAAGTCATTTCCATATAATTTGATCTATTATATGTTAAATATAAATAATATAATTTATTGTCACAAATATAATGTCCAAAGATTTTTTGTACCAAGTCTTAGTCTTAAATATATATATATATATTTTTGAATCGCTTGTGAATTCTCACAAAATACAACCAAAGAATTATGAGTAATATTTATCTTGTCAAAAAAACAAAAGAATTATAGCATTTATATATATATATATATATATATATATATATATATATGTCTGCCTTTTATTTTATTTTTGAAAAAGGAAAAGATGCAAATGACTTCATACTTTTTCTTACACGGAAAAGCGGGGGAAAACTGCTTAAATTCATGATATAACAGAAATGCATGTAGAAGAAGAAGATGACAACTGCCTTTATTAATTGCACACGTGAAACTGTATGCATTGACCACACGTGAAACTGACAAAATTGCAGTGAAAATTTGAAGATAGAAAGATTTACTGTAGAGGAAATAAAAATGAACTAAAATCTATAGCATGTAGGGACCAAAATAAGCACAATCCTGTAGAAATGAGATAAAGGGTCCTAAAGTCTTATCTGCCTGCAGGATGTGTGGCCCTCTCCCTCCCTCACATTATGTGGTTCCTCTCTTTTTGGAGAAGTATATAGTATAAATGATACTGATATCAAAATTCAATAAGCGTGAGTTATATCAGCAAAAAATAATTACTCTATTAACAAATGAAAGATATATGTCAGTGAGTAGTTATTTTTACACACATATCTCTTATTTATTGTGTTTTGATATGGATGATATGTTATCATTTGATACAAAATACCTTTTCCCTTTTAGGTTCATACTCCTTCAAAGTTAAAACAGCCCCATCTCCCTCTATCTCTGTGGGACTCATTCCCATTTCCTCCAATCCAAAACTCCAACACTTCCTATGTGCTGCCCCTATCTGGTAAAATATCACATGTGATAGAGCAAAAACAGATGTTAGTAATAGAGCTACGCATGACTATTATATGTCCTAATAGAATATATATAAATATATATATATATATATACATACTCATTTGTCCACACATCAAATGAATAAAAATAAATAAAGTAATGCATGTGAAAGGGATTTTTTTTATATAAATTGATGTATCAATTTTTGGATACGATATAAAATTTTGATTAAAAAATTAATTTATTATATTTTGCATGCTCGCATTTACGCTACCAAGTCCATGACAGCCCAATGTGAGCATACAACCAAGGTTATGGCATGCCCTCGTGCACATTACCTAGGCCATGGCAGCCTGTGTGATCACGCAATCAAGGCCGTGGTATCTCTGCTTGCATGTTGCCTAAGCCGTGCATGGTAGCCACGCGTGGACATGCAGCCGAGGCCATGACATACACGTGTGTTCGGTGCCTAGGCCATGTCAACCCAGCGTGGGCATGCAGCCAAGGCCATGGCATGCCCCGTGATTGGGCTGCCAAGGCCGTGGCATGCACACGTGCACACTGCCTAAGCTATAGCAGTCTGGCATGGACACGCAACTAAGACCATGGCATGCCCTGTGGGTGAGCGGCCAAGGTTGTGGCATGCCCTTAAGACCCGTCGAAGATTACATATTAGTATATAAATATTTTGTAATAAAATTAATACTAATATTTATATATATAAAAATATAGAGTACAAGTTTTTCCACAAAGATATTTTCTTATCATTCTCTAACGTTTATTGAAGATGATTGACTCACTCAAAATAGAATCCTTCTATTAAGTGAACATTTACAATGATACAATATTAGACAAAAGATTACATCCAAAGTTATAATGGGTGGGAGTGGAAGTGGTAAAAGTCATCCATGAAAGCTTTTAGTAAATATCTATTATTTATTTAAACTCTAATAATTACATGTATAGATTTTACTTACCATTCAAAATTTGTTATTCCTATGAACATAAATTAATAAATAATTTATAATTTATAAAATTAAGCTTTAAATAATAATATTTCATAAAAGTTGTGTTTTGCCTCAAGATAAAGAAAAAAATTTAGAAGTTATTACATTGTTGGTGCTTTAACACATCTTATAACATGAAATATTAGCTGAAATTGAGTATGACCAAGTTGAAATGTAAATTCTTCTCAAAAAAAGAAAAAAGACAAGTTGAGACGTAAATAGCGTTACTCTCTTAAGACGATATGTACCGTTTGTAGGATATTTTGAAAACTAATGTAGCAAATTTTTAAATATTAGAGATTAGACTAACCGTGTGTCTGATTAAATAATTGGAGGAAGATGACTTATTCATTAATTGGTAGGCTACAACAAAAATAACTAGACATATTAGTCAAAGTCATACTTCCCCATGCACTTCTTTTTTCTTTTTTTTTCTTTTTTTTTTCCCCAATTAATGAGGAAATAAATCACAAAAATCATTTGTAATTTACCTCCAACAAAACGTTTCAATTTCATAATGCCTGTTGAATTTTCTTTATTGCATTATTAAAATCTTTTCCAAAAGTAAAAAGAATAGAAAGGAAACTTTTTTTTCCCCTCTCTCCTTTTCGTGTACTCGTCTTCACGAATATTAGTGTTTTAGGTTTTTTTATTTTTTTTATTTCAAAATAAAACAAAATTTATACCAATTTTATTATAAAGACTTTTATAAGACTTTTCCTTTGTTTTTAAGAAACAAAGATTTTTATAAGACTTGTATGGAAATATATTTTTTAAGACTCATATAGTAAATTTGGAAAGCAAAGTTACTACATTGAGTTTACAAACTACTAACATATCATCGTAAAAATAATTGAGTAATGCTATAGATACAAATTATTTTATAACATTTTTACAAACTGTTGATGTAATTATTGTAAGTAAAAATGTGATATTAATAATGAGTTCATATTAGAACTAGTAAAAATTTGTTACCTCAACGGTCTGTAAAAATGATGTAAAATAATTTGCATACGTAACATTACTCAAAATAATTTAATAAAAAATTAGTTTTTAATCGGTTGCCAAATTTAGACAAAGCTGAAGTGTTAAAACTTAGAAGAGAGAAAATATAAAAGTAGGAAAAAAATAAATTAGAGAGTTGGGGGAAGTCCGGAGGGGGTGTATGGGGGTAGGTGTGAGATTGACCAAACTAGCATCTTGTCTACTACTCCTCCTACTCTCCTCTTAATATATAAACCCAATAACCCCTCTTTCATTTCTCAGCTTGACGTTTCTCATTTCAGAGAACAACAAGCTTCAATTATCTTTTTACAAATCTAAACAATACCAAAAAACACTAAAAACACCAAAAACAAAAACCCAAAAAAGAAAAAGAAAAACACAAACAGAGAAACACCTTCTCTCTCTCTTTCCTATTCCCACCTTTTGTTTTCAATTATTTCCACTAACAACAACTATGCAGGCTATTGCTCCTCCTTCGCAGTCCTTCATCAGGACAACTCGCCCGCGACTCGCTCCGTTCCGACTCGCCCCAATCCAATGCGTTTACCGATCCGACTCGGTCAACTTCCCGAACGGCGTCGGTTTGAGTCGAGCCGACTGGCAAAGCTCCTGCGCTATCTTAACCAGTAAAGTCGTTTCCAAAGAACAACCCACTGAAAAACCCGGATCCGGAACCGGTTCCGACGGCTCAGCCGACCATATCGCCGCCGTTAACGGCCACAAGACCATCGATCTCAACCTTGTTCCCATCACCGATAAGAACAAAACTGACCTCGCAGCCGCGGACATCAACAACAACAACAACAACAGGCCGCAGGCGAAGCCGTTAACTATTACAGACCTGTCGCCGGCTCCGATGCACGGGTCGCAGCTCCGGGTTGCTTACCAAGGTGTCCCCGGCGCGTACTCCGAAGCCGCGGCCGGAAAAGCTTACCCGAACTGCGAAGCCATTCCTTGTGACCAGTTCGAAGTGGCTTTCCAAGCCGTGGAGCTTTGGATCGCCGATCGAGCTGTGCTCCCTATCGAAAACTCGCTCGGCGGCTCGATTCACAGAAACTACGACCTCTTACTCCGCCACCGCCTCCACATAGTCGGCGAGGTACAGTTACCCGTACACCACTGCCTCTTGGCTTTACCGGGGGTCCGGAAAGAGTACTTGACCCGAGTCATCTCACACCCGCAAGCCTTGGCCCAGTGCGAGCTCACCCTCACGAAACTCGGCCTCAACGTCGCGCGCGAGGCCGTCGACGACACGGCGGGGGCGGCCGAGTTCGTCGCCGCCAACAACCTCCGCGACACGGCGGCGATAGCCAGCGCACGCGCCGCGGGACTGTACGGGATGAACATACTCGCGGACGGGATCCAGGACGACTCGAGCAACGTGACCCGGTTCGTGATGCTGGCCCGGGAGCCCATAATACCTCGCACCGACCGGCCATTCAAGACGAGCATTGTGTTCGCGCACGAGAAGGGGACGTCGGTCCTGTTCAAGGTGCTGTCGGCGTTCGCGTTCAGGAACATCAGCCTGACGAAGATCGAGTCGAGGCCGCACCGCAACCGTCCGATCAGGTTGGTGGACGATGCGAATGTGGGGACCGCAAAGCATTTCGAGTACATGTTTTACGTGGACTTCGAGGCGTCTATGGCTGAAGTTAGAGCCCAAAATGCGCTGGCTGAGGTTCAGGAGTTCACGACGTTTTTGCGAGTGTTGGGTAGTTATCCAATGGATATGACGCCTTGGTGTCCCTCCGGTGGAGATTAGCAAAAAATGCTCCGATTCTTCTCTTAACAAATGTTATTATTGTTTTGCACAAAAAACAAAAAAATGAAATTTCATTTTAATTTTTTTTTTTTTTGGTTTCGAATTATATTTCTTTTTTATTTTTTTTATTTTATAATTTGAAGGATGGATTGAAAAGGAGATCCATAAGGTAAAAGTAAGTAAGAAATGTTGGTGGTAGGTGTATGTAAAAGTAGGTGATATAAAACAAAGATGTGATGCCGCAAAGTTTTTGGTGGCTACGTGTAAGTGTGAATATCAACCGTGTTTATGGACTTCTTTCTTTCATGGAGAATGGTATAGATATATAAATATATTCTAGTTCTATACTATTTATTATGCTATTTAGTTCATCTCTAACGTTGTTCTTTAATTCATCAGCCAGTCAAGCCTGTCTCGATTGATGACCGGAAGGCAACTATCCATCAATGGAAGTAATGGCCTTAATAAATTTAGGTGTGCTCTCCCAAGTGGGGGCTTATTTTAATAAATACAAAACTCTATATGTTTCTTTCTTTTTCTTTTTGTTTTGAGAATCAATATAGAAGTCTAACTTGGATGGCAATTAGAGATTAGATTCTCCAATCGTGAAAGATACCCAAATTGTCTGTTATTATAGTATTTAACACGTTGCTTGTGTTGTGTTCCTTGGTAATCCTGCAACCTGTCTTTAAGTCATAGTTCTTAACTATTTTTTTTTTTTTACCATTTAATTGAAGCTCTTAAATGAGCAAGACTTAGTTACAGTACTTAGATGATATTCCTTAAATTTTCTTCTTAAGATTTTGTCATGTGAATTTTTTTCTCATGGGATAGAAGTATATTTCTTAGTTAAATAGCCACATGATTGAATCTTAAGAGGAGAATCTAAGGAACAGCACCTAAGGTACTGTTCTTAAGTTTTATCCCTCTTAAATAATGCTAATAAAAAATGAGTATCTTAAACAACAAGTATAATTAAGTATTGTGTCTGATTTTCTACAAATTGCATTTACTTATTTGATCTTTTGTCCAACTACTTTAACAAAATAAATGAAGTCCAAGATTTTGTCCAACTAATTTTGTGCTCTATTTGGCTATAAAATTTCTATTTCTTCAAGTTCAAGCAATTTTCTCTAATAAATAGAGAAAGTTCACATCTCTCTTTGTTAACCGTATATCCAACTTTCTAGGAACTAATGGATTTTTTTTTAATTCATATTCAACATCAATCCAAACTTATATGCCCTACAACATTTAAATGCAACTATTGGCTCGGCTATTTTTATTACAGGTGATGAAAGACACTATCGATCACAATCAGTTAGAAAAGGTTTCTCATGCATAAAATATAGTCATAATTCTTCTTATTAGGTGTTTGTATTTCATCTATCAATACAACCATGTTTTTGAAATTAATTGGAGAATCTAATGTATTACACTTAGAGAGCGTTTGGTTCGCCATAATGTTACATTACACTGTAATATTACATTAATATAATCTCGATACAAGAATACAACATTATATTGTTTAGGAAGGTGATGGGATTAACGTGATGTGATATATTTTGTAATTTTAAATTATGGTTGTAAGGACCAGAAAATTTAATAGTCCAAGCCCACTTAGAGTAGTGGGTTGTGCAGTTCAACCTTGACCCAAATCAATAAAATTTGTAAGAGAAGGGAACGAACAACAAGAGAGAGCTTTGTCTGAGGACAAGTGCAGGGAGAAATATGGTTTATATTAAGAAATAGATGAGCATCAAGCTCTCCACGAGTTCGTCTGAGGAGACTAAGTTTACATAAAAAGTAATACTGTTCACTCTCTTCTCTCAATGTTATTTCCTCTTTTTTCTTCTTTTTTGTCTCAATCCCTTTTTCAGTGCCCTCTCCTTTCCTGATATACTTCTACTTCTATCATATCTTAACCATCCATTCTTTCATGACACTTGTCGCTTTTAACATCTGAAGAAGATGGTGGAAGGAATCTGCTTAGCTGTGACTTACACTATTCAGGTCACTTCCTCATCAATGCGGTTGATAAAGTTGTTACCCATCATTTAATGCGGATGCAACAGGCTACACAGGCTAAAAGCTTCCCTAATGTCCACTAACTTCCTTTCTCTTCAGGCTCCAGCTCCCACTTAGCACACTATAGAGTATTTTGACTTATCTGTTCCCTTCCTCAGGCGACTTTCTTCCTCGGGCCCATGGCTCGGGGCATTCCCACACCAATGCTGCAACCCTTCAACTTCCTCCTCGATCCTCGGGCACCCACAATAGTAATATTAGAAAAACTAAAATAAACCAAAAACCTTAATGTCACATTATCGAAATGTACATCACATCAAGTGCACATCACAACGAACCAAACACTCCCTTAAGTTACTGTACCTAAGTTTTGTTCTTTAATTTATTTTATACATGAGACAATTATTGATATTTTCAACAGAGATATTTAAGTTTAAATCCCTTATGCTAACTATGGAATTATTATTATTATAAACTAGTCTCATCACACGTACTTTGTGCATGCAATGAGTTTTTTTTTTTTTTTTGGTTTAGTGTCATAATTTTCCTTTAAAAAAAATGGATAAGTTTGTTTTGAAGACATGGATTAGTAGAAGAATGTTCTACTTTGTAGGAAATTTAAGTGAAGTTGAATATATTTTTTTACCAGGTTGTCCTCAAGTTTTTTTTTTTTTTTTCCTGTTAAAAGTAAGATTTATGGGCATTTTTGAATCATATAAAAGTCTAATTCAAATAGAGAAATTTTCTTATAAATAGTATAGAATAGATACAGACGAGAAGGACAAGGAGAAAGAGAAAGAGAAATAACTGGAGTTCTAAACTTACCCCTCAGCCTTAGGCATCAAATGGAGTGCTGTTACGGTGTTACCCTTCTATCAATATATAGGACTTCTTAAGCATAAACATATCATTTTCTTTTCCATGCAAGACTCATACATTTCCAGAATAAAGTATATTTCATAAGCAAATGTTGAAAGAAGCTTTTAAGATAATTACATCTTCCTTCTCAAAAAAAAAAAAGATAATTACATCTTTGTGTGGGAGCCATGTCTTTTTGGCTGAATTTCTATGGTCTTTTGTTTACTTTGGCATATGCCTTTATCAATATTTTATCTCTATATCCCATTAATATTATTATTAGGCCCCACTCTTATTTATGTAAAATCAAATTGTACATCGTTGCCGCTATATTGGCTGCATAATTTTATGCGCAACTATTCTATTGAGCTATATACGGTAGTTGACTGAAAGTGACTCTATTATTTTCTCACAGATTAAATATTATATTACTCATAATCAATCATATTAAAGTTATGATTAAAGTTGTGGTAAAAAAGTTATACCCACAAACTTTCCTTTTATGTGTTGTCAAATGCATTATCGAATATTAGATATGGGCACAATGTGTGACGCATATATCTATATATTATGTGAAAATAAGATGCGATAGTCTTTTTAATTTGTCTAAATGTTTTATTTAGGGTATTAGCTAGGCAATAAAGGAGTTAATCCACTAGAATTTTAGAATTCTAGTAGGCCTTCCTTTCACATTTGATCAAGCACTTAAAAAATGAAAAAGAAAAAGTGATAGGATAATGAAAGTACCTTGAGAAATGCACGTTAAATTGAATGGATTTCCACATTTAGCTTTATTAGGAAGCTTTCCAATCTTTGCTCACCAACCAAGTGAAGCAAATTTTTTAACTTCACGCTTGATTACTATGACAAATAAGTCAAGCTTTATTTATTTGGCCCTGATGAAGGAGAACAAGTCAAGCTTTAAGACCCAAGATTGGCATTATGTATTACTTCCATCTAGATTCTTACTTTTACACAAACCAACCAAGTAAGTTTGAAAACCACGTAGAGAGAATAATAAAAACAATTAATGTTGAAAATGAAGTCATTTTTGGCTCATATATTTAGATGATCATTTTTTTAGATATCTCAAATTTGCTCTTCTATCATTTTCCCCACCAAACTTTTTTCCTTAGTAAAATAAATAGGGTTTTATATTTATCCCATTATTATTGTTAAGATAAACAATTGTTATCCTAATCATTAGCATTGAAAATGAATAAATTATAGTATAAGGTGAACACTAATACTTTAATTAGAATAGTGTTTTAATCAACTAAAAACATATTGAACACAATGACGAAAATAAAAAAAATGAAAACATTAAGCTAAAGTGAGAAAAAGAGGGTTTGGTAAGGAAAGGAGGAGATGATGAAATGGGTTGTGGTAGGTGAAGATGTGCCTCTTATTATTAGTGGTTGAAAGCTACCACACTTCACTATGACGCCCATTCCACCTATAGCTTACGTACGTCGGCATTTTCTGGCCGGTCGTTCATGTCATTCTTCATTTCTTTGTCTATCTTTTCCATTTCAACGTCCACAAAACAATGGGCATTTTGAGTTTTATGGTGTAATTGCTTCAATTATATATAGGATCATAAAAATCTTTTTCCAAATAAGAACATATGGCTAAGAAACTTACTACTAATCAATGAGAAATATGATGTCAAAAGAAATTATGGATGATTTGAAACTTTGACATCAAATACGACTCCACTTATCATCAACAATTTCAGATTCCTCTTTTGTCATTATATCAAGTCACTTCCTGAATTCTATGAACTTGGTAGTTAATTACTAGTTAGTAGTGCTAAGTTCTTTAGTGAACATGTCTACAACTTGGCCTGCAATCTTGGCTTGGCACGTCTTAATCTCTTCCTGCAGTGCTTAATTTCTCTCTTAGAAAATGATTGTGCACCACCATGTACTCGGTTCAATCCGAACATGAAATAATGATTTTTCGGTCTAGCGTATTGCTAATTGATTATCACAATGCAATACTGAATTAATTGGTATATATCTCTCATAAGCTACATCAATTATTTACTTTCTGGGATTCCTTGTTATTATTCTATACTCTGCTTTAGTGGTTGATAGCAATATTTGACAATGATTATGTTGATCTAATGGTAATGGCACCTCCCTAGGTACTTAGTGCCGAGGGGTTGTGGGGTCTCAGGTTCAAGACCTAAGGGGGTTAGGGTATGTTTAGTATTATACATATTTCTAAACCAAAGTTTTTTTTTTTTTTTTTTTAAATCTTATATTTTAAGCAAAATATCGAAAGGGGCAAAATGGTCTTTTTTACACATCCAAGGATAAAATTGTTATCTTACATTTTCATAAAATTTCATATTTAATGTAGGGGCAAAATTCACAACTTAATGGGTCATTATGTAATTTGAGAGCAAAATGGTCATTTTCTAGGTGAAATATTGAAAATTAAATTAATTCAAATGAAATAAATTAATTGTTGAAGACCATTCATAGGTTAATGGGTTGAGTCATAATTTTTTTTTTGAAGCTTGGTTTGAGTGTTGACAAAAATTTCAACCCAAGTAACCCGACCCAACTCATTCTTTTTTCTTTTTTTTTTCTTTTTTGCCAAGGACCCAACTCATGCTTTTAATAATTTTATATATATATATATATATATATAATTTAAATTTGCTAGTTTAATTTATTTTGAATTTTGAAACTTGGTGTAAATGTACTAGTTTGATTTAATTTAGTATTTCAGAACCTAGTTTTGATGAAATTGAAATATTATGTAAATTATAATAATTGATTAAACAATGTATTTAAATGGTTGGATGGAAATAAGTTTTTTAATAGACACAACAAAATGACTCTACTTCGACATTAACTCAACCTAACCCAGGTTGGGTTGCTTTTAGAGTTGCAATGAATTGGTTTGAAAAATTCTTAATCTGAGAAAGTCATGTCGAAATGAACACAACCAACCCAAGTTGAGCCATACACACCACTACCTCTACTCATTCCCAACAAACCAATGCTAAATTATAAAATCATATAATTATCATTATTTTTTTAACTATTAAAATCATAGTTGATAGAGATTCAATATAGAAGAACTTATGATAACTAGTTCTCAGGAATAAAGCATAAATATTGTACTAATTATTAGTTAAACTCACACGGGTTAGAATGGTGAATCATGAATAGTCTCTAGATCAATACTTGGAAAGTTGAGTTGAGATTATTATTCACTTCAATCCAGCAACTTCGAATTTCAATTACTTGTTTTCATTTTTCATTTGTTACTTGCATTTCATACAAAAAGGTTTCTTCAATCCAAGAAGTCATATTTTACTTTTGACAACCACTTCAAACCACCTGCAATATAACATTAAAAGAGACTGTATTTAGAAAAATTGGTTTCTGCTCAAACAATACGCATGACAAAATGATTTTAATTAAACAATTGAAAATTTCTCAATCCGAAAAAGTTATGAAAAAGTCAGATTGGATTGAAAAAACCTCAAAACCAACCACCCCCAATGCACGCTTGGACCTTTGCTCATTCCTTCCAAACCAATATGCTAAATTACAAAATCATATAGGTTGGAGATTCAATAAAGAAAAATCTATGATAACTATGGTACTTGTTAAACTCACACTGAGTTTGAATGGTCTCTGGGTCCATACTTGGAAAGAGTCAAACATTGGTGTAAAAGGAAAGCCGTCTTTTATAATTTATAGTTGGCAGTTGGCACACCACCAGCTAATCTATTCAACATATACGTTCTTTGCTTTGCACGTGCAGAAAATAACTTATATAATTAGCTTCTGTCATTCTCATACATAGAAATTTGAGTTGAGATTATAAGTATATTTTAGTAGAAAATAAAAGAAAGTCTAAGACACAAAAAATTTGACATCCGTTAATGTAGTAGGTTATTAGTAATAGATAAAAAATAAAAAAAAAATAAAAAAATTATGTGAATGAGAAGCCCAAATAAAATCCGGTAAAACCTTCTCAACTCAGTAAGTGTGAAAAAAATTGTCAAATTTTTTGAATATGTAGTCAGTAGTGTATCATTGCTTGGAAAGTAAAGAATAAAAGCAGCGTGTGGTCAAATAGTCTCTCCCAACCTAAAAAACATAAACGAGGGAAAAGAAAAGAAATGAAAGCCCTTCATGGTGTCTTGACTTCAAGGCTTTCACACCAACTTTTGGAGGATTGCAATTGAGCTAAGCTTAAGACTCTAAAGATTCCAGGAAACAACATTGACCCTCCTTTCAGAACCTAGTACTTTCAGGACAAGTTCCCATGTCTAGTTCAAATTGGTTGTTAAATCTCTTTAAGAGGTCACTTTTATCTTTAGTCAACTTGATACGGTCATTCTCTGGTTCTTTCCATACAGTCACTTTATGTGTGGATTTTCCTTTAACCTATATATATAGCTATTCTTTCCATATGGTGAATTAAAATTTCTGTAAAGAACTTAGAATTTAAAATATCTTCACAAAGAATATCTGTCATTTAATTGTTTATAGTCGTGGTTGTTGTAGTTGTGTTTTTCTTTCAGCCAAACATGACCTCAACTCATACGTAAGCTTATATATATGTAGCTATTCTTTCCATATGGTGAATTAAAATTTCTGTAAAGAATTTAGAATTTAAAATACCTTCACAAAGAATATCTGCCATTTAATTGTTTATAGTCGTGGTTGTTGTAGTTGTGTTTTTCTTTCAGCCAAACATGACCTCAACTCATACGTAAGCTTATATATATATATAGCTATTCTTTCCATATGGTGAATTAAAATTTCTGTAAAGAATTTAGAATTTAAAATATCTTCACAAAGAATATCTGCCATTTAATTTTTTATAGTCGTGGTTGTTGTAGTCGTGTTTTTCTTTCAGCCAAACATGACCTCAACTCATACGTAAGCTTTTATATATATATATATAGAGAGAGAGAGAGAGTGATAACGTGGTTCAGTTTGGGCTAATAGCCTATATATGCACAACGAAAAAATCCGTCTTTGCTATTAAGAATTCTGTATTGCGAAAAACTCAAAATAGGGTATAAATAAGAGTACATAAGGTTTAGTGCCCCACATGGTATTACAAAACAACAATAACATATGATATTCTTTAAAATGACAATTTACTTATTTATGGAAATATCATATGTATAATTTCCTCAAACTTAAATTATAGTAATAGTGTATAATAATATTATGGACACACCTAATTTACGATTTGCTAAAATAATCAATTGTGAGAATGAAAAAAAAAAATTGGTGGGCAAAAAGTGTCCACCACTTAACAATGGATCACTTCAATATGTTGTGAAGTTGGTATGTCTCCAAATTTATTTAATAGAGTAACATGTAATTAAGTTTTAGTTTTAAGAAAACCCCTTTGTTTTAGTGCTAAATTTTGGTGTTTAGGGCATAATCTCAGCCGTTGACCATGGACTCAAGGGTTGGTATAAATCAATCCAAACCACAAGTACTTAGTGGACAATTCTTTTTCTTTCTTTTTTTTTCTTCTTTGACTGCTTAGAAGGTCATCGATACTAGTGTAAAGTTATTTTATGAACCATCTCCTTCGGGGTAGTTCAATGGGGTTTAGTGTCTATTTGGGAATAACTTATTTAGTTGAAATTGAAAATTTTTTACTAAAAGTGTAGAAAATAAGTTAAAAAAAAGCTGAATAGTACAGTGAGACCCATGAATAATATCAAAAAGTGCAGTAGGACATATGAATAGTAGCAAAAATAAGCTAAAAGTGTAGATAAACTGAAATTTTCAGCTCATCCCAAACGGATGCTTAAAGCGAAAACTTCGAGTGGAGGCTTTTATTTTATTTATAATATTTAAATATTTATTAAACAATATTTATTTAATTAAAACTATTTTCATTATTATCTTCTAAATATTTCTAATAGATTTCTTATTTATTTGTTATACTTTTACTCAAATTTTTTGTTGTCTTGTTTAATATAAATAACAAATTTATCTATAGATTCCTTTTGAGATTAAATTTGTTTTCCTAGTTTTCCCTTCTTCTTTCTTTTTTATTTTTTATAGTTTTTAATATCTAAATGGATATTTTCTAGTAAACATTTATAATTTTAAAAAATATTTATAAATAAATGAAACACAATTTATAATAGAAAATTATAATTTAAACTAAAATAAAATTTTTAGGTATAGAACAATCAAAAGTAAGATTGTAACTTTACTAAATGATGTGATCACTTTATACTCGAATCTTGCATAATTTAAAATTTATTTATCATATAACTGAATAAATTAGTACTAATACAAAAAAGAGATTATTCTCAAAGGTAACTAATGAAAATATACTTAAACATTACTGTAGGGATAAAGGGTCCAGAGATGATATTGGGCCATGGGCCATGTCCAAGGACATTAAGTTGTCCGAGGACAAGCAGACACTAATGAGGACATACAAATTGGTGGTCTATGGAAGAAGTCTGATCGTAAAAGATTGAGAGTGTAGTTCGAGGAGAAACACCTCCTCAGCTAAGCAGAGTAGAGGTCAAAGGTTCGACCTTTCATGAAGAACAACACACCAGACAATCATACTGGTAAGGATAAGCACTAAAAAGGAATAAAACAAAGGAAAGCTGAGAAATATCTAGGGGAAAACTGCTACCTCTGCATTAAATGCTCTACAGCTAATTTTCTGGCCGCATTAATGTGGAGGTGATACCTGAACAGTAACATTCAGCCTTACAACTACCCATACAAGAAAGAAAAAACACTGTACACTCAAGAACTATAATTGTCCTTAAGTCTAAGAGAAATTATACAAGAACTGCTTTCCTCGAACTTTGCTGAGGAGGATTTTCCTTGCCTAAAACCGTTTATTCTTATTTTCAAGCATCATTTAACCTACTGTGATTGTTGTCCAACTCATTGAAGTCTAGTTTGCAGCCATTCTCTACAAATTCATTGTATTGAGCTCTTTGGGCCTTTGTCCTTTGTCCTTTATCTATTGTTTAAAAATTAAAAAGTAGACTAGATTTCTGTGTTTTGAATTACAGTGCCTTTTTAATATTCAATGCATTTTACTAGCTTTTTTTTTTTTTTAATGTAAGTTAAAGGGTAAATAAGTCTTAATGAAAATATAATATAATATAAGATGAGACCTTCTTTTATTTGGGGGCCTTAGTCGCCTACATGCTAAAGCCAGTCATGTCTCCTTCTTCCTCATTTAGTTTTTTTTTTTTTTTTTTTTTGAGAAAAGCAAGTCATATTCTTTGAAATGTCCAATCTAGGATTAGAGAAGGTACATAGTTTTCATTGTCTACAAATGATTTAGTGGCTTTTATCAAGGGTCCTCCCAATGGAGAGGAGAAAACTCTTAAAAGAACATGAAGTGAGTTTCTTCGGAACATAGTTTGAGTGCTCATTCATTGTATGAGTGTGAGAGAGCTATTGAGTATTTGAGTGTATTGAGGCTTTGGAATTGTGAGTTTGTTTGTGTTTACGAGAGGCTTTGTTTATGTGCTTTATCAAAAAGAGACTTTGTTTATGTTTGTGAGTGTTTTTTTTTTTGGTAAACCATGTTTGTGAGTGTTGTTGACTTGTTGTGTAATTATTTGCGTTTGGCAGTTGGGCTTAGACTTGTTGTGTGAATAGTACCGTGGGACTTATTTTTAATATTTTTTAATGTATGAACAGTGATGAACAGTGACAGAACATTGCGTGAACAGTAAAAATTGTCTCATGAACAGTAAATTTTGCTCCCTTAAATGCGTGAAAGCAAAAAAAAAAAGAAAAAAAAAGGAAGGAAAACATGACGCGGGATTTAGCGGAAACGCTAAATCCAAACCCACACCTTAACTTCCACAATAATTTGAGTGGATTTGGTTGGGCGGGGTCAATCAAGTGATGACAATATAACCAAGTTTAGCAGCCTAAGCAAGGTTTAAAGGGTCAGCTTGAGCATAAAAGTGACTCACCTGGCCCAAAGAACGTGGGCTCCTACTTCAGACTCAGCCCAAGTCTATTGACCCAGATTAGGTAAGATGGGGAGCATGTGAAATCTAGCGAAGCTTGGACCCCAAAAATAAAATTGAACGAAAGAAATTTACTAAAGAAACGTGACTGAGATGCAGTGAGTGAAGGTAGTGATCCCCCAATTTTATTATGGCTGAAAATGGGTTTTTCTTGTTAGAGTTCACTTTCTAGTTTAACATTTTCTGGTTACACAAATGTAATTGTAAGGACTCAATTATTGATAAGAAGAATACAGGTGGGTAGTGAATGTTGGCTACCCCTCTCCGAATGTACTTCCAAGGACTCAATTTTTGATCCATTTCAACTTTGCACTACTCCTCTCCAAAAAGAAAACGTTTTTAATTTCAAAATTTTAAACCTTGCACTACTCAATCTCCAAAAAGAAAACGTTTTTAATTTCTGTTTCATAAAATATGGCACTGAGAGTTTGGCAGATCTAATCTTCATGAAGTAGCTTTAAAAAGGAATGGGAATTTTTGGTTTTCCAATCAAATGGATAAATGAAAAATTTAGAAAAATATAGATGTTGAGAGTGGGATTTGAACCCACGCCCTTTCGGACCAGAACCTTAATCTGGCGCCTTAGACCAACTCGGCCATCTCAACATTTGATGATAGTGCTTGCTGCAAGTTTATTATAAAGTGTAAACATAAAATCCGACGTTTACCACCACTAACATTACTTACTCCAACAAACAAAAGATAATAATAATAATATTACCTATGTGACTGCCCTAAAAGTAAAATCATAACGATGTTAATCTTTTTTTTCTTTTTGGTTGCCAATTATCCATAAAATAGATTAGTATATCAACTTGGGCCTGCCTTTAGTTGTCTAGGAAGATCCAACATGTACACTTTTTCTTTATTGGCTCGATTTTTAGTCCATAACATTTAGCTTCAATTATTTCGCATGTTATTTATAATACATCTGCTGCAATTAATCTGTGGGTTGATGATGAAACCATGATAATTACTAATTAGCATACACAATGCATCTGCTGATAAAGCTCTTTCATTTTGTGGTGGGTGGGAGCTGACAAAAAAAAATGCATCTTCTGGACTAGACACGATGAGGACATGAGGTTGATTTTAGACATGTGACCAAATTGTGTCAAATCCAACGCATTAAAGCACTAGACTCAAACCTTCTTTTTTTTTTTTTTGGAGTAATCAACAAAACATATTGAAGCTAAGATATGAATCTATTTGATGGTATCAAATTAGATCTCTTTCTAGTCAGCAGACATACCCCAATTGGCTTTTAAGACTCTCACATAAACTATGGGCCTATTTGGTAGTAGCTTTCAAGTATTGTTATTTAAAATGATGTGAAAATTATTGATTAAAAAGTGTTGTGAAAATACATGTTTAAAGTCCTCATAATGCAAAAAAATGTGTTCAGTATTATGTTTCAAACAACATATTTTAAAATATGATATAATTGTGTGTTTGGTACGTATATGTATTTTTTTTTAAGTGGTAATTTTCTAATAAGTACAATTATTTTATTAATATTTATTAGAGGAGTACACGTGAGAGAGAAGGGAGGAAAGGAGAGAGAATAAAAAAAGAAAAAGATGAGGTGTGCATGTGAAAGAGAGAGATGTTGTTATGTTAATTCTTATCAAGTGGGTCCTACATATTTTCTATATATTTACAAAAGTGTAAAGAAAAAGATGAAGTGTGCATGTGAGAGAGAGATATTGTTAATTTGTTATGTGAAGTCTTATCAAGTAGGTCCTATATTTTTTTAAATATTTACAAAAGTGTCATTAAATAATATTATTTGAAAACTAAAAATTAGTGGGAGAGGTTTTCTAAATTCACTCCTAAATAAAATCCCTTACCAATCTTTTTTTTTTTTTTACTTACAATTTTCAGTGTTTAAACAATGAAATCTGTTGTTTGAACTAACTTACCAAACAGTCCCTACTTCTCAGCCAAAAAAATAATAAACAAATAACATGAAAAGCTAAAGACTGATATTATCATGACAAAAGTTTTTTTTATTTTTTTTGCTGAGATCATGACAAAACATTTTCATTGAACGAAACAACGTCAGTCTCACCGAATCCACTACTAAAATGCACCAATTACAACAGCTTTGTAAAGAATATTGTGCGGTAGACTTATTGGTTTCAAAGAAGTGGTTCCGGATCAACGACGGCTTTAGGAATTATTTTTAAGGTGGTGATTAAAAAACTTAAATTATATAAAATTTAATAAAAAATAATTAAAATATATTAACATCACAAAAAAAAACACAAATACATGAAATATTACAATTTTTTATATTAACAAAGAGAATAAGAAAAAAAAATGAACTAATAAAAGATAAAGTACAAATTGAAAATGCTGATATGAGAATAATAAAGTGACCACAACAATTTCATAACAAATCTTGTGCAACAAGTTGTTAGCCTGTTATTGGTGGATAAAACATGTCAATATTGAACCCAAATTAGAATTAGTAATTGCTTACCACATAAAATTTATTGTGAAAATGTTGTAAATATAGCATTATTCTTATATTTATTGAACTCAAATTCTTATGAGTCTCAAGTAAAAGTGTTCAACATTTTTATTAGTAGAGCCGTCAGTGTTCCGGATTGAGATCAGGTGCCATTATAGACCCATGCAATAACATTTTCAATGCTTGACATTGAAAGTTAATTTTTTTAACCTATTAACTTTTTACCTTTTTAAGTTTTCCCTCTCACGTCAAAATGGATCCTAGTGCACATCCCTACTACTTCACATAGAGAATTCCCTGGTCTAATGGTTGGCCTGATGAATTGATGCCAAAATATGAATTATTCTAAAATCACACAATTTATCATAATTTTTGTCACAATTCACTAAAATAATCAATTTTAAATAGTGAAAAATGACTTTCGCATAATCAACTATTTTTTCTTTTCTATTTATGGTCAATCGCATCAGAATTGTGGCAAGAACAAGGTGTCTGGACTTTCTGGACAATATATACGTACACCACAAAGAATCCCACACAAACTATACTTCTCAACCTAAAATAATAATAAACAAATTACATGAAAAAGCTAAAGCGTTATATCATCATGGGCTTGTTAATGTGTGCCCTTAGGGCACATATTAACCATCTATTTTTATAAAGTTTTTTATGAGAAATTGAAAAGACGGTCAAAATAATGAATTATTTTTTCGTTTTTTCATAAAAATTGTTTAAAATAAATTACTAATATATACCCTAAGAGCACACGTTAATAAATCCCTATTATCATTCAATATAACAAAACACTTTCATTGAACGAAACAACATCAGTCAGTTCAGTCTCACCGAATCCACTACTAATGCACCAATTACAACAACATTGTAAAGAATATTGTGCAGTAGACTTATTGAAACCAAAAAGTGGTGATGAACGAGCAAGATTATAGCATCCACAAAGCAGTAAAATTTTTATATATTATCAAAGCATATATGCTGGGTTCAGTGAGGAATCAGCATCTACTGTCCTTTGACTTGACAACACAAAGTGTCCTTGGATATCTAGCATGGTGACTAAAGAGTAATCATGGTTTTTTTGATTAGAAACCTAGCCAGAGTGGGAAGGGAAGTACAAAACAAAATTCACTTGAAAGCCACTAGGTAGTGCGGTACTTCATAAATCAGGTGTGTTGGGGGTACAATGATGGGCTTCTTGGCTAAAACGAATAGCCCACTTCGATCTACCAAATTAAACGTTTACCATGTTATTATTGGTTGTTTTAGGAAATATATAGCAATAATGAAATGGTGCGGTTGCCATACATATGAATGGAAGTTTAAAAAATCTATAACCATTGTGTGGGATGAGAGAATTGCACAAACTCGAGAAAATAGTTAAATACTAGAATAAATTTGAACTCGTTTTTCAAAAAAAAAAAAAAAAAAAAATCTATAACCACTATCTTTCTCGCAAATCTTTTCACAATTGTGGAGGTGAAATATTGTAAATGGCCGACAATAAAATAGAGTTTGTGATAGGTTCAGATGAAAATCCATAATAATTTGGCAACACAAAAGGTGTGTTAGGTTCTAAAAATTTAGAACAATTAGTAAACCATGAGTACAAACTTGTTTAGATATAGATTACTAAGTCTATAGGTATGATTAGACAATGTTCAAGGTGTTGTAAGTCAAAATACAAGAACAAGAAAGCTACAGGTTCAAGATTTTGAAATATGTCAAGCTCGACCAATCGAGAAGATGGTTCGATCAATCGAACTGCATTTCTACAGAATTTTAATTTCAGCCCAACAGCCCATTGACCTATCAAATGATTAGGGTTTCAGTTATACTTCACTAAGTATATAAAGAAAACCCTAAGACACATTTTGAAGAGATTTTGGAGCTTCTCTTTTGAGATCTAAAAGATTTTGTGTCTTCTCCTTTCAAAATCACTATCGAAAAACCAATCTACATACTATTAGAATCAGTAAATTTGAAGTTGCTACATACCAATCATCAAAGGTGCTGGATCTAAACCTTCAGGGGTGGTCTTAGAGTTGTAGACTAGAGGTCTATATTGAAGATCTAAAGCGTGAACTGGAGGTTCATGTTGGAGCAAATCCACATCAAAGAAGTTTGAGAGTTTCAGAGCTATGTTTGATAATCATAGTTAAATTTATTATGAATTCATATTTTTGACTGTAAACTTCTATTTCATATAGTGGATTGTTCTTCTTGGGATTATTCCCCTCAGATTTTTTCACCTTGAAACTGAATTGTTTCATTAGTTTCCTAGGTCATCATATTTAATGTTATTTAGATTTGCTACTACATGATATGATTGATATACTGTTAAACCTAAGGTTGCATATATAATTGACCGAATTAAGAACTTGGTCATAAAATCTGGTTTAACATTGTGTGTTTAGGGGTCTAAAAACTAACAATGTGTAAAATTTATTATGAAAAATATTGTGTGTAGCATTGTTCTTTAGAGTCATAATTATATCTATTTTGTATCCATTTAGAACTTACAGTATAGGTTTATCAGAGTGTGAATGACATTTTGTTCCTGTTACTGAAGCATCTCACCCCAAAAAACAAAACCAACTAACTAATTAATTCAAAATAAAAAATGAAAAGATGAGTAGCAATCACTTTATGTCTTAATATGGTCATGAGAGAGTAGAGGGCTTAATATGGTCAAGGTTGTAAGTGCTAAGTGGGAGGTTAATGGGCAACCCACCTGCATAATTTATCTACCATATGTCTTTATAACTGAAAGTTTCTACCTTTTTCTCTTCTAGTAAAGTTAGGCTCATATCAGCAAGTTAGCACCAAATGCAAATGCATTAGTTTATTTACATGTCAAAATTAAAGCAAATGAATCTGTGGGGTGCAATTTGACACGTAGAAACTGAACCATGGGTGAAGAGTGCATGGTCATAAGTCATAACCTCAGACAGTCGTAATGTTTATCATATTAAACCATGAACAACTACGCAGAAATTTCCTGGTTGATGTACATTTCCAAGCCATCCAATAAACATGTCATGATCCGCATGCATGTCCATGAAATGCAGAAAGAAAAAAAAAGGGTGTCACTTTACTTGGACAGTGCACACAAAGTGGAACACAAAAGAAAGGCCATTATATTTTTGGAGAGAGAGAGGGAATGAAAGAGGCTAGGAAAAGCACCAAGATTCATGGGAAAGTGGGCACTTATATTTGTTTTTCATGCAAAATCTTTGGTGGTGGAGAAGTCATTTGCATTGGAGTTTGGGGCATATTCCCTCTAGTATTTTGGTGATTCTGACAAAGGTTTAAAGCAAGTCTCTGTAGGAGAAGTAGGAGAGCTTTTGCAATTTTCTCTTCAATCAAAGAAAACAAGAGCTCCACTCAGCTGCCATGGCTTTGTTTTTCTTTCTCCTTTTTGGCGAGTATTCAGCTGCCTTGTCATATAACACTTTTCCTTGTTTCCTATGTTCACATTGTGAATTTGTTATCTTTGCATGCTATAGGTTCCCGTCCATATCAATTCATGTCAAAACAAAAACACTATCGCTAAATAAACACAATATTTTTTTTTATAATTGTTGATATAATTTTTTAGGATTAAAACATCATTTCTATCTTAGTCCAACATGAACAGTGAACACCATTGAACTAAAACAAATTCTATCTATATGTTCAAAGAAGTTAAAGTCGGTCTAGTAACAATATATCAGATGAATGTGAGAATACATATATCGGATGCATGTGATTCTTTTCCTAAAATGTGAGTCTCACATCCAATTATCGCAAATCACCATGCTAGCTAGGCATGCAAATCCTATATGATAACACTGGTGAAAGCTACTCCAATATGTATCTGATGTTCGTATTAGATTCAAGGAATTATTGCAATGCAATCCTACTATTTCGAATGGAAAACAGTCAGCTCTCTCCAACTAATCGTTCTCCTCATTGGCTCCTGATTTGGGTGGTAATTTAGCAGTAGCAGATAGTGTTGAAAGTTACACTGGGGTGTCCCTTCAGGAAATTTTAATCAAATTGAAATATGATATATATGCATAGGAGATAAGGTTAGGGTTGTCTAGACAGTAGAAAAAAATCATGGCAACACTAAAAATGATGACGACAACAACAACAGTAATAGTAGAAGTAGTTGAAGTAGTAAAAGCAAGGATCATGGGATAAACTTCTTCTGTATATGCGCACATAGACAAATATATAGACTGTTCCCATGTACGCATGCTCGACCAAGGAATCTAGAAAAATTTAAAAATTGCAGACTGAAAAGTTAACAGTACTTATCTTTTTATTCTGTGGTGCCAACAACAGGGATTCGTGCAAGAACACCAATTCACATTAATTACTCTATTCCCAAGGGGTTTGTTACATCAAAATTCCACTAATTTAGCCATTACATAACTGACTGCGTTTTATTACCATATAAAATTTGAAAGTCACTGTTGCTGATATACTTTTTTGACAAAACAAACAGTACACATTCTTGGAGTCACTATCGTTAGATCAAATGAAATTATTATACTCATTGAGAAGCAAAGTAATATAATATGTAAAATTAGTACAAATGTGAAATTAATGAAAACTGAAAAAAGATAGGGAAATTGATTGCCAATAAATTAATTCTAATAAAAAGTTCTTCTATTGCTCCAATTAATAAAAGTAATATACAGTCACAAACTATTTTACAACATTTTTATAAACTATTGTTGTGACCAATTTCTTACTAGTTTTCATTTGAACTCACTACTAATATTATTTTTTTATTTACTAATAAGCACTCACCATATCAGTCGTTTGTAAATTTTTATGTAATAGAGTTTGAATCTCTAACATTTTCTGTCCAATAATTGTTCAGCTTGTAAAAAATATTTCTTTTAAAAAAAAATGGCAAAAGATTTGAATCTTGTTAATGGAGTTTCCAATCCCAATCCATCCCACCCATTTATCACTGGAGCAAGTTATATTTAAAAAAGAAAGTTAACAATGGATCAAGAATTCTTGTCATCCATTCTACATTATAAAAATTTGTGAAAAATAGAAATCTTGACTATAAAATTAGCAAGAATAAACAAGAAATAGTTAGATTAAACAATAAGAAAGCACATAAGAGCAACCCCTACTTTTTCTATTTTACACTACCACATTTTCAAAACACCCACATCAGTTTATCTATTTTACAAATCTATTCTAATTAAATAATATTATTTTTTTTAATATTATTATTTATTAATACCCATTCTCTTTTTCCCTCAGAATCTATTTTACTTTTTCAGGTCTCTCACCCGTTCCTCTCTTTCCCTTACTCTCTCCCTCACAGCCACCTCACCCAACCCGTCATCGCCGCTGATCCAACTCGCTGCCACCCCAGCCCTCCATCGATTTGGCCTCCCTCTCGCTTTTGACCTCCCTCTCTCCTCCACCACCAACCCTTCGCCTCCCACCCCCAATTGACGACCCTCCGCCTCCCACCCCCAACCAACGACAGCAATGGAAGATCCGGCGGCAGCAATGGAAGACCCGACAACAGCAGTGGCAACAAATCCGGCATTTTGGGTTGGGTTTCCCGGTGAGTTTTGATTGATTTTGAGTTGGGTTTTCCATTGGGTTTGTCTTGATTTTGAGTTGGATTTTCTAATTGCTTTTCCATTGATTTTGGGTTAATTTTCTATTGATTTTGGGTTAATTTTCTGTGCTAGGTTGTGGTGTTTGGTGGTGGCGCTAGGTTTGGTGGTTGGGTGGTTATTTTCTTCTTCCTTCTTATTCTGCCACGCTGGGTTGTTGTAAATGTTGGGGAAGAGAAGTAGTTTGATAGAGGAGAGAGAAAAAAAGAATAAAAAAATCATTTACACATGAACAGTAACCGTGCAAAGCCATGGTGTATATTTGCACATTTTTACAAAGACTGATGTAGGTGTTTTTTGGATTAAAATGTGCAAAATTGAGCATTTTTTACATTTTACACATTTTTGCAACCATTGATGTGGTTGCTCTAAGAATAGGATAAAATTTTCCTGCGAAAGTATCATCGATTAAAAACACAATGCGAGAACCAAATAAGATAGTGTGGTCATCATGTGCATATGCAACACGACAAAAACATGGTTTTCTAAGAAATTGTTGGGCAAGGATGATAGGGAAAAAGATAAACAAGAAAGATAACATAAACAAACATGGCCCTGGATCTCAAATCTCAATGGTGTTAAAAGCATTTGCAAATCTTAATCTAATTATTTGGAAAACGACTTTATTTTGTTGAAATGGTGCCCACATTTTTCTTGGTGACACATGGCTTGTTTCTCCAACCCCAAAAAAGTTCATGCCTGAAAAGGAAAATTCCTAATATATGTAAAAGCAATTAATATTGCAGGTATGCTCAAGCATCAAAAAGAAAAAAAAAATATATATATATATATATATATTTGATTAAAAAAAAAACCACCACACACCTTTGGTGCAATGGTCACTCCACAAATATAAGTGTTTGTGGAGTGTAGGGGGTAAGGACCGAGGTTCAAGTCTTCAAGAGGGAGCATTCACACACATATACACTTAGATTGGGTTAGAGTATAATTTCTATCTCGTCTCATATAAAAAATTATAAAAAAAAAAATGATGGGTATAATATTGTAGGCTGTGAATAGCAATGAGAAGAAATTGAGGTCCATTTGATTTGACCACTTGAATATGTGGAATTCAAGAACTTTGTTGTAGGGGTAGACTCTTTATATAGAAGTAGTAAACACAACAAAACATACGAACAGTATGATACACGCAAAATCAACACTGTCTTGACTCTTGTGTCGCTTGGAAAATTCATTACAAAGTATAATTCGGAATACAGACAAGGTAAAACTTAGTTACAAATTTTTAGAAGCTGTATCTTATAAGTTCCCCCATTAAATTCAAGTTGCATTAATTGATGAATCAAAGTTGAAATTTATTGTCTTTGAAAATGACACCACCATTTTAGTTTTGTATTGATTAGTACAATTTTATGGTTGAATTCAATAAGAATATTCAAAATATAATATCTAAAACAATGTACCTAATTTTATGGCCTAAGACCACTTCATGATGGTGTAATTATTATTTTTAAGAGAAATGATATGTCCACAACATTTTTACAACAAATCCTAAATGACAGGTTATTACTAGTTGTTATTGTTGAGGCAAAAAAGTAATTTTAGCGTTAGGTTCAAATTTGAACCAATAACAACTAACCACCTATGATTTGTTGTGAAAATGTTGTAAAAATATTGTGGACGTAGCACCTCTCTATTTTTAAACTCAAATAACAAAGAGAGCAAAAGGGAATTTATAGTACAAACATAAATCCAAAACAATGACAGAGTATAATGATAAATGAAGGGTGAAATCGTGAGTTCAAAATCCACCAAATGCATGCTATGTAAATACTAATTGTGAAAAAAAAAATCACAAACTCACTACAATTTTTTTTTTTTTTTTTTTTTTTGGATACCATAGTCGGAAAAAGGTGCAACATTCACTTTTAAATTTTTATTTATTTTAATTCTAATCACGAAAGAGCAAAAGATGGTTGTTTATATATGTATATGTAGGGCCACAAGTTGACCCACAGCCCAAGAACGACCCAGACAGTGGCCCAATGAGCCCACTACAATAGATTTGTTAGAAAATAGGTTAGATATTGACTACTTAATGAGTTAAAGTTAATCACAATGAGTAAAGACGCCAATGAAATGACTAGGATTACAAAATTATGAAGAAAAAAGGATCCTCGGTCAGGTCTGAGGAGTGTATGTTTTATATATGTGTATTACTTTCTCTTTTTAATAAGTATTTCTGTTCTTGGTTACCTAGCTTTTCTCTCTTTTTTTTCCTCGATCCTCTACATAAGGATCTTCATTTTCCTTTTATATTTACACATAGATTATCCTAATCCTACACCTAGAGGGATGAGATTGTATTCCCAGGTCTTCTATCTCATTCGGAACCTACTAGTAAGCTTCTGCCTTGCAATCTGAGCTGTGCCACCACTGTTCATGATCATTTTCTCATTAATGTGACCAAATGAGTAGTTGTCTTGCATTTAATGCGGAGGGGATAGCTTCTACACCCTTCTGCTTTCATCATTCTCGTAACTTATGCCAAGTCTACTTTCTTCCTTCTGTGATATTCTAACTTTATGCGCTTATCATAGTTATTGCTCGTCCCCAAGGTTCGAGGTGCATCCTCAGAAATCATCTTGGCTATTCATTTAAATGGGATTAAGGATCCTCACCCACACAGTATATATATGTTATCATCCTCGTCAAAAAGAATAAGATATTATAAAATAATATTGAGTTCCAAGTGCCAGTCCCATAAAAATGGTCTAAAGACATGTCATGAGTAAAGATTATAATCATGTTTCCCAATCACATTTTGTCTGGGACTAGCAGACACAATTTCTCGATATTCTAATTCAATTCTTAAGGGAATTAGACCACATTAATATAAATGTCTTACAGAATCCAAACTCAACAATGGCATTTTTCATATTACTTTATTCTTATAGCAAGAACTCAAAGATTCAAATCCCCTAAAAGAGAAGCATAATCGCCACTTCAATATAAAAATAGCCATCCTGATCTATTCAGTTGAGTACAGATGAGCGGATCGATGAACTCCATAATGGAGTAGCATTCCACCATTGTTTCCCTATCAATTAATAATAATAATAATCAAACTGAATGATAATTAAGTTGCATGTATATATATAATCCTTACCCAGATACAACATACATGGCTTGCGCCCATAGACAGGTGCGAAAAGTTTCATAATCTTGCCTAGCTATCACTAGAACAAACGTGACAAAACCTCATCATTTAAGAGGCATGCTTATTCATATAGTTTTTTTTTTTTTTTTTGGGTGAAATTATTCATATAGTTGGCTGTCATTGTGAGTGACACAGAGATAATTTGTTTCAATAGTACAATACACATAAATAAGAGATAACAGATGTTCTGATCATATCACTGAAAAGAACAATGTTAGAGACTCAATTTTGTTTACAAATGTTTCTCACAAATCAATGAAGTAGTAAATGGTGATTAGAACAATAACATTTTTACAAAGATTCGCTGTTGAAACTATTTTTATTATGTATCAATTAAAAAAAATTGTAAAAAAGTTGTAGTAAAGTGGTCACTATCCCCTATATTACCTTAATAAGAGCATCCTCATCAAAAATTTCAAAAAATTTAGCATTGACCATCTCAAAAACCTACTTTATCAATTTTAACACCTCACTTTACAATACACTCAATGTCAAAGATTTTATATTTTTTCCCACTTCATTAATTTTTTTTTTTTTTTTTATTCTCATTCACATCTCTTTCACTACCAACAAACCCACTGCCACTACCACCACCGCCCACAGCCACAACCACCACCACCAACCACAACCTCAACCCCCTAACCACCAAAATCAAAAAAAAAAAAAAAAAAAAAAAAAAAAGTTCATCCCCGTCATCATCTACTTCCATGGTGGCGGCTTGACTTTCCTCTCCCCTTCCTCCTTCGCACTATAAATCAAATCAAGACCCACCCCAACCAAATCAAGACCCAAAATCAAATCAAACTCACCCCAATCTGAACCCACCATAAAACCGCAATCAAAACCCATCACAACCTCTCTGATGACCACCACCCACAAACCCACAACCAACGACCTCAACCCACCGGCACAACCAACCTCAACCCACTGCACAAACCCACGGCCTCAACCAACTTCAACCCACAGCACAAACCCACGGCCTCAACCAACCTAAACCCACAATCTCAACCAACCCCAACCACCACAAACCCACCACCAACCTCAACCCATGACACAACCAACTAGGGCACCACCGAGACCCATCAAGCAACCAACCGCCGCCAAACCCACCGAGACCCATCAAGCAAACCTCCACTTGCAGTCCGACCCACCACCCACTTTCAGTCATCAACGACCCCAACAGACCCACGAGAGGGAGAGTCTGAGAAAGAACGAGAATGAGAGAGTGAGAGTGATTGTCCGAGGAGAGAGAATTAAAAATATTAAAAAATGATAACACCTTGCTACAGTGTGCTCTAAAAAATGAGAGCGCACTGTAGCAAGATGTCAATTTTTTTAGGATTTAGGTGATGTTTGGATAACGCGTTGCGTTTGCTAGTTTGCATGTTTTGCGTTTTCCTCCTTTTTTTTTTTTTGGGTTTTCACGCGTTTCAGGGAATGCGGTTACTGTTCATGCACTGTTTCATGAATAGTAACCGCAAATGTTGACTTTTCCACGGTGAACAGTGCATCCGTGCACTGTTCACGGTCCCACAAATTCCACTTTTCAGCAACTTTTTCATTAAAAATGGGTACCACGGCACTATTCACACATTTAAAAATTATTTTGCTACAGTATTTTCAATTTTCAGTTTTCAGTTTCAGCAAAATAAGTTCTATCCAAACAGACCCTTAATATCTTTAATGGATGTGAGTTTTGTGGTTTCAAATATTAAAAATAGCATTTTAACACTTATAGCATCTTTGATAAAAATGCACTAACACAAATAAGACCACTTAAACACTGGTCAAGTTATAAGCATGGCTTCTTTTAGCGTTGAGGAATGCTTTGTTTTACATATGTCTTTATCTTAATGTACCCGTTTGGTTTGAGCGTCTGTGTGTCTGCGTTTTCATTTTCGGCATTTTCCTCTTTTTTTTTTTTTTTTTTAGCCCACATTTGTTGACTTTTCCACGGTGAACAGTGCACTCGTGCACTGTTTACGAACCCATAAATTTCACTTTTCAGCAACTTTTTTATTAAAAATGGGTTTCACGGCACTATTCACACATTTAAAAATTATTTTGTTACAGTGTTTTCAATTTTCAAAAAATAAACTGTATCCAAACATACCCAATATGTCTAGTACGCTATTCAAGTCTTTATTAACAGTGGAACTACACAATTCAAAATCTTACCACGTGTAAAAAAGAATCTGAAAGGTAAAAAAATAAGTTATGATGGGTAACAGCTGTCAGCATGCCCAAAAGGTTGACTTATGTACACTGTCAACCACTATTACATTGATTTTTGGACTTTGGTCTTTACTTTGGACCACTATGGCAGACAATAACTAAAGCTCTCATAATCTATCTCTCTTTCTCTCTCACATTCATATGTCAAGTAGTGGTGTTGTCACAACACCATGGAGTATTGTACAATAAGAGGAAGATGGGTTGGGTCCACATTAAGGTTATTATAAACTGCCTTCTTTAGGAAGAAGACCTTCCATGTGACTTGCAGAGTTCCATTGTTGCATTGCATGTATTTATATCCAACATCAGCTCCACACTTAGTGTACTCTGCTCTCTGCTCTCTCTCTCTCTCTCTCTCTCTCTCTCTCTCAAGTTTCAACCATGAAGCAAGGCTTTCACTCTAGTGCTCTTATCCTTGCCCTTCTACTATTGCTTCTTTCCTGCTCAAAAATATCTTCCCGTTCCATAGCAAACAAAAAAGGTTACCCACAGTTGCTGCTTTCTTTTCTTCTTGTTCTTCTTTAGGTTAATTATACATTGAATAACTGAAGTTTGGCCCCCTTTTGCAGGACAAGTGGAAGTAAAACTCAATGAAATCGCTTCTGGGGATTCCTTTGCAGACTTGGAAGGCAGTGGATCCACTAATGTATGCTCCTCCTCCTCCTTCTTCTTCTTCTTCTATTGCATTTTTGAATCTATATATGTCTCACACATTGGTTATGTACTTTGCAGCAGCTCATGGGGATGGAAAATTGTAACGAGGGAGATGAAGAATGCTTAGAGAGAAGGGTGCTTTCTGAGGTTCACTTGGACTACATCTACACCCAGCACCATAAGCCTTGAAAGTTGGAGCTTCCAAAAAATAAGTTCCATATGTATTTATTTAGAGATCCTGTCTCTTAATACTATTTCATAATGTTTTTTATTCAATCTGTTCTTAACCAACTATAACACTCAGGAGAGTTACTAGTATGTGTTTAAGGTTGTATTATCTTTTCTTTATGATACGATGTAACTCTCACCTATAATTTAGATATGACTATTTCTATGTATGTAGCTGTTTGTCTTTGTCATCACGAGTTTATAGTCTTAAAAATTAAACTAGCCTATGATGGATGGGTTGTATATATATATTGTTGGAATGAGAGGATTTGCCTCCTGCTTACTTAAAAAGAGTAAGGAAAAGCATAAGATTCCTCAAGAGATGTAACCGCTACCAGATAGTTCCAACTTCCAACTTCCAAAATAAATTATATGAGAAAAACCGTGCAGAAACTTTCAAAAATTGGTTGGTGAATTTGAGATTAGACATTAAAGCAATTAAATACACAGTTGGAAAGTCGAGCACAGTAAATTTCAGCTGCAATTACTTTCCCTAGATGGAAGCTTCAATTATAACAGAGTTTCAGAACTCCTTAAATGCACAAATCGTAATTAATAAGGGGTAAATCACCTTACTGTTTTAGAATTCTAAGTTCCTTATGGGGCACTTGTAGTTCAGTAGTTCTTTTTAACAGATATACATACACAAAAAGTAACACTCCCTATAAGCATAACTTGGGAATGAAGATATAATGAAAAAGTACATGACAATTTTTACCATAATTTTGAGATGTTCAATTATGAGCGGTGGAAAGAAGTGATGAGTTCATACCACTCAAAGTTGACCAACTCTCTCACATGAACCCTTCATTTTTGTTCACCACTCACCATTGAACACTCATCAAATTGTAACAAAAGTTACGCTAAAAGATATGATCAAAAGAATAGAGATATAATATATTCTCATCACTCATTTGGTGGTAAAGAGAAATGAACAAGGGATATAATGCTCTCAGCCTAAAAATTATGTCCAAAGAAATATTTTAACACAGAATTATATCTTATCTTTTCTTTCTTTCTTTTTCTATTTATTATCCTTGTCTTTTTCACTTGTTTAGTTGTTTTACAGGAAAACATCAATTTCTCTTTAAATATCGTTTCTTTACATGATCATTTCTGCATTCTTCTGTGCTCCTAAGCCAACCAAAGGGTTTAAAGGAAAAGGGGTATCTAAACTTATGGGAGGTTATGCATAAACCATATTGAACTTCGAAGTAATTAAAGTGTGATCTAAATAAAAAGGTTCAACAGGTAAATTACTAACTGATAATGATATCCTTCACAATATAAAAACACACCTTAACAAGCACTTATGTTTTGTTTAGTTACCAAGCAGAAATAGAGAAAAATGCTATAACTCTTTTAACACACTTCCACCCCATAAAGCTGTACAATTCTAAACATTCACTCCGTTTTGAGAACCAGACAGTGCTCTAGTATGAAAGTATATCATTCCTAGCTCTGATCAGACTTTCAACTAGAAAAGAAGAATAGATAACTATATTTCAGTGATAGATGAAAAACTTTAATTTGTATGCATAAGAATTGGATAAGGGATCCAATATCTAGATAAGATTTTCCCTCTTATTAGCTAATGGCAATAGATTTTAATAAAATACATCTTCAGTCAGTATATACAATGCCTGTATCTCTCTGGTCCTTCAAAAGAGACGTATCAAAGACAAAATTAAGATATAAAGGTAAAAAGATGACTTATTAAACCATGAATCTCTTCATCAGAGCCACGAAATCATGGTCCACTTTGAATCAGCAGTACCTCCCAACCTGCAATCATAAATTTCGAGTCAGTCATTGGGCCCAAAAAGCATCAAAATTTACATGGTTACTGAGTTTTCTTTCGTCAGTAGCACTGAGTAAGATTCCCTTACAGATGCCAGATTTACCGTGGCCAAAACTCCAAATGGGCCTAACCATTTACATTCTATCAGTGGAGTACATATAGATATAGTCATGTAAAGCTTTTTCCTCAAAGAAGGATCTGAACTTGATTAATTCTTCCTAAAGAACCTCTTTAACATGGGAGGAAAGATTTAATATCATTAATTTTATATTCTATCCAAAGCTTGCTCTCTCTTCTCAAAATGAATATACTAGCGAGCAAATTTACTGCATGAAAAATGTTATGATCACAACAAAATACACAACCTTCCACCACTAGTGGCGAAGGTTGTGTATTTTGTTGTGACACTGGCATTTTTCTCATTGATAGATATTGTTGGTTACTTTGTTTTGCTTGAGGAAAGATCAATGCGGGGTCCAGTTACAGATTTTTGCTTTCATAATTTTGATAAGATGTTTTGTGTTATATGTCAATACGTTAGCAACTTAGCATAGAGCGTGAATGTCCTTTATCTTAGCCATGAATAATTTACATTTGACGAGGACGTGAAGGGTGTCTTTTGTTCCCTGCTGTAGTTTGAAGACGATTTAAAGCCAAGACACACTTGAGAAGGATACATTCTTATCAAGGAACAACTTACCAAATCTGCATATGACTCAGACCCCACTTTCTATTCAGCTATCTTTTGCTCTTTTCTCTCTGTGCTGGAATGGTGCTTGGCTTTTGAAACATCAAATGGATATTGGGTATCTATTATCACTCATCATCAACAAGAAATAGGAAATTCCACGTAAATACAATTCGTTATAATTAATGATACCTCACCATTCAAAATTTCATTAGACCTGCATTCTTCGAAGACAGTATTTTTCTGAAACTGATAATAATACAATATCTCAGTGTCTGATAAGAAACACAAAATTCAAATGAGTATCATTGAAATATTTGAGACTTTCATATAAGTGGAACTAGATGCATATCTCCACCTTTTGAGTTCAAAATATTTTTAGAACAGAAACCATGCCACAGATTACTACACGAGTTTCGGATAAGTCCACAAAAATCCAAAATACAAGAATTATATAAAATAATACAGTAGTGCATGTACAGATGCCAGCTAGGCATAGCATAGCCCTATCTTCTTATTTTACCAATTTACAAAGAGATCTACCAAAATGGTGTACACCAGGGAATTGTATGATCCTTTTATCACCCATATTTACCACTATTCCACAAGCATTTCCCAAGTACTCCAGAAAATGGTGTACTTCATGCTCAACTTCGACCTAGAAATAGATGACATATCTAAGCTCATTCTATGTTTAGCTTCAAATTAAGGCAAATTGTTAATATATTAATTTTTTTCAAAATGATCAATAGATTCAATACTGCCACACATCTATAGCAAGTATACTAATTCTAACTAGCAAAAATATTCTATAGAAGCCAAGTCTATGTCAGACCTAACACCTTTTTAAAATTCCTATTTACATGTAGTAAGTTCCACCAACTTGTACTTGAAATAAAATTACATGATTTAGAGTTAAGAGATATAAACAGCAGAGAAACTATGATACAGATGCATATGGAGCCATTAGCAAATGCGTTATGCAGAAGCCAAAGACAACCAATGAGATAAGCAAGTAACCTTACTGTTGGGCAGAGGGCTATTGGGCTAAGTTCAGCATCCTACCAGAGGCAGAGGCTGGGTTGAGTCCAGTCTCATTTGGCCCGTTAGCTCTGGGTTGTCACCCTTTAAGAGAATAAAGTTGTGCTCTTACCATCAACCATAGCTTTTGGTATAGTGAGTAAGCGCTTGGTCCTAACACTTAAAAAGAAGCATTTGATTTGGTGGTGCCTTTTGACTCACCATTGCCCCTGCCCTTCTGTACCCCCCAAAATGAGCTATTCAACCCATACTTAGACGGCTGGCGGTATACTTTGATTTTTTGATATAACTATTCGTTAAATGACCACATATCAATTGTCCGTATCAGACTAGAACCATTTAAAGCTTCTTTCCAAAGTACAAGACAGTTTCAAAGGATTGTAATGGAGAAAGATACCACTTGCATGTAGAAGATTGTTGGATAAATTGATATTTAAACCAGGCAAAGAATTAAATCAATTTATATGCTTGACCAACCCAAGCCTTCAAACCCTAGTTCTCTTGAGTGTGCTAACATCCTTTGATGACAGGCCAACCAAAGGAAGACACACTAGGATCCTACTTCTATCTCTTCAGAAGCAGGCACTTGGGCTATAGAATATAGAATCCCACCTTCCATTCCATCAACTAGTGTGTTTAATTTTGAGCTTTTTTATTATATTTTTAGGTAGCTAGTTTTGGAAAAGCAGGGCAGTGAGAGGGGAAGAATAGCATATTACAATTAGCTTAAGGCATGTGAGCCACAATTCAATATATCCAAAATTCATGCTTACAAGCCATCCCAAATTTAGGCCATCTTTTTTCAAAATAAGTGTAATGAGATGACAATTTTAAAAAAACAAAAAAAAAAAAAAACAAAAACAAAAACAAAAACAAAAAACAAAAAACAAAAAAGAGAGTTTTGAAACGCATTCTGAGAATGAAATTAAACATTTTTCACAAAGACGCATTTACTAACATGCCAATGTTTTGTGTCAGTCGGTCATGCTGGCATCTCAACATCTTACCAGATTCATGTCCTGTATCAATATCTATCATAGATTTCATGCTAAGCCTTAAGTGCTTGGACAAGTCCATTATATGAAATGTCACGTCAAAAGACACAAGGGAACACTTTCATGGAATGTGTACATTGGGCACAAAAGGTGGCATTTTCAAACTAATTTCTAGCATAAGTTCTTAACCATGAATTTTTTAAAAGAACTTTTACCAACAGTTACTGAGGCATGGACCACCACAGACTATATTCGGCCAGACACAGTAATTGAACAAATTAAAAGGCCACCATACAATCTTGAATACATGTGTCTGATAAAACTCAAGGAGTCGTGTCTGTCGATAATCTTTTCAGCACACGAGAAGAAGTAAATTACAAGCAGGGTAAATAATGCAGCATGAAATGAAATTCTGATACATTTGATGACATTACTGCCATGGTTAAGGGACATAAATGAAACAGATTGCATAATCATTAGAATAACAAACTTGGCAAGTCATTGCTACACAGTGGGGGCACTGCAAATGAGAATCAGACCCGCAAGGAAGTCTTAAGATATCTAAATAAAATAGTGGGTAACTACCCCTTTCTGTACTTACAACAGTCTAGCCCTGTAAGCACACAGCAAAAAACAACATAGAAAGTTAGAAACAGCAAACACATGGCAGAAAATATACATAATGATGCATTCACACTAAACAAGTTATTATCAGCATAAAAAAGTTGATTTCCAGAGTTCATGTCGAACATAATCATCACAAGTGAATCGGGTGATAGCCAGAAAACGGACAAAATAACGATTGGAAAAGGACGTGGCTGTCTTGAGTTGATTTAAGTTAAGAGAAATAATCAAGCCCAACTCCCAAGTAATGAAGCAGAAAATAACTAACTGTAAAATCCCATGTCATTTGTTTTGTTATCTCAATATCAGAAAGGCAAAGTTTTTGACTTTCAATTATTCTTATGATTGAAGCACAGGTTGAGAATATCATCTAATAATGATAATCAAAATTCAAGGGGGAAAATTGTGGGGGGAAAATTAAATGGAGTAGAGCAGTTGGAGACACATTAAGTAGTTCAGATATAAAACTAACTCATGACAAGATATTTTGTACCAGTCATGCATACGAAGGAATTAAGCTCTTGAATTCAAGAAATGACTTATAGTATTGAGGATTTTAAAAGCAGTGTCTTTTCCAATGAATAATAACATAAAACATAAAGAGGAACAGACGGATGAAAATATTTAATTCCATCTCCAGCAATACCTGGCCCCCTTTGAATAAACAAGTATAAGAATCATTCATAGATAGGAGCAAGTAAGAAGGCACCTTCCCAGAGCTGCAAAGAGAATAAAATATCAGAGCAAAACTATATAATTAGATTATCAATACAGCCATGGTTCTTAGTTTGATGATATTGATGAGTCGCAAGCAAATTTCTTGAATTTGATTATACTTCCAAAAAAAGGCTAAGGCCTATTAAAAAAAGGGGGGTAAAATTTAAGTCTTTTGCTGTTGGAGACTTAGAGGAGAGTCATTTTACACATTGGAGTAAAAGACTTAAGATGTGGCAAATGGTATGCTAAACGGGAAGGGTCATACTTGGTTAGAAAATTACTTAATAGGAATAACTATCGATTGATGTAGAATGACAGCAGTGAACATATAAGATCAATAAATGGCAAATACTTAAAAAGTCCTGCACACCTAGCTTCAAGAAAATGAGCATAAACTGCTCTAATTTTAAATTACAATTACAAGAACCCAAAAACTGGCTTAAAGCATAAGTACTTATGGAGAGAAATCAAAAATAGAAAGAAGCACCCTCCAGCCATCTTCTAAATATTCCTCGTACTTTGAAATGTCTCGAAGTTGCCTCTCAAGTGTTTCTTCAGTCTTTGGTAGCTCGCTTAACTCTTCACAAACTGTGGCCTTTTGAGTTTGAAGATGATGGAGCTTAGATTGAGCTTCAGTGATTTCTGCATTCAGAACCATAAGCTCCTGCTCCATTTGTTCCCTTCTTTTAACCTTCTCGCTGATTTGCTCCACAAGGACATTTAGTTGAAGCTTATAGGTTTCTCGGGTCTCGATCAACCTCTTGTGTTGGTTCCTCAACTCAATACATTCTTTCTCCTTTTTTTGCTTCAACTTCAAATGCTTTGTGGTATTAGCCAAGTTATTGCAGAAAAGTCTAAGCACGCTCTGTCTAATTTCGGAGAGAAAAAAGCGATGCTGAAGAAGAATCTTTGATGAAGACTTAAACTTATTAAGAACTTCAGTGTTGAGTAACACTTTCTCAATTCCAAGTCTGAAACAGCTATTCAAATCTACCAAAGCCTCTTCTAGCCTCTCTTGAGAAGGTTCAGAAGTTGCACCAGAGACCGAAGAAGATGAATTTGAAGGCTCATCAAGTGTGAGACTAGTCAATTTGGCCTGCTTGAGTAGATAATTGAGTGTTCCAGCCTCAGTCGAGAATGGTAGAGGTTCTTTTGAGTAAGAGCCCTGCCAATAATATAATTGACTGCTAAGATAACAGACCCAAAGCACAAACATAAAAGAAACAAAGAAAAGCCATAATTGCTTACCAATGAGTCTAACGGGGTGGATAGCCCAACGTCTGGCTGATCGAGGGCCAAGGGTTCTCTGCCAAGAGTGGCATCAATTCCCCCTTCTTTCCTTCTTTTCTTTGCTTTAATCTGCTTCTTCTCTTCTTCTTGCCTTTTTCTTTCTTCCTCTTTTTTCTTCTTTCTCCCCTCTCCTTTTTTCTTTCCGCCCTTTTCTTTTCTTTTTCTTTCCTCCTCTTCATTTTCCTCTGCTACCTTCCTCATGTGCTCTTCTTTTTCCTTTGTATTTGTTTCTTCCTCCTTCCTTCTTTCTTTTCCTTCCTGCCTTTGTTCCTCCTCAATTTTCTTCCTCTTATCTTCTGCTTCTTTTATTTTACTCTCTTCTTCTTCTCTTTGCTTTTTCTCAAATGATTCAGAAAATTTATTTTTAGCTTTTTTATTTTTCTGTTCTTTTTCTTCTTCTTCCTTTTTGCTAATCAATTCCTTTTTCTTCCTCCCCTCTTCCTCCATATCTCCCGCATCTTCTTTATCCTTCTGTCTCCTCCCTTTCTTTTTAGGAAGCTCTTCATCAACCTTCCTTTTCTTTTCAAATTTGCTCTCATCCTCCTCAAATTTCTTTTTGATCAAACTCCTATGCTCTTCTTCAAATTCATTTTTTACTTTTTTAAGAGCAGCAATTTGTTTGTCCACCTCTGCCTGCATTTCTACAAGCTTTAAGAGATCAGCCTCGATCTCTGTGACATTATTCTTTTTAGTTCTCCTCTCAGCATCAACTTCTTCCTCAACTTGAAGCTTTCTCTTGGCATCTACCTTTTTTCGCCTTAGGGACCGTCGAGGAGACACTTGTTGAAGAGGCACAGGAGAGAGGACAGTGAAGACCTTTAAGTTGTCACCTTCTGAAGGCTCTTGGTAAGAGGTTGAGATGACATCTACAATATATTAAGGCAATTATTAGTCTCATGAAAAGAAATATCAGTTCAACAAAAAATTAAAAAATATATAAATAAATAAATCATACCTCCAAGTGTTTCCTCGAGAGCAAATGCAGGGCAATGATTTCTTACTGCTTGCTTCATAATCCCAGGATCATTTTTTGAGGCCATATATGTAGCCCACCAAGTGTTGAAGGTATCTGTGGCTTTTGGCAGTTGTTGAAAATGTATGAATTTAAACCTGGTCACTGCTCCCTCACAATCAGCAGCTAAAGTCTCCAAGATATTCCCTGGCACTTGGATTCGAGTATTCCAAGGGTCGTTGATTGTCCACGTGGGGGGAGCTGGGATCGATTGCACCAGCCCAAATTGTCGAGCAACCAGAGATGGGGCATAGATTTCAGTGCCAGCCTTTTTAACTCCATATGTGATCAACTCTCGTGAAAAAAGACAGCTGCCCCAGACCTGTTGAATCATATCGTCGGGCTCTTCCATGGTCGAGGACATTATCAGAAATTCCTTCGAGCCAAATTTCCTCTCAAAGAATGGCATGAAATCAAAGTCCAATCTTGACCTATGGATATCAAAGAAAACTTCAAAGCACCTCTTAAATGTTGGGGTTATTCCTTTCTCATACCTAGCCTCCATCCACATTTGGGCATAATTAATAGGTATAGATTTCCCATAATCTGTAATAATTGGAGCTAAGATAGGGAAATATGCATAAGCCCAAATCTGGAGGAACCAAAGAGGACCACCAATCGACTTTGAAAGGTTTTCTCCAGTTAGAGAATAAAGAGCTCGATATAGATTGGCCACAAAATATGGGGCCAAGGCTAATTTCTTCCTTTTAGCAAGCGCAACAGCTAGTGGCACAAATTGTTGAAGAATACGTTTTGATGGATTGCAAACGAGAAATTTGCAAATCCAATAGAGATAGAAAGAACACTCCTCTTGGAAAGTGATCTCGTCATCATATCTCACCTCTCTCTTCAAAAACGCTTGATATCCTAAGTCACTTCCTTTAGTAGGGCAATGATATGACTCAACACCTGGAGGAGAATAGCCTGGGTAAGGAACATCCCCAATTGCTGATAATCCCAGCATACTAACCACGTCAGCAATAGTGATGGTCATAAACCCCTCTGGAAAGTGAAAAGTATTGGTCACGGGAGACCAAAATAACAACAAAGCCGAAATTAGGGGCTGATTGAGAGGCATTTCAAATTGAGAGCTGCAAATTGCCTCACAAATACCCAAATCAACCCACTTGTCTTTCAAAATGGCATGCATCCTAGAAACCCAGGCAGACCAGGTCTGATCACAATGATACCATGAAGCAATCGAGATTATGTTGTTCCAGACGCCCCAGTCAAAATATGTTGTTTGATACAATGGTGATCCATTCTTACAAGAAGGAAAATATTGCAGGAATTTGTTAGGTGCAGGACCTACGAAAGCTGGACCTAATGTATAATGTTTAGAAGGTTCACCTGAGCTCAATGAAGACTCACCAACTTCTTTAGTGAAGGTGATAGGGATAAAAGTTGATAGAAGAAGATCCTTCTTTTTCTCACTCTCTTTGCTCAATTGATCAGCAAGAAGACGTGCAGTATCATTAGCTTCAGCTTCAATTGATTGCTCCACTGATGATTCCCTCTCAGCGAGTTCCACCTCATAAGAAACTGATGGGCGCTCAATCATTCTCTTTGCACGAGCCATGAGAACCAAGGAAGGCAGGATAATTTAATCATAGAACACTGTAAGGAAGAAAACGTAAGACAGAATAAAGTTGATAAAAAGATGTTTAAGTAGCCAAAGAGTTTAAAATTCAAAATAAGTTTACAAGTCTAAGAAAGAATAATGCTAATAAAAAGATGTTAAAGGAGATAACAAGTTTAAAACTCAAAAGAAGTTTATAAGCCCAAAAAGTTTAAAGAAAGAAATTGCAATGTAGAATGATGCCAAATTATTGGAAACAGGAAAGAAATTGAGAGCAACATTTTAGAGAAAGAAACGTATATGAGATGAACTCGTTACATTATCTTTAAATATGATGATTCATAGGAAGTCCATACAAACTTTCTAGAAGGTAGGTTTCCCTTTCTTTAAATCTGTAGACGCAGCAACAAATGAAGACATTATAAATGCAGGTGCAATTTTTTCTGAATAGTTTCCTGATACGTTTCAGCAAAATACTTGAAAAAAAAAAGAACATTAAATAGAATGGATGGAGGAATGGCCATTGCTTTATGGAGATTAATTCAGTTTCAATGATCAGAAGGATCTGAACTTCATTGATTCACCCTAATGAACCTCACTTGGGAGGAAAGAATAAGCATCATTTTAAATTCTAAAGCTTGTTACCCATTCTTAAATGAAAATACTTTGTGAGCTTTTTTGTGGCATTTTATTCTTTTTTCATTTTCCCTTGGTACTTAAAAAATGGAGGAAAGATTTAATATCATGTGAAACTCTGTTCAAAGCTTTCTACTTCTTCTTAAATGAAAATACTTGTGAGCATTTTTGTGGCATTTTATTCTTTGTTACATTTTTCCTTTTACTTCAACAACAGGGCTAAGACTGAAACTGTTTAAGACTCCAAGAGAGAGATTGCTTGTTTTGCTTGAGGAAAAATCAAATGTAGGGTGCAGTTACAGATTTTCCGTTCATAATTTAGATAAAATGTTTTGTGTTATTGAATACTAATATAACTAATTAACTACTAATACCTAAAATAAAATATAATTTACCAATAAAAATACAATTGACTCCAAAAAATTAACTATGAACAAGTTAAAAAAAAAAAAAAAAAAAAATTGCTTCCTTCATCAGTTTTAGGTGGGTTTAGATAATATGTTAGAAATAGAACCTATATAACCTTTATCTTAGACATGAATAATTTATACTTGATGAAGAGGTGGATAGTGTCTTTGTTACCCTCTTGTAGTTCAAAAGGATTTTGAAGAAAATATTTACTTGAAAAGAATACATACTTATCAAGGAACTACTTACCAAATCAGCATGACCCAGACCCCTCTTTTTATTCAGTTACCATGTGCTCTTTTCTCCCTCCTGAAATGATGCATCCTGAATTATTGTCTGGCTTTCAAGCCTCAAGCCTCAAGCTCAAGCGGGCTATTGGGTGCCTAATTATCACTAATCAGCAACAAGAAATAGGAAGTCCCACTTAAATATAATTTATTATAAATACCATCTCATCATTCAAAATTTCATTTGTCTTGCATTCTACAAAGACCAAAATATTCTAAATTGAAAATACAATGTCTCAGTGTAATGATAAGAACAGAAAAATCCAAAAAAGAAGTATCATAAAAATATATGAGATTCCATACATGTGGAACTTAGGTGCATAACTAAATGTTTTGAAGATCAAAATATTCTACAACGGAAACCATGGCACAGGTTACATAAGTTTCAATCTCTGTTAAGTCCACAAAAGACCCAAAATAATGATATAAGATAATACAATAGTGCATGTTCAGATGCTGCTTAGACATTGAATAGACCTATTATTTCTTTTTTACAATTTTACATATAATCTCCAAATATGAGGTCCTCCAGATTATAATAGGATCCTTTGATAATACCATCTCAGATGCAATTTGTTAACATATTGAATTTTGTCAAAATGATCAATAATGTCACGCACTGATAGCAAGCATTCTAACAGCAATAATATTCTTAAGGAAGCCATGTTTATGTAGAACCTGACACATTTTCGAAATTCCTAGTTACATGTAGTAAGTTTCACCAACTTGTACAAAAAACATTAAATTGCACAATGTACAGTTCAGATATACAAACAGCATAAGGACTATTATACACACACATATGGAGCCACTGGCAAGTTCATTTTGTGGAAGGAGACTAGTCAAAGACAACCTACGAGATAAGCAAGTAACCTTACTAACAACAAAGCATTTGATTTGGTTATGCATTTCACTCACCAATTCCCCTGCCACATCATGCACCCCCAAGAATGAGCTATTCCACTGATGCAACCTCATATCAATTGGAAGGAAGAGACTAGAACTGTTTAAAGTTCCTTTCTAAAGTGAAAGACATTGTCAAAGGATTGCACATGGAGCAAGACACTACGTAAATGTAGAAGGATGTTGGATAAATTGACATTTGAACTAGACAAAGAATTAAATTAATCAATACACTTGACAAACATGAGCCTTCAAAACTCTAGTTTTTTTGAGTTTTCTAACATCCTTCGATGACAGCCTAACCAAGAAGTAGCTTGGAGAAATTAAGTTTTAGAATACTTGCTCGAGCGAACTCAAAACATGAAAATCGCTTGCAGTAAAAAGTAAAAAGAATTGTATGGGAGTCGTCCACAAAGGGACTTCCCAGGACTCCACCCCCTCAAGAGCAGGATGCCAGCTGATCACAAGTTAGGAAGTCTTTCTCTCTTCGTGTCACTGTTAAAGTGAACAGATTAGCTTACGGCACAGTGTGTTAGGCCCTAACTGCTTACCTTTGCTTAACACTGCTAATCCCTTGCTTGTGCTTTTGAGCCCAAGCCCACATTTTATTAGAAAGTAAGCTTGAGCTTGTTGATTCCATGTTTTAATCTTTTTTTCTATATAATACCAACCATTAATGCACATTTTTTTAGGAGAGAGGCTCTCATATTGCTATCCTTGCGAGAGCTTAACTTTCTTGAGCCAAAACTTCAAAAAACCCTCTCCCTTGAGTGTTTACCTCATAAGTTCCTTCTAGAGTTTCTCTTAGTGAGTTTCTCGTTCAAACCATAGAGTTGCCATACCCTTTACCAATGAGTTCATTGGTATATCTCTGAAGAGTTACCGAAGTTCCAATGGTCACAGACAAATTCATTCATGGAGAAAGTTTTGTAGAAGAATTCTTGAGCTCTAGATAGTGGAAGGTAAACGATTTGTTTGTTGAGGTTTCATATAGAGTGAGTATTTACAAAGGTTTTGTAAGTATAGACTATTGTAACTCATTCTTCTATAGTGATATTTCACATGAGTAGGTTACCCTAGAGTGTTCTTCAATCGTTTTCCACTTTGTCATTAATGTCTTGGGTGCCTTTATTGCTTTTACATACATGTGGTTGATTTTCAATGTCGTAGCACTATCTATTTGATTGCTAACTCTAGGCTTAAGCAACACTTAATCCATTAATTGGTTAATTAGGGTTTAAAATCAGATTTTTCAAAAGTAATTGAACAAATTTAAAGATTATCCTTCAATCTTGAAACTAAATTTAGTAATTCATTTGTCATTGACAAAATTTAAGAAATCATGTCTCTCAATAATATTTTTGGTACGTGTAGCAGGAAAATTGGAAAAATAAATCAGCATGATCTGAACTTCTAATACATTTGATGGCATTACTACCATGGTAAAGGAACATGAATCAAACAGATTCCATAATCATCAGAATAACAAACTTTTGCTAATCTTTGGGCACTGAAATGAGAATCAAGCCTACACGCTTTAAGTCCAAAAAATGATCTCTTGATAGGAAGCAAGGAACTCTCAGATATTTGAATAAGGTTGTACATAATTATCCCTTTCTGTGTTTACAATATGTTTCTGAGAACATGTAATGCATACTGAAAGTTCAACCATGTGAATTGGGACACTTTGTTTTATCTGTTGGAGAGGATGGGATTTGGAGATAGATGGAGGAGATGGATAAAGACTTGTGTCTCTACCGTTCGCTTTTCAGTTCTAGTTAATGGATCTCCTGCTGGTTTCTTTGGTAGCTCTAGAGGTCTTAGACAAGGCGATCCTTTGTCTCCCCTCCTTTTTCTTTTGATCATCGAGGTCTTAAGTCGTATCATGAAGAAAACTGAGGAAGGTGGTTTCATTCAGGGTTTTCATGTGGGTTCTATTAATTCTACTGGTATCCGTGTTTCTCATCTTTTATTTGCTGATGATACCATTCTTTTCTGTGATGCCTCTAGAGAGCAGATTCTGTCTATTAGGCTAGCTATGACTTGTTTTCAAGTTTTTACTGGTCTGAAGGTGAATGTGGGGAAAAGTGAAATTGTCCCGGTTGGAGAGGTGCGTAACATTCAGTCTTTGGCTAATATCCTTCAGTGCAGAGTGGGCTGTTTGCCTATGACTTACTTGGGTATGCCGTTGGGAACTCTGTATATAACGCCCTCCATTTGGAATCCGATCCTAGAGAGGATGGAAAAGAAGCTTTTAGGTTGGAAGCGGCTTTATTTGTCAAAGGGTGGTAGACTCACCTTGCTGAGGAGTACCCTTTCAAGCCTTGCTGAGGAGTACCCTTTCAAGCCTTCCGACTTATTACCTTTCCCTTTTTACTATCCCCAAAGCTGTGGCGACTAGATTGGAACGCATTCAAAGGAACTTCTTGTGGGGTTCATCAGTTGAGTGTTTCAAATATCCTTTGGTGGCTTGGGAAAAGGTTTGCTTACCACGCGAGATGGATGGTTTAGGAATTCGGAAATTGGTGCCTTTTAATCAAACCCTTTTAGGGAAATGGCTTTGGAGGTATGGCCATGAAACCTCTCATCTGTGGCGTAGGGTCATAGCCATGAAATGAGGGGAGGGAAAAGGGGGTCGGTGCACTAGAGCTTGTAGTAGGGCCCATGGATGTGGGTTATGGCGGAGTATTAGTGAAGGGTGGGAAACTTTCGCTAAGCATTTCTCTGTTGTGGTGGGGGATGGATCTCGTACTCTTTTTTGGCATGATAAGTGGACTGGGGATGTCCCTCTTAAAAGTCTTTATCCTCAGTTATTTTTGTGTTCAGCTAATAAGGAGGCTTGTATTTTTGATGTGTTAAACCCTTCAGTGGGTGATAATGACAGAGTGTGGAGTTTAAGATTTCAGAGGGAATTCAATGATTGGGAGTTGGCGGCCTCCTACTCCCTTCTTCATTTCATCCAAACCCGAATCCCTAGGGGTGGAGGGTGTGACAGGCTTTGTTGGGATCTTAATGGCAGTGGGAAGTTTGATGCTCGGTCTTTCTATCATAAGATTCGTAATGCAGCTCACTCCACCTTCCCTTGGAAGGGTATTTGGAAAGTTAAGGTTCCTAAAAGGGTGGCTTTTTTTATGTGGACAGCAACTCATGGTCAGATTCTAACATTAGATAACCTTATGCTTCGTGGTCGCCCTTTGGCGAATCGATGTTATTTGTGCTGTTGTAATGCGGAATCTGTGGATCACTTGTTACTTTTTTGTCCGATAACTCATTCTTTGTGGATGTATATGCTCCGGTTGTTTGGGATCGATTGGGTCATGCCAGGTTCAGTTGAGAACTTATTATTCTGTTGGTTTCATTGGCTTGGGAAGCATAGTTCTGATAAATGGGATTTGGTCCCAAGCTGTTTAATGTGGACTATTTGGTCTGAACGGAATCGGGGCTTTTGAGGATGAGGAGAAAACTGTGGTTCAGTTTTTAGAGTTTTGCCAGAGGACCCTCTTTGATTGGTCTCGATGTTGGGGTTTCTCGGATTGTTCTTCCCTTACGGATTTTATTTCTTCTATTAGAATAGATTAGGGGCTGTTTTGTCTTGTTGTTTCTTTTCTCCATTGTTCACTACCGTGAACTCTTTGTGTTTCTCTTGCTTTTCTTTTATTAATAATATTCTCTTCTTACTTATCAAAAAAAAAGAAAGTTCAACCTGTCTAGCACTGTCAGATTGCCCAGACTATGTAAGCACACAGCAAGAAAGAACAATAGAAACAACAAGGATACAGCAGAAAATATAAATAATTATGCAGTCATACTAAACAAATTATTGAACTAGATGTTTTATCAACATAATGAAGTTAATTTCCAGAGTTCATGTCATCATAGATGTCAAAAGTATATGTGGTGTTTGTCAAAAAACAGACAAAATCAACCCTTTGAAAGTACATGGCAGTTCTGAATAGATTTGATTTAAAAGAAATAATCAACCCCAAGTCCCAAGTAGTCAGGCAGAAAACAAATGTAAAACCCCATGTCATCTGTTATGCTATCTCAATTTTAAGCAAAGTTTTGACTTGCAGGTAGAGGATATTATCTAATATGTTGTAAATTCAGGGAGGCAAATTGTGGTGGAATACAAATCAAATTAAGTTGATCATTGTAATTTTGGTTCTTGATTTTTGCTCCCACAGTACATCTCCAATGTACTCGGGTTGGCTATTTTTTTCTTAATAAAATTTTTCGTTATCTATCAAAAAAAAATAAAATTAAGTTGAGCAGTTGGAAACACTTTAAGAAGGCTAGATATAAAATTTAAACCTGACAATATATTATTTTCCAGTCATGCAGAAAGAGGTATTAAGCTCTCAAATTAAAGATATGACTTCTAATATTGAGGATTTTAAAAGCACAGTTTCTTTTCAATTGAATAACAAGATAAATAGTAAAGAAGAAACAGACAGGATGAAAATATTTAATACCATCTCCAGTAAAGCCTAGCCCCCACTGAATAAACAAGGTAAAAATATAAGAATCCTTCATACATATGAGCAAGTAAGGCACCTTCCGAGAGCTGCAAAGAGAACAAAATATCAGAGCAACACTATAAACATTCAACATTAAATTTACTAACAATTAATAACTAAGCTTATTTAGAGCTTAATACAACTGATTCCTAATAACAACAAAATTGATAGCTAAACAAACTCAATCCCATTCATACATAAGTAAATTAAATATTTTAATTAAAATGACTTAAGACTTTTGATTGCCTTGCTGCAATATTATCTGCAATCAATCTCAAGGAAATGAGAATAATATTTCACAGAAGTGAAACAATCCACAATAACTACAATTAAACTTCAGCATTTGATAACTATTATATAATTTGATATGATTTAAATCCTAAAGTGAGAGATGGAGGTGAAATTCTTGCCTTTTTATAATAGCACATTAGGCAATCTCATGAGTGTTAAACTTGAGGGTCAAATATATTGTACTAAAACAGCATAATAGCACATCATACTACATAATTTTCTTTTATATTGTCATAATCATACACTCTTAATAATATATTAACATTTTAAATTGGTCAATCAAAGTATTATTTATAAAGGTCACAATGATTACTAGTGCCCTCAACCTGAAAGCCAAATAATCTAATGTCTAACCAAATATTTAAAAGTCAAGGAATCGAAGGCATGTGTCAAGATCTAATGGCTATACAATGGCTAGAAATTGAAAAAGTTACAAAGATAACCTTCTAAAGTAACAACTTTGAAACAGAAAGAAGGCCAAACATATAGAATTGACATGAGGATATTTACTAAGTAACTACTCCATAAAGCAAGGATAGCTCAACACATCACCAAGGAAAATTACTCCTAAAGTCGAGGATGATGCAACGTATAATTAACAGTAACTGAAGAGTCATCAAGTATAAAAAGGGTATAGAGCATTCAAAAGGGGCGTCCAGCAACACTCCAAACATGCCTATATACTTTATTAGAGTAGTTTCAGTGTCAAATGCAACCTAGATTAATAAATTCAAGACTCTAAAGTCTAACCTACATGCAGTTCATAGTATTTGAGATTTAACAATTCACGATGACAACCAATTCTCGCCAATTTGTACATGATACACCAAGTTTAATTCCCTAGAAATCATTCTAAATGCACAAGACTCGTCAATGTAAAAATCCCCTCAACATCGATGAGAAGAGAAGATATCCACTTTAGACTAAAGCCAGAAAACCGAGGCCCAACTGGTTTTCTTACAAGTTTTAAAAATGCTTACAAGGCATTGGTAATACCATAAAGTAATAAATAAAACATGATTCAAACCCCCCACAGCAAACCTTATGCATCTACCTCAACATGCCTTGTGTTCCCACAAATTGCTTAATCTATGAGTCATATTAATCCAAACCCAAAACAACAACCCCCAAAAAAAAACCCCGATTAGCCTCAGCAGAGAAAATTGCTATAGCCCAGCTCAAATTATTTGCAGTTCATGAAATCACAAGGCTCAGCTTCCCAAACCATCGTTCACATTTGTATAAAAAGTGTGTGTGACAGTGTGAGAAACTATTATATGTTGCTGAATATTTCATTACAGACCAAAATTCCAATGAATTGGTGAATTGGTTAGCTACCCATATGAGTTTTTGCAAGTATTAGAGTAAAAATAACAAGTTTTAAGTAAATGGGCAATGAAATTTTCTCAAAAACTACAACTCAAAGATAATCATGGAACCAGACAAGAAGCGAGAGTCAAAACAGGGAATGGAATTAGCATGGGATTTTCAACACAAAATAAGGAAGTAGTACATACAATAAATTACCTCAAGAATGTCGGCAAGTCCAGTAGTTGTCCCCTTTGTAGCGCCAAAGTCTGTGTCTTTTCGGCTTTGTGGGTTTGGGTTCCCGAGTGACAAACTCAACTGGCGGGACATTTTCTATTGACACACGTTTGGGCTTCCAATGTTGTGCAGTTCTATAAAAAGAAGGGTATAGAGTCTATAGACATGGAATTGACCATGAGATATGGAAAAGTTCTATCTCAAAATAAATTAATAAATAAATGAGTAAAGTTCAAGTGTTTATAAAATAATAGATTAAATTTAACCCCCAAAAAAAATAATAGATTAAAATGAAAGAAATTTTTTTTTTTATGCCAAAATACACTTTTGGTTTTTAAGATTTACATGTTAAGCGTTTTTAGTGTCTAATTTTCCTCAAAAAAAAAAAAAGTCTCTAATGTTACAAATGAATTATTTGAGTTTCTAAAGTTTAAATAATAGTACTAAAATCTATTAATTCTTCCGTTTTGAAGTATCCTATTTCTAAAAACGGCATATTGCCATCTACTTTTTTCATTACCAAAAAAAAAACCTTGTGCTTTTAAATTTTAAAATTGGACCCTGCTTTTATAACAATCAAATCCATTTATTTCTCCCACGCCATATGCATGTGGCATTTTCATTCACTTTTAACGTGTGTTTTTTCTTTTTTCTTTTTTCTTTTTTCCTTTTAAGACAGAATTTAGTTACAATACTTAAGTACTGTTCTTAAGTTTCATTCTTAAAATTCAGCCATATGGCTTTTTTCTTATGAGATGGAAGTATATTTTTAGTTAAATATAGCCACATGGTTGAATCTTAAGCAGAGATGGAGCCAGGTGAGGGTGTTCGCAATGCAGTGCGGTGCAGTTTTAGGCCATTTTTAGCACCGCACTTCAAAATCATAACTGCACTGCTCCTTATTTTTGCGGTCACATGTGCGGTGCGGTGTGGTGCAATGCGGTTTAGAGTTTAACCAAAACCATAACTGCATTGCACCTCATTTTTGCAGTCATATGTGCGGTGAAGTGTATAAGATGCGGTTTGATTGGCTTGAAGTCGGTATATTTTTAAAATTTTGGGTTTTTCCTACCCAGCCCAAAATTAATTTTTCCCTTTCTTTTGGGCCAAGTTTTAAACTATTGAACTAGTTTTTCTTTATTTTGGGCTAACTTTCTTAGTCAACATTTGCTAGGATTATCAAACTTTAAAAAAAAAAAAAAAAAACTAGGGTTATTAAACTATTAATAATATATTTAATATTAAAAATAAATAATATATTAATATATAGAGAGGGTATGGTGTAGTGCGGTTTGTGAGATTTTCTTATTATAAAACTACAAACCGCACTGCACCATGCGGTGCACTGTTACTTGCGGTGTGGTGCGGTTATGCCATTTTGCCGATGGTTTTGGTGTAGTTTTTGCGGTTTGGTGAACACCCCTAGAGCCAGGACTTAGAGTTAGGGGCACAGAAGTATTAAAAAAAAAAAATTTGAAACTCCAAATAAGCATTCATTTATAAAGTTAGGTTTTTTTTTTTTAGTATCTTGCTCTTTTGCCGCTTAAACCCTCTCTCTTTTTTTTCTTTTTTTTGTGTCTTGCGTGTTGACAGATGTGTGTAGGCATTCACTTAGACTAGTTAGAATCGGCTTATGAATTTTTTATTTTATTTTATTTTTTGTTTGTGTCTTGCGTGGGTTTGTTTTGGGGTGTTGTTTGGGCTTAAGTTTGCTATTGATAAATTTTGTTGTTGAGCTTGTTAAATTTATTTTAGATTTTAAATCAATAAAAAAATTTATAGCCCTTAAAAAGATTAATAATGTTGTTGAGGGGGACAAAGTGCAAATTTATTGAAACAAATTGCTAAAATTAATACATATATATACTAAAAAAAATTGAAAAAATTTAGGGGGGCCACTCCCCCCCCCCCCCATGTCCAAGGATTGCTCCGTCATTGATTTTAAGAGGGGAACCTAAGAAACAACACCTAAATTCTGTACCTAAATCTTGCCATTTTTTTATATATATAAACTTCAAAAAGTTCAATAAGTGGTTCCTAATGATGCATAATATTCATGAGATCCTAAGTTCGAAACTTCTTGCCTCTATCTTGGGGCCAACCCCATGGGAGTCCTCCTAGCCCAAGTCAAGATACCCTTGTTTGTATTAAATTTTTTTAAAAAAAAATACATATGTTTTTTAACTACAAATTTCATTTATAAATAGTGAGAATCTAAGTAAAATAAAACAACCAAAAAGTAAAAACCAACCTACCTTATGCACAATACCTACGAACAATAGGGAACTAATACCAATTAGCAACCGAAAGAGTCAATAAGAATCTCTATATATGACTAAATTACACCTTTGACCCTTAAAATTTGGGTTTGTTTTAATTTTATGCCACATGATTCCATGATGTACTTATCCTAAATGTTTTTTTATTTAATAAATCTAACCAATATTTTTCATAATTGTTAGGTTTTACATGTGATTGATATATAATAAAAATAAAATTGGTATAGTCTCACGTGAAAATAATGTTGTATTAATTACAACATGTGTCAACAAATTGTAAATGAGTCATGTTAACAAGTGCTCTTAGAAAAATTGTTAATAAATCATTTTAAGAAATTTTTGACACAATTTTTATGGGAAATATAAAAAGTCTTAAAAAATGATTTTTTTTTCCCATAAAATGTTTATAAAAATATATCTTTTTTTTAGGTGTTTATAAAAATATATCTTAAACCAATATCCTTGGACATTCATTAACTTATCTTATCAAAATATATATATATATATATTAGAAATTTATCGTATCACTTATTTATTATAATTGAGTGGCACATTATCAGTTGGCTAGACCACTCTTTTTTTGGCTGAAACTTCGGTAGACCACCCATTTTGTGAGTTGAAGGGCGTTAAATATTTTATTGAAAGACGTTTAAAAAAAAATTTATTTTAACAAGGACGTCAAAAAATCATTTGAACCCAAAAGAAAAGAGTGTTGCCCCACAAGTTTTACGACTAAAAAGCATAGTTAATAAAGTACGACTATTGTGCCGTATTTTTTAATAAAAATTTTGTTTAACATACACGTATTATACTTGTACAAAATATTCAACTTAACCGATCTTCAATATTGATATCAGTAGTATAATTGTTTATATTTTGTTAAGACATCTGATTATATGCAACAATTAAATTATCAAAATTAACATAGGCAATGGGTTAAACGAATGTGAACCAGTACAATTGGCTTGTGTGATTTCATAATAGAATGGAATAAAGTTTACTTTCAAACTAGTTTTGGACGTGAATTTTAAAAATATAGGGCCCATTTAATAGAGGAGTTTGAATAATATTGTTTGTAGTTTTTTGAAATACGTGTAAGTGAAAAAATGGGTGTAATGTTGTTTAAAAACTAAAAAAGAGTTGTTTAACAATTCTACCTAACAGATAATCATTTATGTTGCTTATCTTCTTAATATGTATATCGAATTTCATTTAAATCGGAATGTTATTTACTATTCGATCAATAAAATTATTTTTTATATACAATTTTAGATCATAAAAACTTTAAATTTTAACATTTCTTTAACGATATAGTAATTGATCTTTGATCTTCTTGTAATTTTATAAGCACGAAAGATATAATAAAAACATGCAAATAAAGATATATAAAAAGTTTAAAAAGTTTCATTTCAAATAAGCGAAAAGCACATTTTAATCCCTACATTTTCAGGCGATTCCCATTTTAGTCCCTACATTTTATTTTTACCGCTTTTAGTCCTTATCCTGAAAAACGCTTCCCGTTTTGGTCCCTACCGCTACATCAGAAACGGAAAAAGCTGACGTGGCAAACGGCAGGAATAAATAATACTAATTTAATGTCCACGTGGCCTAAATTAATAATAATAAATGTTTTTTGGCATTAAAAAATGCCACGTCAGCATCTAAATTAAAAAAAATTAATTTTAACTAAATAAAAATAATTAAAAACATAATTAAAAACTAAAATTCATATGAATTGAGATCTAAGTGTGTCTTAAACAAGAACAATAAGAACATAAACCCAAATCCAAGAACACAAACCCATAAATTTATAAAAAAAAAAAACAAAACAAAAATAGCGTTAACAAAATGTAAACTTCACATCTCAGACCCAACTTCTCTTTCTCACCGAAGCTATCCCTTCCCATTTCTCTACCTCTTAGTTCTCAAACCCAAAACCCAAGCCTTCACTCCGAAACCCCATGGCCGAAGCCACTGAAACTCTTCTCTCCGATCATCACCAACAACTCTCTAAATCTCACACTCTTGGAACCTGCGCCCGATCGGACCTCAATGGTCCCCATCCACCTGAAAACCATCGGCCCATCATGAACCCATCAGTCCGACCAAATCAGGTCCAAGGCGGCGGCATGGCAGCGGTAATTCTCTTTCTCTCCCTCTTTCGCATTTGGCTTTTGTCGCTGGTCTTGGATTTTTTTTTTTTGGGGGGGGGGGGTTTGTTGATTGTGTTTGTTGGGAGTGGGCCACGGTGTTTGTTCTAAATTCGTGGGTTTCATGGGTTAATTTTTGTTGGGTTGTGGTTCCAATTTGGGTCAGGGTGGTGGTGGTTGGTGGTTCCGATCTGGGTTTGGTTTGTGGCTTGCTTCGTGGTTTGGTTCTTCATTTGTGGTTTGGTTTGTGATTTATTGGTGGGTTTGGTCACTGTGATTGTCCTTGGGTTCGTGGCTTGCTTCAGACGTGGTGGTTGATGGGTTTTTCTGAGTTTGAGATTTTTTTGTTTGGATTGGTTGTGATGTATTTGTGGATTGATTTGGTAATTTGGAGTTTTAAGATTTGATGATTTTGCTGGGTTTGAGAAAATGGTGATTTTGAAATTTTTAATTTTTGAATTTTAATTTCTGGGTTTGTGTTTTTTTAAATCTGGGTTTGTGTTATTGTTCAAGACACACTTAGATCTTAATTCATATGATTTTTAGTTTTTAATTCTATTTTTAATTTTTTTTATTTAGTTAAAATTAATAAATTAATTTTTTTTAATTTAGATGCTAACGTGACATTTTTTAATGCCAAAAAACATTTTTTATTATTAATTTAGGTCATGTGGACATTAAATTAGTATTATTTATTCCTGCCGTTTGCCACGTCAGCTTTCTCCATTTCTGATGTAACCGCAGTGACCAAAACGGGAAGTATTTTTCAGGATAGGGACTAAAAGCGGTAAAAATAAAATGTAGAGACTAAAATGAAAATCGTCTAAAAATATCTGAAAATGTAGGGACTAAAACGTGTTTTTCGCCTTTCAAATAAATTATGAGAAAAACCTTTGTTCAATCCAATGGCTATAAAGGGCGCTCCAAGAAAAGGATTTGTTATTATTACGTAGGGTACTTCCACCTTTCTACTGTGCAACCGTGGGCCCTGATTTTGACACACCAAAATTGGAATATGGATGAGGTGACAAAGTGACAAGATCAGTGCTCTGATGATTCCTGAATCCTGGCGGTTTCGTACGGATATAAGCCAAGTGTCCTTATGAATGTCCCCAGGACGAGGTCCTGGGGGAAGATAAATGTTAATCACACAAATTTTTTTTAAGAAGAATATTCAAACATAAGCCTCTTTTTTTTATTCTTTTTTTTTTGGGTTAATAATTTAAATTTTTGAGTAATATTATTTGAGTGTTTTTAATATACGTGTGAGTGAAAAAATGTGTGAAAAAATATATAATATTATTTAAAATGCTCAAAAGTGTGTTCAAACTAAACTACCAAACATCCCTCAAAAGTTTATCGATTCCAAAAAGAAAAACTTATATAGGTTTGTTCAGTTTGTTTCAACGTTAATATTTTATGAAAAATAATTTACTTAGGAAAAATTATTTTAATTTCCCATGTTTGATGGTTACTTTAAAATGAATTAAAAAACGGGTAATTACAGTAAACTTAGTATAAATTCACGTTGTTTACCTGTAATTTGAAAAATGTCATTTTGTCCACCTTAATTTTGTGTGAAATATAGTTATGTCCATATCAAAACCATTTGAATTATCATTTCATTTACTATTTTCACCCTTTTTTCATAATGGACAAAACTTATGTACAGTGCCTTAGATACTGTTCTTCAGGTTCTCTTTTTAAGATTCAACCATGTGACTATTTAATTAAAAAATACACTTCCATCCCACGTGAAAAAATTAAAATGACAGAATCTTAAGAAAATAACTTAAGGAACAACACCTAATTACTGTACTTAAGTTTGTCCTTTCATAATTATTATTAATTATCCATCATTAAAGTATAACATATGAATTCACTATGTATACGTATTACATGTAAAATGATAATTGAGTAGTGCAATGAATACTATAAGTTTTACTAGCTACATTGAGTTTGCAAAGGTAATTCAATATTGATAAAATTTTGTTACAAACTTGGTTGTAGTTTAATTCTTTTTTATTAGATGTGAATTTTAACAAATTTATTATTGGATAACATTTTTTTTTATATCCTCCATGCTTACAAAATTTCCAGAAAATCAAAGATCAATAGTCATGTCTTTAATCAAATATTTAAATTTCAAATTTTTGTAATCTAAAATCATGCATCAAAAATAAGTTTATGTATTAAATAGTAAATAACATCTGATTTGTATGAAATTTACTATGCGTGTTAAGAACATAAAAAACATGCAATTCAACTGTTAGATTTTTTAAATATGTAGCTATGTTAATTTTTTTTAGTTGGAGTTATAGCTCTTGGGTATAACCAATATTCATTTATGAAGTGATAGAAACTCATCAATCACATTTATTACTACATCTGTTTATAAGTTTTATGTAGTAAAACTACTAGAACCTCTCTTTAGAAAATATGTAGACATTTTTCATGAGTTTCATGTTGGGAAAATTCTATGATAATATACAGATTCTTTTCCAGAGAAACAATAATTAATTTGAAAAATTAAAAACAAGAATACTAAACTAAAACTACATAAATAACAATCTCATAAAACTATAGAATAACATGAGAGTATTTTTCATGTGAAAGTGTTACCCTTAAAAGTTGACTAATGCCACTCAAAGTGATTAACTCAATGTGAATGATTCCTTGACAATCACACCTTCAATGATTAGACTAAAATGTCTACCTCCTTGTTGAATGCACTTAGAACCATCAAGATTCAGAAGCAATAGTTTCTATAAAATAAAAAATCAAGAACAACCTTTTACACGACATTTCCTTACGCGGGGGGGGGGGGGGGGGGGGAAGAGAGAGAGAGAGAGAGAGAGAGAGAGAGAATTGTACTTTGTTTTAGATGCATGAACAAACATATGTGTAGAGAGAGAGATTATTTGTACTTTGTTTCAGATGCATGAACAAAACATATGTGCATAGACGAAGAAGAATAATGAGTAAAGTGATATGATATTTCTTATCGTCTCAAGGGAGCTATTTGACCTTTGCTTGTGGATAAGTTAATAATTGGGAGAGAGATTTTAAACCTTTGTATATTTGTTGGAAATACCAAAAGATGCTAATTAATTGAGCATTAGACTCTAAACACTTGACCATTTTTTTAATGACGAAAAGAAGTAGTTTACATATAAGCGAAAGTAACATACCAAAACTCATACTCACTAACTGTAATAAATTTACAAATTGATATTGGACTATAATATATAGATATATATACAACTTATCATCAATTTAGGTCTTATATTAAAAGGTACAAAAGAAGAGTAATGTTAATGGTACTACAATTTATTATATAGAGCTTACAAATTGATGTGGGTTATAGTTTGCTCAATTGGTAAAATTTATAATAGTTGTATAAGAGATATGAGATTCAATCTCGGCCTACACCAAAAACTTATTGGTGTCTTAGTCTGATGATAAAGAGTTATTATTGAGAGTGGACGCCATAGGTTAATCACATATATTATCACATCAATTCATAAATTTTACGAAATAAAACTTAGGAAAAAGTTAACTTATGCCCTTAGGGCATTAGTTTATAAAAATATTTTCGAAAACTTTTTATGAGAAAATGAAAAAAAAAAGTTTTTTTTACAGATTTTTATATTTTCCATAAAATTTGTATTAAAACTTTAATAAATTAACAAATATTGTAAAGAAACGTGTTAATGGTAGCCTAATACTTATAGTACTTTTTTAACATTTCTTGTTATAACTAGCCCCCTAAATTCCGTGTTTCACTAAAATAGAAAGGGAAATGTTAACGAATACCCTTAAAATATTAGTTAACAATCTATTTTAGGAAAGTTTTGGCATCACTTTTATGGAAAATGAAAAAAGCTGTCAAAATATTAAATTTTTTTTTCCCATAAAAACTTATTTTAACTGAATTGTTAACCAATACCCTAATGACACTCGCGAGTATGACACAAATAGAAAACCTTTGAATTTTTTTTTTTTAAAGAAAACCTTTGGAGCTGTGCATGCGGTGATTATTAAGCGCCATTAATTATTGAGACCCTATTTAATATGCCTACTCAAACATATATTTTCAGTTTTTAAATAATATTACATGTATTTTTATATATTTTTATTCATATTTTTTAACACATTTTTTTTTTATTTGTAGGTGCATGTACTGAACACCATCTGAAGTTCCTGGCAATTTCATATTTATCACCATTCACCAATGCGGTGCTGTGCCTTTATGGCGTCCAGATGTCTGCCATCTTTTCTCCAATTGTCAAGTCCTAGACCCCGCAGCAACACTTTTTGCATTGCTCATTTTAAATCATTAAACATAATCATTGAAAAATAATCAAATCAATTAAAGAGTTCAAATGTTCATTAGATATTCATTAAAAAATTTGTAATTCAAATTTTTTAATAATTAAATAACTATAATAATGGAAAAAAAATAAGAACTTAAATCATTAATGTTTTCATTAAATAAAAATATCAAAAAGTAACATTTAAAAAATTAAAATACTCAACTCTTGACATTTTTGGGTAATTCATTATATAGTTGCTAGTTTTATGCTGATTTAGGGAGTATTTGGTTGTGTTGTTTAAACAACAGTTTTCGTTATTTAACAAACAACACAAACATATTTCTACAATACTTTTCTTACCCACACATATTTCTATAACACTTAAACAACGTTGCTACAACAACATTACCAAATAGATCATTGTATAAATCTCATGTATGATATAATATACATGGCGTGACTATTTAAAAAAAAAATTGTATGGAACCTTTTGCAGTGAAACATCATGGTGACTCTCTCTCTCTCTCTCTCTCTCGAAAATCATCATCATGAATCAATTTTCATGGTATTCACGAGTTCTCTCTTTGGCATGAATGACTAATGCCTAATGGCTCACATTTACCACATTCTAACAAGTATGCTTTTTTTTTCTTTACCATTATTTTCATTTTTATTTTTTAGAGACAACTGCACCAATCAAACGAAGAAAAAAAAAACAAAAGAAACAGGGGCAATTACGTTGTTCACATACAATGTACAATTTACTATTTAGAAGTCATACTAATATTACGAGACAATTTCGCAAACACTTATCGACACCTTGAAGCTTGAACTGTAATTTTGTCTGCTTGGACGCCGCCGATTAAAAAAGATATATATGATCATGAAAGTGCAGATTAAGATAAGGGTCTGATTCAGATATATATTCTCAGCTCCATCATTCAGGACGGTGCCATTTGGACAAAACCAAGACCAGGTTAGTGACACATTAGTGAGGACAAAATGTTGAAAATTCATTAATTGAATCATTATAAACATCCCCTCCAGTGATCATATCATTAGAAAAGATATGTACATACGAAAAAAATTAGGGATACATCAAATTTTACAGTTTATTGATTTTTGTCGTTGTGAGAGCATTTGCATTATCTTGTGCAAAAATTTATGTTTATTTTAGCATAAAAACCTAGTTTTTAATATTTTACATAATAATCTTTCAAAACACCTAAAATCAAATTATCTATTTTATACAATATTTTATTCAAATATTATTTTTGTTATCAACCAAGAGAGAGAGGTTACTATAATAACTTTACAATTTACACATATTTAACTTGATTGACATGGGTGACTTTGGAGCTTGAACGCGTAAAATTGTGACATTTTTTTATTTTGCATTGTTCGATATAAACATTGTCAGTCTGTTTTTGTCATTGCAAGTAGTGAATGGTGGACACTTTCTATAATTTAACAAATTGTAAAATTAGTTGTGCAAATATATGTGCTCCGTTTCTATTATTGTCGGAAAGGGAAAGTGTCAAGGAAAGGGAAAGGACAAATGATCATTTCATTATATTCGCAATTTTTTCGCACAAATGAAATGTTTTGGAGCTGAGCCCGAGGGGCTTTTTAACTTATGGATTGCTTTGCTTTATGACAAGTCTTGGTTACATAATTGCCAACAAGCCATATAACTATGACGTGGCATATATTGATGTTATATATATATATATATATATATATATATATATTTTTTTTTTTCCTAAATGAAAAAAGGAGTTTTCGGTGTGGGCTCATCGATCCCACGTCATGTGACAACAATAAGTAATACCATGTGTACCACACAGATCTTACTGGGGCTATCGCTTAAACCGCTCCTCTCTGGGTATAGAATGAGGTCTCTTACCATCAAGTCACACCCCTTGTAGTAATTTGATGTTGTATATTGTGCGGGCTAATTATCACTTATACATGTACTATAATTTTTTCCATCACCAATCATACTCTATCATTGAGAAAATATTCATTTTTCATTTGCATTACTCTGTACAAAAATATATATATATATACACGATAAATTAAGAATATATCTAATTTTACAACTTGTTGATTTTTATCATTGTGAAAACATCTGCATCACTTTGTAAAAAAAATTATTTATTTGAACATAAAAACTTACTTTTTTTAAAAAATATTTTACACAATAATTTTTCAAAACATCTAATATTATATTATCTATTTTATATAATATTTTATTAAAATATTACTTTTTTTCAACGCTCTATAACATCGTAATTTTGATAAGAAATTTACCAGCACACATTAGCAAAATCATTTTCTATAAAACTATACAAAATATCTAGTAATTATCTGCCACGTGCACAACCATTTGGCATGTTTTTTGCCACGTCAGAAAAGCACCAATCAGTACTCAACAACCCTGTCTGAACTGAGAATAGAATAATAAATGAATAATAATAAATGTAAGAAAAACTATACTAATCGGGCATGCTTGGCCTTCCCTTTGGTCATTCTCATCCTCACTTTGCTAATCGTTTTTATTTTTCTCTTTTTTTTTTTTTTTATATTTTCATTTTCTCAAAAATCTCTATCTCTCTCTCTCTTGGGCTTGGATTCCTCGTGATCTGCAGAAAATTAAAGCTCCTGGTTGCAGAGCTTTGGAATGGGAAGCTGAGGAAAGCTTCAAAAAAACACAAAAATGGCTTCGCATCAAGTCCTAAACCATTCCCATCATCAGGTACGCGATCCTTGCTCTACTCGAGTACGTCATGGATATTCCAAAGCTCAAATGTGCTTGAACAAGATTCTGGGCATAATTTCTTCTATCCCATCTCAAGAAACCCCAAAAGAAAGTCAAGATTTTGAAACAAAAGGGAGTGAGAACAACAATAATCGAGGGGTTGGCATCGATTTGAACCTGAGATTGGGTCCTCTCGTGGAGTCTGAAGAGGAGGAAGAGTCTCTGGCTGAGAATGGAAACAACCTCAGTGCGTGTAGCGTTGTTGTGGGTAAAGTCTCTGCTGAGAGCACAGATTCGGTGGCCGAGTCTGCGCCTGCTGTACATGTTGATCACGTAGTGGCGGTGGCGGCGGAGAAGAGCTCGGAAAGTGAATGCGATCCAAAAGAGAAACTCGCGGCGGAGAAAGCTGTGGAAGTTTCAGAGATCACAACCCAGCAACGAGTCCAAGAAAGCAACGAAATTGACGACGACGAGGAGGTGGTGGTGGTGGTCAAAACTGTGGCGTTTAAGAGAGAAGAAAACGAGAACAAGAGCACTGATTGTCTGGGTTTACTCGTCGAAGCGGCAAGGCTGATTTCTGGGAATTTCGAAGAAGAAGAAGAAGAAGACGACGAGTCACCAAGTCATCATCATCATCGAGGAAAGAAACTCAGCAGCGAGTTGGGTTTGGGGTTGGAGAAATCGAAGAGGAAAAGGAAAAGGAAAAGGAATTCAAGGAAAAACAGTAGTGGCGGTGGTACTGTGGAGGATTGGATGGAGGACACGTCACCAGTGGTGAAGTCGAAACGTGGGAGGAACCAGGTGTTGCCTACCAGGTACAGGGATTCGGTGCTCGAACCTTGGAAACCGCTGCCACGACCTCTGAAATCGTCGACAACCACCGCGGTTTCTTCTAGGAAACCAAGGTCGAGGTGAAAATAAAAAATATTGATAGTACTTTTTTTTTAATTTAATGAGAAAGAAATGTTGGGAAGTTCTTAATTCTAGTACCGCACACATGTGAGTTTTTTACCGTTTTACGTGTTCAAAGTACCATAATTAGATAGAACAGAACACACATGTTAGAGCAGTACTACTACTACTAGAACTAGAAGTCTAGAACTAGTTACTGAAGCTGAGATTTCTATTCCAACATCATTGCTTCTCAGTTAAAGGTTCATGCAGTTTAGGTACTTCACCTGGACATGTTTTTTTTTTTTTTTTTTGTCTTTTTGTATTTAACTATGTATATTATTAGAGTAGTAAATAATAAATTAATATGGAGATGTAGCCTGTAGGGTACGACTATATGAGTAGAAGAAAGAGAATGATCAATTTATATTTAATTAATATGTCCTATGGTTGAAGCTTCGACTGCCATTGTTGATGATAGCGTAGCTGTTAGAGTTTGTTTGGTTGTGTTCTTTAAACAACACAACACGTATTTTTATAACACTTTTTTATTCACACGTATTTTTACAATTCTTAAATAACATTACTAGAACAATATTACTAAGACCCGTAATTGTTGGCATTTTGCTGTGTGAGTGACATGTTGTTACTTGGTTTTGTAGTTAATTGTTGTTTCTTACCAAAAGGGTTTGATGTGTCCTGAAAGAAAAGAAAAACGAAAAAGTTTGATGTGATTTTTCATTTTACTCTCCCTGACTTTGTGACATAATTGGTTTATTGTATTACTCAATCTAATACCACCACTATACTATAGTATTACCATCGAAAACCCAGAGAAGCCAATAGTTTGATCCCAACGTGGAACTGTATTTTTTGTTTGGGTTCTGTTAACGGGTGCTCTAGAGTAATTATTGATAAATAATTTTTCAAAAGTTTTGTGAAAAATATAAAAGCCATAAAAAATTAATAACTTTTTTATTTTTCATAAAAAGATTTTAAAAATATTTTCTAAAACCAATTTTCGGTGAACTTTTTGCTTTTTCTTTAGTTTTATATTTTCTAAAAGTGAGTTTTCTCTGGTTACAAAAAAGACGTGCAAATGAACGTCACAGTATCACACTTATTAGAATACTATAATTTGGCATAGGTGAAATCAGGAAAAAAAAAATGGCATAGCCGCATAGGTAATTGCCAACAGGACCACAGAAAGAAAAAAGATAAAATTCTTTGCCTAGTTGGCATTTTGGATGGTCAAAGCTAAAAAGGCATCTATGACTATGGCTTCGCAGACTCTGATTTCTTTAGGTAAAATCTTCATAATAATGATAAGGACGTAACTTTTTACTTTTGTGTGAATCCACAATTAAGACGAGAAATAGTCTTAGATACTTTAATTATAAGATTTTTAATGAAAAATATATGGTTTAAATTTCTCTTTATTTTGATTATTGAATTATTTAAAAAAAAAATTCACTATTAATATCATTTTTATTATATTATCAATAATGGTATGATTGGTGGTAAAATAAATTATGTTCATATTTAGGAAGATAACAAATTATGAAAAAGATTGTAACAAAAGGAGAAAATCTATAACCACAATTTTTTTTTTTTTTGTCACAACTTTGATGTAACATACTGTAAATGTGAATGATGGAGAAAAGATAGTGGGTCTATATAAAAGTGGTAGGCAACTACTCAAAATTTATCACATTAAAATTGTGGCAAAATTGTGAAAAAAAAAAGGAAAAAAGAAAAGAAAAGTGGTAGTCTAACTACTCTTACAAAAGTTGCTTTTCCAGCTGTGCTTGAAGAAAGTTGTACAGACACACGAAGAAAAGAATTTTGAGTCTTTGACACTTTGATTGGCTTGCTTGCCTTGAGTTAGTGAAAAGAGTAAGTATACATATAAAAATAAAATGTATTAAGTTGTTAATGATAAATAATAAAAGAGAATTAGTGGTGGGGGTGTACACCGAATCTGCGAAAATCGACTCAACCCGATCCAACCCGCTGGGTTGGGTTGGTTTTTAAGGGCTGATGGGTTGGGTTCAGTTATGAAATTTTTTTTAACAGTTGGTCGGATTGGGTTTGAGTCATAAAATTCACAAATCCGGTTAACCCGACCCAACCCACCTGAATTTTAATATATATTAAAATATATATATTATACAAGTTTGTTATTTAATTTTTTGCCCCTCTTCCTAACTAAAGCCCAAATCCTAAGTTCTCATTAAATAGTTTGTGTTATACTCATGATTATTTGGTTATAAATTTGCTTTTATTTGTAGTGATATTGTTTAAATGCTCAATTTAGTAATAATAATAATAGTAATTAAAAAAAAAAAAAAAAAAGATGTCCAACCCATGGGTTCAACCCGATTCATGTGGGTTAGGTTGGATTAAGTTTGACTCTTGTGATGAGTTGAGTTGGGTAGGATTTTTTTCAACCCATGCACACCACTAGATGAGTGAAATATCTTTGGTTATAAATTTAGGGGAAAGTTAATAACTAATGCTCTAACTTCTAAGAGTGAGTTTATGATATATTTTTAGAAACCTTTTAAGTTAAAAGAAAAAAGGAATTAATTTTTTTGACGGTTTTTTATATTTCCTATAAAAGTGGTTTAAATTTTTTCTTATAGTGGTTTATTAACAATTGTTCTAAGGACACACATTAACATAACTTGTAAGATTATATTGCATTGGGCGTATAGTGAGATTCTCTCACTTTTTGAACTGTGGATTACAAGGTTGTCCTGGCCACGATTTGTGTTGGAAGGAAGCAAATGTCGCAGGCTGTCATGTGTTTGTGACTCTTTTGTAGGAGAAAGTATACTATGTTTCAATAATACCAACTCAGCATCTCCTTTGATGTTTCCTAACCAATAAAGTAGGATTTTATTTTTTATTTTATGAAAGACTCTTTTGTAGGACTTATTTAGTGCTTGTGTTGCAATCTGTATTGTTATTGGGTACACAATTTGGTTCCCATCTTATTCTATAATACTATTTCATGTTGCATCAAATTGAACCGTCCCTTTACAAGTTTACAACTTCTTAGCATCATTGAACCGATTTAATATTGATATAATTTAGTATAATCCTTTTTTCTTTGTCTTCTTATTATAGTGTATACTTTATTTTTTAGAATTATCCAAATGGCTTTTTCAAGGGAAAACTATGATACAGCTTTCGTAAAGTCTTTAAAAAAAAAAAAGAACTGGAAACTTATTGTTAGTGCAGTTTTCTTTCCTAACCCACCAGCATCAAGGATTTTTTTTTAATAAATGTTTTTATAACACTTCGAGCCCACACGACACAATTCTATAGAACCCCATAGTTAATGCTATGAGTGTTAGTCATAATCAAGGATTTAATATATTAGTTCGAAACTGTATGGATTACTTTCGTAAATATTATGACCAAAACTAAATGTAATGGTTTGTTTGTTTTGTTTTTTAAATTAATTAATTATTTTTTATCAAATGTGATTAGGGTTGATACATAGTTTATGTAATAAAACTTATAAATTTATAATACCATCATCACCACTTATTATGTTAAAACTAGGAATGATATGACAATTTGATTTGCCAATTATCAATTCTAACACCCCTTTTTTATGTGGACCTACGTACATTCCTTCTTAGTAAGTGGGATTTTTTAATATTTTAAATGCATGGGAGGTAGAGTAACGATATGGATAAAATTTATAAGAATTGCATGCTCTAATACTATAATAAATTATTAATTGTCCCAAAAAATTAAGTTGTTAGGAATAGTAAATTTAATCATTTAACCGTAAATTTAATCATTTAACCATAAATTTAACAAGTGCACAACATAAGAAAATGTGAAAAAAAATTGAATTTTAATATTAAATATATTATCTAAAATATGTGAAAATGTGTGTATTTTTTGAAACTAAGTCTATTAAATATGCGTTTGGGTAAGGATGAAAAATGAAAATTATTTCACCTTTCAACTTATTTTTGCTACTATTCATAGGCCCCATTGTACTATTTCAACTAATTTTTACTTTTATCTATAGTACTTTCAGCAATAATTTTTCAGTTTTAGCAATATAAACAGTATCCAAACACACCCTAACTATAGCGAGTATGGGGAGAAATTATTTTCTTCTCCTAGAGGACCACATCAGCACATTTTCTTCTTTGATAGAATTTTTCTCAAGATTTTTTTGTTTGTTTGTTTGTTTTTTTTTTGCCTGAGACTTGATGATAGAACGTAGTGGGTCTCAATTGTTGATTATATGAACAAGCAGATGTCTCTTGAAGTCAAAGTACCTTTCGAGTCAAATATGTTTGTGCACCGTTTAAAACAAAAGATTATAAGCAAATTATTAGATAAACATTTTATGTGGAATTGTCAATTGTGGACCATTATCATTAATAATGGTGGGGAAGAACTAGGAATATATAAGAGACTTTTGGCAGTTCTCAAACCCCAAGTAAAATGATGAAGGAGAAAGATGAATACTTTAGCTGCAAATGGCTGAGACACCATACCTATTTGGCCCCGCCAAAGACAATTTTATTAAACCAATAATTGATATGTGCCAAGACAAACATGAAACACCATTGGCATTGGGTAATAAATCCATTCCATTATGTCATACTATCAGAAATGTATTAAGGTAAGGAAAATGATCGGTTTAAAACACTAATATTACTATTTTCGTGTGTATTCTAATAAGTATTACTGTTTACTAAAAAAAAAAATGTATTAAGGAAAATGTTAATGATATTTAAGGAGTAATTTTTATTAAAGGGAAAGACTTAGGTATAGTACTTAATTAGGTGTTGTTCCTAAGGTTCCTCTCAAAAGACTCTGCCATGTGAATTTTTCCTCATGGGATTGAAGTGTATTTTTTAGTTAAGTAGCCACATGGCTCAATCTTAAGTGGAAAACCTAAAGAATAGTACTTAAGGTATTGTACCTAAATTTTGTCCTTTATTAAATATGGTAATGAATGTAATAAGTAGATGTTAACAACGTAATAAATGAACGTTATACATTTTTTTTTGTGGTTTATGATACATCATTTTATAAAGGTTATGCAGTATCTCATGTATTAACTATAGGTTCTTAACATTGAATTTGATAATAAATATGATTGATATATACCAACAACGTGATAAATGAACATCATAATTAAACTTTTTTACTACATACCATTTTATAGAGGTAATGTAGTATCTCGTATATTAAATTTGATTATACAGTTCTTAACATGGAAGATCATAACTAATTTTCTTTCTCAGAAAAAAAAGAAAAGAAAAAAAGATCATAACTAATTATTTTGGCAAACTGATATACTGTGAACGCAGTTAAGCAATAATGCAAGAGTATGTGGTATAAATGATGAAAATGGTCAATCAGGTACTCCCTAGCTAAGTACCTCTGATTGGGTCATATACTTTTATATATATATATATATATATATAGAGATGGCGGTAGCAACAAGTAGTATAATGAACGGAAATCTGAAAATACTTATTATTGAAAATAGAATAAAACACTTACAGTAGTAGTAGTGATTACAAGATCTCAAGAGAACAGGTTAACAATTACAAAGCTTGTACTAGTTCTAGTTACAAGATTGTAAGGTAGTAGGAAATGCTTAGGTGAAACAAGTAACTCTCTCAAAGAAAGGCTCTCAATAGTTCTAAGAGGAAGTTCTCTAAGATGGGAAAGAAAAACCTTAAGAAAAACCTGTTCCAAACTTAAGGGACAACCCCCCTTAAATAGGAAAAATTCTGAGTGAACAGTACTATTAATAGTAAAAGTGAACAGTAAAAAGTAAAAGTTTATCAAAAGTAATCTTGGTGTGACTAAAAGTCTCGGGAAATATGGAGAATATTCTTTTCAGAACATCGTCATCAGAGGTAGAAAACAATAGTGGAATTTCACCAGTAGGTAAACATTGTAGCATTTTTAACTGTTGTGCAGGCCAGACAAATAGGGGAATCAAGCATTAATCAATCTTTTGCTATATATATATATATATATCTCTCTCTCACACGCACACACCTTTCAGTCTCTCCAAATATCATGACTAGGCATGTACATCAGTACATGGGACAACTAATGACCCAAACTATGGTAGAATGGTCCATAGCTCAGTGATGATGAACATTTATAATTTGTGTGTTGGCTCTCTTGTGTTATCGAAGGGGTAGTTTCGTAGTAGTATTTAGAGTTGCTTTGTGAGCAAAAGAAAACTCCATTGCTCAGCCTCAATGGTAAAGATTGAATTAGATAATACCATTATAATTATCTTCGCTATCTTAAAAGAGTATAGTTTCCAATAGAGACATGCAAATTCAAATCCTATATCCCTGATGTAACTATCAAATTATTAAAGAGATAGAGGGTACTCTTTTGTTATGTATTTAAGTGACAAATAAAAGAGTAGTTTTTTTGGGATTAATTTGGAAGTTGAAACTTAATACCTGCTGCCTAGCCGTTATTAGTAGTTTTTTGTTTTGTGTTCCACATTGGTTTAAGAGTGAATTGGATTTTATGTTTATAACTCTTTGCATTACTCCAATGATATCTTAAGATCGTGGACTAGTGTTGGACATGGACATACACTACTAGTTTTGCTTCAAGCCTTTGTATATATTTTTTTCTCTTTCCAGTCTATTTGGATTTGCCCGGGCATTAAATCTGCACAATGACTGTTAGAAGTCTAGCCCATTAGATAGCCCACTAGTCTTTATTTTAGATGGACACACCCAAGTTCTTGTATTTTTTTTTTTTTTTTTTCTCTTTCCAGCCAACTAGTTTTTTTTTCCCTCTCTTTCAAGCCTTTGTGTATTTTTTTTTCTCTTTCCAACCCATTTGGATTTACCCTGTGGGCATTAAAACTACACAATGACTATTGGAGGTCTAGCCCATTAGACAACCCACTAATCTTTATTTTGGAGGGATACATCCAAGTCCCTCTCTTTTCTCTTCAAATTTTCAGTCTCTCATAGCTGCATCTCTCTCCCTCTATTATGCTCTTCTCCACAAAAATTTAAGCTCTTAATTCTTGGTTTAAGGAAAGACAAAATAAGGTTGTTCATTATTCTCTTTCTAGCCTATTTGAATTCGCCCATTGGGCATTAAATTTGCACAATGACTGTTGGAGGTCTAGCCCAATAGATAGCCTATTAGTCTTTATTTGAAAGGGACGCGTCTAAGTCCTTGTATTTTTTTTTTCTCTTTCCAGCCCACTAGTTTTTTTTTTTGTTTTTTTGTTTTTGTCTCTCTTTGAAGCCTTTGTGTATTTTTTTTTTTCTCTTTCCAACCCATTTGGATTTGCTCGTTGGGCATTAACTCTACACAGTGATTGTTGGAGGTATAGCCCACTAGTCTTTATTTTGGAGGGATACACCCAAGTCCTCTCTTTTCTCTTTAGATTTTCAGTCTCTCACAGCTGCATCTCTCTCCCTTTGTTATGCTCTTCTCCACAAAAATTTAAGCTCTTAATTCTTGGTTTAAGGAAAGACAAAATAAGGATGTTCATTATTTTCTTTCCAACCTATTTGGATTTGCTCGTTGGGCATTAAATTTGCACAGTGACTATTGGAGGTTTAGCCCATTAGACAACCTACTAGTCTTTATTGGACACACCTAAGTCCTTGTATTTTTTTTTCTCTCTTTCCAACCCATTTGGATTTGCTCGTTGGGCATTAAATCTGCACAATGATTGTTGGAGATTTAGCCCATTAGACAGCCTACTAGTCTTTATTTTGGAGGGACACACCCAAGTCCCTCTCTTTTCTCTTAAGATTTTTTGTCCCTCATATCTGCATCTCCCTCCCTCTATTATGCTCTTCTCCATAAAAATTTAAGCTCTTAATTCTTGGTTTAAGGAAAGACAGAATAAGGTTGTTCATTATTCTTCTTGCTTGGGTGTTCATCCAACTTGAAGAAATTGTTATAGTCTAATCACGAGAGATTGTTCGGCCAATAGAGCTATTTGCACCAAGGTCTACTCCGAGTGACACGAATCAACCTTTAAGGACTATGCTATTTACGCGATTCTATAGTTTGTGAGATCTTTCTAAACTCTCTCTTTAATTTTTTGTTATAACTAATTTTAGGGTTATACTGTTGAATCAAAACTTGTTCTTTCATAGCTATTTTCTAACACTCCTTGTTTTTACAATGATAATTTTAAGTTTTAACAATTTCTAGAAAAAAAAAATGAGAACAAAAAATATTAAATTACGAATTACAACTTTTAACCTTATCCAAAATTAAATTTAGTATGTAATTTTAATTTATTCATTTTATTACTTTAACTTTTATTTTTATTCGATGTAATCCTTTCATCCAAATTTATTAAGATGGTTCCTTTAACTATACAAAAACGACATAATTTTTTTTTTTTTTCAAAATTTCTTAAAATTAAACTATCTAAATAACTAATAAAAATATACATTTCTATCTTTTTCATAATTGTAAATAACACAAAAGAAAAAGAAAAAGAAAAAAAAACACGAAAAGAAGCTTTCCTTGACACCCCAAAACCCAATAAAAAATAATGAATGATGTGTATTACTATTTCATCGCTAACCCCAAAACTGATCCAATCAAATAAATTCATATTTTCAGGTGGTGAAGAGGTTTCAACTTGGCTAGTGGCTACTGTACAAACCAGGTGGTTGGGTTGTGAGCTGGCCATTGTGGGCCGCGAGTTGGGTCATAAGTTAGTTCATGATGGGCTGTTTCTTTGATCTTATTTGGATTACGTTGGGATCTCTCTCTATATTGTATGTTGCTTTGTCTCAAGTAATAGCCATGAATGTCTTGAATATTTGATAAAGCACAATGACAAAGATAAACAAGGATACACTAAACTACTTTCAATATTTTTTCTTTCATTATTATTATTGCTAACAAAACCGCAACTCACTTACAAAACTCATTATATTGCAACTAGTAGAATATATAATACTCATTTATTTAGTTATAGTTTCACAAATAAATTGTATATTATATAAGATCATAAGTAGAGATGACAATTTTCTCTGCTCCATCGTGCCCACCTTGCGTTGGTTTTCCCTACCTTGAATAGGTGGTGGGGCAAGATTTTCCCTTGTAGCCTAAGGTAGGGTGGGGATGGGTTTAGGCTTTTCAGCCACACCCCATCCCTGTCCTACCTCGTTCCGTTTTACTAGTGTTAAAGACTTAGTTTGTATTACTAAGGATGTGTTTGGATACCGCTTATTTTGCTGAAAACTGAAAACACTGTAGCAAAATAATTTTTAAATGTGTGAATAGTACCGTGAGACCCATTTTTAATGAAAGTTTGTGTGAAAAAAGAGATTTGTGGGTCTCGTGAACAGTGCATGGGGCCCACTGGAAAGCTGAAATGTGCTTCTCTCAAAAAAAAAAAAAAAAAAAGGCCAAAATGCAGATGCTGAGGAAATAATCAGTATCCAAACGTACAATAAGTATTTAAATGTATGAATATTAATAATTTTTGTTTTATTGTGATATTGTTTTATTAAACATCTTTGATAATATTATTTAGTCCTTACTAAAAAAAAATTTGATTTGAATTAATAAATTTAATTGTAATTTCAAGTATATTTATATTATCTTCTAAAAAATGTATATTTATATTAATAAAACAAGTTATATATATATATATATATGTAATTGTAATAAGTGTGGAGAAGGGTGTGGCAGATTAATACGAAATAAAGTTTTGCAGGGCGAAGATAGGACAAGTTACATTGCCTTGCCCACCTAGTCATGTGAGGCGGGGTGAGAACGAGGTAAGACAAAACCATGTGAGATGGAGATGAAAACGTCCTGTTCTGCTCCATTGCTATCACTAATCATGACTATAATCGTGCAACTCATGTGAGAGAGGGAAAAGGTGAGCTTGAAACTAATATTATGGAGCATCACAAATAAAGGTGAACTTTTATTTTTGAACTAATCTAAAGCATAAACTTTTTAAGAATTGGTTTAGTTAGAGCATTAGCATTGGAAAATGCTAATGCCATATCTAAGGGAAATTTGGCATTTGCAGCCTTAAAATCATCTGCATCAGAGAATTGTAAAGGCAAGTATTGCAAATTTTTTGCAATACTTGCTACAGTGCAATTCTAAAGATAGAATTGCACTGTAGTAGTATTGTAAAAAAAATAATAATATTTTATCTTTGATTCTCTCTCCTCTGTCTCTCATCTCTCTCATTTTTTCTGTTCTCTTCTCTTTCTTCTTTCTCTGCTCTCCATTTGCTCTCTCGTCTCTACTCTCCATCTGCTCTCTTATCTCTCTCATTTTTTTGAATGGGTTTGCTCCGGTGATGATTTTTTTTGAATGGGTTTGCTCTAGTGGCTCCAGTGATGATGTTTTTTGAATGGGTTTGCTTCGGTGATGATTTTTTTTGAATGGGTTTGCTCCGGTGATGATTTTTTTTTGAATGGGCTTACTTCGGTGATGATTTTTTTGATCGGTGGCCTGGGTTTCAAATCGGCGGCGTGAGTTTCAATGGGTTTCCTTCGGTGATGATTTTTTTTGAATGGGTTTGAATGGGCTTGCTCCGATGATGATTTTTTTGATCGGTGGCCTGGGTTTCAAATCGGCGGTGTGGGTTTCAGATCGGTGGCTTGGGTTTGCTGATCGGTGGCTTGGGTGGTGGGTGTGGTGGCCGTTGTTGGCTCCAACTGGTTTGATGGTTTGTGTGTGTGTGGCTCTGTTGATGGTTTGTGTTTGTGTGTGGGGCTTTGTTGCTGGTTTGATGTTTGTGTTTGTGTGCATGGCTTTGTTGCTGGTTTGATGTTTGTGTTTGTGTTTGTGTGTGTGGGTGTGGTGATGGGTTTGGATAGGTTGATCAGTGTATCATGGGTGTGTGTGTTGTGTGTTGAACCAGTGCTAGAGGTTGAGAGAGAGAGGAATAAAAATGGCTGTTGGAAAGCCTAGGAAAATGAGACTGAAAAACGGTTGGAAATAAATAATAAAGAATGATTAAAAAATAATATTTTAATAAAAATAGAGTTTTGGGATGTAAGAGAAATGGTAAAATAGTATGGTATAATGATAAAGTGGTGTTTTAAAATGATAAAATAGAGTAGCATTAGCATTCTCCAATGCTAATGCTCTAACCCTTAGGCTAAAGGGCCTTATAGCAGGCCCAATCAGCCCATATATACCTTTGCAACCTAAACTAGTTCAGTAGTTCTGTTTAGATCTGTTTTATTTTTATATTTTCATTTTGGGTTCAAAGTACTACAAACCCCAAAAACAGAAAAAACAAAAAACAACAAAAGCTCCATCTGGTTGTATCATTGTACAGTAGCAGCTACCATTTGCTTTGAAACTATCAGTCTATCCCAAACTCACTTCTTAGTTCTTACACTAACCTCTCGCCTCTTCCCACCTTATCTGCTTCTTCTTCAATGGCAGACGAAGACTCAGCCAGCCCCACTGACTCAGAACAACAAGAAGAACAACAATACGAGCAAGATGAGGAGCAACGACAAAATGAGGAAGACCCAGATGCCGAAAACCCCTCCTCAGACTCAGACTCCGACTCCGACTACTCGGATTCCGACGAAGAAGAAACGCTAACCTACACCCGACCCGGTGACGAGCCACTCGACTCAAACAACACCCCGGAGATGAACATAAAGCGGTTCGCTCGGGTCCTCGATAGCAAGAGAATGAAGAAGCAGCAAGAAGAGGAGGACCGCAACTACGTGTACCACGAAGACCTCTTCGATTTCCCAAAAGACCCAGAGAACTGGAGAGAAGAGGACTTGCAGGAGCTATGGGCTGATGCGCCTCTCGAGTCCACGAAGCCCGGGTGGGACCCGGTTTGGGCTGATGAGGAAGACTGGGACATTGTGAGAGATGAGATTGAGGCTGGGAGGGACCCACCCTATGCACCATTTTATATTCCTTATAGGAAGCCTTACCCACCTATACCTGATAATCATCATGACATTTCCAACCCAAAGGCTGTGATTGAGGAATTGGATAGGATTGAGGAGTTTCTCACTTGGGTTAGCTATATTTTTGCTGATGGCAGCTCGTATGTTTTTGATTATATGTCTTATAAATTGTTTGTTTGTTTTGGATGTTTGTTTGGTTTTTATGGTTTATGGTAATTTCTATTTGTTTTTTGAAGGTATGAAGGCACAGTTTGGGATGATTTGGCTCATGGAAAAGGTGTATATGTTGCTGAACAAGGGCTTGTCAGGTTTGTTTCTTCCTTTTTTAATTAGAGTTATGCTAGTGATTGTAAAAATTTTATACTACATTGAACTTACAAACTGATGTGTCCCTAATCACCCAAAACAATTCAGACATTCATTTATTAGGCAGTTGAAGCCCACCAATCTTATTCATTGCTACATCATTAGGGAAAAACTTAGGCACAGTTTCTTAAGTGCTGTAAGTTAGGTTCACCGATTAAATTCAATTGCATTGATCAATGAACCACATGGGTGAATTTGTTGTTGATGGAAAACGATAACTTTGTTTATGTTGCTTTGGTAAATACAGTCATGTGATTGAATTTAAATGGGAAACCTAAGGTATGGTACCTAAGAAATTGTATTTAAGTTTTACCCTTTTCATAATAGCAGTTTGAACATTGAAACATGCTTTTTATCAAGTGTCTAAATTGGTTCTGTATTTGATATGACACTGAGTAGACAATACAGTGCAACAATCTACCCAAAAAAAAGGTTATCAAATTATGTGATGAAGCTTGAGAAGAATAAGGAATAATATATGAAAGAAATGTTGTACGTAGTGGAATTAATTAGCACTCAATGTGATGTTCATAAGATTTATTATGCCATTAAAGAGGTCAACGGTGAGTGTTCTACATGGCTACTTGACATGTCCATATTAAATTTCCCGATGAACCTGAGAGTACATATGCTGGACTTGAAGAAATTCAAAGCACCATACGCATCAATTATTTTTGCAACAAATTTCTAGAGGCATGGTTTTACTATATATCAACAGTCTTCTTTTTTATTTAGCAATGCAAATAAAAACAATATTACAAGATAACATTTTTGAATTTGAAACTGTTTGCTCAAATTTATCCAGTTGTTGGAAGACACAAAAACATAACTGTATCATGTTCTGTAATCACTGTTCTTTTTTTTTCTTTTTCTTTTTTTTAGTTTTGGGGGGGGGGGGGGGGGAGGGGAAGGGGGAACTAATGAATTGTTATCAACCACTCACGAATTAATGTATATGCTGAAAATTTGCTACATTCAAGGGCTTTTTATCTTGAGACCTGACTGTGTAATACTTATACTGATTAGGCTATACAACGTTTTTCGTGGCTACTTAAAACTATGGTTTAAACTTGTGATTCTATATGAATATTACCCTTTCCCCCTCTCTATTGGGTGTGACTATTATTTTGTCAGCTTACAATGTACTTTTGACTCTGATTTTTATGTTATATAAATTTCATAGATACATTTTCTTTTGATAGGTATGAAGGTGAATGGCTTCAAAACAACATGGAAGGTCATGGGGTTGTTGAAGTTGACATACCCGATGCAGAACCTGTGCCAGGTTCCAAGTATGTTTATGACTCCTATTCATGTATCAATAAGGTCATACATATCTCAGCATTTAGAAGATGAATAATTGTTCTATAAAAATAATTATATCGAGTTACTCATTTTGCATCTTTCTAGGCTTGAAGCAAAGATGCGTGCTGAAGGGAAAATAATAAATAGGGATTATATGACTCCAGAGGACAGAGAATGGCTGGAGATGGATATTGAAGACAGCATACATCTTGCTGACGGGAAGTGGGAAGTACCATTTTTTGAAAATGATGAGTGGATTAGACAATTTGGGAGGAAGCCGTAAGTTTTACTGTTGAGCTGTCTTTTTCTTTTTTAATATTCACTTTTTTAATCCTATCCTTTCTCTATATTTTAGTTTTTGTCCAATGTAATGTACTTTGTTTGGATGTTCTCACTCATTAATCATTTCTATCCTGATATTTTGACTATTGACTTTTGCTTAAGTTGAGAGCTACTGCATTTATGTTCCTGACTCTTTGTGTGTGTGTGAGATTTGGTGCTATTAGTGAGACCCTTTCCTTATGTTCAATTTAAAGAATTTACCAGCTAATTATCATAGTAACTTGACATATATACATCAAATGGGCTTAGTGCTTGAAAAAAAAGGATACATTTGATGAGAAGGAAACGTTTGAAGTAAAGGAAATGCAAAGTTCCAAAGAAGTTGTCATTCAAAGACTAAACTCCTAATTGATATTTGGAAGACATGCTGAAAAGGTTTGTTAGTTTAATAATAGGAAGTTTGTTTCTACTTTCTACCTTCATATTTTAGCTTGATCATTCATTATCAAATAAAACAAAGTGGTTTGTCTGAATTTAAAAGACATCTTTGATGTGCAAACATGGTTCTGTTTATGTTTAACCTTATACTTTAATTTGATGATGACTTATAAAGGTGGTGATTTGTAACATGTAGGTTCCAAACCTTAGGTGCATGATAGAGTCTAGATCAAGAAAATTGATTATTCAGAGTGTAGGTGCGAATTTGATTGAATCTTAGGTCGACATTTCTCTCGTCTGAAGATATGGTCATTGATTAGTATGATATTCCGTGTTTTCCTGTTATACATTTAGCACTTCATTGACATGGAAGCCACACAAGTGTTATTTTTTAGCTGAAGGCATGTTATGGGTTTATTAATGATTGTCTTCCTATTGCAGGGAGAAGGGTAGATATCGCTATGCTGGTCAGTGGAAGCATGGCAGAATGCATGGATGTGGTGTTTATGAAGTCAATGAGCGTACCATCTACGTAGGGTTCAGCTTACTTAATTTCACTTCTTTTGTTTACGAAATTTATAAGGGTTCAACTTTAATCCAGTGAGGATGCAAAATGAATTGTGTTGAACATATTGTAAGTAAAGAGGTGACAAAAATGCAAGGCATCTTATCAACCGAAGGGTCAATTCCTAGTGCTTAAATTTTGTAAAATTTCTGCATGTGTTATATGTTCCAATTCTCCTCAATATGTACAAACTGAAATTTCTGTGTAGTAAGTGAATTTAGCAGACGTGTGTTTTGAATGCATGCAGGGTAGGTTCTACTTTGGGGAGCTATTGCAGGATTCTACTGGTTGTGATGAAGATATTTGTGCGGTATCATATAATTTGACATTGTTAGATGTATTTTAATTATTAAAAAATAACTACCCGGCTGTTAAAGAAGATATTTCTCTTACATTATGTACTTTGCAGTTGCATATGGGTATAGCAGAAGTAGCTGCTGCTAAGGCTCGGATGTTTATTAACAAGCCTGATGGAAGTATGTCTTTTTAACACTCTTTATACTGAAAAGTACATTATTGTCTATAAACCAGCATGTTCAATGCTGTAACCATCAATTGTTTGTTGAAATTGGATGGTTAAGAAGAACAGGAAAAATATTACTTGGTTTATTATCTCCATATTTTTTAAAATGTTGTCTTACTTGTGAGTGTGTGTGTGTGTGTAGATTAGTGTTGTCTTAGTCATATATTTGGGTGCATATATGTGATGGATCAAGTCATGTGTAAGATTTTTTGTTAAGCATTCCTATAGACTCACTTGTCATGTAGATTGGATATTAATCAATCCTATAAACACTCACTTATCCCATGTTTGGAGACAAAGTAATTGTTCTCCTGAGACATACTAATTGACCACTTGGACATCACACTGATCATAGGTCTGAATGTGGTATATTCTGTTGAATTTCAGTCCTGCTACTGGCCTGGCTGGCTCCATCTGTTTCTGGCCCTTGCACTCTATGCGGGATTAAGTTTATGTTAAACATATAAGCACATGTTTCAGAATTATAACAATTATTTTCTGCTTTATGCAATCTAGTCTGGCAATTTCTTGTTGTATCATCTCTCTTTTGTTTGTGACTTACATTTCGTTCTGCCCGCACAGTGGTTAGGGAACAGAGAGGTCCTTATAGTGATCCTCAACATCCCTATTTCTATGAAGAAGAAGATGTGTGGATGGCACCAGGCTTCATTAACCAGTTCTATGAGGTAAGTCAAATTCTTTATTTAACTAATTTTTTGATCATGAAAGGAAATGATAAATGAATATATATTGGTGGCAGGTCCCTGATTTTTGGAAAACGTATGTACAAGAGGTGGATCAGGAAAGGGAAATGTGGTTAAACTCCTTCTATAAAGCGCCACTAAGACTACCCATGCCTTCTGAGCTTGAATACTGGTGGTCCAAAGGTATCAAAATTTTCTTTAGATATAGATATGATGGGTCTAAATCTCATCTATGTTTTTGGTTTTGTTTTGTTTTTGTTTTTTTTCTTCCCAATACTTAGACCATAACACAGATATCTATTTATTAGAATAAAATATGTGATGTGGTTCCCCTGAACATAAAGAAACTATTTGCATGTGTAAACATGATATATGAGTAACTCTTGGACTCCTGAATTTGGAGCATCTTACTTTCACGCAATTCACAGGGTTCAACAGGCTATCGATATTTCACTGTCAAGGGTAAACTCTCAATTATAACATGTAAGAATATTATACAATTTCTAGTTGAATCGGAAATCATTAAGCACAAGAAAAATATGTGGATACGCCCTTGGAAGGCCCCCCTCCCAAAAGAAAAAATGGAAAAAGGATGCTGCGTTAGGCAATCATCTAGTAATACAAAAGATTTCAAAAAACAAAATTTAATAATGTGCTGAAGAAGTTTGGCACCTTAAAAATTTGTAGTTTGTACTATTTCTCTTGCCAAAATTTTCGCAATACACACAAAGAAACAACCTTCCAGATTTTTGAACTCCAGTGGCAGTGAAATCTTCCTTGCTAACAATCAAGCAACTGAATCAGCATTTGGCATAAGTCAGGATACACCAAGTAATGAAAACACAAATAACCAAACATCTCTTGTCATTAAACATGAAGTAAGAGGTGCTCAATCGACTTCCTCCCTCTATTCTTTCTTGCACATACAAATCCAATAAATAATCCCATTGTTCTATTTTGGAGATTATTTGACAATTGAAACTTTTCCCATAGTTGTTTAAGTGAAAAAAAAAAAGGCAACCTTTCAAGTCACTAGCACCACCTTATAATATGCTTTCTTTAAAGGAATTCTGCACCTATAGGCTATAGACCACTTACCATAAAATGATCGAAAGGATGCTTGATCCTCATCTTGACTAGATGGAAAATTACCATATGTTAGAATTGTGCAGTTAAATGATTAAATTTACCATATCCTAATAGCTTAAGCTTTTGGTACAACGCTAATTTAACGTGGTATTAAAGCAAGAGGTTCTGAGTTCGAACCTTGTCTCCTTTACTTTATCTCCCATTTAAAATCTCACGTATTGGGCCTTACCTATTAAGAGGAGTTTGGGCCCAAACGTGAGGGGAAGTGTTAGAATTGTGTAGTTAAATTATTAAATTAACCATGTCCTAATAGCTTAAACTTTTGGGACAATTTGTAATTTAACAGAATACAAAAAATAAAAAAAGTTCTCCATGGTATGGTAAAGGTAGAAAACTGGCAATGTCTGGTAAGGTAGGAGAGAGAAGATTCTAGACACTTTTTTTTGCCCTACTTTAGAGTACCTCGATTCTTTTATCTTTTCTCTCCAAGAGAGGGAGAATTGAAGAGAAGATATTGTAACTTCTCTCGTAGGCTGAACCCTAGATATCCAACCTCTAGAGTGTGTGAGGGTACCATGTGGACGGTGGCTTCTTGACAAAGTTAAGATGAAGAAAGATATTTGGTGCTTTTTTATTTTTTATTTTTAATCTCATAAAAACCATATTGGTTGTGAACCCACTATTCTCTTTGTTCCATCTTTTGGTACTTATCTCGTTTGGTCTAGTTTCCAGGTTCTTCTGTGATGGCTTAGCTGCTGCTTTTGTCTAATGTTTCAGCAATATTTATTTCTTTCTTCTTTCCCCTTTTTAAATGGAAATTGCATGATTTATCTTGATTAATGTTAGATTTGTTTGATCAGAGGAGGATCCAGAATTTGTTCTCCTCAATAAGGAACCTGAGCCTGATCCTGAAGATCCATCAAAGCTTATATATACTGAAGATCCTGTCATACTACACACTCCAACCGGAAGGATAATCAATTATGTTGAGGATGAGAAATATGGTATTCGATTATTTTGGCAGCCACCACTGAAAGATGGGGAAGATGTTGACCCGGAGAAGGCCCAATTCCTACCCTTGGGCTATGATGAGTTTTTTGGAAGAGAGGTGGCTGTGAAGAAAGAAAACATATGGATGCGTCTTGTGCTGGCGGTGGAAAATGCATGCAAGCCATTGTTTGATAAACTGGAGAAATGGACTGAAGAGAAGAAGAAAGCTAGTGAGATGAAGATGAAGCTGATTGAAAAAGAACTTGAACTGGTAGAGGCTGAATTGTGTCTAGAAGAGGCCCTTGAGGACATGGATGAGGAGTTGAAGAGAAGTGAGAAAGAAGAGGAAAAGAAGGTGGAAATGGGTTTGCAGGAGGAAGAAGATACTTCTGCATTGCCCAACCAATTTGAGACATCTACAGTAGAAGAGGAAGAAAAGAAGGAAGAGGAGGATGATGAGGAAGAAGAAGAAGAAGAGGAAGATGATGATGATGTTGCACCTTCAAGTTTTGGGTCTGTTACTACTGACCAAGACCCAACAAAAAATGACCAGAAAGGAAACAAACCGGGAAAATCTCCATTTTCATCATCTTCATTGTCATTTGCTTCCAGTAGCCTTGTTTCAGGGGTGAGTTCTAATTTCTCATGGATTATTTTCTATATTATAGTTGTCTATAACTACTGAAGACTCTAGAAAAAGGATGGATAGTTAATTGTTAGATCATTTTCTTTTTGATGCATTGGGTTAATCCAATTAAGTATTATTCAGTTCTTATGTCACGATCATCAAATAGAACATTGATCTGTAATAATTTGCATTCCTCTTTTTGATTTTTCATATATTGATCAATAGGGTGTCGATATGGGAGATAACCTTTTTTTTGTTTTGTTTTGATGTTTTAGTTGATTTTCTATTGAGTTACTAAATAGATTGTTTTTAATTAGAGGGATTTTAATGTTTTAATTGATTTTCGTATTTAGTTCTGTGTTGGGGGAAAACTAAATATTTCTGTCGGCTTTGCAGATCCCATCGTTGCTACAACAATCGTTCTTATCCTGGAAAAAGGGTAGATCAACATTAAAAGCAATTCCTTCTTCATGTGTTGAGTGCCCTGCTAGCCTCCTGGAAACAGTTGACTCAGTCAGTTTTCCACCAGTGTTAAGCTCAAGAGGGCGCTTGAGAGCCATAGGGCAAAAACATGGGAAAGACCAAGCACTGAGCCGCTCAAATGGAAGGTTATCTCAGTTGCGTTCATTATCTCAAATTCTGTCACGTTCATCTGCTTCTGCGAGCTCCAAAAGAAGCCTAACGGAGCCGAGAACATGGAGCTATGGTTGGCTGCATAAAGCACCGGAGAGCGATTTTGAAAGCTTATTGTCTTTGCATACAACATTGCAGTATTTTGAACCATATAGAGAAACAATGTGTGGTGAACCTCTGCCTCTTCCTACTTAAAATTCTGTATGAACTAATGGTATTAAAAGTAGGTAAATTTGCTCATGGCCGCATTTCGGCCAATTTTTTGTGCACTTGGTCTTAAGGTGAGTTAAGAATCCAAAAATGAAAACGTTGTGGTCCATATGTTCGTTTGTACCATTCAAAGGCTGAGAAGCTGTCTGTGCCTTGATAAATTTTTTGGAGTTTTTATTATTAATAAAGTACTTGGAGGAAATGAATAGGAACAAGAATGTAGAGTTATGATTCCTTATTTTTTAGTGACTTAGGTGAGTCCTTTGGTTCCATAATTTGTTCTCCCTCCATTACATTGCCAACTTATTCTATCTTCTGTATAAATCAACTGTACTTCGGTTCTTTTTTCCCTTTCATTTTTCAATTTTGGTTTCATAATTACATACCTAGATGTTGACAAATATGAAGGAAAATTATGTAAACACATTTTGCCTACATTGTACACTTTACATGGCACTATTCATTAAAAAATATTTTTGATTATAATTTGTTATTTTACCCGTATAAAAATTCTACTTGCCTCAAATTCTCAACAAAGTTCAAAAATTATTAATTACTCTTGGAGTATGGTGACATGATATTCTCTTTTCTAATATAAATGGTGGACCATAATAAATTTAATTAGTAGGACTTATTATCATGTAAGGTGAGAAAGTATTATGTCACTGTACTTGTACTCGAAATAGTAAATAATTACTTATTACATACAATAGAAGACTCAAATAAATGGGAAGGAGAGAGAGGGAAATTAACTAGTGTTATTGCATGAAAATTTAGATCAAGGTTCTTAGGCAATAAGACAAGCCACCCAAATATACAACTCCAACCCCAAAGGGTTGGTCTAGACTATCTAGTGGTTCCCACAATCTCATGAGTGGGAGACAACCAAGATTGGGATAGAACTACTTTTGGACGAAAGATGTGAATTAATAGGTAATCCTATGTGTAGGGTTAGCCGGTCAGGACCAAGATTTTAGAGAAAATATATGGGCACAACAAAATCTCACAATATTTTTACAACTTTGTTTTGAATTGAAGTGCACAAGTGTAATTTATTTTATTTTGACTTATGATCCGCTGACACATCAACTTCTTGTGAAAAAGTTGTGAGATTTTAGTGTGAGCGCTGAAGAACTAAGATTTTATCTTTAGGGTGCCAAAGTATGGAGAATAAAATTACTATTCAAGAATAAGAAATATTCTTAAACTTTCAAACTAAATAAACTAGCATGTAACCCATGCAAACGCATGGATGCATTTAAAATTAAACACAATTTTTATTATAAAAATATAAATAATTAGTCAATTTAAAAAAAAATAAAAAATAGCTTGTAACACATGCATACATATAGATACATTTAAAATTAAACACAATTTTTATTATAAAAATATAAATAATTAGTCAATTTAAAAAAAAATAAAAAATAGCTTGTAACACATGCATACATATAGATACATTTAAAATTAAACACAATTTTTATCATAAAAATATAAATAATTAGTCAAATAATTATTTTTTAAGTAAACATAATTAATCACATATTAAAATTCTTACCTAAATTTAATACTACTTATGATCTTTTTTTTCTAATTTTTAATAAGATAGAATATGTGGTGATTTTTGTTATGTGGTGATTTTTATTAAGTATATGTAATTGTTTTTTTTTTTTTTTTAAATTTATAGTTCATTAATATTAGATTCTTAGCATTTTGCACTCATTAATTCACTTGGCACAAAGATTAAAAAACTTAAGTGGATAATTATGGTGTGGTCTCCACATAAATTTAGACACATGGCGCAAATTTAGAGTCTAATTGAATTTTCTCTAAACTTTACCTATTAATATATATATATATCAAAGCAGTTTGCTATCATAGACTCAGAGTCACTGAAAAAATATTGTTCATTGATATTAGAATCAATGAAATTCAAAAATTATATATATAAACCGAAGCGTTTAACTTTTTGTTGATCTCTCTAGAGCTTGCCACATCATTATCATTTTTTTAAAACAAAATTATTTTTTTAAAACAAAATAATCAACAGCCAAAGTCCAAACTTAAACATTGATAATTTATCTCCAAATTTGCGATGTTAATCATGAACACTATAAAAACAGTACAAACTCCAATATTTTTTTTTAAGCCAAGTAGAGGTATGAACTCTTCTTCTGTTATTTTCTTCTCCTTTACTTTGTTTAAAAAAAAAAATTTTATTTTATGATTTTTCTTGTATTTTTTAAAAAGTGATTTTTGTACATGAACCACCAAACCCTACCTGTGATTGTATATGATTTTTTTCATCGTTTAAAGTTTAGATCTGCTAAAATTTAAAACTTATTGCTTTACAGGTTCGTGTACTTTTTTCTTTTTCTTATATTTCTCTTTTAAATAGTCATATATTTTTTCATTTGTATCAATAACTTATTCTTTAATTATATATCTTTTTTGGCATTTTGGAAGTTTTAATATCTGAATTTGTGTTAGTTTTTGCAATATTTGAACATGTGTTTAGCAGATTTCAATGACTATACCATGTATTATTCTTTTAAAGGTAATTAATTTTTCTTTTATATTTCTCTATTGTGTAATCATATGCATTTTGTTTTGTTTCAAAAATTTATAGGAAGTAAATTTTATGATTCTTTAATTTTTTTGGCCTTTCAAAAGTTTTAACATCTGAATTATTCTTTTGATGGGAATACATCTTTCTCTTATATTTCTCTGTTGTGTAGTCACACACACACACACACACACACACACACACACAAGTTTTAACATCTGAATTATTCTTTTGATGGGAATACATCTTTCTCTTATATTTCTCTGTTGTGTAGTCACACACACACACACACACACACACACACACACACAAGTTTTAACATCTGAATTATTCTTTTGATGGGAATACATCTTTCTCTTATATTTCTCTGTTGTGTAGTCACACACACACACACACACACACACACACACACACACACACACACACACACACACACACACACACACACACACACATTATCTATAATTTGTAGGCTTTGAATCTTTTGATTTCTTTCAATAGTTATAGCAATAGATTATTCTTTTAAATTTAACTAAACTTTCTCTTATATTTCTTTATTGTTTAGTCATATATATTTTGTTTTGTTTCAATAATTTCTAAGTAGTGAATCATCTGATTCTTTAATTTTTTTTGGGTATTTCTGAAGTTTTAATATCTGAAAATTCATCAATGAAAATAACAAAATCCATGCAAACATTAAAATAAAATTTAATGTTATATAATATTAAAAATTCACAAAGACAAATCATTTCGTTAACATAATAACAGAGAAGAACACCGTAAAATTTAGGATATTTCTTTATGCTTTAAACCGAACAGCACATTTCTTTAGTCAGTGTTATTTTACAAATTTTTTATAAGCCATTGCATGTTCAAGCAATGACTTCTTCATCAAATTGTAATACAAATTAAAGTCATACAAGAGCAAATCATGTAATGGTGTAGTTTCTTAATCAATTTAAGATTTTATAAAATTATTTTAGTTTACTTCACAAATAGGTAGGTTCCCGTGCATAGCATGGGTTAGCGACTAGTAATTAATTAATTCTAAATCCATGGGAGGAAGTAACAAAATTTGAGATTAAAACTTTTAAATTTAATATATTTATTTATATTATTTCATTTTTTTTCTTTTAAAAAATCCCAAGGAGCCGTGGCCCCTTTTGGTCTCCATTTGAATTAGTTTTAGAAGCTCGAGGGTGCTTTTGAATGTAATTTTTGTTGAAAACTTATTTGTTTATTTGTCAAAGCTAATTAAAGTATAGTTGTGCTTAAAAGAAAAAAAAAAAATTTTAAAAGAAGTAAATAAACAAATAAGCTAAATAACTTAAAGAATAAGTGGTTGCCAAACAAATACAAATTAAAAAAAAAAAAAAAAAAAGTCTATAAAGATTGAGATTCCTTTACACACTCTACCTAACAAGACAAACAAAGAGATCTTGCATTGCAGCTCATTGCTCATTGTTTGCACGAAAGGTGTCTCCGTCCAATCGCATGGTAAATATAACATATACAAATACTATTTAATGCAAAAGTTTAATACAATGAATTTCGACTTGACTATATTATATTAATCATTTACTCATTTCATTATCTAGGTTCCCCCACTGAATTGTAACTACGAAAATCAACACCCAAAAAAAAAAAAAAAAAAAAAAAAAAATTCAAACAAGACATTAAATTGAATATAAAACCAACTAAACACACACTTATCAAATAATGATTTTCTCTCTTAGCTCATGATCAATTAGCAAATTATATCCTTTTAAGCCTATAACTTGTCCTTTGTTTTTGGAAGGATGCAGCGTAGAATATTGAGCCTATGACTTATCCTTTTATTTGTGAAAGATACAGCGTATAATATTAAGCCTATGACTTATCTTTCTCCTTCTTCCTTTAAGGGAAGCTTATGACTTATCTTCTGTTTTTGCATAAGCAAACATTATGTACACTTCAAAACAAGATGTTCAAATCATATTAAACACTTCATTTTCAAAATATTGCATAGTTTATTTGGCTTTTTTAGGCTAAAATCACAATCATTATGGTCTCTTTACCTATTTTATAAGTTATAACGGCGTATCTTAATTCATGCATCAAAACTAATCACAGATATTGACCATCCAACAGCAGCAAGTCAAGACCACTTTTAACTTTTAAAAAATAGAAATTAAAAAAAAAAAAAGTCAAGTGTAGGTAGGCTTTCCTCTTTTACCTCTCCTTTACATTTCAAGGATGCCGTGATGAAAATTTTCCGTTTAGGAACAATTTATTTTGTTTTTTTTACCAAAACTGTACTAAAATATATTTGTACATTAAAAGAGTGAGAGAAAACACATGCTTTAAAAATTGCTAAGCTTGCTGCTTTTAGGTTTGGATGTGTTTGTTTTTATCAGCTTCTTTTTAGTTTAATTTATTTTCTTTTGTAGAAAAACATTCTCTTTTCAGGTGAAAATAAATTCACTCAAATCGAAACTAATTTAGTTAAGTCAGTCTATCACACGGCAGCATGGCGTCCCAAACCAAAGCCTAAAAATAGGTGAGCCTATCTTATGCATGCATATACCAATTAAATCATATTCCTAAAATTGTGGCTAAGCATTAATGTGTGCACACCAATAGTTGGAGATTTCCAGTTGTTCAGGCATAATACAAATCCTATCACACTTTTCATATTATACTTTATACTCGATCAATTGTAATATGCCACTAGTCATGGTATGACTTGTGTTTTTTTATTTATAATTTTGGTTATTTTATAAGGAAAGTCAAATGAATACATGACAAGTTGTGATTAGTGAAATATAAAATGAAACACAAAAAGTGAGACAGTGGATTTGTATTTATAAATGCAAGAGATTGGGTGCGATGGGTGTCTAGGAGAGAGAGACCTAATTAAGCAGCCCTACAATGATTGAGGGCAGTCATACAAATACAATAGAGGGAGCCACAAGCCAGGGAGGTCATGCCTAAGTCCTAACCACATCCATAACTATTGTTGCCCACTTGCTAAACCTTACAACAATTATTGACATGTAAAGACAATATTAAACAGTAGGAGGAACTGTGACTTGTCTCTTTCAGCCACATGTTTTGCCATTGCTCGAGTCTAGACCCACCTTCACCAGTCATATGATTCAAACGCAATCCTTTTTCTATCTGTCTTCTTTTGGTAGGTGACTCCCCCAAGTTGTGGCCTTGTGGGGCTTAGCCTTTTTTTTTTTTTGGGAGTTAGCTAACAAAAGATGCTTCAATGGGTTTGCTTTTTACATTTGATCGAAAGCATATAATTATCCAAATTTAAAACAATATCAGAAATACAAAAACCATTACTGATAATTTGTCAAGTAGCTACCAACCTCTTGATCAAATATCTTTATGTAAGGGGAAGATGATATTGAACTCTTTAAAATTGACAATATCACATTTATGATAAATACCATATGGGTCCACTTTGATTATCCAGTATCAAACACTCACCACTCACCTCCACTTTTTACGTTTGAAATTTCAACTTGGTAAATATGGAAATACCTTTTTTTAGCAAATTTTAGTTTTACTTCTTGTGAATGAGGAGTGATTTTAAATTTAACCTTATCATTTCAAAATTTACATATTTATGGTCTGTTTAGATTGAGTGAGAGGGAAGGGGAGTAGAGTAGAGTAAATAAGGGCCCCTCAAAAAAAAAAAAAAGAGAAGAGTAAATAAGAATTGACCCAAAATTAGCTTATTTTCAGCCAATTATACTTTACTCTCCCTCCCTCTACCCTCAATCCAAATAGGCCCTTAAAATCTTAGACTTGTCAACTATGAAAAAACTCTCCTTACAAATCGTTTTCTCAAACTTCTACAAGCCGATAGAATTATATTATATTATTCTATTTGAAAGTCTTGTAACTCAATTAGCACATTCAAATTTTACACAAGTACATTATCAAGCCATTTAATTTGGACGAGTGATCTAAACTCCCTAATTAAAAGCTTAGTAAAATATGAATTTATTTTTGAAACTGATATCAATCTTATTTCTAAGCTTATAAATGAGTTTAAACTCAACTTTATATTTTATTTTTTATTGAGCCCTATTATTCACGAGAAGAATGCTTATGTATTAATTTTGTTTAGACAAGCTCGTTTATTAAACAATCTTAAAACTAAAGTTCAAACTTAACTTATTTATAAATAAACAAACATGAGAGAATTTTTTATTAAGCTCGAGCTGTTTTTGAATTACTCCATTTACCATCCTATTAATAATACAAAATTAATACCGCCTTTTTGTATTTTGGCCTATATTATTATTATTTTTATTTATGAAAAAGTGAGAAAACTAACGGGGTTTAACTGCTCCTAGCCACTTTCACAGTTTGACGCGGAATGCAGACTTGGACTGTTGCTGATGTGGATGAACCATTGACTGTCTTGGAGTGATAAGGTTAACGTTTGCTAACAAATATCAGTCAGATATGTAGAGAAAGTTTACGGAATAAGAACGTGAAAAGTGAAAACCATAAAACGTCTCGATATTTTTATAAAATTCTTGTCTTTAGTTGCGGTAAATCCCTTTTCTCAAAAAAAATAGTTGCGGTAAATCCTAGTATAATATTTTATTATTTAAATTAATTTTTTATGGACAAATTACAACTTATTCACCTATGATCAGTGGCGATCCCAGAAATTTTTTTCAGGGTATTCCTAAATTTTTTTTTTTTAGTTGAAAGATCCAAAAGCCAAAGCCATCATCAAGTAGATGAATCTTGGGTAGTAGTTTTTTTATCAAATATTTGTCCATAATTCTAGCAAAAGAATAAACAATAAACTATAAGTTGATTTAAAATATTAATAAAATTATTAATTATTATTGTTTAGTTGTTTCATTAATTTAATTGTCTTTTATAAACTATAATTTGTTATTTGTTGTTTCATTAATTATAAAATTATTAATTATTATTTAGCCTGACATAATTTAATTGTTTATCTTTTATAATATATTGATTAATTAAATTATTAATTATTGTTTATTAGTTGTTTCCCTTAATTAATTATTGATTAATTAAATTATTGTTTATTAGTTGCATCATGTGCATTTACTTCCCCAATTTAAATTCCTCACCCGGCCCCATGTGATGTGCCCATCCATCCCCACCCCACCCCACTCAATAGACAATGAGACAAACCCCATCATAAGAGCCAACTGCCAATCAGAAAATTTCACAATCACAAATCACAATAAAATAATTAATTGTATCTCACCAAATCTCACCAACACCAACACACCAAAATCAACGGATAAAGCCAAAAAAAATAAAGAGCCAAGAACAAAGTCAAAATATTAATAAAGTTAAAAGATAAGCTGAGCCAATTACACCTATTCAAAAGAATAAGATAAATTATTAAAGTTAACTGTTAAAGTCTTAAAAGATAAAGAGAGCCTCATTATTTCATTTTAGATTTCAATTCGTTTTAATTTTTTAGATAAAGAGAGAGAGAGACTGAGAGAAAAAAAGAGAGAAAAAAAAAAAAAAAGAGAGAGAAGTTATGAAATACTTGAGGGAGCACCGGAGCAAGCCGGGCGACGGAGCAAGCCGAGCGACGGGCGACGGAGTAAGCCAAGCGACGGGTGACGGAGCAAGCGACGTGACCGAGCCGAGTGACGAGCGACGTGACCGATCGGCGATCTCCGATCCGATCCAGTGAGCGATCTCCGATGCCCAAATCCCGACGCGATGTGCTATGGACTGGAGCTCGAGTTGTGTTGGCTGACCGATCTCCGATGCGGCGATGCCCGATCCGTCTGTTGGCTGTGTTGCTCTGTTGACGTTTTTGTCTCTAGGTTTGCTTTAGTGATATCTGACTAGTGATCTGAGGTTTCTGGTTGAGTGATTTGTGTATATTGGGTTTTGATTTTTGATTTTTTTTTTTTTTTTTTTGAGAATCCGTGGGTTTGCTTTACTGTTTACCATTGTTTTTTTTGTTTAGATTGGGTTTGCTTTACGTTTAGGATTGATGTTGGGCTTTTTTGTGGGCTTGCTCTGTTACAATTTTTTTTTTTTAGATTTTAGTTCAAAATTTTTTTGGGCTTTTTTTTTTTTTTTGCTTGAAGGTAGAACAAATAAATTTTTTTAAAAAAAATTTGAGAGTGTTCCTCATTTTCTTAAGGGTGTTCCTCATTTTTTTTTTTAAGGATAAACAAATAAATTTTTTTTAATTATTATATATAATTTTTTTTTTTTCAAGTCAGGGTGTTCCTGGGAACACCCTGACTCTAACGTGGCGCCGCCACTGCCTATGATTGATCGAAATTTAAGTTGTCTATAGGTTTGAAATTTGACAATTTACTTACCTGAGGTTAGCTCAATTAGATTTACTTAATTCACATTTGTTAAAAACATGGCTACATATATAATTTTGCTCCACTTTTATATCTCTTTCCTCCAAAAACACAAAAAAACATAAAAATACAATATCAAATAAGACAAAAAAAATCCAACACAACACTTGCATCATGAGATTTCAAACCACAGATAGGCAACTTAAATTTTGATTAAACCTCAGGTGAGTAAAGTGTCAAATTTTAAACCACATGTGGGTAAAATGTCATATTTTAAACCACAGGTAGATAACTTAAATTTCAGTCAAATCACAAGTGGGTAAGTTGTAATTTGCCCATTTTCTTTTGATCTATGAGTGACTAATATCTCAACTATTATAAAAATGTTATGACAATTTTTGTTGTACTCATAGCACAATTTCATTCTATTTTGGTCACTACATTTTGAGTTTATTGTCAATTTGACCCATATATTTTAGGAGTAGTCAATTTCGAATTTGTTATTTTCACTTAACAATCAATTTCAGTTAGTAATATAGGGACCCAAATGACATTTTCACCTCAAAAAAAACGTTTTTTTTGTGGTATAACCAGCTGATTTCCTATGCTGGATAACAATATTCCAAGCTTCTTTCAAGATATTTTATTTTTTATTTAAAGAAAAAAAACTTTACAGCTTTATGTTGATCTCACTCTCAGTGCAGCCAACTGGGATAATAATATGGTCAGAATGTGGTCAAGTTCCCAGGTCTCACCTGGCTAGTAGTTTACTCTGCACAGACAATCCGAATTTTATGGACCAAGTCTAATGCAAAGTATTCAAACTAAAAACACAGAGAGAGAGAGAGAGAGATTGATATTCAAAAAAGGGAGAGAGAGAAGGAGATACGTATAAATCCAACTGACCAAATTGATGAGTGTGTTGATTGATTTTCATTCTGAGAAGATGAGTGTGTTGATTGAATGTGTTTGATTGAGACACAGAATTTGTTTGTCTATAAAATGTCTCATCCTCATCTAAATACATATGGAGAATGACAATCACATGTTCAACTTTAACTCTAGTCTAGGAGTCGTGGTCATGGACCGCCGAAGTGGCTGCATCCTAAGACCATGGCATGCCAAATCCAATTCAAACTAGGCTAAATGTTCAGGCTACGCAGGAAAGTAATAAATGCTAATAAATAAATATCTTTTTCAACCTGCTAATAAATAAATATCTTTTAAATTGAAAATGACTCAATTTTTTATAAAAAAATTAGTATATTACATTACAAAATTCAACCCTAACAAATATCCTAAAGCACATGTTAACGGAAACTTTCAAATTAAATAATATTTTAATTCTAAAAGTAAATTTCAAGTAGCTCGTCTTGAGTGGATGTCTTATTTTTCATGGTCGTAGACAAAGCAATAGTCACAAACTCACAAATGCCTTAGTTAGGAGAGTAAGAAGTTCTGCAAGTTTTTCTTGTTTAGGATGAAGTTTATTTCAATTGATATTAAATTTGTAGTTGGTGCTAATTTAGCATGGTGTTAAATGAAAACTATTGAACTTTTTCTCAATAAAAAAATAAAATGTAAATTTCAAGTGTTTAACTAATGCACCAGACTTGGATGTGGTCCATATGCACCGCAATGGAATCAAATTGGAGTGATTGGAATTATGGAAACAAATAATTACATATATTCTCTTCTCACTTTTCTTACCACTAAAGTGAACTAGCTCAGCATGCTAGAAGAATCAGAGAATCTGTCATGTGGAGAAAGGAGATTCCAGATTTTTTGTCTGAGTTAGCCAGATCTGAGGGAGCTAGCTAGGTGGAGAAGTGTTTTTGGTCTAAGCTGTTGCTGGTTCCTTGTACTTTTTTTTTTCAGTGGCCTTTGTATCTGTTTTCTTGCAGATGAATGATATTTCAGTTTCTTCTCAAAAAAAAAAAAAAAAAAAAAAGTGATTGACATGGGTGGCGCCCGAGGCAACTGCCCCCGCCCAAATATTTTTTTTCTACCATGATATAAAGTGTTAAATTGATTTATGGCTTTAATTTATAGATTATATTTTCCTTTGTTGCATTAATTTGTTTTTTTTCAATTTACTCTTTAGGTATTCTAATGACGTTCTAAATTGCTTATATTTAAATTAATCTTTTAGTTTTAGTCTTTTAGATTAATAAAACAATGACTTAGTGTGTGTATATATATATATAATCTATATAATGCTAAAGACCGCAATCTCAAGTTAATTTTGCTTTCAATAGGCACACTTGAATTGATGAAATTGTATTAAATGCCTCTCAAAGTATGCGATTTGACTAATAATATTTGAATTCCTAGATCAAGGATTATACATTTGGAGTTGCCACTTTATTTTAATTAATGAAAAAAATAAGAAAACTATAATGTATTGTTTTATTGATAGAAAATGTTTAATTTACATTTCACTGGATATAAAAATAAAAATTACATATCTTTGATCCTGTATATAATCTAAGAAAAGTAAATGTCCTTATAGTAGTTACATTTAAAAAATAAATAAAAATAAAAATTATATCGATAAAGACCTTGTATAAGAATCATTGACCTAAGATCGGAGACTATGTTACAAAGTTGGTAAGTGTTAGGTATCCACTCTGTGCAGTGCAATTAATCTTCTAGAGTATGGTAACCACTGTCATATCATGAAATCCATTCATCCAAGCATGTCACCCCAAAAAAAAAAAAATGCATGTCATCACACAACAAATAAATAAATAAATCAAGCGTCTTAGGCTTTTGAAAAATAGTTTGAATATTTAAACCTTAATCAAGTGTCTTAGGGTTTTGATCCTAATTCATCGTATCATCAAACACAAACATGTTTTACTTTTTAATTTTTTAATTAATTTGAGGCAACAATCAAATATCAATCAACCAAAAGTTTAAGAAATTTTATTATGCTTGTAGAAGGCTTGATAATCAGTTTAGGTTCAAATGGATGATTGTAAGTTTGTAACAAACTTTATGTCTAAGATGTTTTTTTTTTTTTGATGGGATGTGTTTAGGATGAATTGTGTAGGGGTTTAGTATGTTTTTTGGCAACAATTTTGTTAGTTAGCATGTTTTCAAAACTATTTAGGAAACTAACATCTCGAGTGCAATAAACTTGATTTTGGTGTCCTAAATCGAGTACAATGAACTTGATTTCAACGAACTCGCCTATTAGACTCGATTTCGTTTAAATTTCATAAGTTCAGAATTCAACTTCGGTTCTTACCCTTCAACAAAATCCAACAAAACTCAACTCCAGCAAAACCCAGGTCCGATCTGATCCGAGCAAAACCTAGGTGAGCTTCAGTGGGGAACGAGAGATATGGAATAAGACAAAGCGAGAGAGAACCACCGATCATCCGATCAACTCCAGCAAAACCTTCCTCACAGTTCCAATCCGATCCCAGCAACTCCAACAAAACCCAGGTCCGATCCGATCCGAGCAAAACCCCAGGTGGGTCTTGAGTTTGCTTGGGTTTGTTGATTTCGTTGTTTCTTTTTGGTTGTTGTGTTTGATTGTTGGAGAAGAGTTTTTGGAAATGGGTTGTTGTGTTTGATTATTTGAGAATAAGATTTTTTCGAAATGGGTTTGTGTTTGCTTTTTCGATGTTCTTCATTGTTTTTGTTGAGTGAGTACCGAAATTGAGTTTGTAAGGCTCGATTTCAATTTGACGGAAAACGAGTCGATGGACTTGAGTTTAGCATTCCAAAATCGAGTTTATTATACTCGAGATATTAGTTTCCTAAATAGTTTTGAAAACATGCTAACTAACAAATTTGTTTGAAAATTAATGTTAGTTTGAAAAAAAAAAAAAAAACCCTGTTTTTTGGGGGCATTGCGGAGTTGAGAATTGAATGATAAAGAGTCTATTATGTGTTGAATAAAAGAATTTGCAGCCACCTTATGTAATTTTCTTGAAATTGTGTGCTTTGAATTGTGATAGAAGGGAAAAATCTTAGTTGATGAATTTGAGTGAGTCTAAGACTCCCTAAGGATTGAATCCACAGAAAGTGGGAATCGAAAAAAAAAAAATTTATGAAAATTCAAATCGGCGCTTGCTCTGAGGAGTGTCGATGGGCACTTACCCCATGGCCATTTGAGAACTACAAGACTTGACACCAAAAGGAAAGAAAAAGTTACTCCTGTAAACTCCAGTCCTAACTCCATATCATGCCAATTTTGTCCTAAGGTTTTTTATTTTTATTTTATTTTGTTTTTCCCTTATCCCAATATACCCTTCTCATTAGTCATGAGCCCACAACAATTTTTCTAGCTTATCACTTAAAAAAAAAATCTCACTTTTTACTTTTTGCTTGCAAAGTCAGTTTGTTTGAGGATGAGAGAACTTGGATTGAAGAACCACCAGGATTTTAAAGAGAGCAGTTGCATTTTGATCTAATCAATTATAGATGAAATGAAATTTTCTTATTTAAAAAAAAATTAAGGCTTAAATTAGTGACCATTTATGTCCTTGTACGGCAACAAAACCTCTTTGTATTTTTTTTCCTTTCATCTTTTGACTTGTTAAGAATTTCAAATTATGTGTTTTTATTATAAACCCAAAATTTAAGTACTTAGAAAAATAGAGAAAGAAAAGTTCCATCTTTCCTTTAAATTAAATTAAAAAAAAAAAAAAAAAAATCTATCAAGGCGATGAGATTTGCATACAAAGTGTAGGGGTAAGGGTCCAAGATCATATATTGGGTCTTGAGCTTTGTCTGAGGACTTGTATAGCTCCGATGAGGAACAAATAGTTATTAGGGGTTCCCAGTTAAAGTCTCATAAGTAAGGAATGAATGGAGGATGATCCGAGGAGGAACTCCCTCTCGGATACGACGAATGTAGCTCAAGTGTGTACTCCAGCCATTAGAGTGACGCTCCAAGAGGCTTCAGTGATAGGAATGTGCCTCATGAACATACGAGAAAGAAGGAAACTTAAAAATATCTAAAGGAAAGCTGCTACCACCACATTAAATGCATTGCAACTACTTTTCTGGCAGCATTTATGTGGAAAAGACCTCTGAACAATACTGTCTTGGCTACTGCAATTCACAGAAGGCCAAAGAGGATGTCCGATGGGACAGGTACTCAAGTAGGGGCTCAGAAGATTAACAAGTGTAAGATCAAGATGACCCAAATGGAGCTATATAATGTGAGAGACCCTCCATGAGAAAGAGATTGGAAAAATAGGGAGAGAGTACTGTAGCAATCTAACTTGTTCTTGTACTCAATTGTGATCCATTTATATAAGTGTGCCCTCCTTGGACAAGGAAGTCATTCAGCTTTATTTTCTTTGTTCCTGTTTGACCATCTCTCCAATCCATACTAGTCATTGTCAAAATCATTAGGGTTTAGTTCTTCGACCCACTCTCTACAAATATATTGTGTTAAGCTCATTGGGCCAATATCCCAGACGTTTTGGGCTTGAGCTGTAAATCATGACCCCACACAAAGTATTTTAACGTACTCATAATTTATTTTAAGAAATTAAATTGGATGTTCTAGGTTATTATTATTATTATTATTATTATTTAATATTATCTTTTAATCTTGCCTTAGAGACTGATGGAATTCTGATTCCACCACTGTTTAGAGGCGGAATCCAAGTTCCGAACGACAGCTAGCCCCATGTCCGATTTGACTTGTTTTCATTCCTTTCACGATTGATGTTTTAGAACAGATTTTGAGCTTTTTCCATCTTTTGGTGCTTAAATTTCCAATAATGCGAGGTTAAACAATAAACACATGTTGCAATAGCATATAGTATCGCGGGATTTTAATAAACGTGCTGTTACCCTGTTAGATCTAATAGAATCCATATTTGCTTTAGAATGTAAAAAGTGTTTTCTAAACCCTTGTTTTTCAAACATTACATGTGTTAATTAGTTAAATTAATCCTCTTTAATCTTTATAGTAAAAAGTTAAAATAACTTTCGGTTTCCACCTGGTCTTATTATATTGTGTCCGTTTGGCAAATATTATTTTTGTCAATTTATTTTACTATTTAGCTTATTTTTGCTACTATTCATGAGTCTTACTGTACTTTTTGGTACTATTCACGAGTCTTACTGTACTATTTCAGCTAACTTTTACTTTTATTTACAGTACTTTCAACAAAAAATTTTCAATTTCAGCAAAATAAGTAGATCTCAAACTAACTCATTTTATAACTTCACTTCTGCACCAAAGCCATCAACCTTAAACTAGTGGTCACATCAAACTTCTAAATTTAATACTAGGTGTGCGTTTGGGTTAGGATGAAAAATGAAAATTATTTTACTATTCAGCTTATTTTTATTACTATTCATGAGCTCTACTGCACTTTTTGGCACTATTTATGGGCCCCATTATACTATTTCAACTAACTTTTACCTAAAGTACTTTCAGCAAATTTTTTTTCACTTTCAGCAAAATAAGCGGTATTCAAATTCATCCTGTAACAACTAAAGGTGAAGAAGCAAGTAGAAGGGTAAGTTTCATTTTCTTCTCCCACCTCATAATTCTAATGCAAACAAAGACAGCCTACGAATGGATTCTTTCCACTTATAAACCCCAAAATATAATATTACAATTATTGAGAATTTGCTTCTCCGTGGCACTTGACTAGTTGAGCCCATCAAGAAACAGCAAGAATAAAAAAAAACAAACACAAAACCAAATTCCAACATTTTGGCTAACCATAGACTGGATTTGCCTAAAAATGCCGAATTCTAGTCTATTACTTTAAGCAAGAGAGACATTTCTAACCACAAACGAAAGGCACCCCAAAATTTGTGGCCTAGTTTTGATATTAATAATACAATATGTTGTGGGTTCCCGTTAATTTTCGCTTACAACAAAAACCTATTAATTTTTTGGTCTGATAATAATAAGTCATTATTAAGAGCGGACGCAATATATTAAAACTCTAAAAAATAATAATAATAATACAAAGAGCGGACGCAATATATTAAAACTCTAAAAAATAATAATAATAATACAATAGGTTTGAATTACATTCCTCTTTCATAGTTGGCACATACTTATTTTATGATTATCGCTCATGAATTTATAGACGTTGTGTATACAGAATGTCCCTATAAAGAGTGTGAAACAACAATTACCAACTTTCTTTCAAGGGCTCATGGCCAAGCATCTATTAAACTGTTGTGTGATTCTGTTCTATTCATGTGTTCATAATTTGCATATGACAACAAACGTAAAGAAGGGGCGGTGTGGATTGCCCCATTTGCTCACATGTTGGCCCGGTTCTGTGTCTAGACTCTAGACCAACTTTACAAGTCACGCCTCCTCCATGAATCTCAATCTGTCTTCTTTCCTAACGATTATTAGTCACCCATTGCAAATGCTACCTGCACTAGATGATACTACTGAGTTGAGCCATCCTTTTTTTTCCATCAGCAACATATAGTCCTACGTCCGATTTGACCTGTTTTCGTTCTTTTCACGATTTTGGCGTTTTAAAACTGTTTTTGAGTTTATTCCATATTTTGGTGCTAAAAATGTTTCCAATAATGCGAGGTTAAACATATGTTGCAATAGCATATAGTATCGCGGGATTTTAATAAACGTGCTGTTACCCTGTTAGCACTAATATACACTTGCATTTCAAACATTTTATGTGATGATTAGTTAACTTAATTATCTTATAGTGAATAATATAAATAACTTTCGGTTTCCACCTGGTCTTATTACATTGTATAACTTCACTATTGCACCAAGCCATCAACCTTGAACTAGTGGTCACATCAAACTTCTAAATTCAATAATAGAGCAGCTAAAGGTGAAGCAAGTAGAAGTGCAAGTACCACCGAGGGGTGTGGTTTAGTGGTTTTAGGTGATGTATAAGATGCGCTGAGTGTGAGGTCGAAGGTTTAAGTCCAAATATAGACTCACTTGGGTTGCCTCTCTCAACAGTTCAAGGTTCACTAGTGTGTCCCCCGTGGAGCTGAGAAGTTATGACTCACCGTGGTCTCCCTACACCCCAGTAGGATTTCGGACTCAGCAGATAGGGTGCTACTATGATCACGCCTAGGTAAAATTGCTACATTGATCTCTCCTACCTTTTTTTTGTTCATCAAAAAAAAAAAAAAAAAAAAAAGAAGTGCAAGTAAGTTTCATTTTCTTCTCCCACCTCAGAATTTAATGCAAACAATTAGAGCCTACGAATGGATTCTTTCCACTTATAAACCCCCAAATATAATATTACTATTATTGAGAATTTGCTTCTACGTGGCACTTGACTAGTTGAGCCCATCAAGAAACAGCACGAATTAAAAAACAAACACAAAAACCAAATTCCAACATTTTGGCTAACCATAGAGTGAAGTTGCCTAAAAATGCCGAATTCTAGTCCATTACTTAAAGTAAGAGAGACATTTCTAACCACAAACGAAAGGCACCCCAAAATTTGTGGCCTAGTTTTGATATCAATAATAAAGTATGTTGTGAGTTTTAATTAGCTCAAATTGATCATTTGGTAAAGTTTTTTATAATTGAATAAAAGATTTGGGATTCAATTTATGCTTACACCAAAAACCGATTACTATCTGATAATAATGAGTTATTATTAGAAGTGGACACAATATATTAAAACTCTAAAAAAATAAAATAATAATACAATAAATTTGAATTACATTCCTCTTTCAAGATTGGTAGATACTTATTTTATGATTATCGCTCATGAAATTATAGACGTGTATAAAGAATGTCCCTATGAAGATTGAAGAGTGTGAGAGGACAATTACCAAATGGTGGGACTCCCAACTCTCAAGGGCTCATGGCCAAGCATATCTATTAAACTATTGTGTGATTCTGTTCTAATCATGTGTCCATAATTTGCATATGACAACAAACGTAAAGAAGGGGCAGTGTGGATTGCCCCATTTGCTCACATGTTGACCCGGTTCTGTGTCTAGACTCTAGACAAACTTTACAAGTCACGCCTCCTCCAGGAATCTCAATCTGTCTTCTTTCCTAACGATTATCGATCACCCATTGCAAATGCTACCTGCACTAGATGATACTGCTGAGTTGAGCCATCCTTTTTGTCCATCAGCAATTATTAAATATTAATGTATTCTATTCGAATGAAAAGCACGTTACTAGCAATTCATAAATAGCAACCAACCCCTTCCCCAACCATTATCAGGAATAATTACCAACTATCATTAACCTTTTGATTGAATTCAGCAACAAATAATTAAAAAATAAAGGCCCAAATTCACTGTTGGTGCTAAAATTTATATATTGAAATTTTAATAGGTAAATTTCACGGATTAATGAAGTATTTTAATTAATGAATAATTACTAATGAAAGTTAACTTAAGATCAATGGTGCTCATTTATTAAACTCAAAGACCAACCGTACTCATTTGAAATTTCAAAGATAAAAAATACTCAAAATAAATCAATTTTAGGGACTAACTAGTCCAAAAATCCAATTACATAAGATATAGTCGATGTATATTATAAGGGGGAAAGGGGTTAAGGAAATCAGTTGACTAATGACGATTAAATTTTACTTTTCTATTTCTATTAAATAAATAAAAATACTATTCTATTCCGTCATGCTACTTCTGTAATGTGTTTTTTTTTTTTTTTTTTTTGGGAACTTACTGTAATGTGTTATTATGACTTGTGAAAGCAATATGCAAATCTGTTGCGAAAATATCTATGGCCACCACTTGTAAAATGAATAAATTAAAGCATCCCAAAGCAATATACGCAAGTGGATGAGACAGACTTTAGGTAAAAAAAGTTAATAATTATTTTAATCACAATAACATCAATGTTGTCAATGTTTTTCACTTTTTTTTAGTCGTCACTCTTCACTGTGTCAATAATTCTCTCCGAGAAGCGGAAACCTAGTCGGCTGGTCCTCACTCTCATTACACGGCCTAACACTATGGACCCCCCCCCCCTCTACTGATTCCCCCCTCAATCATGCACACTTTTGAACTAGTAATACTGTAATAGTATTGAATAATTATAAGTGACCGCGTTCAGGTTTTAAAATGAATAAAACTGTTTATGAATAGTTGGAGTTGAACTAAAAAACATTTACTTATATTTGTTTGTTTAGAAAACAAGTCAAATTTAAGCTTAAGTTTAGACTCGATTGTTAAATGAGTCAAACTCAAACATATTAATGTGTTTGTGAACAAGTTCATGAACATGAGAACATAATTTAACTATTATGATATTATTTTATTATTGGGAAATGTTAACGGAAACTGTGCGTTGCTTGTTAAGGTTTCCCTAATGTGGGTCTTATGTAATAAAAAATGAGATAAATAAAAGAAAAAAAACATAAAAGTAGTTATAAAGCTGAAAAAAAAAAAAACAAACAAACCTATTCGTAGTAAAAAGACCCTAATTTATTTTTATTTTTTTAGTAAACTTGTACAAAAATATATTATATAGAGTGAAATTTTGATTATAGAAGTTTGTCAATATGTTCATACGATATTAAATTACTATTTGTAACTTATTGATAATATAAACAAACCTATTCATAGTAAAGATTCATAGGATTATAAAGAGGTAAAACATTTTAATCATGATTTTACTATATATATGAAGAAAAAGTTAATCACTTAACTCCTAAACAAACTTTAGTTTGCTTAATAAGAAAATGAGTTAAATTTGAACATACAATATTATTTGATAACGAGCTCAAACTTGACTGAAGTTAAAAAAAATAAAATAAAATAAAAACTTTTAATATTTTGACTTGACTCATTTACAGTCTTGGGACATCTGAATCCAAATTCAATTTCACATCCATGATGAGTTGTAGACATTTTCTGTCCATTCGTGTTTAGATATATACAAATTTTTTGATTGATCGATCGCATCGTATTATTCGTATAAGTCAAAAAGTCATGAAAATGGGTCTCACTGAAATATCGATGATGTTATAAACTTGCTTCTTGGAAGTTCTTGTTAAACCTCGAAAATGACCAAATTGTCCAAAACTTTTGAAGCAGAGAGGGAATCATCCATCGATTCCAGTGGAAGCAACGTAAAAATCAGTAATGACCCACCACCGGAAAGCTCAGTAAAAAAACACGTGCAAAACCCGTGACTTATTAAATTCAATCAGGAGCCGCCTCTTTAGAAGGATACATCCATACATAGTCATGGTTTTAAAAACCGAACCGGACATAGAACCGTTTTTTTTGAAATTTCCGGTTCAACCCCGGTTTTTGACCGGTTTTTGGCCGATTTTCCGGTTGTTGACCGGTTTTGGGGTTTTTAACCGGACCGGATTGGCTCCCGGTTCCCGGTTGAACCGGTCGGACCGGCCGGTCCGGTCCGGTTTTTAAAACAGTGTACATAGTAGTAGTAATCTGCATTAATTCTGTAATAGTAGTACCCATACCCATGCAGTGACGTCTCACCGATTCGTAAGACTCACCGAAGATGCCGGGGGGACCACACATAACCACGCTTCCACGTGTACATTTCAGTCAGCTAATCATCACCAACTCATCACCACCTGTGCAATCTAGCACACAAAGCAGTAACTAACACCATTTGCATCCAACAGTAATTAATTTTTTTAAAAAAAAAAACTCAATTTTACCTATCATAATTCCAAAATCGTTGGTGAAGTTATAAATATGTAAATTTACAAAATTGTTATAATAATCATATAAATTTATATTAGTATTGTTCATTTCACATTTAATTTTTTATTTTTTCTTTACGTATTACGCGGATGAAGGAAATAAGTGGATGATTGTTATTCTGTATGAAAAAAGAGAAATAATTTTAAAAAAAAATTAATATAAGATAGTGTTAAAATAAATAATATCATACATGATTTTTTTTTTTTTTTTTTGGTTATTTAAGTGAGAATGTAAATTAAATTCACAAATTTTTTTGATATAGCATATGAATGCTCTAACTCTCTTTACACTCACCAATCACAGTACTATTAACCCAAGCCACACATGTATCGGGATAACCGGCACTAGCCTGTTTATCAAGCCTATCTCAATCTCTCTAAAACCGGCTATAGCCGGTGGAGTCTGTAAGAAGAATCATGCCCACTTTCTCAGACACCCTTATCTTCGTCGCCGTATAAAATCCATAGAGGGGAGAGGCTTTGGTTCCTCATTCGAATCAAACCTATCCTCTTAATTTATTTTTTGATGTCACTTTTTGCCATTGGTCTTCGTTGTTATTTACAGTTATACCACTCGGGTTATGTTAGCTTCTGGTGACTGGGAACCTGAGAGCAGAAGCTCTTCTCCAGCTCTCGGCTTCCCTCGCCTCAGATTCTTCCGGTACCGGCGCTTGAGGTAACCGGTGTTAGACCAAAAAAAAGAAGAAGAAGAAATTCAAATTTTATAGTTGTAAATATATTATTTTGCTTGATATGCCGAATTCGAAGAGTCACCGTAGAGTACCGGAGGAGAAGAACCGGAGGGGAAAACTAGCGCATAGAGCGTCGTCGTTTCACGGACAAAGTCCGCTTACTATGGCTGCGGAGCTTCGCCGGCCAAATACGACGCCGGAACTGCTATCGTACAAGAACGTAGTTGGATCGACGCCGATGGAAGGACGGCCACCGGCGGCGAGGCTGACGAAGTTGTTGCTGAACGTGACGATCCAGGGGAGTCTCGGCCCCGTACAAGTGGTCATGTCGCCGGAATTGACGGTAGGCGATCTCGTCGCCGCCGCAGTGAAGATTTACGCTAAAGAGTGTCGCCGGCCAATCTTGCCGACCACGGATCCGGCCATGTTCGACCTCCACTACTCGCAGTTCAGCTTAGAAAGTAAGAATCTCGTAACTATAGCCGTTGATTGTGTGTTTTTGGTGACACGTGTGCGGTTACGATTGGCGGTGTGTTTTATTAATTAATTAAATTTTCATGTGGTGGGGCCAGGTTTGGACAGAGAGGAGAAGCTGATGGCATTGGGATCGAGGAACTTTTTTCTGTGTAACAAAAGGACTGCGTTGGACGGTGGCGTAACGACGTCGTGTTCCACGCAAGCTGAGAAAGATTCAAAGACTGGCTTTGCTTGGCTCAAGTTCATGGATTTCTTGCTGTGATTGATTGCCTTTTTAGCGGATTATAAGCCTTGTAGTATTTGTTTGTTCAAATTATTGGTGTGAAAAAAACCGTAGGTCAGAAATAGCTGTCGTGTGTGTTAGATTTTGGGGCATTTTCATGGTGTCCCAACTTTTCTTATTGCTGTTCCTTGCATCATTATAATTAATGATTTGGAACTTGTACAGTTAAAACTTTGGCCAATATAGTTTTTTTTATTCCCCAATTACTCTGGCCAATATGCTCCTTATGGATTTTATTTTATTTTGTTTTTTAAACAAAGAAGATGTAAAATATCACTAAATTATAAGACTTTATTTGCATCTTCTGAGTTAATTTGATACTCTTTTTTACTTAATATTTAAATATTTGAACCACAACAATCAACGTACATCACAAAATTATAAAGGCTTTTGCATCTTCTGAATTAATTTGATAATATTTTTTTAACTTAATATTTAAACATTTGAACCATAACGACCAACGTCACAAAGTGCACATGAGAGGTAGGTCAACTGCATTATTTCTCATTCTCCATTGCTGTAGTAATTTTCTAGAACTCAGTAATGGATTTTTAGTTAATGATGAGGCCTCAAATTGCTCTATCTGTAAGTTAATCACACTTCTTAATTTGTCTTTGATTGTAAAGGCCTGTTTATTTTTTTATTTTTTAATTACAGTAGACAATAGGGAAAAATCTCTAGCGTTTTGGTCTCTTCATGTAAGTTGTAATTATAATAACTCACTAAACTTCCGCTATCAAATCATTTCTCAACGTAATAACCATCTTTGCAACTAAGTTTGCAAGGATGCTTTTGTAGCAAAATGCCTACAAATTTTAAGTAAGGAGAGGAATGAATCTCTTCTGATATGTTTGGTTGGGGGAAAGGAAACTGCTAATGGAAAAGTGAAGGTAGAAAAAAGAAAAAAAAAAAAGAAAAAAAGAGGGATAAAGTAAACTTTAAGCATCCCTGATTTTTCATGGGCCCCTCCATAATAGCATCCCAAATTGGGATAAAACAATAATTGGAGAGAAAAAAACATTCTTTTACAAATTTGTTATTTCCCCCTTTCAATTAGACAATTACTACGTGTGTTTGTGTATTGTATATTTTAAAGTATATAAGGAGTATGATGGGGGAATCTTGTATGTTTATACAAAGTTAAATAAATTAAGATGTTTAGTAAACAAATGATTTTTATAAATAAATAACAACATATATTAATCAAATGTGATGATTGATGGGGATAAATACAAGGGTTATTCGTCCTTGTGTCGCCGTCCAAAACACAAGAGAAAATTATATCAGCTCGTCCAAGAAAAAGAAGAGATAAAAACATGTACGTGAATGACCAAGTCATGCAATGAAGGAAACTCTCCATAGACGAGTATATCTACAGATGACATGCACGTAGATGAATGAATCATACTTGGTGAGTTTTGTAGAAAATCCTCCATTAGACTCACATGAGCAAAGTACGACACGTTGCATGATATGTGGAAGAAATTCCATATACAACTCCCCACGTAACCCATTTTCTTTGTCAACCGCCAGCATTACCCATGATGGTGATGGGTCCAAACAAGCAGACTTGCGTCTAAATCTCTATAAAAGGAATAAATTTCATTCTCCCAAGGTAAGTTCCAACCATTCACTATTTTCCATCCTTGTGTCCTAAAGAGAAAACTGACTTAACTATCGAAGGGTCCTCGACCGGGTCTCACCGGTCACCTTTGATAGTTTTTTCTTTCTTTTCAGCTTCTATCAGTGAAGAGACGAGCCTGATGGACACATTCAAGATAGAATCTGCTCAAAGAAGGTCGTCTTACAGCTGAAAACAGAAAAGGGGGAGGGGGGGGGGGGGGGGGGTTAGACGAATACAATAAAAGATAGAAAATGTTGAGTAGAAAAGAAGCATACCTTCTGAACGAAGGTTCCCTAACTCGCCAGTATAGGGAGGAAATGGATCCCTGCCTACCTCGACTGGGTTTCTTGCCCAAAAACCAGAGACGAAGAAGAACTCTGTCTTTCAGTTCGTATCAGATGTGTGTAGACACTCGATTTTACACCTATGATTTAATCAAGGAATACGATTAGAGTGACCATCCATGTACCTCAAAAATCATGACTGCATTATATGCATTAATTCATTCATTGCATATTATAAAAATGATCTTGAGATTCTAATGGTCACGACAGTATGTCCGGTTTTCAAATCAGACCGTCAGATTGAAAGATATCACGAGATCAAGTTTTCACGGTCTACATACATTGTATGGGGTGAAGCCGATCACGTGTGATTAATTGAAATTAATTTTGATTGGTTAATGATTAAAATTAATTAAATGAATTTATGTGTTTGGTGGAGTATTTTTCTTAAAGTGAGATTTGTTGCATGGGATTAAAATAAATAAGTTGATAATATTTAAAAACTGTGGATAATTAGACTTTTGGGATAATTATTTTAAAAGTCATAATTATCACTTTGGAACGAGGTTTATCATGAAAATAACTCTAAAATTCGTCCAAATACAATCTTAGGGTTGGAAAACACTTTGAAAACGTGCTAATTAAGTAACAGATTTCAGATTCACGTTCCAAGGCACTTTTGGCGTAGCAGAACTCAAAATTCAGACTAGGCTATTTCTGGAAAAGTTATAGAGAATTGAATTTCCCTTCAGATGTCAAAATTTAAGCTTAATCCAAATTTTGAGTGAAAATATATGATCAAAATACTGAAATTTATTCTGATCTGAAAAATCAGCTTACTCTTATCCAAAACTCCTTTTTTTTTTAGGATTTTCCCCATACGTTTTTTGCTTATTTTTTAAGCTGGTTGGACTTAATTTTTAAGCAAACCTAGCTTATTTTCTAAGCAATTAACACCTCTATAGATAGGGGATGCCTCCCAACATTTAGGACCCCTTTTGACATTCTTTTATGCTCTAGGAGAGACACCTTTTCAGACTCTCAAATTTCCCACCCCTCTTTTCTGGTATTCTTTCTTAAACTAGGGTTTTTGGGTTTCAAAGGTAATTGAATAAATTTCTTTGAAGCCTAAAATATCCTCTCAAGAAAAAGAAGTGCTCCATGCAAGAAGTTGTTTCTGATAACCCTTTTTTTATGCTTCTCTTTTGTCATGCACGTGTGTTTTTTTAGTTTAATTGTTTCAAATATTCATATCATGAATTATTGTTTTATTTAAAGCATGATCTTGAATATTTTATAATTGTTATGATCTTTTTCTTAATTTCAAAGATCTGCATGTAATCAATTCTTTTTCTTAAAAATATAAACGGATCTACATCTTCATTAGATGTAGATCTGAATTTTTCTTCAAAATAAACAGATCTGCATCTTCATTAGATGTAAATCTGAATTTTTCTTCAAAATAAAACAAATCTGCATCTTCATTAGATGTGGATCTGAATTTTTCTTCTGCATCTTCATTAGATGTAAATCTGGTTTTTTCTTCAAAATAAAACAGATCTGCATCTTCATTAGATGTAGATCTGAATTTTTCTTTAAAATAAAACAGATCTAGATCTAAATTTTTCTTTAAACAAAAAAGGATTTGCATCTTCATTAGATGCAGATCTGAATTTTTCTCACATATAAAACTGTTTGCATCTTCATTAGATGCAAATCTGAATTTTTCTCACATATAAAACTGGTTTGCATCTTTATTAGATGCAAATCTGAATTTTTTATCATAAAAAACTAGTTTGTATCTTCCTTAGATACAAATCTGATTTTTTTAACATGTGTGGATTTTGAAATAAAGAAAAAGATCATGCATGATTGTGTTTATTGTGTTTGTTTTGTTTAGTCCATGTAGCATAAATTTTTTACATAACAAAAATAGATCTAATTTTTTTTATAAGCTGAAATCAATTTTTTTTATTATCATAGAAACATATTTGAATTTTTTATATATAAAGAAGAGTATACATTCATAAATAAATTTGTGTGATTTAGTTTATTTTACTTGTGCAACATATCATTCATAGCATGCATAAAAAGGATACAAAGGTCACAAGAGTCTAGAATACCAGACTCTGTCTGGACGGAATGAGTTCCCATTCGATAACCTAGCCTTCGAATTTAGGTCTTTGGATAGGTAGATCTAAGCCTTGTCTTTATTTCTATTTTGGGTAGATTGTAACTAGGACAAAAAGCCATGTAATTATTTGGTAGTTTGTAACTAAGACCCAAAGCCATGTAATTTTCAGTTTCTCAAATATGTATTTTTTTTTATTCAATATATGAAAGGAAACAATTCAGTCACGTATTTTTTATATTTACTTTTTCTTTTTTTTTTTATAAAAAAATAAGTGGCGACTCCACACCACTTACCCAAAAAGAGAGATGCCCTAAAAAGCACTCAAAAATCCCTCTTTTTTGAGAGGCCTAATTTTCCCGGTCTCTCACAATGTGAAGAGGGACTTAATCAACCCACAATTTGTACTCCCAACTGAGAATTGATAAAAGCCTAGGGGTTGACTAATTTCGGAAGACTTGTAACAATAGAGGAATTCGTCCACAATAAGAGGACGATCCCCCTCAAATACTTCTCTCCACAAAACTTGCATAGAGACGATAAGCCTCCATGCATTGGGGTTAAGCTGACAAGCTCCTAAACCTAACATAGTGAGTAACTCTCTAACGAAGGCATTGAGAGGCAACCTAAGTCCCCCCAAAAGGTAAGCCTCATAAATACCTATTCCAAAACAAGGATCACAACACCATTCACCACGAACGACCAATCTAGGATTAAGGTCATCTAGAATTGGGTACCAACTCCTAAGTGATGTAAGTTTTTTTTTCATCAGTTTTAGAGGAGACCCCAATTGCACAACTATACACGATCTCCTCCTCACCATAAGAAGAGGACGAAGGGGCATTTGCAAATGTGCCAGTCCGTGACCCAGAAGCCACTCTCATCCTTAACTCCTCCTGGAGAACCTCCAACGGGACCCCAGGAACTCCAGACGTGTATTGCTCGTCTGTCTTATTTCCCCCACTACTACTATCTATACTACTACTATCACTAGAATTTCTACCATAAGTATCGTGATACTCGTCTATCTCCTTATTGTCACTATTACTAGACGAGGATACTACGATTTCAGACATTGTGAAAAATTGAAGGAAAACCTAAAGACAAGATGGAGAGGGTACCTGGCTCTAAACGAAGGAGGCCTAAAGACAGAGGACTTCTAAACAAGACGCTGGATGGCAGAGGTCTGAGAAGAAAATTTGAGAAATGTAAGGGGGCAGGAGAGGAATTCTACTATTTATAGGTGACAGGCTTGGTCAACTGAAGCGACACGACTAACCAGAAAAAACCACATGGCACTTTTCTTGAAGGACGAAATGACATGATGGATGAACCTTAGGATCGTACCATGTGTCAATAATCAAAGACAAAATTTAAAAATTTAAGAATTCGAAAATTCAAAAAAAAAAAAAAATATATATATATATATATATATATATATATATATATTTTGGTAGACAACAGAAGTACAAGGGGGCAACTGATGGGGATAAATACAAGTGTTACTCGTCCTTATGTCGCTGTCCAAAACACAAGAGAAAATTATATCAGCTCGTCCAAGAACGAGAAGACATAAAGACATGTACATGAACGACCAAGTTATGCAATGAAGGAAACTTTCCATAGACGAGTATATCTATAGACGACATGCACATAGACGAATGAATCATACTTGGTGAGTTTTGTAGAAAATCCTCCATTAGACTCATATGAGCAAAGTATGACACGTTGCATGATACGTGGAAGAAATTCCACATACGACGCCCCATGTAACCCATTTTCTTTGTCAACCGCCAACATTACCCATGATGGTGATGGGTCCGAACAAATAGACCCACGTCTAACTCTCTATAAAAGGAATAAATTCCATTCTCCCAAGGTAAGTTCTAACCATTTACTATTTTCCATCTTTGTGTTCTAGAGAGAAAACTGACTTAACCATTGTAGGGTCCTCGGCCGGGTCACACCGGTCACCTTTGATAGTTCTTTCTTTCTTTTCAAGATTTACAGCCATCATCATCATAGTCCAGAGAATTTCAGCCTACTAATTTTCGTGTATCAACAATGATCAAACTTGTGAGAGAATTCCCATAAAAAAATAAAAAAATAAACTTGTGAGAGAATTTAAAAAAAAAAAAAAAGTATGTGAGGGTATTATAATAATTATCATAGAAAACGATATCAATTTTAATTATATTTACAATAAGCCATAATTAATCTGAAACACACTTATTAAAATTAATTTGTTTATGTAAACTTAAAAAAAAAAAATTTCTTATATAATTTTTTTATCAAATAGTTGTTTATTTATTTATTATAAATAGTAATAAAATTCATTAGTGTTTTGAGTTAATGGTAATGAGCATTCATTATAACGTGAACATTATCAATTTTAAATTACAAAAATATTATTTTGAAATCCTAATGACACTGGATTTTGTGAAACAATATATTTGAATAAATCATTTTTACTGTATAATTAAGCTAAATGAAATTGATACTAAATTGAATTTTTGGTTGGAAAAAATAATCCCTAACATATCAAAATACTTTTACAGCTTGTTTGGATGTTTTGGGTGGGGGGGGGGGGGAAGAGGAGTGTATAGGAAAATTATGGGTATTGGTCTTTAACCTTATTTAGACCTTTATTAAAAAGGGGGGTTCACTAATATTTAAAAGATCTAAATTGTTAAATTTTCCCTAACAATATCAATTTATTTCAAGTTTTGTAAAATTAGCAAACAAGTGTCATAATTGTCAATTTATATGACGATTCACCACTCTTATCCTATTATCACTTAATTTTTTTAAACATCCAAATAAATGGAATAAATATCTATTCCCCATTTTCCATACTTAATTTTAAAACATTCAAATAAGGGAAAGAAGTAATGATATCCCTCCCCTTTCTTATCCTTCACTCCTTGGCATCTAATATTCTCTCCTTTCAAATTTCCAAAACACTTAAAAATAAAATCCATGTCATGTACAAATCACATTTTCACTTTAGTTTCTAAAAAAAAAAAGTGCAGATCATACAATTACAAGTGAGCTCAACTTTGTCATAAGCTAATAGAGGCACCACCTTAGACGATAGATTTTCAAAATTAACAAAGTCATTAGTTTGTTGACAACCTACTTTTGCTAAGGCATTGCAGTGGTTTGCTCCTCAATATGGTCATGCAATCAATTAGAATAGGATCCATTGTAATATGAATAAACAAGTTTTTTTTTTTAACAAGTAAATTATCAATTCATTTCGACATCTAATTCAACATTAACGTAAGTGAATTAGGGTGAGCTCGTCCTTGAGTGCCTAGAGTTCAATCATGGCAAATGATGTTTTCCTTAGAGATGTTGAGAAGCTATTGATCCAATCACCATCTTCATTTCTCAGCAATCCTTCACCACCCGCAATACTCAAGTTACCCAATGAGGAACCATTATTGTTGAGATTGACCCAATTAATTAGGGGAGGGAAGTCCATTTCCATCTTTAATGCTTTACTCATGGAGCTTTGGGTTTGGACTTTGGAGTACTTGTTAGAAAGATGAAGTGGTTCCTGTGAAGCCATAGGTGCCAAACCAGTCCACTATTGGAAATAGAATATTCCCAAGGGATTAGTAGGTGCTTAGAAGAATAATGAGAGACACACTTGGAATGAGACCATTCCATTCCTCCAAAGGAATAAAAAAGAGAGATTCACAAAAGTTCCTCGCCATTGTGTGGTCTTGAAGAATATAAAATTATGGGTAGTGCATTTTATAAAAAGGCCACACAAAGAGCAAGTGGTATCAAGATTAAAATAATAAACAAAATGGTATCAACTTCTAACTAGTAGTTTCTAAAACAATTTAGCAACTACATGGGGTGTGACTTGATGGTAGGAGTCCTTGTCTCATCACTTAGAGATGAGCGGTTTGAACAATAGCTCAAGCAAGACCCGTGTAGTACACATGGTATTATCTATTGCCGTCACGTGGCATGGAGTTGATGAGCCCGCACCAAGAACCCACTTTTTCATTCAAAAAAAAAAAAAAGCAACAAAAAGAAAAAAAGTTTATAAAACAGGAATCTTACGAACAAGTAAGCCCAGCCCAAAAATCAATCCAAAGCCTTTTTTTTTTTTTTGAAGTCGGAATCCAAAGCCATTTATGATTTTAATATTTTATGTAGTAATAGTAGCCTAGCCTAGTAGGTATTAAGATGTACAAAGTCGAACAATATATGTCCAAAAAGCATGGCCCAGGACTAGGCCCAGGCCCAAATCTAATCCTAACGCGCATTCTCGCATTATTGTTTCTCAAAACCCTAGTAAGGTGAGTGAGGTCTCAAAAAGGGCGAGCGGCAAATCCCTTATAAAAAACCCTTCAAACCCTTTCATTTCTGCCTCTTTCATCGCTCACTCACTCTAAACTCTCTCTCTCCTCTCTCTCTCTAAAACCCTCCCCAAACCCTAGCCTCCTCTCTCTCTCTCTCACTCGCTTCCATGGAGTTTTGGGGTAAGCTTCTCATCTCCACTATCATCGTCGTACTTGTATTAGGGTTAGGGTTTCGTATTTCTGCTTGTATACCTTCGTCATACACTTCTGTCTCTCTCCTTTCTTTTTCTTTCTTGTCCTTAATATTTGTATTCTTGTTTCCCTGTTGTGAATATGATTGTTTGTGTTTTTTGTTGCCATGGCTGTGTTGTTATGAAGCTTGAAGCTACTCGTTGTTTTACCTACCCTGTTGTTGAAACTGGAAGTTGTTTTTGTAAAAATTGTTTTGGTTTTGGTAAAGTGCTTTGTTTTTGTTACTGTATGTTTAAGAATCGTGGTTCATGTTTCTCTGCTTATAGTTTTTGCTGTTTGGAGCTGCTTAGTTCTATAGTTCTATTGTATTTTTGTTGGGAAAGTGCTTTCTGGTTTTTCTGCTGACTTTGTCTCTGTTTCTCTACGTGTAAAAGCCGTGGTTTATATTTCTCATATTTTTGTTTCTTATGTATGGAGCTGCTTAGTTTTTATTTGGTAACTTGGTGTAATTCAAAATGATTTTCCAAAATGTTTTAAGTTTAGTAAAACGCAGGGAATTATTAGTTAGTGTTATTTTCTTTTGGTTCTCGAAAAGAATGAGATAAAGGAGAGGAAATAACCCCCCAAAGAATTAAACCCATATTTTAAAGCCTTTTTCCCTTATGCCTTTTGTGTTAGTTTGTGTGTGTTCTTTACAATCTAAATGAAAATGGAACTCCTGTGGTTCTAGATTGCCTTTATGATTTGCCGCCATGTCATATTTTCTGTTGTGTATAACATTGGAGCTGTGGAGCTGTGAGCCTTTTTGTCTCTACTTCCTATATTGTTGTGGTTTTAAATGGGGGAATTATTATGGTTCAGTAGTTTTTCCTGTTGTATGATTTGGTTGAATAATGTTTGTCACTTGCATTACATTTTTTGTTAATGATTGAAATCACTCTGTTGATTTACTAACTATTGTCAATAATGATGGGTATTGCTGGAGAGTTTCTTGTTTTTTGTTGCTCAACTCCTGCATCATACATGCCTGTTACCTTCCGCAACTTAGTAATGTACGGTCGTGGCAAATCCACTAGTTATACAATGTTGATAACTATTAGTGCTCTGTATCTGTTTTATCATATCCACTGGCATACAGATGTTGAATAGTTTCTTTTTGTGTTAATCTCAAGGTGTTGAAGTCAAGGCAGGGCAGCCTCTTAAAGTATCACCTGGAGAGGAGAAGCTCATTCATCTTTCACAGGTAAAAATTATTGTGTTTTTACTGTTGTTTTGTAGGGTTAATTGATATATTGCTGTCTAGTTTTACGTGTGTTGGAAATGTTTAAAATTATGCGTTTTGATTCAGGCATCCCTGGGTGAGTCTAAGAACAAGGGAAATGAATCCACACCTATCTTTGTGAAGTTTGGTGATCAGAAGCTTGTGTTGGGAACACTTTCCCAAGAGAAATTCCCTCAGCTATCATTCGATTTGGTTTTTGAGAAGGAGTTTGAGCTCTCTCACAATTGGAAAAATGGGAGTGTATACTTTGCAGGTTACAAGGCTGCTGCTATGTATGAAGAAGAATATCCTTAACATTTACCTAATTTTTTCAGCAAATCGAGTCTTTGATAGTTACTTTCTCTTGAAATTTGGTGCTTGTCTTAAGGGGTTGATGTGATAGCCCAATGCTAACATCCTAAAGTATTTACTGAACTTGTAAGCTGTGCATTTCTGCCAATGCATGTGGACAGAAAAGCTTAAAATGGATGGGCATCTTCCCTATAACTGTATTAGTTTTAGAAAATAACTGATCAATTGGTTTCCCCTATATTAGTTTATGTAAATAACTGATCATATTTTTGCGTCTAAAAAGCTGGTTACCTAATGAAATCATTATCATTAGGACACCGTATTTTGGTATCATTCTAACATGTGTTGTATATGGAAGGTCTGGTTCTCTCTAAATTATCTGTTGTTTCCTTGACTCTTTGGTCCCTTGTCTTTGCCACTGAGCCTGTTACTGGTGAGTGATAAAAATATGTTTTCTGAAATTTCTAATGTCTTTTCAAAATGTGATTGTGAAATATTTACCAATTTCAAACTTGTGCAGATTCTGATATGGATTCATTTGATGAAGAAGACGAAGAGCTGCCACTGAACATTGCAGAGAATGGTAGATGATGCTTCTGAGATCTAATTTTCTGTCAGCTGAATATTATTTTCTATTTTAAGCCCTTGCTGCCTCTGACTGCTAAAAAAATTTCAGGTAAGGCTGGCCCAAAGGTTGCAGCAGTTAAAAGTATTGCTGCACCTTCTGAAAAGCAGGTTAAGATTTCAGAACCAAGCAAAGATGATGAGGATGATGATTCGAGTGAATCTAGTGATGAGGTATACTGCTGTTATATTATTGTGGAAATTCTTCTAATCGGAATGTCATTGATACTCACTTTTGACCCTTAGGTGAATCACTTTGCATTGTTGTTATATGCATGAATATCTTCTGTTTATGGTTCTGTGGTAATTTGCCTTGGCTCAAATATAATTTGTTTTTCTACAAAAAGTAACATCAAAGGAATGTGTCTCTGCATTCTTGTTCTCAAATGGGACTAAAAATTGTGTTTGGGAGTGTTCTGATGGATCAATTTTTGTTTTGTCTATAAGCCCTTCATCTACATTTCTTCAACTTATTCTGATTAGGGGAAAAATTTTGGTTAGTGAATTTAATGCAAGATTGATATCAATGTGTTGTAGATTTTAATGGATAAAGAATTCTTACTTAGCCTGTCTTGGGTCCTTGCCTTAATGCAATGACTACTTTATGCAATTACAGCATTGCTAATTGCACCTTTATGTTGCTCTGTAGGCTTTACATTTTCTATTTTCATTCTGTTTTGAATATGCTAATTGAAAATAATTTTACCAGCTTTAAATTTTAATGTGTTGCAGGATGATGATGATGATGATATTAGTGGTGATGAGGATGGGGATATGTCTTTTGGTTCTGCTGAGGATGATGATGAGTCTGATGATGAGCCTGAAGAGACACCTAAGAAGGTATAGAAATATATCTTGTATTCTCTATAACTCTCTCTTCTATCTATTTGAATATTTTCACATTGCTGATGTTTTTACAAATTTTTGATACCACCTCTTTTTGTTGAAGGTTGAATCGAGCAAGAAGAGACCTTCTGAATCCGCAACTAAAACTCCAGTCCCTGCTAAAAAGGCAAAAGCAGCTACTCCTCAAAAAACTGGTGAGTTTGTTTCTATGTTGTCCAAATTTGTGGTTGCTTGCTTTCTATATGTTTGTTGTTCTAATAGTCCTTTGACCTAATGGCACCTTAAACTAAGGGTCCAGGGGTTTGATGATCATGTTTTGTCCCTACAATCAAAGTTGACCTTCCATTTCTTATTCTGGTTTTGTGTTATTTGTTTTCTAAAAAACCTACAGATCACATGGAAAATATCTATTTTTGCAACAGTTCCACTCTCTTTTCATGTGTGTTTAATTCCATGTCAATTGTCTCATCTCTTGTCCATGCTGATAAGTCATGCCTTTTGTTGTGGCATGATTGGAATCAATATTTTTTCTGGAAATATGTATTTTCCTGTGACATGATTGGAATCAATAATTTTCTGAGTAAAGCTTACTAAACTCTGCACCTTCAACATGATTTCCTATTTTTTGTTTATATGCTTTAGATGGTAAGAAGGTGGGTGGTCATACAGCAACTCCACATCCTTCCAAGAAGGCTGCAAAGACTCCTGCAACTAGTGAGCAATCTAAGCAGAAGTCCCCAAAATCTGGTGGTGCATTCTCTTGCCAGACCTGCAGCAGGTATGTTTACTCACACCACTTTTCTCCAATTCTATAACTGATGTTGCTTTCTATTCTCACATGCGTCTCTATATATGCACAGGACTTTTGGCTCTGAAGTCGGTCTTCAGTCCCACACAAAGGCTAAGCATGGTGAAAACTAGTGACTGGGCTATCACAACATTTGCTGCTGTAGCATGATCTGGATTTCTCTGGAAATGGATTTATAGAGAGCTAGGGGGTTATTAGATTTTGGCACCATACATGAGAGAGGGTTCTAGTTGAATGTCCTGTTTTTGGAGTTTGTCTTTCCGGATTTAGTCCTCATATTTTTGGATAACGTAAAACGAGGTTATTTTTACTGTGTTATTATGATTTTTTCTTCTTGCTTCGGTAATCTGCTTTAATTTACATAACATGGGAGAATGATGGAAGTCTTGGGAAGGCATCGGTTGCCATTTGAATCTGGCCATTTGCCAAGAGAGTTGAACAAACTATTAAGTATGAATGTGTCGGATCCAAGTAGGGTTGTGTCTTTCTCAAATGAGAGAATTTGGCTGCAATTGTTTGATATAACTAAGTCAAAATCATTACTTAAAATAAGCACTTTAAATAAGCACAGATATGGCATCATTCGTCAAAATAAAAGCTTTACATCAATAGTATGGTCTGTGAAACTCCATAATGAATTGTCTATGGTATGTAATGATTATTTAATACCTGAATTTGTTTCTTATTTGTTTTTGGAAGAATTTATCAAAATTAGTAGTTAAGAAAACTGAGAATTGAGGCGAAATCAAAGTTCAAAACTAGGTTATGCAAAAAACCAACAAGAAGAAGATTGGAGAAGATCAAGTGTGTGAGTTAACAAGGCTTTCGCGCTTTGAAAGAAACGTCTTGCTCACAACCCCTTCAAGCCTGGTACTCATGAAGTCGCATGAATCTATTCTTAGGGGTGAAGGAAAAATAAGTTCCCTGAAAATGTGCAGTTCTGTTTTTGACTTTTTGGAGCCCAGATCCACATAACGAGCTAAGTCGAAACCTATTCAATATCGTGTGCATTGAAAATTACTTAAAACATGGAAGAGAGAGGGAGAGAGGGGACGTTTGATTTATTTTCAGAACGCATAATATTTTTGCTTTTCAGAATTGCATATGTTTTGCAAGTAAATGATCAGAAGTTTGTCCTTTTGCAAATCACTCTAAATCTAACGCAAATTATAGAAGTTGGTCTGTCATTAATATTCAACTAGTAAGTTGCTTATGCAATACACACGGATAATTTTGTGATATTTTATGTAAAACAATTTTGAGTAATATTGTACATAAATTATAAGGAAAAAGTAAACTAAATTGGAGTAACGAAACATATACATTTAGAGATATTAAAAATGAATTTAGTGGCTTTACTGTATATTTGCAGCGTTCTTAAGGAAAGATTATTATTATTATTTTTTAAATCATGACCAAAAATAAATGCAAAAGAGTAACGGGATCATAAAAATAAACTAATTTGTGTTGTGTACTCATATTTCATACTATGAAATAAAAGTATATCCAACTCTCTGATTATCTTCCACTCATTGATAGTGCGACATTAAGACATGGTGTGGGCAAGTGTGTATGCATGTGTCTTATAGATGATTTAAAATTAAATCATGGTAGAATATGACTTTACATTGCGCACCAAATATTCTCTTTACTTATATATCCAAAATAAAAACTAACTAACCAAATTACCTAAACCTAAATCATATTTAAGCCCTTAATTTAAAAAGAAAAAAAAGATTACCAGTTGGGCTTTCGGTGTCTTGATTGTGGTGGGAGGCCAGTATAACGGAGGTGGTGACTCCTCAGATTCCTTTTTCTCTCTCTTTCAAATGTTTTGTTAGTCTCAGGTATTTTATTTTGCTAATATATAGTGAAATAGTGTCTTTTATTTAACAATCCACAACATTTTTGTATCTCTCTATCTCTCTCTAGAGTCTTATTTCATTAGTTATTACTATTAATCCTTACTTTTTTCTTTTTCTTTTTTTAAATACTAAAACAGTGGGTATGCTAGAAGACATGAAGAATAGTGAAAGGTGTGGTGTAAGCTTAGGCAATTAATGAGATATTAATGAGATAACAATAAAATAAGATAATGTGAACTTTTGGGTAACAAAAAAAAAAAAACTTAATAAAAGAGGTAAAAAAGGCTAGATGCAAAATTAGAGTGCCACTTGACAGGACCTCATGCACTCTCGCATGAGATCTCTGAGAGAGACATCTGTAACAACTTTTATTCTACAATATTCCTCAATTTTATTTATTTTTTACTCATTCCTTGAACTGAATAATTGTAATGGTTATGTGTGTGCAATTTATAATTATTGTTTCACTGCATATTTATAGCCTTCTCAAGGTGAGATTAATTTTTTTTTTTTTAAGTCATGAAACCAAAAATAAATGCAAAAGAGTAACAGGACCATGAAAATCAAATAATTTGTGTTGTGTTCACATATTCAATACTATGAAATAAAAGTATGTCCAACTCTCTCACTGTCTTCCACTCATCGATAGTGCGACATTAAAACATGGTGTGGGCAAGTGTGTATACACGTGTCTTATAGATGATTTAAAACCATGGTAGAATATGGTTTTACATTGCGTACCAAATATTCTCTCTACTTATATACCCAAAAAAAAAACTATCCAACCAAATTACCCAAACCTAAATCATATTTAATCCCCTAATTAAAAAGAAAAAAAAAAAAAAAAACCCAAAGGGGTTTCAGTGTCTTAATGGTGGTGGGAGGCCAATATGACGGAATTGGCGGCCCCTCAGATTTCTCTTTCTCTCTCTTTCAAATGTTTTGTCAGTTGCAGGTCTTTTATAGTGAAACAATGCGTTTTGATTTTGTAGTAAAACAATGTGTTTTATTTAACAATCCAGAACATTTTTGTGTCTCTATTTCTCTCCAATGCCTTATCTGGTTAATTAGTACTATTAGTCCTTAATTATTATTTTTTGATTTTTTTAAAATATTAAAATGGTGGGTATGCTAAAAGACATGAAAAAGAGAGAAATGTATGATGTAAGCTTAGGCAATTAATGAGAGACTAATGAGATAACAGTAAAATAAGTTAATGTAAACTTTTGGGTAACAGTAAAAAAAACTTAATGAAAGAGGTAAAAAAATGCTAAATGCAAAATTAGAGCATCACTTGGCAAGACCTCATGCACTCCCGCATGAGATCTCTGCTTTTATATATATATATATATATATATATATATATATATATATATATATTGATGGTTATTCCTTTATAACTCCTAATCACTAATCAACAAGAGTCTCAAAAAACTTTGTGATAGGACTTTATCATACATACAAAATAAGCATAGATATATATATATATATATATATATATATTTTAAAGGATATTGCTATTGTGTTCATCCTTATAAGAATTTAAGCATAGATTAAATTTTCATTATTTTTGACAATTTTACTTTGATTCCTTTATAATTTATATATTGTGTTGATTTAAATGAATTTTTTCTCAAGCTTTCAGATGATGGATTTTAGATAAGATGTTCAACTTTTATACACCAAGCATTAATTGTAAGTCTTGTACATGGAACAAATAAAGATAAGGAATTAAGAATATGGTCCATTTTGGTCGACCTTAGCTTGATTTGTCTAGACATCAATTTTTTCACTTGCCAAAAGTCCGACTCGTTTTAGGCTGAAGTTTCCTTGATTATTACTTGTATACAAAATTCCAAGATCATTAAATTGAATAGGTCCCTTACTAACCTAACCAATTGGAATAGGATGAAATTTCTTCCCAACCACACTAAACGTTGCGTACACTCTAAATTTTTTCTGCATCTCATAATGATACGTTGTTGATAGGTGTCATCCAAGTCCAACATAATTGAGAGTTGTAATTGAGATTATGGCCCAAAAGCTTTACTATTCAATACTTTGCGAGAAAAACTAACACTCATTTAATGTAACAGGAGACTATGGAATTTGACATTGTATACACTAGGGTTTGTTCTTGATGTTGTGAAATTGCTGTTGGTACTAAAAACTCTAGTTTGATTAATTGACAAGTCATGTTCTTTAATCTTGAAAAGTCTACAAAGGAAAACTTTTATATTCCTACAATAAATGTTTTGGAGAGAAAATTGTTAGCCCCCTCATCCCATTGGGACCCCCCTATTTATACAAAGGAAAAATGGTTCAATATTCCTAAGAGTGACTTAGTTACATGGAATTTTTGTGCAATTGTGCCTAGATTTCTTTTAAAAATTTAATTATAATTTTAAACTCTAATTTGGTGATTTTTATATGATTTTTGTGGTTTGATTTTGATTCAATAAAGACATATTAGCCAAAAGAAACGAAGGTAGAGCTATTAAAGAAATATGTACTTTTAGATTAGCAATTACAGATGGCTAATGCTGCATTGTCATTTGTGGTTGTGGTATGAGTAAGCGGTATGTTGTTTGGGCGACTGATTGAGGCAAAGCAATTAACCATATTAAAAGGGATTAGCAATTTTTTCTTTCTCCTTTACCATTTGTGGTATGTATATGCCTTTTTCACATATGCTCAAGTGAAGTACCCATTATGATTTCCCTTAATTATGATAAACATATTAATTTTTTTAAAAGAAGTTCTATATTTATTAAATGAGATATATATATATATATATATATATATATTTGTCGAGGGCCATCTAGCTAAATTGGCACCTCCATATATACGAAGTGTCTGGGGTTTAAGGGAGAAAATGTTCAAATTGCAGGAGTCAGGGAAAAAATGTTCAAGTTGCGGGGTTAGCAGCATATTGTAATTATTTCTAAATAAAAACAAAAAAAGATATTGAGATATATATTGTTTTCCTTGAGCTAAAGCAGTTGCAATGGAAGTGTAGAGTAGATGGTTTTTTTTTTTTAGTCCTTGAGTATTTTGGATTGTTTCAAATGAGTAATGGCTCCTCTTAGGCTCCTAAAATTTTTGGTTTATTGATTTTGCTATCTATAACTTTGATTCTTCTTTACCTAATAAAGTTTGGAATTTTCTGTAAGTACATTTTTTCTTCAAGAAAATGAATAGAAATCTCCCTTCATGTTCATGCTCATGTTAATGTTCATATTTGTATCTTTTGCAATACTCAATAAGTTGTTTACTCATTTTATGAATTATCAATTGTAGTTAAGAAAAAAAGTATAAACGCAATACTATCCAATTAAACTAACATGAAAAATTAAATCTATTAGATTAAAAAAATGGACAAGAAAATGAAAATTTCACAAAAAATTTCTTAAATAGAATTAAAATAATTTTTTCTCAATATTGTTTATCAAGCAATCATGTACGACCTAACAACATTCCAATCATTACGTGCATAGCGGGGTGATGAAATGGTTGTTCAGTTTATTTAAGAAATGTGATTTAGCTAATAGAAATTAAAAAAATATAAATGTATTTCATAAAATTAACAAAATTTATCATAAAACCCTTCATTGTATTTTTTAAAATCACTACATAAAAATGAAAGAAGTTTTTTTCCCAAAAAAATGTTCTCCAGTCATAATATTTACCAAAAAAGATCATACCAAAAAAAATCATGCAACGCACAGGCCAATAACTAATCTATGTACATAATTAAAGCCAAAACTGAGAGAAAATCCAATTAGATTCTAAATTGGATTCCAATTGTTGTCTAATTTTGCTCCACGTGTCTAATTTAAGGGTTTTTTTTTTTTTTTTTTTTAATTTTTAAACATTGATTCCAAATACCTATGGACTCACCATTCCAAATACATTGCAATATACTTTTTTTTTTTTTTTTATGACATAGTTTTTTTGATGAGATAATGGCTCCTAAAAAAGGGCCATCTATGGGACTGTGATTTCATGAACAACATGTAATTTTAAATAGAGTGATGGTAGGTTGCTATACATACATATATATATAGCCAAAACTGAGAGAAAATTTAATTAAATTCTAAATTGAAGTCTAATTTTGCGCCACGTGTCTCATCTAATTTTAAAATTTGTATGTCAAGTGAATTATTAGGTGCAAAAATCAGAGAGTTTAAATTCAATTAGATTCTAAATTGAATTTTAATTGGAGTTCAATTTTGCGCCATGTATCCCATCTAATATTTTAATTTTTGTAGCAAGTGAATTATTTCGTACAAAAATCGAAGAGTCTAGAATCAATTAGATTCTAAATCATATATATATATATATATATATATATATATAATTGTGATTGTGATTGTTTTTAAATGTACGTGTGCATATGCACAAGGTTACACACTACTTTTATTAAATGATTTATTACCTTGTTGACATGACACGAATTATATTCATTACCATGTTAGTTTACAAGATTTTTATAATATAATTGGTAATAACTTTAACTTCTTAACAAAAAATGATAATGTAAAAAATTGACATTTGGCTTTTGTTTTTTAAATTTTCATTTTAAAATTAGGTAAATAGTATGTTTATTAGATGATGTTCATGAGCACTATAACTAAAAAGTAAAGACTTAAACCCCATTTGGTTGAGGAGAAAGCAGAGGAAAAGAAAAGAAAAGAAATTTTCAATTTTTGCTAATAAAATGACATCTCATTTACTTATGGAGATGCAATTAATATATTTTCAAATATTTTATTTTATTTTCTAATTAAGGACACATGATAATTCAAAGGATAGCTTAGATGGCATAAAAATATTATTTTGATATTAATGTTAGATACATCAATTCTTTTCATGTACCACTTAATAATAAGGATTATTTTGATACAATACCAAAAGTTTAGAAACAAAATTGACACGTTTAAGATGGTAAAAACCATTTTGATACATAGTACAAGTGCTAAAGACTAAAACGGTAATTAAACATGTTTTTTACATATTTTTATTAAAGATTAAATTCTATAAGGATGTGGTTTAAAACCCAAGTTTTATACCCTTCAATTCCAACATGCCACATCATCTTATCACGTATTAAAGAATAAGAACAACCACACTCAATTAATTATAATGCTCATCTGAAAATTCAACCAAATTGAGAGTTTATTAATATGTTATTAATTGTGGTATGATTTACTGAGTTTTAAGTAAAAAGCTGATATGACATTTCTTATTGGATGGTGTAAAACATTAATTTTGCACCCCATTCTTACCAAATTTAGACTCTTTTTATTAATATCCTCAAAACACTTTTTTTTATTAGCTGAATTTGGAAATTAATATCCTGTTTGGTTGTAAGGGAGATGAAAAGGAAAGAAGGGAGGAAAAAGTAAGGGAAGGGAAAGGGAAGAAGAGAGAATTGTACATGGAAGGATTGCATTAAACAATTTCTTCAAAAGAAAGGTATTCTTTGAAAAAATAATGGGACTGTATGAAGGATTGTGCTAAGAAAATTTCTAAAACACAAACTTTTCTCAAAATTATGGGTTGTGAGAAAAGTATGAAACTTCATCAAAAAAGAAAAAAAGTATGAAATATTGGCAAATCGGTCAAATTGTGTATTCTTACTTTTTAATAAAAAACTGAAAAGTGAAAACACTTAGGACCATCACAACACATTAATATAGAAAAACTTAATGAAAGAGGTAAAAAAAAGGCTAAATGCAAGACCTCATACACTCCCGTATGAGATCTCTGCTTTTATATATATATATATATATATTGATTTTGAGTCAGGTTGGTCCTCGTTTTAAGATATATTGATCAAAATGATTTTGTGAGATCCAAAATGGGGTATTGATAATTGAGTTTTTTTTTTTTTTTTTTCATTTGGCCTTAAATTTTTAACAATTTCGTTAGTGGTGGTACTTGCAAAACAATGTGAAAAAATAGCATCTTGAGTTTTTAAGACTCAAGTTTCATGATAAAACTCGAGTCTTAAATGCTCGAGTTCCTGAGCTGGCAAGCAAAAATTATCCGCGTGGAATCCACGTAGAACTTGAGTTTATAATACTCGAGTTCCGAGTTCCTCCTCTGCACTTCTTCTTTCTCATCTGCTTCTGCAGATTCTTCCTCCTCTATTTTTTAGATCATTCTGCTCCTATGGATTTGCCCTTTGTTTTTCAGATTGTTCTGCGTTCTCCAAATCTCTATTTTTCTTCCTCGGATCTGCGTTTTCCAGATTGTATTCTCTGTTCTTCTTCTTCTGTCGGATCTAGTTCTTTAGTTCTTCAGATTGTCTTCATCTTCATCTTCGTTCTTCAAATACTTCTATAGAACTCGAGTTTGAGAAACTCGAGTTCCACGTGGATAAATTACTCCACCTCAGCAATAGAACTTGAGTCTTTGAGGCTCGAATTTGTCGCCGAAATCGAGCTTCACAAACTTGAGATGCTAGTTTCCTAAACGGTTTCAAAACCTTGCTAACTAACGATATTCTCTCCCAAAATTATGCTAGCCTGCAAATTACCTCTGATAATTGATATTTGTCCCCCTTTTGTTTGGCTTCTTATGAACACAGGGTGCCGTTTCCAAGTTCCAACAAAAAAAAAGGGCTTAAAAATAAGGAACACCTCATTTTGGTTTTCTTGTTTACTGATGTTTGGTCGCTGGAGCGATTGGAAAACATGTGTCGTTAAGTTTGGAAAGTTGGTTTGTCAAAAATTAATGTTTTGAGTGATTGGAGCAGCGTTTGTAAGGTGGAAAGTAGGTTTGGCGTCGAAGTCGACAATGGAGAAGGTATTGAAGCCGGAGCAGCAGGTGCATGATAGAGAATGAGAAAGGGCTTAAACAAATCTCATTCTGTACAAAAACAATTTTTTAGTTCAGTATGACCTTTCACCCAAAATTGATCGAAAATGCCAGAACAATTACAAATGGCTTGATATTTCAGCAGAACTTGAAAGTTGAAAGGGGGGGGGGGGGGGGGGGGGGGGGGGGAATAAATGCACTGGACTGAGTATCAGTATGGCAAATACCGACCATATTGGCTGAAATGAAATAGCATTCAAAATATTTGCAAAACACAATACACAAAGGCTAAAAAGTTGAATAGTTTAATACACAATGCAAATCCTAATGATGTCAATAACGATGAACCCAATTAACAATCCCAAAGCTATTACAAACCCAAAACACAAATAACATCAATTGCCAAATAGCAAATGTTTACACTGCAGCCATATCCCTGACCTGCGACGTGACCAGAAAGCCATCAATATATTTCAAGACCTCACCTACGACTCTCAGAAGCTAAGAATTTGGTTGCAGGTGCTTTCCTTCTCATGCATAAACCCTTCCTGCTGCTGCACTCAACAACCTGTACATAAATTTCATGGTAAGCTGCAAATAAAACAATATTGGTCCTTAGAAGCAGGGATACCTGAACCTGCAAAACTCATAACATGTAAGATCATTAACTTCCCCAAAAACTATGGTAAAGTAAGGTAAAAGAGAGTTCATAGAAAACTAAACCAAAGACAGAACCATGGAAATTTGATCGTTCCCCTGATGTGTGGTGGTTTTCACAGAGTCCCTGACAGTAAAATCATTCATGCATATACTAATATCCCATATCAAACAAAAAGTTCCACACATGCTTATGGTGCACACTATTGAATTTGGCTCCCAGCAAGAGTAAATCAACAAACAAAAATAGACTTTCTCAAAGATTTCCATTGTGTTGACTAAAGGAGACAAACTTAACCAATTACTTCCTTAAAATTGTATGTCTAACATTATTTAAATTGACACCATGCCTCCGTATATCCTCTATAGTAAGAGTTCTACCCATTGGGCTGGTGGCATAAATTCCACATAGGAGCGCGCGCGCGCACATATATACAATTCTGGAAAAAGGACACTTCAGAAAAATCTAATCAAAGGATGAGTTTAAGTTTAAGATATCATATAGGTGGTTAGGTTTGTTTGATTTAATGCACCATCAATTACAGTTAGTCAAGGGATTCTAAATAAAAGAATTGACTAGTTTTGCTGTCTTTTTATTTTATTTTTAATTTGTAACTACACTCGCTCACACCCAGTGGATCCTAATCCTACAAGGAACTGACTAGTTGACAATTTGACAATTAAGGATAAAAGAGAGCAGTTTAAGAGGGAAATAGGGCGGAGATGAAATGGTTAAGTCTTGATAGCAGTTGGTCTTAAAAAGGAATGCAAAGACTTAGATGGAAGATAGAAGCAAAAAAACTGGTTTCAGATGATAAAATAGTTTCTTTGAAGCCTATCATGAGATAAAGCATGCATTGAAGCATACAGCAAGCAGTATGTATGCAGACGAAAAGGCACAGCCCACCCCGCCCCCACCCCACACACCCAAAAAAAAAAAAAAAGGAAAAATAACAATTCAAATTCCATATCAGAACTGTGAACCTGCACACCACCTGCACAGTGGAAAATGGGCTGTAAGCTATTTTTATTAAATTGGTGGTCCTTGATGAAATGTAACTTTCTCCCAATGAAGCAAAGACTATCAAAATAACAAAGAGAAAGAGGAAACGAACCGGATACTGTTAAAAGGATCAGTAATTATATTTTTCTTGCTGTGGAGGTGGCTGCTGCTGGTAGCCATAGTACTGATCTCCATTCTGCATATTAGCATTTTCTCCATCATTTTTGACCTTACTAGCATTTTCTTGCTGTTGTTCTCTTTCCCTATTCCATTGTTCAATTTTGGCACGCCGCTCTTCACTGCCTTCCCTAACTGGACTGCGGTTCCTCCTTTCCCCAGGGCTCCTGCTTCTGCTTCGTCCTCTCCTATGGCCAGGGCTTGTGGTCCTGTGCCTCCTGCTCTGACTTTCGTGATAATAATCCCTTTCATCATACCTTTTGCTAGAACCACGTCCCCCATGAGAGCGCTCTTCATATTCGACTGCGGCTGTGCCTTCGTCGGTACCTCCCAAACAATTGCCGCCTTAACTCCCTGAAAAGATCAGATTAAATGAATTACAATCAGATGCAACACTTTCAGACAGAGCATAACATGTTTAGGTATTGCGGAGAATATAATATATCATAGAGGACAGTTTACCTGCTGATCCTTTTCAAGTGCATAAAATTGCAGTATCCACCACGGTTGCAAGTGTTCTCCTCATACTGCCTACAAGTGGCTTCACGAAAGTCTGTCACTGGAGAAAAATCAACAATGATGGGACGGCCTGCAATTTTTGGTTCCCAAAGTGAGATAGACGTGGACCATGTTTTGATTATCTCTAATTCCAGACATGACTGCCAAAACTACTAATGGTGAGTTTCACGCGCACGCACCTAGTGGGTCTTGAACCCACAACCACACCCTCCATCCCATTATTATGGGAGAAGAAAGTGTCAGTTGAGCTATAGCTCATTAGCAAGACTAAAGTTTTTTAATTCATATTTTAAAGTTTTTGGTTTCGGTGTAAGCCAAATAGTAATACAATCATGAGAGCAAAGTCCAATTTTAAGCTTCTTGACAAAAGATGCATGAAACCAATATAAAAGTACACAGTTGTAAGGATAAAGAAACCTTCTACAGTATGTTCAGAATGGAGAGTGAAAGGGAAGGGTGGCCTACTTGTCTTCTCCCTACCCATCTCTCTCCATGTCCCCCACTCTGCTTCAAAGAGCATTTTCAATACGACAAGTGTCCTACATATTATAGCCAATCCAATCATAATATGAGGAAGTTACACATGAACCCTATGGGTCTTGAACGCGAGATTTTACAATCTATCCCTTAATTAATGAAAAAAAAGTACCATTTGATTTTGAGCTAGAGCATATTGAGAACTAGCATAAACAGAATTTAGACTACAAATATTCGATAAATAAAAAATCCCACACTCAATCTAAAATAAGTGGAAAAAGAAAAACGAACCAGCATAAAACCTTCCAGTCAGATTGCGAAGTGCATTTGCAGCATGTTCTTCCTCTCTGAACTGAACATAGACATTACCCACCTGCCAAAATATATAAAATCAATGTTCTTCTCATTGATAATAAAACTACATTTGGCTCTCAATTGCTAAAATTTAGATACATATATCTATAAATAAAAGTGTATAAATTTATCTTTGCTCTTGATATCATCAGACCAAGACACTCAATTGGTATATGGTGTAGGCGGGAGTTCAATTGGTTTTTTTTTTTGTGTAGGTGGGTATCGAACTCCGAATCTTTTATTCAAAAACAATAAACTTTACCGGTTGAGCTAACTGAAACCACTCCGAATTTCTTATTCAACGTACCAACTGGAACCCAAAGTATAAATTTTTACATAAAAGTATAAGGCTAACAATTAATTAAATTAACCAGACATTCATAAGATTAAAATGAACACATAGTCATACCAAATCCTAATAATAACAATAATAATATATTTACTTTCTAGTACCTAAATAAATGTTAAATATTTACACATAATATTCAATCTTAACTAGTTTGGAACAGGGGCGGTACCATGTGATCGGCAAGGTTGTCACAGACATTGAGGCTTTCAATCTCGCCGTACTTGGTGAGCTCCTCAAAGAGATCTTCATAGAACTCCTCGAAGTGGGTTTGAATGGTGCGAGGGTCGATGGGCTGGCCATGAGCGTCGACGCCAGGCGTGATCATGTCAGGGCGCTGGTACATGTTGGAGAGGAGAAGGGTCGGGCTCACGCTGGGCTTCGTGTGGAGCCTCGAGCACCGGTCGCCGTGTCTGCACGCTCCGATCTTGAAGTAGAATGGGCAGTTCACTCTGTCTTTCTCCGTCCCAAATATCGACGCCAAGTGCTCCGCCATTTCCCAACACCAAAACACAAATTTTTTGTGACCAAATATATAACTGTGATTCTTTCTCTGTGACTGTGTTTGTGCGTTAGATTTTTTTGATGATACGCGTTTTTGTTTGAACTAAGAAAGAAGGCGTGTGTGTTGTGGAAACGGATAAGTGATAAACACAGAGAGAGAGAGAGAGTGATGATGTAATCAGAGCCGTTCCAAGATTCTCTTTGTTACTTCTAGATGCTTCGTCGCGGAACCAAATACAACACATGTCACGGTTAATAGTAATTAGCCGGATGTATTTGAACAACGAGCTGGTTTGCCCGAGAGGTTAAGGGGGAAGACTTAAGATCTTCTGCACATAAGTGCGCGTGGGTTCGAACCCCACAGCCAGCAATCTTTATAATATTGCTTTTTGTATTTTTATTTTTCAAAATAAAAAAAAAAAGACCAAATTTAAAAAACATGACGAAGAAGGCAATGCGTTTGCCGGGAGTCGAACCCGGGTCTATTGCTTGGAAGGCAATTATCCTAACCGTTGGACTACAAACGCCTTCGATTGATTTTCGTGCTATTGTCAAATTGAAGTAAAAGGGCTGATATATAAGGTTTATTCCCTAACTTTTCACTTTTAATAACACTTAGTTGCTAAGACCCTTTTAATATGGAAATGTCCAGGGTTTGAATCACCCTTCCTCATTGTAATTGTCGAACTTTATATATGTATAAAACTGTTCAATTGAGTTGGTTGTAGGCCTTATGTGATCATGAGATATTTGAGAGCCATAAACAAGCAAGTACCATGTTAAAACTAAATTAAAATTACGTCTTAATCCGTTTAGATTGACATCATACCATTTTCGTGATACTCTAGCAATTCTATCATATATAATAACTAAAGCAAGAAACTTTTCTATTGGGCCAAATCCGGATAGCAATTCTATCATTTTTTGGGCCGAATCCTCAGTTCCCATAATTCCAAGTACAAAAGCAAGAAACTTTTCTGTTGGGCCAAATCCGGATAGCAATTCTACAATTTTTTGGGCCAAGGCCTCAGTTCTCATAAATCCAAGTACAAAAGCAAGAAACTTTTCTATTGGGCCAGTGGACTACTATTTTGTGCCTGTTTTGACATTGAAGGGTAGGTCAACTAAGTGTTGGATATGAATATATGGTGCAACTGCAAAAGTGCCACCAAGACAGATTGCTGGGAAGGGAATTTGCATGTGGTAAACTGGTAATTTGCTATCATACTTCATAATTGAAAAGTCGAGCAACCCACATTCAATCAGCCGAAAGTGTCAGGCTGCCATGTTTATTAGCGGAAAAATCTCTCATGCGTTAGGCGTATGAGACCTCTCTCTCACTGACAAGTGGATCCTATGCCAACTCATTTATAATTAGCTCCATAATTAATAATAGTACATTTCCTATCTTAGAACCGACTTTTTATGATAAGCATTCCCATTGATTCATGTAATATATATATATATATATATATATATATATATATATATATATATATATATATATATATATATTTTGTTTATTTTAATATAAGAATTTATTTTTTCTATTTTACATACTCATTTTTTTAAACGCCACACGTTATGTTATCTATTTTACACTTTATTTCATTAAAATATCAATTTTCATTGATTTTTGTAATTGTTTCTTTCTCTTCATACACAACAACCATCATTAACTCTCTTATTTCGTCATTGGAATACGAAAAGAAAGAATAAAAACTAAATGAAAAATAAATAGTGTTAGTATAAATTTACACAATTACTATAGCATAAATTTACACAATTACTATAACAAATTTATAAATTTACACAATTATATACAGACTAATGTAGGTCTTTTTAGACAAAATTAATTATATATAAATTTTACACTTTTTTTACTATACACCAATGAGTGCTATTATTTATAAATGCAATAAGACAGTTGCTAAAGAAAAAGAAATATGCGAGAAAGGTAATTGATAATTATACAAAGAAACTACATGAATGTACCACAAAGAATGTCGGTAGTTACTTGAACTCATAGTGTTGTAGACTTAGGGGAAATACGTATGCTTGAGATTTGCAAAAAATGAGACACACACGAAGACAACTGGTCCTCCCACATGAAACTTTCTCTTATCCTAAATAATTAACTTTGTCACAAGTTTTCAAACAGCACAACATTTTTTGGCTATTTGGAATCATATAAAAGTGACTTGGGGTTTGGTTGCTATCAAATCGGTCCAATTAATGCATAGCAAACAAGAAGAGAATATTTCAAACGAAGGTGCCGAATATTGACATTAAATAGCTGACCCACATGTAGGAGATAATGGGCCTAAGGCTAAGCTGTACACAAATTATGGGCATTAAACGTGACGTGATATGTGGATGCTTTCATTTTATAATTCGAGCTGGAAATTGGAACCGTTCATGAGAAAATACAGAAACACTCCCTATTCAGCGGCCCACGTGATAGGGCCTGACAAAACAAAATTTATAATGTAACCATATATAAAAATATTTATATATTGGGTTACTTCTCAAATGATTCTCTTGTGTGAGCCTGGAGGCACGTGCGTTTGTGTCAGTAGATAGTGTGTGTGTGTGTTTTTTTTGTTTATCTTTCTATTTATGAAGCAGTAAATTAAATATCATGTGTTGAATTAATTTTTTTTCATATCATAAGAAAGAAAAAACTTTTGCCTGTCTATTTTTTTTAAAAAAAAATTATAAATTGCATGTTCTTTTCAATTTAATTATTCAAGATTCATTTTGAGCGTGAGTTCCAGCTAACTTAACTGGTAAATCAGACCAAGACACTAATCAATTTTTGGTGTAGGCATGAATTGATCCCCAGATCTCTTATTCAACCATCAGAGATTTTATCCGTTAAGCTAACTGGAACCCACAAAGTCTCTAATGATTGAATGATAAATTTGAGGTTCAATATCCGCTTACGTTAAAAACCGATTGATGTCTTGGTTTCAATCCGTACCATTAAATCCAACAAAATGACATAAATTTGAAAAGTGAAAGATATTAAAACTAATTTTCAAGAAAGAAAAAAAAAAAACTAAAAATGTTGATTTAATAGAAAATTGGAAGTTGGAAGGTAGTTTTCAAGACAAGCCTTTGATGAAAAAGACATTGGGATAAAACATTAAGTGGTATGATGACTTGGAATTTTAAAAGGAAGAAGAAGAAGCAATTTCCAGGAAAACCTTCCCCAGATTACTGCTCATTCTCCGAGACTTGCTGTGTGTGGGTGAAAGATGCTAGGGTAAACGTCATAGAAAACCACTTTGCATATGACATTACGAAATGTTCGCTGTGATTGTCGGCCTTTACACATCATTGGATCTAATATTTGGAAAAACCTCTCAGATGGAAAAGCATCTAAGCAATCTTGTAATATAATTAATCCCAAGTGAATTTTTGTATTCCACATTTCCACTTTCTATTTTTCTTTTGTTTATTTAGTTTTTTTTTTTTTTTTATAGTCTTCGTTAAGAACTCTACCTCACCCAACTTAAAAAATTCACTTTCAAATACTATTAAACAACAGAATGGAATGGAAGTCGTAAAAGACAACTCATCTACATTCTATAAACAGTAACAAATTGAATAGTGGATAAGTAGCTTCCACAGATCTATTTTCTTGATTGCGTGTCATGTGTGAGATCCATGCAGTGTGAGAAAAATGATTTATCGCAACACATGTTTTTTTGAAAAGTTTAAGATAAAAATGTATCTACAACTTTTCTTGTTTAATAACAATAGCGTGTCATGTGCAAGATCCACACAGTGTGAAAAAAATGATCTGTCGCAAGACATGTATTTTAGAAAAGTTTAAGATAAAAATGTATTAAAAACTTATCTCAAACAAGCATACATGCTTTTTTCCATATTAATTGAAAGGGAAATGTAGCCTGGTTGGTTGGTCCTCACACTACAGTAATAATGCCTAACTATTGGATTTTATTTTTCTTTTAAGGTTTGGTAGGAAGTAGGAACCACCTTGTGGAATGTTATAATTATGTTACTCACCCATGACTGGTTGGCAATAGGAGTGCTTCTGATATTATGAATGGAATATAAAAGTCCTAGTTTTTTTTTTTTTTTTGCTGAATAAAAGTCCTAGTTTATGACCATAAAAAGTTATTGGATGAGATCTGGTTCATAATCGAATAGCCAAATGGGTTAGTATAAGGTTCATTGTGATCTGCTTTGTCATTGGAGGAAAATTATATTATGACTTATGGGTCTTTCAGTCTGACTGCAAACAATCTTAGCTTGTGTTAAGTCACAAAATATTTGAAATATTTTCCTATATTTTGTCAGTAATTAAAGTTAACATGGGTCTGACCCCCATGAATAAAATAAAGAATAAAAAACACTTAATTATATAGTTGTAATCAGTGAACATTCCAATTGGTAATGGCACAGTGCATTTTCAGTGTTGATTTATGCTTTATGTTTGTTTTTCCCTCTTTTATCAGAAACTATGGTGAATTACATTGTTCTTTTCCTCTGCATTTTTTTTTTTTTTGGGTTATGAGTTCCTAATGTGAGACAAATCACAAATGTACTTATTCAAAGGGCATAAAGGGCTAATGATGCATAGCAGTTGGGCCCCTAAGTCCACTGTTTGTGACATTTATCTTTTCATGACAAGGCTATCAGAACAACTTGCTTTGGAAGTTTCCATAATATATGGCATGCATTAAAAAGTGATATTTTAAAGAAGCCAATTATTGGTATCTTTCCAAATTTTAATTAAAAGCAATTCTTGCCCTTACCAGTGGTTCAAAGAAACTAATGTGCCCTCTATGATACTAGCTCTAGTACTATAACTTTTGTACTACCTCCATTGGATATTATAATTGTGTGCAAGTCTCTCTCTGTCTCTCTCTCTGTGTCTCTCTCACTATCACTATCATTGGTTCAAGTAAAGGAAAAGGATACAAAAGATAATGACACTTCCACAAGAAGTAATGCATAAACCTCAAGTTTTAAACATTCATTAAAAATAAAAAAGAAAAAACCCTCTCCAGTTTTAAACAATGCTACCCGTGAGTCCGTGACATAATAATGGTAACAAGAAGTAAGCCAAAAGGTGACCACTGATAGCATAGAATCATAAAACGCAATTCATGCCATCTTACCTATATATGATTGGGACAAGGCATGACAAGAGACATGAAAATGTTCCCTTATGCCCTCTTTTACATACAAATTAAGGGTCCAGTTAATATATGTCTTAAAGGCATACGTTAATCATTTATTTTAAAAAAGTTTTATGAAAAATTGAAAAAGTTGTCAAAACAGTTAATCATTTTTTCATTTTTTCATAAAAAGTTACATAAAATGGTTTATTAATGTATGCCCTTAGGGCACACGTTAATAAAACCCAAAAATTAAAGCACATGATAGAAAGAGAGGTAATATGCCTAGAGAAAAAAACACCAACTGCAGAAAATATATCACATACTAGTTATCAATATCATTAACAACTTGGGAGCTTTTATATAATTGAGGAACGACTGATTTTTTTATAGGAGCAACGAGTAAATATTCATTTGCTAGAAGAAAATCATTTAAATTTGATTTTGATAAAAATAGACAAACTGTTGCAGTCTTTCAAAGGAAATCTAAGTAGCAATTGTTGCTTTTGGCAAAATATTCTCCACCCTTAACTATGGACTTTGACACATTAAATACCAAAGCGGCATATGAAGGCTTAAGCCTGTAAATACTTTGATTACAAGTTCACCCTTTTGATTGCTTGGATTATTCACCAAAACTAAGGAAAACTAACAAATAGGAAACCGAAAAAAGAAGAAAATCTCACAATTACAATCTATCAAAACAAATTAAATAACAGTCTCCTTGTTGTCTAAACAAATATGCTGTTTCAGCTTCTTCCTTGTACTTGGTTCTGTATAATGTGTTTTCCCAGTAATGTGAACCTTTTCTTTTTGTTATTTTCCAATATCACTTGAGTAATTGCATGACATATCCTGAGGAAAGCACGGCAATAACCTTTCTTGTCAAATATGACGAATGAACTCTTCTTGAATAAGTTGACATACTACAAATCGCAATCAATGGTTGCTCAACCCCTTTCCGCAATATATAATTTGTTGTTGGGATGAAAGATATGGACACGGCAGGACAAACACTAAAATGATGCACCAATTTAATGTATATAATTTAGGAATACAGCCACTAAGAGCTGGGGATGATGGTGCCAATGTAGCCAAAACCTGCAATGAGGAAGCTAATGGTTTGGAGGAAAAGGTATATGAAGTAGTTGTGCTTCCCATGGACATAGTCATAGCATCCACAGAAGAAGAGGAAAGCTGCAAATCCCAGCTCCAATGTGTTGAGCCTGTTCAAATTTAACCAAGAAGAAACAAAAAAAGGAAATGCATGTTAGGAAATATATACACACCCTTCACCTTGATTTTTACACTCACACAACAATTGCATGGCCTAGAAGCAAAATTGTTGATGATAAACTATCACTTATCCCAAAAGTTTAATTATTGATGATGAACTATCACTTTAGGTGAAGATTAAGTAGAAAAGAACTGTTGACTTTTTGCAATTGAAAATAGAAAAAGAAAAATAGGAAACTAATCACCACAAATTATTTTCTAGAGTTGTGGAGTTGGCTGTTTTGGAAAAATTTATTTTGGTCCAACACATGGAATTTCCTGTGTGGCCCTACATCATTTTGTGGGTAGTACATATTTCCCTCTCCCTGCCAGTATTCATGTGTCTCAAAGAGACTAGTAGAGAGGGGGGAGTACTATTTGTTTATCAGGATCTCCTACTTGAAATGGTCGGAGAATCTTAAATTTTGTTTATACTAACTATCATGCTGATTGCAGTCTATACAGATAGATCTATGAGTTTAAACAAAATTTTACCTATCTGCAAATTTAAATCGTAGTCTTTTAGGAGCTGATTTGGCGTTTGTCTTGTTCTTTGAAGCATCTCCTGATTTGTTCTTGGTAGCAGAATCTCCAAGTTTTTCAGTGACAACCCATTCATTGGCCCTCCCAGCTTCTAGCAGACCAATCCAGGTTGCCTTGGTCCGGTGCATTGACATCACATTCTCAAAAAGAATCCAGTAGAAAAGTAAGTGAACTGACCTGCAAGTTTGAGACTACTTAAGCAAAAGGAGTTCTTGATTTGGGGACTAGAATATCTAAGAAAATGGATGATTAAACAAATTTAAACAGTAAATCAGACCTTGGAGTTCCTACTGAATTAAGAATGGTGATGACTGAAGGAATATAAACAGCTCCCCAGATTGGAACATGAACTTCAGGGATCAAGATGGTCAGGGGAAGTACAACACAGTAAAAGGAGAAGGTAACCATATGGGCTATGATCTTCCGAACAAAGAAGAAACTGTAAATGACGTACACTTTCTTCCAAAACCCTACTTTCTGCAACAATGTTTACAAAATAAATAACATTAGAACTTAGAAGCTAAGAAAAAGAAGGGCCCAAATTGTTTGCCAACAAAACTAGATAATTTTATAAGTCTTGTATTCTTCGATAGCATATCATAAATAGAACTGACCTTATTTCTAATTATCTCCATCACCATTTTCCTAAACAGATTAGCAGGACCACAGGACCACCGGTGCTGCTGGAAACGGAATGCTTTGAAAGTACTAGGAAGCTCACTTTTCACCTACAACAAAGTTAATTGGTAATTTAGCAAATGCCATAACCCGCTAATATACAAGTTTGTAAGATATGGCTAAGATACAATAGAAGGCAGAGTTCATTTTGTGACTTAGTTAAACTCAGACAAATAGAATAATAACTTCATTTTTGCAATGCTAGATACCTGGAGGTCGCCAAGGTACAAAAATTTCCATCCCTTAAGACTAGCACGGACAGCAAGGTCCATATCCTCCACTGTAGTTCGGTCTTTCCAACCACCTGCATCATTGATAGCAGCAATTCTCCAGACACCAGCAGTCCCTTCATTAATTCATATGCATAAAACAATTCATTATAGATGGCAAAATCATTGCACATGATTGAAAGGGTGTGGTGATCGACAATATAGAACTAATTTGAAATTTATCATCTCAGAATATTAGTGGTACACATATTAAGCTCTTTTTAAGTTATTGATGTATATAGCTTCCAAAGCACAGGTGTTCTGTCCTAGCAAATGCCTTTGGTTCATGGTTTATCGTTTGTGATTCTTCTAAGGTATTCTGAATGGTAGAATAATTTTGTTAGTGCTATACCATGTATAACATTAACATCGAAAGAAGTACATTGGAATTTTTAATAAATGCGATTTCTTATTATTTTCTTTAAATCCTTAACTACTCCTGGATAAGCAGTCAAAAATGAATTAAATTCCTGGTGGAAGTTAACAACATATGAGCATGACCATTGACCTAAATTTCCCCACTGATCATCATGACGCATTCAATTTTGACTCATTGTGAAATTTCAAATCATTGCAATGGTTTAAATTTGAGCCCAAAAACATAAACTGCAAGAAAAATCGGTGTTCCAAGAATTTTACCTAAAATTCTTTCCAAGACTCATAATCCATATGTTGAATCATGATAATGATGATTATGACAATGACAGTGTTTACAAGAACATCATTTTCATACTCTGAGAAAATGGCATAAACCTATTAAATAATCTTATAGAGTTGGTGAATTCATCTTTTACCTAAAGACTTGACCTCACCTGCTCCTATCACGTTCACTAACCATAAATACATGTAGCTGTCCACATTATAAGTTCTCTTCAGTTCAAATACTTTGGACCAGTTCTGTCACATGATGTCCAATCTTGTAGGTTCTTTTTTTAATTATATATTATACATTTAAAGCATAGTTGATATAGTCTACCTTGTGTCCATGGAACTAGTACATCAAAATCAATTCGATTCCTTAATCTAATCTAGCTTTTGAACATTGAACAAGTATAACTAGACATTAATTCATATTAATTTAAGGTGGTTACCATTAAAACCAAAGAAAGCATGTGTTGCAGACCCAACTTCTTGTTCAACTGTGAAATGGTAATCCAGCGACATCTCTTGCATCCTTGTCAACAAGCACTCATCAGCATTCACTGCAACCATTGAAATAAACAAAACCCATCACCACCACCTCGATATTGATTTTATTTATTATTAGATTAGATATCATAAAAATGGTACATATATTCATAAGCAAAGGCATGGTCAAAGAACTAGTACTTTGTGCTTAAAAGGTTTAAAAGCACACATAAAATGTCTATCTTGTTGTGCTAAAAAGAAGGGTCAAAGAGACTCAAAGTTGAACCAAACAAAGGGGGAGAAATCTGCCACGTACCCACCCTCACGAATCCCGTGAGACTGGTGGGCTGGCGATCTCCCATTTGATTCTAAACAATGTGACAAATACGCCATTGTCATTTGTTCACATATTAAAATAGAGTTAGGAGAAAAAATAAACAAAAAAGGAGGGGAAATAAAAAAATCCTCACATGATGCTGAGCCATTTACGTTTTGTCCACACGTGACTCAAATTAAAATTTGCCACGTCATAGGGGAGCACGATGGAGCGAGCGTATACATTACAAACAGTCCATGCGTCGGCAGTCAGAGTAAGGTCCACAACTGGGCCTATGGTACTGTCCACTTGCTATTTGTTCCCATTTTATTTTTTACATACCCCACTTTTTGTTCAATTACGTAACTCAAGAAGAATCATTTCTCTCCTCCCCACACCCCAAAGAAGAAAAAGTATCACAAAAAAAACCAAAAACTACCAAAATTGTCCGTTTTCACTTTTCATTAGCTCAACTGGTAAATTCTCTAATGGTTGAATAAGAAATTTTAGATTAAATTTCTGTCTGTACCAAAAATGGATTAGTGTCATCATCACGTCATAAGTTATGAAACTCTTAAAAAAAAAAAAAAAAAAGTAAAATATTTTGTGCTCGAATAAAAAATGTGAGTTTGTTCAATCCGAACCTAATTATAAAAAAAAAAATTTAATTGATATTTTGATACGAGAAAAATCTATGTAATACACTACCAACATAAGCTAAATCTATTTACCAAAATCTATCCAAATTATTTATTTATAATAAAGAGCACGTGGAAAGTGGTGCTGATGAATTTTGTGCCCAAACTGAAATGACAAATTAACCCTTCAACTTTTACACTTCACTGTACCAAGAGAGTTGACCATGTGATCCGTACAACAGATCTGAATTGCTACATTTACATTTACAAATAACCATTCTGGTTCTTTTCAACAAAATGACAAACCTACCCCAACTTTTAGTACTGTCATCCTGGAAAAAACTGAGTGATTCGACTCTTGGTCTATCTAAGGTTTGGGACACTTGCGTCATTTCAGGAGAAAAAAGAATTTCTCATTAATTAACCTAATTAAGAGCTAAAAAATTTGGTGTGGGGGACATTTATGTCCAACAGATTAGCTGTTCCTAAGACTGGACACAAATCCTCATTATTAATTAATGGTCACTAAATACTCCTAAGATTAAATAAAATACTATAATATAATATACCCAACTAATCATATTTTGTCTTTCTTTTTTTTTCTTGAATCGTTGCGTACTTGCAAATCATAGGGCTTAAGATGTATCCAATTATGGGACCCATGGCCCGTGATGTACGGCCTATAGACAAACAAGTGTCAAAATCAAGGAGCCCGGGTCCCAGTGGACTCTACTGTTGGGTCCCACACCGTGATTTATGGTTGCACATTAGTGGGTCCCATCGCACGCCATTCAGGTCTGCAAACCATTCTAGCCGACTAGATGTGCAAGTAAAAAAAAAAAAAAAAAAAATGAAAGTCCAAATACTTATTATAAACCAAAAGAGAAAGAGCAAAGAGCACCGACACTTTATAATACAAATACCAAAGATAATAAAAACCTATTAAATGGGCCGTGATTAATGGCCAAAATATGGATTAATATCTCTTTGTGTTTTTGAGAGCTTACCAAATCTCCAGCGAGCTTGAACCAGAGCAATTTCAGGGTTATGGATCAAGAAAGGAATGGCTCGCCTTAGAAAATCAGGCTCAGGCCTGAAATCAGCGTCGAAAATGACCACATATTCGCAGTGTTTAACGTAGCTTCTCTTGAGGCCTTCTTTGAGAGCACCAGCTTTGTATCCACCCCTGCTCTCTCTAATTTGGTACCTTATGTTTATGCCTTTGCTAGCCCATCTTTGGCATTCTAGCTCAATCATTTGCTGCAATTTTTTTATTTTTTTATTTTTATTTTTGGTGATTAATATAATGCCAAAAAAAATGAAACACTTTTTTTTTACATCATAAATTGGTCTTAGTAGTAGAACCCAGATCAGGAATTTGATGTTTACAAAACATAATAATGTTAGTTTTTAGAATTGGGCATGTAAAGGACTATGAAATGTGACACAACATAAGAGAAAATGCTCCTGTGAACTGAATTAATAAAAAAAAAGTCAAAAACAAATAGACCCAGAAGAGGAAAAAAAAAAAAAAGACTGAAATCATTAGGAAGGAATGCATAGATGCATAATTTGGGAATTGAATGCATATTTCAGCAAAAAAGTAATGCAGAATTGACCCACACCACAGGAAAAAAGAAAATTGCAATACTTGTACAACAAATTAAGGAAAAGAAATTGTTAGTGCCAAATTAAAGACTAGCTAAAGCAAAATTAAATGATTTTTTTTTTTTAATTTTAGGGAGTGATTTGATGGCTTTGACATATGGAGTACCTATACAGCAAAAAAAGACACACGGGAAATACCTTGACAGCAGGGTCAGTTGAATCATCGAGGACTTGGATCACGAGACGATCCGACGGCCATGAAAGTCCGCATGCTGCTCCAATGGAGACCTTGTAAACCTGGGGTCAAAAACAACAAAAAGAACCAAACTTTAGAGCTTTCTCAGAAACCCAGAAACATAAAAACCGTCAAAAAGAGAACTACAATGGTAAAAACAGCAAACCAAAGTAAACATAAACCGGACCTCTCTTTCATTGAACATTGGGATTTGGACAAGAACCACAGGGAAATTGGAGCTGCCCAGTTCCACATCATCTTGTATGAGCTCGTACTTGTAACGTTTTTCTGGTTTGTTCCAGAAGAGCTTGACTAGGATTATGACAATACCCATGTAAACCCTCTCCATGAAGAGCATGAGTGACATGGCTAAGCAAATGTACACACCGAGTCTCAGCAGAGGGACTATCAATGGTGCTTTGATAAGCTCCCACATCATCCCAATTTGTCCTGCAAGCTCATCTCTCACCCCTTGGAATGTCTCCGGCAACACAAGCTTTTGTGTAATTTCAGCCATTTCTATCTCACTCTCTCACTGGTAAAAAGTTTTTGTGCCTACTTAAAACCCCCCAAGTAGATCTCTCTAATTTGGGCTTATAAATGCACAGAATGTGGTAGAGTTGGGACACTAATAAGCGGTTCAGTGACTTAAATTGGTAAGGATATGCAGAAAAAAGTTGTGGGTACTAGTGCTACAGATCTCTCTGTTCTCAGAAATGGCAAGTACAGAAAAATCTCAATTTTTTGCTCTATCCAAGCCTCCTCAATTACAATCTATGCCAGCCAATACTTACCTTTTCTTAATTTCTATAAATATGAAACAGAGACAGAGCAGTATTGGGGCATTGTAAGAAGGAGGGAGAGAGAGTGAGAAACACAGAGAGGAAGAGAGAGAGAGAGAGAGAGAGAGAGAGATGAGCAATTGATGGAGAGAGAGACATAGGTTCTTTTATAGTCAGTTTTGGACTTCTTTGGTCCTATTTGATTTATGTTTAATTAGTTTTATTTCTTTTTTTGTCAGAATTTCTTTTATTTTAATGACTCTTTATAATCATTTTGTTGCCTTAAAAAATTTGTAGAAAGCATAAAAACTAAAAAACTGTTCCAACCGCAAGTGTTGCTAGTGAATTGACTGCATAATTAATTACAGTTTTTACAAGATTTGTCACTGATTTACAAGGGGGCACCATTGTCATTTACGATAAGAGTCTGTTTGATTTGTTATTTTACTAAAACTGAAAATTTTTACTAAAAATTCTATAGATAAAAGTAAAAGTTAGTTGAAATAGTTCAATGGACCCATAAATAGTAATAAAAATAAACTAAATAGTAAAATAAACTGACTTTTTAACTAAAAATACTATAGATAAAAGTAAAAGTTAGTTGAAATAGTTCAATGGACCCATAAATAGTAACAAAAATAAACTAAATAGTAAAATAAACTGACTTTTTAACTAAAAATACTATGGATAAAAATAAAAGTTAGTTGAAATAGTTCAATAGACCCATAAATAGTAACAAAAATAAACTAAATAGTAAAATAAGCCGACTTTTTATCCGGAAAACAAGCACACACTAAGGAAAGACATTGAAGTGAACCACTCCATAGAATTATTTAGTGGACCACTGCATGTTGCATGTGAATGAAGTGGCTTTGCACAGAAAAGAAAAACACAAAAAGAGAGTGTGGCTTCTTTTGATTGGCTAGTGATCTTGTCCAGTAGGGTAAAGAAGATGAAGCTCGTGGAATCTGCAAATTTTAACTGTTAAAGACTGTCAGGTGTGTCAATTAATCGACAACTATAATTGCTTGATTTTTTAAGTGCATTGTGATTCTGTAACTGTAAAATGGGTCTAAACTTTAAACTCTTAATAATAAGAAGAAAATCACCATGAGTTCTCACACATCATGTCAAAGCACATTCTTTCCTTTTCCACATATATTCCGGAAAAGAAGTAGTATTCTTTAAGTTTCCTCCTTTTCTGGTTTTGAAAACAGAAAATTTGTCTTTAGGCAAGCAAATCTGGGACACTTCCTTTAGAAGTGACAAATTTCTTGATAAGATCTGACTTCATGAAAAGTACTAAATTTGGAGGGTGTAAGACGGTAAGCAATGTGTCACCATAGTTCGAATTTAACTCAATTTTGTACCAAAGAATATTGAGGAAGCAACAACAAATTTCACAACTTTTAAGATGACATTGTGATTGATATACAATAAAAATGATATAAGAGGTAATCCATGTAAAAATGATATTGTATCTCATGTAAAAGAGATATTGCACTAATTAGGGCCAAAATGGGCATTTGCTCCTTTCGCCAAAACTTTCCAGCAAAATGTCCATGTTTTGAAACTATCTAACAAAATGTCCCTATTAGTTTCAATGAAAAACTCGATTTTTAGAAAATTGAGTTATGTGTAATCAAACTTTAAAAAAAAAAAAATAAATAAAAAATACATGGAACTCAAGTTCCATGTAAAATTTCTCACATTACTCGATTTTCATCAAATCAAGTTTCAAAATAGGGGCATTTTGCTAGATAGTTTCAGAACAATGACATCTAAAAATCGAGTTTCAAAACAGTAGTATTTTGCTAGATAGTTTCAGAACAGTGGCATTTTTCTACATTTTCTGGGCAAAAGGGGCAAATGCTCATTTTGGCCCACTAATTAGAAAATATCACATTTTAACAGTTATAAAATTTGTTATGTTTAAAGCATTGTTGAAAAAAACTTTATACGGAGTACAACCACAATATATAGTTCTATATTACAAATAGAATTTCTCTCTAAATTGACTTGGGCAAAAAATTTCTCAATCACACTACGTGATAGTTCAAACGACTATTCATGTGTGTTTTTAAATTATGACTTATTTAACAGGTGTGTCCTTTGTTCAAGTGACTTAATAAGTCATGTGATTAAAATACACATGATTGATCATTTGAATTGTTGCCTAATGGATTAAAGGTGATTCATCCAAACTAGTTTCAAGGAATAATTTAATTATACTTAAGCACAAATAGGCTGACTCATTTTTATTTCCATGACAAGGACGTCGTTTATTGCATTCTTTTGTTGATAATTTGATAGTCAATTTGAATTCTAGATATTTACATTCAAAACACTAATAAATGCCAACTAATTGAATTATAAGGCTCTTGGTAATTACATAAACTTTAAGGTATAGTTTCCAATCAATTTCTTTTATATTTATATAAAAACATAGTTACTAAACACACATTGACCCAATCAGTTGGATTGGTGAACTGTTGACTTGATATCTTGACTAGTACAAGTGTTTGATTAGACCATTTAATCGTATGAACTAGTTAATCCTAGTCAAACTTGGTGAAAGTTCGTTGTAACCCGTTCAATTCGAATAGGTTCTTTAAAATGTCCAGGTTTTTTCATGTACGCCAAATCACTTATCTACCTAATTTGACATTTTTCTTTTGTAAAAAAAGAAAAATAAAATCTACCTAATTTGACATTTTTCTTTTGTAAAAAAAGAAAAATAAAATCTATATTAAGGGGAAAAAAATCAACTAATACAATATCTTCCACAATTTATTTGTGACTGTGTTTTGAAAGGAAGAATCAATAGGTAATAAACTCTGAAACGAGGGAAGCTGGGTCATCCTAAGTACCACAGAAAAAATGAGTCACACAAAAGATTATTTCCCGTGGAGATGGAAAGATGCCACCTTACCTAAAGTCTGGTGCACGAGTGATCCACGTGTGATTTCCAGGATATTCTTGGAACCATGGGAAAATTCTGGAACTTGCAAGAAGGTTAAAGATCTTTACCTCTGCATTAATGATGGGGCTTTTACCTCACCTCTACCGCATTAAATACAGATAAGACAGCCTGAACAGTACCAACAACCCCTAAAAGTCAGAGTTCTAGGATAAAGGAGGAGGAATCCGATAAAGTTGAGAAAAATATCCCTAAGACTCTGGCAGGCAACAAAACAGCTGTAGTGATAAAAATAAGGATAGAAGCTATAAAAGGGGGAGGAGAGGTAAAAGAAGAGGAGGCTAAAAAAGAAGGGAAAAATTATCAAAAATAAGAAGAATAGAACAGAGAGAGAGAGAAAGAGAAAAGATTAATCCACGGGTACATGAGAGTTGTTTATTGTAATATCTAACTTGAAGTTGTAACAATTGAGTTTAGAAAAATCAACTGCTTGAATTTTTCATTATGGAGTGTTTTTCCTTTTTGTTTACTTTTATATGCTGTTTAGATAATTCGAGTGAGAATCCGTGCTGAACTCCTCGAGGAATAGATTTTACGTCCCCACAATGACTATTTCTAAAATTGTATCTATTAATTTACATAAACTTCCAATAAGTCTCATTGTATCTTTTACTTTATTTATATAAAGTCCAATATCTTCCTTGATTTGTTGTAATTATTTTAAAAAATTTGTAAAATATTCTTAATTTTTAATTAAATTGTACTTGAATTAGTGATATACTTTTTGAACTGGGCTAAGTTCTTGTCTCAATTTTAGTAACAATGTATAATAATAAGGAAATAAGGGAATCCTTCCTATCTCTACTAATTTCATGGTTTGAACCCTTTTCCCCCCTAGACTTCCAAACACTTCGTGCATGAAGAAGTGTCAATTCAACTATAAGGCTCTTGGCATCATTTTCCATTTTTCAAACGATGAATTTCAAATTTCATATTAAATATAAGAAATTTAAAGATATAACAACTATTACGTAATTTAAAATTATAATTGATATGAAAATTATGAAATAAAATTCATGAAATATAACCTTAGTAATCAAAGCAATTCTTGGTCTAGACCTGTTGACCCCCAATGAAAGCCATATTCTTGGCTTCATCCGGAAATTCTTGCAAAGAAAGAGACTGAGAAAGAGAGAGGTGGCTTATGACAAGCTCGTCTGGGCACCCTCTGTGGCGCCTATTTGTCATTCAACCAAATATGGATCCATACTTCTGTCACGCCATTAAATTGTCTCAATTTTACTTTCACAATTTATATTTATATGGGCCCTTGTCTTAGATTCTCATTTGCTTGAAAGCGATATGGGTGAGTATAAAACACTCCTAAATTTCTAATGGCTTATGCTTATTGACAAGCACGAGAGCTAAACCCCCTTAATCAGTGCCACTTCTTTCTGCCTGAAATTAATGTTTTTTTTTTTTCTTCCCATTTTCTTTTTGATAGGGAACTCAGGGAAACAATTGATAAATATTGTTTCAGTAATTTACGTATTATAAAAAGAAAAGAAAAAGACATAACTAGGTATAGAGTTAATAGCATTTATGGTAGTATTATTTTTATGGTCAATCCCATTTATTTGATTTTTATTTTTAATAATTCGACCAGAGAAATGCTGTGTACAATATTTTCACAACAAATTATAAGTGGCAAGTTGTTACTAGTTGTTATTGATGAATAAAAAATTAATTTTAGTTGTAGGTTTAAATTAGGATCAATAACAACTTATCACCTATAATGTGTTGTGAAAATATTGTGAAGGTAGCACTTCTCATTTGATAATTGGGAGAAAAAATATTTTAAATTCGAATATCTCCATAAAAAATACTAGAGAGTGCCACTTTTTTTTTTTTTTAATTTTTTTATGAAGAATCAAACACACATACACAATGGGGAGAAAATAAGGTTCTAATACAAAATACACTACAAACTCTACTTATAATAATTTTTAAGAGAATGCGAAACAAGTTATATTACACATAATAGTAAACCAACAAATATCATTTTAGCTACAATACTCTTTGGCTATTTATTTGAGATTGAAGTAATTGAGTTCAACGTGAGTTATTCTAGTCAGGGCTAAACCATCCAAAAATAAACTGAAACGAACATTAGTTCAATTTTCTCGGTATTCTATCACAATCGATGCAGTATTTTTTCTGTTTTAATTTTTAAAGAAGGAATTTCACGTTTTTGGCTATTTCATTCAATCACTCCGCCCTTGGTGGCATTTTATAAGCTGCTCAAATTCCTGAAGGCTTTATTCTAATAAAAAAGTCAAAAGTGGTGTAGTCAAAGTTTTGGTGACGGCGGTTGTTTAGATTTACAACAAAGATCACATCACATGCATTTGCAACGCAGCAACCGCGATCACTACAGTTAAGTTCTATTCAATTATATTACAAAGAAATATTAAAGTATTGCTATGTTTCTCAAAAAAAAAAAGTATTGCTATGTTTGTTTCGATATTAACATTTTCTAAAAAATGAATCATTTTAAAAAAAATATTTTTTAGAAAATTATCAAATTTTTTTATATTTGATGGCAACCTTAAAATGAGTTGAAAAACTATCTCTTTGACTTTCCTTATTTAGTTTCGCGCGATATACAGTTGTTTTCCTTATTTGCCTTAGCATGAGATATACTTTGTTTTCGATAACATTTTTTAGAAAAACAACTTTATCTTATACGAAACTAAATAAAGAAAAATCATATCATACACTATATAATAAAAGTTAGGTTTAGAAACCGTGGTTGCGCCCAGTGGCTGCACTAAATTGCAGAATTTTTTTTAGAATTTTAAAATATATATATAATTTTTTTTGTACTTATCTTCTTCACCTATAATTTCTAAATTGATAAAAATCTTAATTTGATTACAATTCAAACTCTTCATCTAATCCTTATATTATTATAATTTATAAGTTGATAAAAAATTTTAATTTGATTACAACTCAAACTCTTTATGTAATCCTTTTTTTTTTATTTAAATTATACTACTACGTGTAAAAAAAAAAAAAAAACACAAACACAGTACACGTAAAAAAACAAAAAACAACAACAATCTTCATCTATTCCTTTTTTAAAAATTTAAATTATATTATTTTGTGTAAAAAAAAAAATACTACCGTAAAAAAAAAAAAAAAAAAAAAGAAGCAACATATTCAATAGCAAAATCTTTCTCTTCACACGAGACTTTTTTTTTAGATAATTATTGTTTATACAAATTTACCAAAAATGTTTTTGGATAAAGTTAAAAAAAAATAAAATTGTAAATAAGGTGATAAGTATTTAAGTTTAAACTAAACACCTTCTCTTTCTTCTCCCCCAAAAAAAAATCTTTATATAATAAATGTTTGTTCTTCTAAAAAAAAATGTTTGTTTTTTTTTTTTTTTGGTTATAAAAGAAAAGTTTCTTTTTTTCCATAAAAAAATGTTTTCTTTTTTCTTTCTATTCACATGACCTTTCTTTTTATTCCACTTTTTATGGGATTTATGAGATAGCAACAAACAAATTGATTAGAAATCTTAATTCCAACTGGATTTAAATTCTATATCAAATGAAACTCTACCTATATATATATATATATATATATCCTCTACAATAATTGGTTCAAGTTTTAGTTACATACTCACACTTTCATCTCTCAAAATGATAGAGAAAACAAACAAGTTTATTTTTTGTTCTTTTTCTACATTTATATCTTAATTTATAATTTGTGTTAATTTCTTAATTTTAAATTATGAATAAGTTTGATTATATTCTTTATATTGAATGTAAATTGTTGTTTATAGGTTTTTGGTTGTGTTATATTCTTCAGAAAAAAATAAAATAAAAGAGTTTATATAAATTTGGCAACAAAGATAAATAGATAAGCCTAAGAAATGTTTACTAATAATAGTTTTATCAGTAACTTTTTTATTAACGTGATTTGTAAAAAATTGAATAGAGAGATAATTTATTAACGTGATTTAAACTCTACTAAAACTTTTTTAACGGATTTTTAAAAAAAAATGTCAAAGTAATTTAACTACTATACACTAATTTCTAACTACCAAACCCACAATTGAAATACTAATTTGTATAAGATACCATTTCCAAAGATTAATATCTTAGCTATTATATATTATACGCTGACTTTTTTTTTTCTTTTCAAAAGAAGCGTTTCTCTCTCTCCTCACAAAACAAAGGGATTATAATAAGAATTAATTAGACAGAGGTAAGACAACACTATCTCTTTTCTACAATAGATGTTAAATTCATATCATTTTTCATACATATGCACACGCTACACAAAGGGATTATAACAAGAATTAGCTAGACAGGGGTAAACTATACCACCTCTTTTCTACAATAGATGTTAAATTCAGATCATTTTTCATGCATCTCTCCCCGCAAAACAAAGGGATTATAATAAGAATTAACTAGACAGTGGTAAGACTACACCACCTCTTTTCTACAATAGATGTTAAATTCATATCATTTTTAATGCATATACACACGCTACACAAAGGGATTATAACAAGAATTAACTAGACAGGAGTAAGACTATACCACCTCTTTTCTACAATAGATGTTAAATTCAGATCATTTTTCATGCATATACATACACATATAGCGTGCAACGCACATGACTTAAACTTTAAGTTTAAATTTAAACTTGGTAGGGTGAAACTCACTCAAGTTTCAATATCTTCTTCCATGCTTTCAATGACAAAAATTAAATTCTCATGTGAGTCTCTCTACTTCAAATTTTTAAATGTTTAATAATTTAGATTGTTCTTAATTATTAAATTGAGGTTTCTACTTAAACATGATTTCAATTATTGTTTTGAATAGTTTTTAACTATTAAATTCAAGGGTTTTTCATTTAAATATATGTGATTAATTGAGCCTTAAAGTTCAATGAATTATTGAAAATCATTATATATATATATATATTTATATATTTTTAGATACCTCTATTATCTTCCATTCAATTATATATATTGTGGGGACGCAGGCCCAAATATATATTGGGCTTTGGGCCTTGTTCGAGGAGGCACAGTGGTCCGAGAATAGATCAATAGTGAGGAAGAAGTAAGACTTTGAACTTCACGAGCAAACTATGACTGTAAAGGCTAGAAGAGGTAGGCCGAGAAAGAGTATCTCCTCAACTAAAAGAAGAAGGGGTCAGAAAGTGTGTTCTGTCGTCCAGAATGACGTTCCAGGAAGTTCTATTGATAAAGATATGCACTGTGAACGTACAGGACAAATGGGAGCCAAGAAATATCTTAGCAAAAGCTGCTACCACCGCATTGAATGCTCTACAACTAACTCTCTGGCCGCATTTATGTGGAGAAAACTCTTGAACAATGCTGCCTTGGTCGCCCCAACTCACAGAGGGCCTGTAAGGGTGTCCGATGGGACAAACACTCAAGTAGTGGCTTGGACGATCGACAAGTGGAGGGTCAAGATCATTGAAAGGGAGATATATAATGTAAGAGACCCCTGAGGAAAGGGGGATCGAAAGATAGAAAGAGAAACACTGTAATAATCAAGAACTGAACTTGTAATCAAACTTGAGAATCAATATATAAGAACTGATCTCCTTGAACTGTGCCGATGACAATTTTCTTTAGATTAAACTAGTCTATTTACATTTTCTTGTCATCTGAATCCACTTTATTTGTTGACCGATTAATTAAAGCCCAATTTTCCAACCCACTCTCTACAAATTCATTGTATTGGGTTTTTTGGGCCTAAGTTCATTTATTCTTTGGGCTAGGGACTCAAATCTAGTCCTTACACACACACACACACACACACATATATATATTTATGATACCTTAGTCTCACAAAACATGCGTTCATTATGTAACTTAAAAGTAAAATATTCATTTATTTTTATTATTTATTTTAAGTAAATTAATAAAATAATTATTTACATATAAATTTTGATTAAGCCGTGCATCACATGGGTATAATGCTAGAACTATATAATAAAAGTTGGGCCTAGAAGCCATGGTTGCGCCAAGTGTTTTACCAAATTGCAGAAATTGTTTTAGATTTTTTAAAAATATATATATAATTTTTTTTCTTATCTTCTTCTCCTATAATTTCTAATTTAATAAAAATATTAATTTGATTATAATCCAAATTTTTATAATTTAGAAGTTGATAAAAAATCTTAATTGATAAAAAAAATTGGGTACTTATCAATTTGCCATACGTACTACTTTTTTTGAGATAGAAGATAGATATTGTATTGAGTAAAAAAATAAATAAGTATTTTTTGTCATTATCTTCTTCTCCTATAATTTCTAGATTGGTAAAACTTTTTATTTGATTATAATCCAAATTCTTCGTCTAATCTTTTTATTTAACATAATAAAAACAGAGAGAGAGAGAGAGAGAGAGAGAGAGAGAGAGAGAGCATGTGGTAATCGACATTCATGTGACGTGAGTAATTGCAATGTTATTGCATTACAAGTCAAGCTCAAGCAAAAGCTAACGTGTAGAGCTAAATCCAATCCATCTTATACCAAAACTTGAGAGGCTAAAAAAAAAAAAATCAAACCTCATAACTACTAGGAGAATTGTCTAAGTGTTTTAGATCATACACAGTACACACAAACACTTTTTTTTTCCTACTCATTCGAGGTCTCTCCGAAATCATAGGTTGCTGTACAGGATTTCGCCACCACCAACCTACAAGTAAGTTATTTTTTTTACAGTCTATATGCACTTAATTCGTCTTTCAAATAATATTTACTGTTAGTTGTTTGCGGCATATATTGTTTGGGTTAAATAGTTGAACAATGTTAAAATTACAAGACTTGCAAGATTAAAAAGAAGATTGATTATGAATGAACAATGATTTCTCTATTAGGAGTGACATTGCTTAGAGTTACAAACAATTTCATGGTGTAGGTAGAATTAGAAAGACAGATCTACATAGTTCTGATTTGAAAGTAAGTCCATAAAATAAATATATATTTTTGGCTTTTAAATAATACTATTTAAACACTTTTAATGAACAATGTTTTTGGAGTGATTATATTGATATAAGATTATAATTATTTAATCGTTCTATAGTCATTCAATAACATCAGTTATATTTTTAGACTAATATAAGTTCATTGAGTTGATGTTACACCAACTTATGTCCTTAATCTTATTGGGGCATTTTGACTGAAAAGTATAATATATACATACATGTAGCATGATTTTTGCTTTCAATCATATAATAATAATAATAATAATAATTGTGGGGCACAAAAATTTAAATAAGGTATTTGTGCCACATGTCGTGTCCATGGTCGAGGAGTCCATTATCGTGCCGAGGAGGCCACACGTTCGGACAGTAAGGCCACGTTAGTGGCACATTGCCAGAGAAGGTCTTACTGTTGAGAAAAAGCTTCGGAGAGGGGGTTAGCCCTAACATGACTGAAGGGATCGTGACTGCCCCCACATTTAATGCAACCCACCAAATCTCCTGGCTGCATTTATGTGGAGAAAACTTATAAATAGTACTACCTTGGCCGCTGCAACTCACAAGGGGTTTGGGAAGGTGTCTGATGGGACAAACACTCAAGTGGTGGACTGAACGATCAACTAATGGAGGACTAAGATTGCCTGAAGGGAGCTATATAATGTGAGAGACCCTCCAAGCGGGATGGGGCAGAAAATCTGTAGAGAAAACACTGTAGCGTAAGAACAGCAACTGTAATCAAATCTAAAAGAAACATATTTAAGAACTACTCTCCTCGGACATTGCCGAGGAAGAATTTATGTGCAACACATTTGTCTATTCATTATTTTTCCTTACTCTCCTACCATCTTTAGCCCATTAAGGGCGTTGTCCACTTCATTGAAACCTAGCTTTTTAGCCCGCTCTCTACAAATTTATTGTATTGGGTTCTTTGGGCCTTAATCTATTCGTCTTTTGGACCTAAGAACTAAAGCCCGCCCCTACAATAATAATAATTCATTTAGCTATTATTAATTTTAATAAAATTATATGTTTTATGAGTTTACGCTTAACTTTGTTTCAATCATTTTATGGATTCTTTCTAAATATTAAATTTATATTTTTTTCATGCATATATATGCACACACATGTAGCATGGTTTTTACTTTCAATTATATAATAATAATTCATTTAGCTTTTTTTAAAAATAAAATAATATTTTTTTTGAGTTTATACCTAATACCGTGCAACACACGGGACTTAGATTTTTTTTTAAATAGATTTTTTTTTTTGTTCTTATCTTTTTCTTCTATAATTTCTAAGTTAATAAGTCTCAATTTGATTACAATCCAAATTCTTCATCTAATTTTTTTATTATTAAATAAATTATATTACGGTCATAAGAAAAAAAATACAGCAACATTATTAGAAAAACAAAAGATAGAAGTTTTTGTTCATACTGATTTACCAAAAATGTTTTTGGATAAAGTTAAAAAAAAAATTGTAAATAAGGTAATAAGTATTTGAGTTTAAAGTAAACACCTTCTCTTTCTTCTCAAAAAAAAAAAAAAAACAGTATCTATATATAATAAACGTTTTTTTCTTCTTTAAAAAAAAAAAAAAAAAGTTTGTTGTTTTCTTTTTTGGTTAAAAAAAAAAGTTTCATTTTTTCAATAAAAAAAGGTTTTCGTTTTTCTTTCTACTCATATGACATTTTTTTATTCCACTTTTTATGGGATTTATGAGATAGCAATTGTTGGAGCATTTTAATATTAAATAATTAAAATGAATAAATGCTACAACATAAATGTAAAGACGTGGGAGTGAATATAGAAGATGAGGAGTTAGTGGAAATGTTTAATCCCACATTGAAAAGGAGAGAGAATATTTTATTCTTTTTAATTGTGGTGATTAATGGGCTAACATGAGTTGTCTCAGATATTGGGCTAGATAGGTGCGCAAGAGGAAGGTGAAGAGTGGAGGTATAAAAAAAAATAGACTCATTCAGACCCAATCCAAGTTACTGCAATAAACACTAAAAAAAAAAAATAAAGAGGTTCTTGGCAAGGAAGGGTGTTCTTTCTAGTGGAGCTTTGAGCTTGAACACTTTGTGTAGAGATTGTTCTAGCCATACGACACTTGTTGAACTGTTGTGTAATTTCTCTCTTTAAATTAATAAAATTTAGAAGTATTATTCAGTTTCTCTTTATGTTATTTCCATTATCATTGTGTTTTCACCAACAGCAACAAACAAATTGATTAAAAATCTTAGTTCCAATAGGATTTAAATTCTATATCAAATAAAACTCTACACACACACACACACACACACACACACACATATATATATATATATCCTTTTTGAAGTGAAGTTTATTCCAATATGTAAATGCCTAAATCTCATGATAGGTATGCATTCTTTCTTCATTATTATTTTTTCATTCCGTTTAAGCTATTTTTCTTTAACTTCAAAAAAATTAATAAAAACGTCTCACATACGTTTTAACCCAATTCATAATATTAAACTTTTGTACTCATTTATTCTCTTCTACAATAATTGGTTCAGGTTTTAGTTACATACTCACACTTTCATTTCTCAAAGTGATAAAGAAAACAAATAGGTTTATTCTTTGTTCTTTTTCTACATTTATATCTTAATTTATAATTTGTGTTAATTTTTTTAATTTTAAATTATGAATAAGTTTGATTATATTCTTTATTTTGAATTTAAATTGTTGTTTATAGGTTTTTGGTTGTGTTATATGCTTCAAAAAAAAAGGAAAAAAAGAAAATAAAAGAGGTTATATAAATTTGGCAACAAAGCTAAATAGATAAGCCTAATAAACGTTTACTAATAATAGTTTTATCAGTAACTTTTTATTAATGTGATTTAAAAAAAAAATTAATAGAGAGTTAATTTATTAACGTGATTTAAACTCTACTAAATTTTTTTTAAGGGATTGGTTTAAAAAAATTTCAAAGTAATTTTCTAATTATTAACTACTATGCGCTAACTTCTAACTACCAAAACCCACAATTGAAATACTAATCTGTATGAGATACCACTTCCAAAGATTAATATCTTAGCTATTATATATTATATGCTGACTTTTTTTTTTTTTTCAAAAGAAGCATTTCTCTCTCTCTCCCTGCAAAACAAAGGGATTATAATAAGAATTAGCTAAATAAGGGTAAGACTACACCACCTCTTTTCTGCAATAAACGTTAAATTCAAATCATTTTTCATGCACATAGACACAAATGTAGCGTGCAACACACAGGACTTAAACTTGGTAGGGTGAAACTTACTCAAGTTTCAGTGTCTTCTTCCATGCTTTCAAGGACAAAAATTAAATTCTTATGTGAGTATCTCTCTACTTCAAATTTTTAAATGTTTAGTAATTTAGATTGTTCTTAATTATTGAATTGAGATTTCTACTTAAACATGATTTCAATCATTGTTTTGGATAGTTTTTAACTATTAAATTCAAGGGTTTTCCATTTAAATATATGTGATTAATTGATCCTTAAAGTTCAATGTATTATTGAAAATCATTATATATATATATATATATATTTAGGTACCTCTACCATCTTCCATTCAATTATATATATATGTGTGTGTGTGTGTATTTTATGATATGTTAGTCTCACACAACATGCATTCATTATGTAACTTAAAAGTAAAATATTCATTGATTTTTATTATTTATTTTAAGTAAATTAATAAAAAAATTATTTACATATGAATTTTGATTAAACCGTGCATCACATGGGCATAATGCTAGTTAAAAGATAATTTTCCCTTAATTCATATATTTTTTATACTAACAAACATAAGAAAATGCAAAACAATTATCTTAATAAAAGGATTTCCATTAAAAAAAATGGAGCGCTTGTTAATAAGATGATAAATACATTGTTCATTAAAAAAAAGAAAGTTTTGGTCTTAGTAGCTGTGGGGCCCAATAATTTATGGGCCAGGCCCATTTGCTCGTGGAGAGTCCGAAGGCCCATTTGCTCGTAGAGAGTCCGAAGGCTCAAGCCGAGGAGAGCTATGGACCAAGCCTGATAATAGAGAGCACCAAACAGTTTTGGGATACAGCCGAGGACAGTTCAGTCCTCGGCAGATCCAAAATCCCACTAAAAAAAGAAAGGGTAAAACTGGTATAGGACTGACACTTGAAAGAAGATCTAAAATATCTTGGGAAAGTTACCCTTACTACCCTTCCCAGATAAGGCTCTGCACCTAACAGAGCCGTATTCTTCAGCTTTATCAACCATCCCCAACAATTCTGGGATGAGACTGATGGGACAAATATCAGTCTTGTAAAGGTTGACCCTACACGTGGACGAAGGACAGCGAACGCAGGCTAATATAAAAGAAAAAGTAAGTGAGCCAAAAAGGGGGGCTCTCTCCATCCCACCTCAGGAAGAGACTCCATGGGGGAAACACCGGAACGACTCATGCTGATCAGAAAGAAAGCCACCGTTGGGGAAACGGAGTAGGACCTTAATGCTCCTCGGATCAAGTCCGAGGAGTCCAACCCCATGGGATGCGACACTATAGGGCTTAAATGTTCAAACCCAACTCCTCTTTCTATATGAATTCCTCTAAAATCAAGACCGGAATATCGCCCCGTGCCCAACGGCTAGCTTTTCAAGCCCACTCTCTACAAATCATATTGTGAGGGATCTTTCATGTACGAGCCCAACATCCTTATTGGGCCTCAACAGAATCGTGTCCCTACAGTAGCAATTTAGCAAGGTAAAATTACATATGCAGGACCTAATATACATCTATCAATTTGGGCTTGAAAAATAGGTTGTAAGGTATGAAGATATTAAACCCCCACATATCCTGATGTTAAGATTAAGCAACTAAATGCATTCACATCATGTATTCCTAAAGATAAAAGAACATTACTTCAATAAAGGACAAAATAGAAAAGCATATTTTGAGAATTTTAATTGATAAAAGAAATCTTTCTCAAAGAATCTCAAGGTATAAACGGTAGATATCGATATATCGGGTCTATTTGGGATCCGCTTATTTTACTAAAATTAAATTTTTTTTCCTGAAAGTACAGTAGATAAAGTTAAAAGTTAGTTGAAATAGTACAATGGGACCCATGAATAGTACCAAATAGTGCTGTGGGCTCATGAATAATAAGAAAAATAAGTTGAATAGTAAAATAAGTTGATTTTTTAATTTTTGCCAAATACACACATCGTCCTCGTATCTTAAGGGACTTACAATCAGTACTAATTTAATTACAAGAAAAATTGATTCTATATTAAAAAAAAATAGTTGCAAGAAAAATTAAAAGCAATATGTAATTAATATGTAAATAAATGTCGTTATAATACTGCTGTAACATTATATCAAAGTTACGAAATTACATAATAATAAGTAATTTTGTTATTACCACTAAAACGCACGCTATATATTCTTTAAAAAAAACACACATACTATGAGTCCGTTTGAAAACAGCTTATTTAGTTGAAACTGAAAACTTTTTATTGAAAGTACTGTAGATAAAACTAAAAACTAGCTGAAATATTAGAGTGGACCTATGAATAATATCAAAAAGTGCAATAAGACCTATAAATAGTAGCAAAAATAAACAAAATAGTAAAAGAAACTGTCTTTTCTCAGCATATCCCAAACGCAACCTATATATTATATATTATGTAAGCTCATTTCTGAAACCATACAACATCACCTTCAACTACTATCTTACTAAGGGTAAGATATTCCGATGGGAAATTTTGGAAGGAAAAGTGGAAAGGAAATTTTGGAAGAACTATAGAGATATGAATGGGATGAAAAAATCATTCTTCCACCATTGATCAGAAACATGAGAAATTGAGAATTACTTTTTAGAAAAATTAATCATAAAACAGTTTCAAATTTTCAAATGGTTTTCCATAGAGTCCTATTTTACCATTTTCCGTTTTTTTTTTTCTTAAAAATAATTCTTATATTTCTCTGAAATATTGTATATCGTTTCATAATTTTCAGAGTCAGCCTCAAGATTTCTTGATACAAAATACACCTTGAAATCTTTAGGGATCTTTGCGTAAGCAAACTAATCTTTAAGATTCAATATCCAATTTATGAAGTTTCTTTGTATAATATGCCATCAAAGCATGAAATATAAAATATCATTAATATTAATAACATAATTGGTTAGCCAAAAGCAAAATCCCTAGCACGATTATCCTCACCGCCTACATGATCATGTTTGGCATTCAAACTCAATTCGATGAACATATCAAAAATCTCTTGAAATCCACGTGTCAATCTCTCATTGTTAGCTTGAATTGCCGCCCTAAAGGTTTGCACGCATCAAATACGGCAGTTACTTTTGTCGTTGCCTTTTATCATATCATGATGCTAATGAGCTCTAATACCAAAATGATGCAAAACAAAACCACTATAAGAATTAAATCTCGTTATAGCTAAACACAAACCCTTAGATTCATAAAAGATTCCTCGAATCCACAAGGAAGAACTCTAAATCCACCAAAGATTAAAATAAAATAAAAACTTCAATTTTATCAAAATTAAATTGTTATTTATTCATTTTATATATTACAAGCTCCAAAAAAAAACTTATTTTCAAAGTAAAAATATTCCTAAACACATCTTAATTGATACATTAACATAATAAGACTTTATTTTGACCTGCAGAAAAAAACTTAAAAAAATCAAATAATAATAATAATAATAAATTCCTATATTTTGTCCTACATTAAAAAAAAAAAAAAAAGGTGGTATTTAATAGTTTGTTGGTTTCTTATCTCATATTTATGATCCATGAAAAGTAATTAGTGCAAACTCCGGCGTGTTTTAAGCCTAGAGCCCTGTGTCAATTCTCTGGGCTATGTCTCCAGTCAGCAATAGCATACTGCATATCTTCCTCTTCTGGATTTGATTTCTTATCTTTATGGGGAAAAAAATCCATTTATTGCACAAAAAAGCTAAACACAATTTGGCAAATACATTTTAATATATTATTTTTCCAAGTGCCCACTTCCGATTAAGGTTTTTTTTTTAAATTTTTCCATGAGGAAAAGGAATACCAAACAAACAAAAAGGGACCACAAATTAAGAATTTATGTCCAAAGCAATTCTAGACACTTTGGGAAAATCCCTCTGAGTCATCTCAGAGCCCATTTAAGAGGACAATTAACAGTAATGTTAAAACCCTTGTCTGATTCAACAAAAGGTGAAGTTACTTTTAGTGCACGAATCAATATTCATAATTCATATCTGATTCCGACAAAGTTTGACTATAAATTTGAAGATGACATATATCAATGCATATGACTTATTTAAAATAATTGTATATAATTACTTAAATATAATTTAGTAAGCCATATGCATTACATATGATAATTACACATGTTATCTTTCTGTTATTGGTTGTAATATTTGTAGCCAAACTTTGTTCCTTGGCTTCTTTTCTTTATTTTTTTTCCTTTTCTTTTTGGGTACATAGAGTTACAATAAGATTATGCAATCTACAAATGTCATAATTATTTTCTTATGCTTTTGTTTGCATTTTTTTCTTTTTTGAATAATAAAATAATTTCAATGAAAAAGTACAAGTATGTGAAGCTAAAAATCATCTATAATTCTTACTTAGTAGCCTCCAAAGCCCTAATTTGCGAAGATTTTGCCCTTAGAATGTCCACAACTGCGGCGCACATAGAGTGTGCATGCAATTTCTACCAATTTTTTGCTTCTTTCTCTAGTAACCCTAATCATGCCGAGTGCCGACCATTAATGACATAGATTTTAGAGCTCGGGCTTAATGACATTGATTTCAGCAAAAAAGAAAATGTCTAGTGTTGGAATATATTAGGGAATATCCTAATACTAATTCCAACATCCAGAATGGTTTTATATACAAGCCTTGACCAATTAAGCTTGCTAAAGCCCTGATTTAGGGATCCTACTGCTTGTATGTTAGTGTGTGAACATTTTTTTGGTACTCCGTGTGTTTCGCTTTCTGGATTAAAATAAAGAGTCATATTAACGAGTGTCTTTAGGACAATTGTTAATAAACCATATTAGGGGTTAAATCATTCTGAGTTAGATCAGACTGATATCATAGGAAAATTTTGACATCATTTTTATTGGAAATATAAAAATTTATCAAAAAAATTAATTGTTTTATCATTTTCTCATAATATATTTCTAAATATAGTTCATAAACTAATGCCCTTAGGGTATCAGTTAGCTTAATTGGTAAAATATTTTATTGTTGAATAAGAGATTTGAAGTTTGAAATTCGCCTACATAAAAAAGCAATTAGTGTCTTGGATCCTTGGTCAATGATAAAGAGCAATCATCATTGACTAAAATGTTCATTTTTGGGAGTTTTTCTATAAACACAACAATAATTTATAACATTTTAAAATTAACTTTCCCCGTACACATGGAATATTAAATAAATAAAAAAATTTAATTACATATTGTGATGGATCTATGTGTGAGCATGGTTGGCCAATTTTTTAAAAAAAAAAAAAATTGTGAATTTTTGTTATATTGGTATAGTATTTTTTTTTTTTTTTTTTTGAGAAACAAACATATACACAAGGGAGAAGAAAAGAGATTCTAACATAAAAGCACACCATAACTTCACTTAAAAGTCATGTTGACTTTTAAGGGAGGTTGGGGCAAGTTGTAATTGTATACAATATATGTATTAATTTGAGGGACAAATATCGGGGAGTGCATTAAAATTGAGAAAAACCAAAACATGTGCGAGCCAGGCCTACCATTTGCCAATTGCTGGCTAATCACAGATCTACCGTAACACAGCCACCGACAAAGTGAGCGGCTTAAAAATCTGATGCACCATGACAAGAAAGAAGGCAAATGAAAAGTGAAAACCTAGGACAAATATTAATGAATATGTAAAGTAATTAATCAGTCATATAAGACTCTAAGGACAACGATTCACAACTAAACTGTCGGTGGATATATAGTAAGGGTCCTTATCTTGGTGTGGCAGCTAACTCCGAATTCTTCCAATGCTTGGGGAAGGACGGAAGGTGGAGGGTAATAACAAAGATAATGCCAAAAGTGAGACATGCGGACCTACCACACTTTGATTTTTGACACTCTCTCATGGGAGAGGGGATGTCTTTTTTTTCTTTTTTTCTTTTTTTTATGACTTCTTTTTTCATTTATATAATAAGTAATTAATAACTAAAGGTCAAAGTTTTTCATTTATAAGATTATTTGTGTTAGAGATATATTATCATGTTAAATATTAGCATTTATACACCATGTTGAATGTGATAGAATAGATGCAGAAACATAAAATATAGAATAGAAGAACATAAGATTACGTGGTTCAGTTTAACGACTTATGTTCTCGGAGGAAATCCTAAAGGGCTATAATATATGAGAATGTAGTACAAATCACACGTTACAATGAGCTATAATATGAGTATATATAGTAGTCTAAATCCTAAACTAACCATATATTAGTTATGGTTAATAGACTTCTAGTACAAATAGAAGACTTGACTTGCACACATAGAAGGATTGGGCTTGGGCTTATTACATTGGGCTAATATATCTCTAACAATTTGTGTATATTTTAGGCACATGGCTAACTAAAAAGTAATGTGACTTGTTTAAAATATTTAATAACTCGTGTGATTTAAGACGTGTTGATGGTTTTATAATCCACCACATTTTGGGTTGAAGGGAACAGTTTGGAGGAAAGCTTTGTCCTTAACAAAATGAGTTGTTATTACTTCAACTAAAAAATGTGAGTTCACACTCATTTTTCACCCATTCGTACACACAATATTTATAATTACATGTGCCGATATACACATTTTAGAACGCTAAAAGATTATGTCCACATTTAAAATGTGGAAAGTGGATGTGAACAGAAGATGTGAAATAAGTTGTGTGAGAGAATCATTACTCTTATATCTTTTATATGCAAACTTAATTTATAATAATAATAAAATAATTTTATTTAATCAATATCTTTTAAAGGTTCAAAACTTGTACAATAAAAACAAGGGTTGAAAAAAAAAAGTGAGCTTTAATTGAAAATATTAAAAAAAGAACATTATTAAGAGAAGTGATAAAAATGATAAAATAATCTCAAATTCCTAATTTAATAATTTATTTTCCTTTTACGAATTTGCTTGGCGGAAACAGTCCTAAAAATCCTTCCTATGCTAACAATATTTTTATGTGGATTTTGTTTTATCAAATATTGTTTGGTATTCCTACAAATGGACTTCTATTATTCAAATTTTTTTTTTAAAGAATAACTATTATTCACATTGGTTACAAGTATTAGTATGTGTATGTGTATCTGTGAGTCACTTCTAAGTTTTGACACCTTGAAATCATATCCAGGCTCCATCACTGAATATATGATAAGAAAAAGAAAAAAAAAAACAAACAAACAAACAGCATCATCTTTTTTTAAAGCAAAGAAAAGGCATTGACAAGAATTTTATAAAGAAACATGAGGTGGGCTTCAAGTACACTAATATTACATGTGTTTCTTGTACAAAAAACCAAGGTAAAAAATCTAACAAAGAAAGATACCACCATACTATACTAGTGAAGCTTCCATCAACAACTTTTATGACCTTTTACTTTTCTTAATAGGTCAGGACTTTGCCACCCAACTGACTTTCCATGTAGTCTATTATTTAACCATGGATGACTATTCAATGTTCTGGTTCTTTTTCATTCTTGTGTTGTGATTTTTTTTCCTTATTGAAATATTAAAAAAAAAAAAAACTTAAAGAAAGCCTTATATAATGCATGGAATAAAGTGGAAAAGGAAGCTTTTTTTGGACAAAGTAATCAGATAAAGAACCATCGGCACAGGTTTTTTCTTTTATCATGGAGTCATGATTATTGATAATATGAATGCAACGTTGATGAGCTAGTTTTTGAGATAAGAAAAGTATATAAAGTATTCCATGAAATGTGAGAGAGACGTGAGATGAATTATTAGATTCCATTTAGTTTAACTGGTAAAATATTTGATAGTTGAATAAGAGATTTGAGGTTCAATTCTAACCTACACAAAAAATCAATTGATGTCTTAGTTTGATAATAAAGATCGCAATCATCATAAGCGGACGACATATATTGAAATTCTATCAAAAATAAAAAGAGTTTATTAAAAAAAAATGTGAGAGGGATTAACCTTGGTTAATGTATGGACATGACACTCTTGCTTTGACATCGACTTCTTCTTCTTCAGTTCTTCTTACTTACATGTTAGCATTTGGGCCTTTTGGGAAGACTAAAGTTGGAGCCCAATGTGGGCAACCCAATTAGACAAAATCATAGATCTAGGTTTCACAACGTGTGCCATATTGCTTTGTAAGTGTACTGTTATGGACAGTCTAATAATGTGGCGCACACAAACTCTAGCCTTCATCCTCACCTATAATAAAATTAATTTTAAATTGTAAGAACAATAAAATCTAATTTATTAAAGAATTATTGCAACTCTACTTAAATGGGTTGGAATTTTGGTGTTCGGAGTCCGACTTTTCAAGATATTAATTGATTATTATTATTATTATTATTTTCTGTGTGGAGATGGATTGGAATTTTGGTAGTTTGGATTTCAGATTCTGGGGCAACACATCTATTCACTTAATAACTACTTGGACTAAGCCCACTAAGGCTGAGGCCTGAGGCCTAAGGCCCCTTATTATAAAAGGCCCAAATTTATGAAATGATAATTTTTTTTTTTTTAAATTAAAAAAAATTAGGTGGGTTGTGCATGTTTTCTCTCACCTTCAAGAAATTCATCAAAATATTAAATCAATAGAAATCTAATTTAATTGAAATTATTTTAATTTTTTTAAAAAAATGTGATATATGTATATATAACAAATTTTGATTATATAAAAAAGGTTTGTGTTTTTTTTTTTTTCAAAATGCATGTTTTTACATAAAAATCCTACTTAAGATTGTATCACAAGGAAGTTAAGTAGATTAGCTATTATCAATTGAAAATACGATTGCAAAACATAATGACAAAAATATAATTAGTAATTTTGCATCATAGAAATAAGAAAAATGGTTTTAAATAAGAAAATATATAATATAAAATGTTTTATAAATATTATTTAATTTAATTAATATTTAATTTTTTAAAATGATCTATTCATATTACCTTAGGCCTCAAAATTATATCGAGTAAACCCTAGCCCAAAGGTTTGAAGTTTTTATGAGATTACACTTTATGCCTCTAAACATCTTTTTTTTTTTTTAATACTTTAAAAAAAAATTAATTTATAACTTGGGTACAACATTAGAGCGACTTTTAGGTTATCATTAGGTATTTAATTATTTATCCATATTTTTTGTGATTCCAGTTGGTAAAATCTAGTATTTTTGAATTAAAGATATGAGTTTTGAATCCATCTATCCAGAAAAAAGAATCATTGGTGTTTTAACCTAATGATAACAAACAATAATCATAAATCGTTATAAATTTAAATATTATCATATCGATAATTGTAAGGACATGATTTTTATCCTTGAGTTAGGCCCAAAGAGCCCAATACTATAAATTTGTAGAGCATGGATTAGAAAACTAGGCTCTAATGAGTTAGACAACAACTATGGTTGGCCCAGATGACAAGAAAGCAAAAATAAACTAGTTTTATCCAAAGAAAATCGTTATCTGCACAATCCGAGGAGATCAGTTCTTGTATATATCTCTTTTGAATTTGGTTACAAGTCTAGTTCTTGTTCCTACAGTGTTTTTCTCATAATTCTTTGATCCCCACTTCTCAGGGTATTCTTTCTCTTTTATACTGTCTTCCCTCTTCCATCTTCATCCTCCATGTGTAGACCAGGTTTTTGATGCTGATTCCTGTCCAATCAGCACCTTCCTAAAGTCTCTGAAAGTAGCTGTAAGGCTGAAAATTATTGTTCAGGTACTACTTCCACATTAATACGGCCAGAGAGTTAGCTACAGAGCATTCAATGCGGTGGTAGCAGCTTTCTCTTAAATATTTCATAGTTTCCCTTTGTCCTATGCCTTCATGATGTGTATCCTTATCAATAGAATCTCTCAGAACGTTGCCCGGATGGCAGACCACACTTTCAGACCTCTACTTTACTCAACCGAGGAGGCATTCCTCCTCGGACCACCTTCTTGGACTCTTATGACCAAATTCCACCTCTTCATTCACTAACGCGGACTCCCATAACAACATTTACCTGTCCTCAGATTACTAGCTGTTCTCGGATTGGGCCCCCGGCTCAACATATATATAAATATATACTACTGGACCTATCACACCTACAATAATAATAAAAAATATATTGATAATAATAAAGAATTAATCAATTTCATCATGTAAAAACAAAGAAAGCCAACAATTACTATACATAAGTAGACAAGTCCTTTTCTTTTTGGCTCTCTCTCTCTCTCTCTCTCTCTCTCTCTCCTTTTTATCACATTTCCAGATTCCTCACTTTGTATTCTTTATCTGCTTTATCAGTGCTTCGACTTTATTTCCATTGAAAAAGCAAGCTAGCTTTGATTTTCAACATCCCATAACCATAACCCCCCCCTTTATTTTGACTTTGATTAATGAAAACCGTCCTACTTCGTGATGTCGTATAGCCTCTAATCCTTTAGATATCATTCCACTCTCCATTTCTTTATAGCTTATCTACTAGCACTTTTTCAATTTTTCAACAACATTTTTGTTTGTTAATAGGTGATTTTCTTTTATATATTGGAAAATTCTGCCCTTTCTTTGTATATGTGTAAAGCAGATTTCTTTGTCATATAGCCACAACAATATTTAAATACCACTTTTCATTAGCACTAGCACAAGAATATATATATATATATATATATATATATGCTTGTATAAATTTTTTTTTTTAAAAGCTTATAAAAAAAGCACAAGAATATATATAAAATAAGCAAATATTATATATTTATCTAGTGACTATATCACGTTACATGAAAATCAACAAGAATAACCATTTCTCATTCTATTGACAGGGTAAGAAATTTTCTTTTCGGGGGATTAAGTTAAGTATATATAGTTCATTGAATCTAAATCACTAAACAACATGTTTCCTCGTACTTTTGAGGGGTTTTTAGGTCCTCCAACCTAAATTAGATAGTGTCGAACTAGAAACAAAAGTTTCAAAGATTGGGTACACATGAGAAAAGTGTTAAGAACCCAATAACATTTGTTGTCGGATGATACCTTATTTTGACTATCCATTGTGATGCTATTTAATGAAAATTAAATTAGGGCATCTAACCTAATTTTTGGGGCCCATAAGGCCATGATACATTGCCTACAGTTGAAACAAAACATGTCTATGTATTTTTTTTAAGGGAAAAGTTAACAAATGCCCAAAGGGTATTAGTTTAGAAACTATTATTAGAAGCTTTTTATTGAAAAAGAAAAAGAAAAATTGACTTTTTTAAAAGTTTTTTATATTTTCTATAAAAGTTTTATTAAAACTTTTTTAAAATAGTCTATTAACAATTGTCCTAAGGACACCCGATAACCTAACTATTTTTTTAGACATTTGAAATAGGTGAGTTTTTAAAGAGTTTGTGATAGAATTTACTCAAAATTCTCAAGCAACCCAAAGCAACTACACCTTTCATTTTACTTATCATAATCTAGATCTCATTGCCTGATTAGGAATGATGTGGTCCATCCTTTGATGACGATTGGATTTACTTTATTGCTAAGCACACAAGGAATATCCACTATTACTCCTTTATATCATTTCAGCAGCAAAAATCCATCAAAGTTTGGCATTTGGTGCGTAAACGTTGTATAGGCAGAGTCGGCAGAGTTTTGCGTGTGTATTCAGAAAATGCACTGATAGCATTCTTTATTGAGTAATGCTAGGACCATATAAAATGGCACAATTTGTGCCACAACTCACCCATGTGACAAATTGTGAGTAGGAGAGGTGCAATGATAGTGGGGTAGTTGTGACAGAAGTTATGCTATTTTATGCGACGGTAGTGGGATAGTCTTCCTTATTTATTGCACTAATGTGCACCTACAATGTTTCAAGCGCGTGAGCGTTGTGCTCGCTGTTGGACTACGAATCTTGGTGAATGCATGCATACACGTCGAATGGTGCCCTCAAATTGCTTTTGGCCTCAACGAGTATGCTTTCAGATTTTACCTTAAGCATATGCACGAGCCACACTGCTAGGAATTCCTCAGTACCCAATCCATTATTAGCTTTCATGGGTTCAGATATTCCATTGTCCAGAGCCATGGGCCCAGTTTTTATGCCACACTAAATTAGTCCTTAATAAGTTTCTCTTTTCTTATTCAGTTATTCCTTCACCAAGTTTTAATCTTGGGGATAGCAAAATACACAACTAACCACCAAGCCAAAGAAGGTTGTTTACTCCTTCGATAATGTCATAACTCATAACACAAAACTCAGTTATTCTTCAACGGGAACATAAGGTAAAGAGAAATGTTCCAGGATATTACATATTACTCCAAAAGAGTACAAACTGATCATGCATTTCTCAAATTAATCACATTTTGTATTAATAATTTTCTAGTAATGAGAACATGTATAGTATTTTAGCCACTAATTCTCAAGTTAATGACCTGTATTTTTTTTTTTTTTTTTTATAGCTGATGACAAGGGAAAAGATATCCCACTGACCTTTTCAGATCTTCAATAAGCTAGGCTCCAATTAAGCAGAAAACCAAAAGAGCACATAATCTATCACAAAGTGTCATGAATACTAAATATGCCCTTTGTTTGATCAAGAAGAGTGCTATCCCGCATCTTAATTCTGGATGGGCTGCTTGAGCTTAAGTTTCTTTTACCAGATGGGGAGCTTGAAATTCCATTTCTTTGTCTATGAAGTCTAAGGTTGTTTCTAACAAAAACAAGATCTTCCACTCTCTCCACCCCCAACCTGTTGGCTGTTTCTTGACATGGAAAATCATTATCTTGCCATATCTCTTCACATGTCCCAACACTTGAAACCTGACTCAGAACTTTCATGGCTAGTGTCTGTAAGTGGGGTGTTTCAAAACCAAAGTTCTCCCACCAAGCAACAGGGTCCATTTTATCTCTACAATCCACAGCATCTTCCTCTCCTAAGGATCCTTCCAGTCTCCAGTAAGAGCTAAACTGCTCTCTAAGAACCCGTCTCACTGCACTGTCACCCTCATATCTTTCTAGAGTGGCTTTCCAACCCCGCATTACAGTTCTATCCTTTGTTTGACCTTTCCCAAAATATTTAGGATTAAGTATATAACCTGCAGCATGAAGAGGAGAAAATAACACATCCCATCTGTTTTCTATCAACTCCTCCAATTGATTCAATGCACTTTCCTCAATTCCTTTACTTCTCACGGCTTCAAGAGCCTGAACTCGCCAATCATAAACATCACCCATTACAGATCGATCAATATTAAGCACAGCAAGGAACCTCAGGAAAGGCTCACATAACTGCAAGAATAAATGAGCCCTGCTCCAGAAATCATCCCCTGTAATGGCAGCTTCAACCTCAATACCTATAATGTCCTCTGGAATACAAAGCTTCCATTGCTTCCAGTCTTCACCAACAACTACCTGTTGAAGTTCTTCCTTTAGCTGAAAAATTCTCTGGATAATGCCATAGGAAGGTGCAAACTTAGTAGAAATTAAGTCAGAGCTCCCTTTCAATTTTTGAATTAAAATACCTGGAGAAGAACGCTGAAATGTCATGATGCATTCCTCAATTTCCTTAGCACACAAGATAGCAGGTTTAATCCACTCCAATTCAGCTATTTCTTCCATTAGCATGCAGATAGAATGTGATGTGCAAGGAGACCAGAATAAGTGAGGAAACTTTGACAATATAAGGGATTCAGAAGATTTACAACAGGCTTGGCCTAGCTGTGAGCCTAGATGTGAAATTATCTGAACCACATTTGTAGGCCCAACTTCTTCGATTGCATCACTAAGGACACCAGATAACACATCATCCCCCTCATCAATAACATCTATATCTACTGCTTTCAAAAATATAAGCCCCCGTGGGCTAGAGACAAATACATCAATGCGGAAGCAGCCCTGCAAGCCATCTAAGTGGCTGAGACAAAGTATCGTGCATCCTGTGTGAGGCCAGGACTCCCTAACTAGACCAACAGATTTTTCAATTCTTCCTTTCTCTTTACTTAGAAAAGAATCTGACAGTTCATCTTTTGTTGGGGGTTCATATCCAGGGCCAAAAGCAGCAATTGCTTTTGCCATTTCAAGAAAGAAAGGAGAGTTGACAACTTTGATATTCAATCCATCAGCATAGAAAAATCTTGCTAAAATGTCATCCACATCTTCTTTGGTGACACAGGTAAGACTTGGTCGTGAAGTACGAATGCGCTTCCCAGGCTTCCCATTTCCAGAATTCCTTTTCTTTTTCCGAGCAAGGCGCTCTTCCTCTAATATCTGAAATGCCTCTCTCAAAGACCGGTCTATTGCTGGGCAGCTTTTGACCCCAACACCAGTGAACCCGAGAAGGTGTGCTCTAACACGTGAATAAGATCCATTATACCGTAGATTACAGTGGTTGCATTTCCACCTTTTTGTACCACTTCCCTTGTCAAATCCACCAAACACACTGACGTGCTTCCATCCCCACTTATCAGATTCCGATGGCATAATTTCAATCCAAAAATCTGTATAAAATAAAATGGGGTTGAAAAAAAAGAAGAACAAAATGAATATGTTAAAATAAGTACACCAAGGTGAAATGTTGTACTTAGATCTTCAAAACCCACTGCTCATAGTCCCAATCAGGCTACAAATCTAAGGCAGTTAACTTCTTAGATCTTCCCATCAAAATAAAGAAAATATGGCAGATAACCATAGCCAAGAAGGAAAGAGAGTCTGATGCCTACTACTTTTCACAGATAATCTCATACAATTTCTAAATACTTGAAATAGAATTAGATAAATTCTGTTAATAGGAATGCCATAAAAAAGGTTCTAATGAACTCTTTGAAAAACTAACATCTGTCATAAAAGCTTAAACGGATTATAATCATTTAACCATTATTCTAACACCACCTCACTTATGGGCCTAGACTCCCCCCAATAAGTGGGGTTCTATAAGTGAAATTTTTAAATCTTTTAAAATGGGAGGTAGAGTGGGGAATGGGGACAAAGTTCAAATTAAATCCATCATTTCCTATCGACTCAAGCTTTTGGAACAAGCTGTAGTTTTTCATTCTTCCTCCCATATAGGCATATAGAGTAGCATCAACTATATTAGCCAACTCTTACATGACAAAAATTGGAATGTTAGGCCATTTATATAATTGGAGAAAGTGGCTATTTCTTTTCTACGCCTCCAGTCCCAAAAAAAAACACATATTTGCCGCTATTGATCCTGGATTACTTGGAAGCTGACTCCTAGTGGTTTTCATTTGATTGTGTGTGAATGTGTGTGTGTACATTTGAAAAGCTGTGATGTGTTAGAAAAAAAAAAATTGTTCTTAACATATTCATCCAAGCACAGGTGCTGGCTATTAATTAATTTCTTGCTCTCCTCTATACATTTCTACTCCTAAAAATTACAACCAATATAATTTACTTATAATACAATAAAATTTATATTAGCTGCAGGTATTGGAGGTTCTGCAGCATCAACAATAGCAGCAACAACAAGAAGAAGCCTTGATCCCAGTTCAGTATGTCAACCCTGAATCCTTCATCAACTAATTGGGTAGAAATATTAATGAAATACTAATCATACCAGACAGAATGCCACTCGCACAACGACACGTTTTTATTGTGAATTTAGTACTTATCCTCTACCAACTGGAAAGACAAGATGGCACAACTTTGAAGCCATTGCCATAGTATTCTATACAAAGTTTTCTAAACACATAGATCTAAGTGCATTATTGCAAGATGCAAGATAACAGAATGCTACACAAATTCTACAACACATAGAAAATTGTAACTGTTTCATTTTTTGGTGGAGGGGCTGGTTTCCATAAGATGGTAAATCAGGTTCAGCTCAGTCTAAGAAATTTTAAGAACAAAATGAACAATACCAGAACCAAGGAAAACAGAATGCCTCAAAAAGCTATTCTTCTGTTTCTTTACACCAACTATTGTAGTGACTAGCCTAAAATAACTACACTTTGTGCTTGACAATCTCTGAGCAATGGAAATCATGTGGCTGGTCATTCATGATCTTCAACCAATACAATAAGTTATTATTATCCATTACAAGGTGCCACATCCAAGACACATTATACAAAGAACTCTTACCTTCGCCCTTCTTGTTGATTCTTGGGTTATTATGATGTTATTTATTGAGAAGTCATTAATAAATAAGCAAGAATAAGATCTTAGAAGAAAATTCTTTCATTTCTTAGGATCAGAAGCAATAATCATCACATGTTCTCTACGTGAAGCCAAGTATAGTAGTGTATTCCATAAAACAGCAGTAAAATTAGTCAATAAAAGAAAAAAAGAAAAAAAAGTCAGTGCAGTTGATGTTTTGCTGCAAGCCTGTAATAAGTCCCATCTGCCCTCTAGACGACACAACTCGACTCAATTCAACAAGGCTTTAATCCTGATTACTGAATTCGACAGTTTACCATTAGCCAAAGCCATATCCTACATTAAATCCTAAGCAATTGCGTCTTTTCATGGTCTTGATTCTTGTACACCCCAACAACTTGAAACTACTTGCCTCCCTAAACTATTACATTCATAAATCATGTTGTACAAGGCCAAACAATCTTAGAACACTTTTCCCCATCCTTCTCAGTGAGTGCCACCTTTATTGATTCCATTCCAACATTGTCAATCATCCATCTTAGCATTCCTATTTCCACTAATCATGGATTTCTTGAGCCGATTATATCTTAACCACCCAAAATTTCAAATAGCATTCTAAGTTTTCCACTTGCTAATGAGCTCTAGTTCAACTAGCACCTCCTTTATTAAAATAAATAATAAATATATAAAACCCCTAATTGCAGCTCCTTCCTTTAAAAGTTTTAAGTAGAGGGTGAAGTCGTGAATTCAAGACTGAATGGGTGTGTGTATAAACTTACAAAATTAAAAAAACAACAATGCTATAGACAACAATTTCAAAACTTTTTTCATAACTTGTTGAGTGTAACATCTTTTTCACTGTGACCCCCATTAACATTACTTTTATTTTATACCAACCACAACTTGCCACCATAGCCATTGTAAAAAAAAATGTTGTAAAGCATTGTGCAAACAGCAATGGCAACAAAACTCAAACAGCTGTGTCTCCACACCATCCATCTTACCCCCATTTTGGAATCAACATCATTCAACCCAAACACATTCACTTTTCACTATTCCTCATCATCTTAAGAATTCTCTCACCCCCCATTTAGTCTTTGGAAAAAATACAAGGGAAACACTAACAAATTAGCTATTTAGAATTTGCAATAAGAAAACAACATATATGTTTCTTAAAAAAAAAAAATAAATAAATAAATAATCACACAGCAAAATGTGTTACTTACTACTACATTACTTTGTTAAAATGTTGAAAAGACAAAACTGAGCAAAACCATATAATTACCAAGACACAGAAACCTTAAAATGTATCAAATTTAATTATTGTATTAATAACATAGCATTTCATATTTTCAAATATTAGATTGAAGTTCTAATTGGAAGAGAAAAAGAGAGAGAGAGAAAGGGTTGATTTTGTTTACTTACAAGTAGTGAGAATATCGATCGTATTTTTTTCGAAACCTGCGTTTCTTTTGTTTTTGTTGAGTTTCTGAAGATGAAACTTCGAAACACTATTTAGGAGGAGGCGAGAGAAGGCGGGTCCGTTTCTTGAGCTTCCGTTTCTTTTTCACATTTCCTTGCCCTGGAGATTGTTTGGTTGCTCGATTATATTATACCCAACCCAGGGTAGGGCAAGCGCGTACTAGAAATGGTGTGGGCTTTTATTTAGAAAATGCTTATGTTTGCGTAGAAGGACGGTGGTGTGGGAAATGATTTTTTTTTTTTTTTTTTTAAGTATATTTTATAATAGGGTCCGATTAATGTATACCCTTAGGGCATACATTAACAAATCCGTTTTTAAAAAAATTTTATCGAGAATTGAAGAAACTGTCAAAACTTTTTCAATTCTCAATAAATTTTTTCCAAAAATGGTATTAAAATTTTATTTTTCCTAATAAAATTATGTACTCTTAGGACACACATTAGTAAAATCCTTTATAATAATATAATGCAATAGGTACAACAAGGAAGTGGGGAATTCGAACTCTTGATCTACGCTGAGAATATCAAAAAGTGTTAATTGAATTTCAAACTCTTAATAAAAGAATTACTTGGAGAGAGAGAGACTTGCAACCAAATTAGATTCTTAAAAATGCTAACGAGTGTCCTTAGGGTATTAGTTAACAATCCATTTTAAGAAACTTTTGATACCACTTTTATGGGAAATGAAAATAACTGTTAAAACATTAATTGTTTTTTTCTTTTTCCATAAAAACTTTCTTAAAATTGATTATTAACTAATGCCCTAAAGGCATTCGTTAGCATTTCCCTTTTAAAAAAGCTTATGTTTATATATGAAAATCAAAGGAGATGATAAATGCTAAGATCCTTGTAATTCAATTGATAATTTTTAATGTTTCTAAAAGATGTTCAAGATTCAAATCCTCCTATTCTTGACTATCAAAAGATGATGGATGATATACCCATACAATATAAATATATATATCTTTTTTGGTGTTTTGTATTATTTTATGAAAGACACATATTTTGGTACACAATATTAAAGTAATTTCATATTCATGCAATGAGAAAATAACACGAAGTATTTTTCTTTTTGTAATTACAATATCAGGGAGGGAGGTTTCAAACTTTGGCTCTCTAAATAGCATTGTACATTTGTACTTAGTGAGGAACCATGCAATCTAATTACATAATTTTTTTTTAGTAAATAGTAATACTTATTAAAACACACACGAAAATAGTAATATTAGTGTTTTAAACCAGGTTTATAATACATTATTTAATCAGAGTACAACTACAAAATGACCTAAACGTTGTAGTAATTACATAATCTAAACCGAGATGAAGTCAAATATGTACATAGATTACAATAACACTTGAAATAAAAAATAAATAAATAACACCTCATGTTCCCACTTTCATCACAGCCTATCAAGGGAAGACTGGAATCAACCCTGGTATCATTATTATTAACTATTAATTAATTATTAATTGTTGATGTTGTTATGATTAAACAATGATTAATGGCAAGCGTAGAACTTGAATCTGAATCTTTTCCCGTTCTTTTTACTTTTGCTATGGTGCAGTTTGGATTGAGATTATTCCTGCATTTGCGTTTGTGTTTTTTATTTTTTATTTTTTTTTACCAAAAGCACGTGAACACAGCTGCCAGTGGGTCCTGTGCACTGTGCACGGGACCTACACCACTTCCAACGTCCACACATTGGCTCTGCTATGGCACTGTCAGTGGGTCCCGTATACTGTTCATGGGACCCACAAATCTCACTTTTCAGTAATTTTTTCATTAAAAATGGGTCCCACGGCACTATTCACACATTTAAAAATTATTTTGCTACAGTGTTTTCAGTTTTCAATTTTCAGTTTCAGCAACAATAAGTTCAATCCAAACGGACCTTATACCTCCATAATCCGTTGACTAGGCGCGTGCTTAATTAATTAGTAATTTAAGTTGACGAGTAATTTATCAATAAAAGACCTCTTTCTTATTTAACCAAAAAAAAAAGAAAAAAGACCTCTTTCTTTTCTTTTCTTCTTTTTTTTTTTTAATTATTATTTTTAATTTTTACTTTAGGAAAAAGGACTATTTTCCCAAGCTTTTTTTTTTTTTTTTTTTTTTTTTTTTTTTTTTTAAGGAGGGGAATTTGTATTTTTTTAACTATTTAAAGTAGAAAAAAAGGTCTAGAGATTATCACTATTTATAAATGTAAGGGCGGTTTTTGGGGCCCAGGCCCAGCAAGCCAGCGATCCTGGCCCAAAGGACCCTCGACAATGAATTTGTAGAGAGTGGGACTCAGAGCTAGGTCTTGACAGAGTGGACGTGATTAATGGTGAGCCATGCAACAAATGGGACGTGAGAATGTTTTGTTCAGTTTTCTGAGATAGCAGTCCCTGGGGCTGCTTTAGTGTTCCTCTTGCTCTCTTTTTAGAAAGTCTCCCTTTTCTTCCCCCTTCTTCCCTCCCTTCATGGGGACTTTCTGCTCTTATATATCCTCCTTCAATTGATAATGACCTTACACTTGTTCACCATCTAGGCCTCTACTTGAGTGCCTGTCCCAAAGGACATCTTCCTCCTTTTTCTGTGAGTTGCTATGGCCGAGATAATACTATTTTTCTGTCCAATCCACATTAATGCGGCTGGAAAAGTAGTTTCCTTGCATTTAATGCGGCAGTAGTGGTTGTTCCCTGCCCGTTTAGCAATTTCCTTCATTTAGAAGGGTTCCCCACCATGGACAGGGCACGCGCTTGACGTCCATTAAGTGCGTCCGAGGAGGCACTCCTCCTCGGACGACCCTTAAACAAAACCGGCCCGGCCCAACAGGATTGGGCTAAATGTCTCCCAACCCTGTTTTCGCCTCCCGCCATGGCTGGGCTTCACCCTGGTCCTAAGGCCCACTGTTGACTGACAAAGCTTGCCCCCCACAATAAACTTGGAGCTTATATTTTGTGACATTTGTCTACGTTGAAAACACTAGAAAATACCCAATTGAATTATAAAACTTTTGACTACTTATAAACCGTGTCATTCTTTATACATTTTTTCATTTTGGCATTTGTTAGTATAATAATTTTTAAATTTTTTTTTTTTTTTTTTTTTGTCCCTGCTATTGCATTACACTATAAAACTTTTAATAATTACTAATAATCTTATAATTTAGTGGTATTAATTGTTATTCTTAATTTATTAGGAGAACCATGATTTAAATTCCTCATATATATTTGTTACACTATCAAATTATAAAAGTATAAAAAAAATGCTTCTCACACAATAAATTTCACAGCTTTTTCATGCATGATTTATTGAGGAATAAATTGTGATTAGTGCAAATCAGTTTTATGAAACTACCTCTAACATTATTTTTATTGTATATCAATCACAACTATCATCTGTATATATATATATATTAGATCTAGTCTAATTTTGTGCCACGTGTTCCATCTAATCTAAGTTTTTAATTTTTTGTGCCAATTGAGTTAATTCAGTATAAAAATTGGATCTTAATTAGAGTTTAATTTTGCACCACGTGTCCCATCTAATCTAATTTTTTTTTTTTTAATTTTTGTGCCAAATGAGTTAATTTAGTGTAGAAAACAAAGAGTCCAATATAAATAAACCATAAAAATCCTAATCATATATCTAACTCTATGTATAAAATTAGAGAAAGAGAGAGTTTGAATGATTTTATATTTACGAGCTTTCTTTTTTCTTTTTCTTTTTTTGTATAACTAAAAACAATTCAAATTTATAAGTCATTTATGTAATATACCATGACTATACCCATTATTAACTAGGTTATATATATATATATATAATAAAAGTTTAGAGAAAATTCAATTAGAATCAAAATTGGATTTTGTTTTTGTTAGCTTTCATACAAATTAAATTGTTTATATTTTTGCTATTATTTTTTCTCTAAATTAATGAGTATATATATATATATATATATTTTATACTGTTTCTATTCAGTTATTTTGTATGTGTTGATGCTCATTTTGGGAAGGAAGAAGCCCAACAATATGGGCAGAGAAGAGTTAGGGAGTGGACAGAAAAACCATTAAGCTCAAGTGGCAGGAATAATGGATCATAGGCCCATAAAATAAACAAATGGACCTTGAGGAAGCAAATGGGCCTAAAGGAGCCCGGAGAGAGAAGTAGCAAACCCATGGGCAGTATGTGATGTAGAAAAGTGAGAATGTGCCACAACAAGCCCGAAGTAATGCAAGTAAAATTGGATTTTGTTTTTGTTAGCTTTCATACAAATTAAATTGTTTAGATTTTTGCTATTATTTTTTCTCTAAATTAATGAGTATATATATATATATATATTTTTTTTTTTATATTGTTTCTATTCATTTATTTTGTATGTGTTGATGCTCATTTTGGGAAGGAAGAAGCCCAACAATATGGGCAGAGAAGAGTTTGGGAGTGGACAGAAAAACCATTAAGCTCAAGTGGCAGGAATAATGGATCATAGGCCCATAAAATAAACAAATGGGTTTTGAGGAAGCAAATGGTCCTAAAGGAGCCCGGAGAGAGAAGTAGCAAACCCATGGGCAGTATGTGATGTAGAAAAGTGAGAATGTGCCACAACAAGCCTGAAGTAATGCAAGTAAAGAAAGTAACGGGGTTGATAGAAAGCCCATGAGCCCCAAGGATGAAGGATAAGGTGATTGGGCCAGAGAAGCCCAAATGAGTTAGTAAAAGCCCATGAGAAAACAGAATTAGAAAAAAGGGCCAAGGATGCCCAAGGAAAGCGAATGGGCCAAGGATGCCTAAGAAGAAATAAATGGGACGAAGGAGCCCACAAGCAATGTAATAAAGAAGCCCAAAATAGCATGAGTATAAATCCAATGACTATATTGAGTCATTGAGAGAAGAATAAGCAATAGGCCCGAAGAGGCCCGGCAGGCTTAAGTCAAATAACATCACAGCAGGAATGGCAGAGTGGTATGGCAGAAAATGGTAGCAAGACCACGAAAGGAGTAAGAGAGTAGGCTGAAGGAAGAAAGGCCCACAAACCAAGCAAAGCCCAGCCCCTAAAGGGAGCAGGCCATAAAGAATGGGAAATCAGAAAATAGCTTATGCCATAAGAAGTTAAGGATGAGCGGCAAAATGTGCAGACGAGCCTCCAGACCACGGCAAACGCATGAGCAGCAGACAAGTTTTGGACATACACAAAAGTGGAGCACGCACAAGACCCAGACATTACCAGCCTGTACGTAGCCAATACAGGTAGTGGTGGGTCATGGGTCAAAGGTAAGAGAGGGTATGGTCTAGCAATGGGAAGAGGGGAAAACCTATTCTGGGGTTCCTGTTTAGGCTCTTTTGGGGAAAATGTCCTGCTGGGATGACATACTGCCCAAAAGAAGTAAGGATGAGTTGGAACCACTAAGTGCATGTCATAAGGGATAGCAAGAGAGATTACCCACACCGTGGCAGATTAGAATGCCACGGTGAGCAAGCAAACAAAATAATCTTCTTTGTCTAGTAATGGGGAGTGGCGCGGCCAGCACAGGTAAGTGGTAGTGGCTGGACAGCTGACAAACCAGCGATGGTCGGTAAGGACACTCAGACCAGATAAAGGTAGTTAAAGGCTAAAATGGTAAAAAGCCAGTCACAGCAGGTAGTATAAAAAGGACCCTTGCCGTGCACGAGAGAGGGGGGTCATCAGAAGGGGAATAGGAACTAAAAAGAGAGAATCATAACCTGCTAGATGGGTAAGCGCTGAAAGAAGAAAAGAAAAGAATTAGAAATAACAAAAACAGTGAGAAAAGAGAGAATCAGTAAGAAGAAACGGAGAGTGTAGAATGACAGGCATGCACCAATAGGTTAATCCCTTCTCTCCCTCTAAAGGCATACTCTCTGCCAAAGGCAAAGGATTCTTTTGGGCACAAGCCATTCAGGCCCGTTTCCCTCAAAGTGATTAATTTTTACGGCAGAATCTTCCTGAGAGATTATTCACATTGAGAAAAATGGTTCCCTCCTTGGTCTTGGTCCTACGACATAACTTGGCATGACGGATTGATCTTTTCTTTCTTTGATAACTCATTTCTTCCCTATTTACTTCCGTCATTTTCTTTACAAGGTGTTTCTTATCGTTGTGGTCCTCATTTTAATTGGGGATCCTTTGTTTATGCTATCTAATGGCAAAAGTACTTTCTTTTATTATTATTATCACATCTACTTGCCATAACTCCTCCATAGTAGCTCCGCCTGCCATGGGCATGTGACTAAAGCTTTGGCAAATGGGGTATAGTTTGTGCACAAGCCGGACTAAAGTGAGTTACCGTTAAATCGGTCCCAACTCTCTTATCTAGAACACTTGGGCCTAGTACAGCAGGAGGCAGCCCAACCCAAAATCATAAAAAGGCCCACCATAGTATGCGAAAATATTGAATGTAACAAACTGTAATTGAACTAAACGATCCCATGCACCTATCCCCATTCAATTTAGGAGATACTATTTAACCAATTTATTATTTTTTGTATTTAATAGAATTTCACAAACAATAATTGTGAATTGATATTATATATGTAGTATCCAATAGTGATTTTCAAAATTATATATGTAATAGCAATGTAATGAGAAACTTGACGTAACCAATATTATATAAATTGCAAAGAAAAGCTATTTTAGTACTTCCAAATGTCTTGATCAAACTATGTTCTATATGTTTAATAACCCAAACTAACATCAATAGCACCACTAGTATACATTAATAGTCAAAACTCAGATAAAATCCAATTAGATCTTAATTGGATTCTCAATTTTACACCACGTGTCCCATTTAATTTTTAATTTTATATCAAGTGAATTATTGATAGTCAACATCAAAGAGTCCAAATCCAATTAGATCCTAAGTTAGATTTCAATTTGAGTCTAATTTTTTGCTACGTGTCCATCTAAGTTTTTAATTTTTGTGGCATGTGAATTATTGGGTGCAAAAACCTATATATATAATTTGAATCGTATAATTGTGATTGTTTTTAATTGTACCCATGCATATGCATGGGCCTACACACTAATTTAAGTAATATTGTAAAATTCATTCTATCATTAATCAATTAATCAATTTTTTTTTTTTGAAATCCATTAGATTTTTTTTTTTTTTTTTTGATGAACTGATTTTTTTTAATAAAACTTAGGAACTACACACAACCATATAAATAATATAATAATTCTCATATTTTTCGTAGAATGAATTACACAAGGATTCAATACTTATGGTTTGTTAGAGAAATAAGCATAATTGATCTTCAAAAAATAAGTCATTGACTCAATTTCCAAAAGCCTATATATACAGCCTACATTTTCTGTATCTGCAATAGGTGAGAGAGATGGGTACAGTACTGCCACCCAAGTCAATAGCAAGGCATGAAGGAGAGGATGTAGAAGATGTCGCTGAAGAAGCTTACCATCAGAGAGTGATGACCCAAATTGTTCCTATTTGCTGCGGATTAGTTATATAACAAAGTTTGAATTAGGAAAAAAAACCCGTGATGGAGGCACGCTCAAAAAACTGAAATCTCTCTAGGGAAGAGGAAGCTGAACTCACCAAGAGTAAAAAGAAGGTTAAGGATGTTCACCATGCCAATTTTATCGATGGTGCTTGCGAGAATAGCCACTCCCAGGCTTTTCAGAATATGTGGGGAGCAACAAAAACAACCTTTAAAGAGAAACTGGTGGGGGAAATACCAGGTGCCTATGCCAAGGCTTTCGACTTCACAGACTTTCTGGACATGGAAGTAGATTCCAATGAAGAGATGGATGAGCTTTGTGAGGGTCTAGTGGCGGTTAAATTAACCAGGGAAACTAAGCTCCGAATTAGGAAGCCATGGGCAAACACTTTGATCATTAAGCTGTATGGTAGAACGATGGGATTTAATTTTCTCCAAAATAAGCTCAATCTCCTGTGGAAGCCAACTGGAAGACTTGACTATGTAGACTTAGGTGAAGATTTTTATTCAGTCAGATTTACAATGAGTGAAGATATGGAGGCAGTCCTCAAAAAAGGGTCGTGGTTCATTGGCGGTCATTTTCTATCTATTCGACCATGGGAGCCCTTTTTTAAGCCTGCGTGTGTGAGCGTTTCATCCGTAGCTATTTGGGTTCGTCTGAATCAGCTCCCTATGGAACTATATGAATCTGAGGTACTTCAACAGATAGGAGGAGCCATTGGTAAGGTGCTTAGGATAGACACACACAGAGCTATAGAGGCCAGAGGGAGGTATGCTAGGCTCTGTATCTAGGTCGATGTTAACAAGCCTCTCGCTAACACGATCCTTATAGGGAGATTTGAGCAGCCTGTAGTATATGAAGGAATACACAAGCTTTGCTTCTCTTGTGGAAGAATAGGACATAAGAAAGAGTCATGTCCGTTCACCATTAGAGGTCCTGGATCGCCAGAGGTAGATTAGCCAGCAAGTGAAGGAACGGGGGATGGTACGTCTCAGATAGCCAAAACACGCGATGTGCATGGCACGCATAGTACAAAGCCAGCTAATGGATCGTTGGTGGATAGTGGTACAGACAAGGACGAAGAAATGTACGGTCCCTGGATGTTAATGGCACGCAGAAAGGTTGGGCAGAGTAGGACAAAGAACTCTGTTAGTACGGCAGGTCCCACGATTGTTGGTTGGGGATCACTGCCTCATGATATGAGACAAAGCCATTTGGGCGGGCCGACGAAGTGGGTGAATGATTTGGGAAATAAATCAACTACTGAGGCCTTAGGGAGTAATGTGGCTGATGGGCCTGTTAAAGTAGGCCGAGAGGTCAATATTAGTAAGGCAAGGTTTAGTGTGAGGCTGCCTAACCGATTCAGTGCCTCTGTCAAGGGTAAAAAAGAGATTGTGAGAAACAAGGTGACTAAGTGGAATGTCAAGGAAGACGCTGGAAGCATTGGGAAACCTTTTTTCAAGAACTCGCTGAAGTGGTCTTCGCTTAACACCATTGGCAATGGAAGTCTCGCTAACGACCAATTCCAATTTTCAACAGCTGGCCAATCTGAAAGGGGCAATCAACTTCGGAGACAGTCCAGCGACGACGGGCAGAGTATTGATGGGGTCCTACCACCCACGGCCCCAATTTGGGGGTGGATGCACACTACACGGTGTCTGGTTCACGCAGCAGGTATGTTGCCGATGGAAGAGAGATGGAGTGTTTGGAGGTTGCTCCCAACTTTGTTCAAGGAAAATCCAGTGTAGCCGATCTCGGAGAAAAGGAGACTGGACGCTCACATCAACTCCAAGAGTATTCAAGCACTCAGATCATTTCTAGGCTCCAACAACCATGCCATGGTGAAGGGAACGAAGTTGGGTATTCTGATACTGTTGTTGACGTTGTACTTAGGAAAGGGGATAACAAAGGAGATGCGGAAGATGTTGGGATGGAATTTGAGGAGGGAAGTGGAGCTACTATCCCTTACTGATTTGGTCCTACCCTCTTATCATCAGTTATCTATGAATATAATAGTGTGGAATTGTAGGGGCGTTCTGAAGCCCAATTTTCAGAGTCATGTTAGGGAGCTTGTGAGGAATCATAATCAAATGGTGGTCATGGAAACCCGTATTGGGGGAGAAAGAGCTAAGGAGATTACGGACCGTCTGCCCTTTGACGATGCTAATCACACGGAGACGATTGGTTTTGCTGGTGGCATTTGGCTACTTTGGAACTCAGATGGGGTGGAGGCCGTGCAACTTGCTAATACGGAGCAAGAGATTCATGTGGAAGTTAAGGTATTACCTACAAACCTATCTTGGATTTTTACTACTGTGTATGCTAGTCCTAGATGTGCTGAGAGGAAAATTTTGTGGGGGAATCTTTCCAAGGTTGCTGAGTTACACAATTTGCCTTGGGTTATAGCTGGGGATTTCCATGAACCCCTCGTTGATAAGGATAAATTTGGGGGTAGGCCGGTTAGCATGCCTAGATCTTTTCTCTTTAAGGAGTGCCTTGATAAATGCAATATGGTGGACATGGGGTTCAATGGGCCAAAATATACCTGGTCTAACAGGAGGAAGATCAGCAGTCTTATTCAGGAGAGAATAGATAGATTTTTCATGAACCTTAGTTGGTGTCTGCTTTACTCGGATGCTAAAGTATCCCATCTCATAAGGTGCCACTCGGATCATTGCCCTATGCTAATGGAAACTAATCCTAGAGGGCAAACGTTTCTTAGTAGGCCCTTTAAATTTCAAAGTTTTTGGTTATCCGATCCCTCCTTTCCCTCTGTTGTGAACCAGGCTTGGAGATAGCCAAGGAAACTAATGGAAGCAATTAACACTTTCGCAAAACAAGCTACCCTGTGGAATAAAAACCACTTCGGTAACATCTTTCATAAAAAGAAGAGAATCACGGCCCGGCTAGATGGTGTTCAAAGGGCTATGGCCTCGGATCCATCTGCCTCTCTAGTGAGTCTTGAGAATTTTCTTATTAGGGAGTTGGATGTTGTGTTGGAGCAAGAAAAGGACTTATGGGCGCTTAAATCTAGAATAAACTGGATGGTCATGGGGGATAGAAACATAGCCTTTTACCATGTTTCCGCGATTGCCCGAAGGAAGCATAATCTCATTACAACAATCAAGAATGAAGTGGGAGATTGGTTAACCGAGGAGAGGGATGTTGCCAGTCATATCAGGAAAGGTTTTAAGAAGCTGTATACCACTAGTCAGGAGGTAGCAACCGAAGATATTGGGTTTAATCAACAATGGCAAGTTAAACTTACAGATGCTGAGAAGGAAAGCATAAGCCATATGGTGATAGACGAGGAAATAGCCACAACTATCTAGTCTCTTAAAGCCTTTAAAGCACCCAAGCCTAATGGGTTGCATGCCGGGTTCTTTCAAAGGTTTTGGCACATAGTAGGAGGGTCGGTCAGAGAAGAAGTGAAGTTTGTGTTTAGGGAAAGAAAGGTGCCGGAGTACCTAAATAAAACCAACATTGTGCTCATTCTGAAGAATCAAGGACCCGAATCCATCAACAATTACAGACCCATTAGCCTTTGTAACTCGGTGTACAAGATTGTATCCAAAGTCATAGTTAGCAGAATTAGACCGCTTCTGGATCAACTTGTTTCGCCATGTCAAGCGGCTTTTGTGCCAGGAAGAAAGAGGGTGGACAATACAATTATTGTTCAAGAGATAATTCACACTATGGGGAAAGCTAAGGGAAAAGTGGGTTATATGGTGCTTAAGATTGATTTAGAAAAGGCCTATGACAAACTTGAATGGAGCTTCATAAAGGGCATGTTGTGTAGATACAATTTCCCGAAAAATATTATCGAGATTATGATGAGCTGCATATCATCGGTATCCACCTCAATCCTGTTTAATGGTGGAAGTCTTGAACCCTTTCTGCCTACCAGAGGCATAAGGCAGGGGGATCCATTATCCCTATATATATTCATTCTTTGCATGGATTTCTTGGGCCAGCTTATTCAAGAAAAATGCGAAGCAAAAGTTTGGTGCCCGGTAAAAACTTTTAGGAGTGGCCCCCCTTTCTCTCACTTGTTTTTTGCAGATGATTTAATGCTTTTTGCTAAGGCCAATGCAGAAAATTGCATAGCCATTAGGGAAGTCCTTGACAACTTTTGTAGTCTATCTGGGCAAACAGTGAGTGAAGCTAAGTCTAGGGTTTATTTTTCCCCAAACATTGATCCTAAAGACAAAGAGGCGCTTAGTGACATCCTTGGCTTTCAACAGACAGAGGGTTTGGAAAAATACTTAGGATTTCCCATCAAGCACAAAGGGGGCAGCAGCCAGGATTTTAACTTTGTGCTGGACAGAGTGAAGAGTAAATTGGCAAGGTGGAAGGCCAACCTCCTTTCCATGGCCGGAAGGATGGTGCTAGTTCAAGCATCATCGTCAGCAATTCCAGCCTACGTTATGCAAAGCAACCAGCTACTTGCAAGAGTTTTGGAAGGCATTGATAGGGTGAATAGAAATTTCTTATGGGGTTCAGATGAGAGCGAGGGAAGAATGCACTGGGTGGGGTGGCAGAAGGTAACCAGACCAAAGGAAGAAGGGGGTTTGGGTCTACAAACTGCAAAAGGTAGGAATACGGCTATTTTGGCAAAATTGAATTGGAGATTTCACACTGAGGCAAAGGCCCCTTGGGCTAAAGTTCTTAGACAGAAATATTGCAACCCTCAAAGACTAAGATCCAGGAATGCTAGTTGCCTACCGAGTTCCAGAATTTGGAAAGGCTCAAAGCAAGGGGAAGAGATTTTTAGAAAGGGAATTAGATGGCTGCCTGGCTCTGAAAGTAAGCTTGACTTCTGGTATGATAGTTGGTCTACTATCGGACCATTGAGGAGTGTTATCCATGGTCCTTTGACTCGAGAAGCTTCGAAGTTACAATTCAAGGATGTTGTAGATTATGCAGGCATTTGGAATTGGAGTATTCTTCAGATGGTGTTACCTAGTGAGGTCATTAGTGATCTTAAAGCTACGCCTACCCCCCTAATTGCCTAAGTGGAAGACAGGTTAGCTTGGAAGTACTCGCCGAGAGGAGGTTTTGACCTTAAGAGTGCATACCTTCTAACCATAGATTCCAAAGGGGATGCTCCTTTTAAGGGCAATTGGATCTGGAAATCGAAGACCTTGCCGAGAATTCAAGCCTTTGTTTGGAAGTGCATGCATAATAGCATCGGAGTGAAGCAATGCTTTATGACTAGAGGAATTCAGGTTGAGGCCTATTGCTCTTGTTGTCACACTAAAGCAGAGTCCATCCTTCATGCCCTACGTGACTGCCCTGCAAGCAAAAGGATTTGGCAGCAGCTAGGTAGGCAGGTAACAGATTCCTTTTTTTCTATCCAAAATCTTCAGGAGTGGCTTAGTTCGAATGCTAAATCTGGTCAACAACACAACTCTGTCCCCGTTCCATGGTTTCAGGTTTTTCTTTTTGCTATATGGATGATTTGGAAAGATAGGAATCAACACGTGTTTAGGAATAAAAGTCTAAACCCAAACCTGGATAAAGCAATCTTGGACCGTGCCGTGGAGTTTGTTTTCTGCGCTTGCAATCAACCAGCTACCAAAAGGATGATCTTGAAGAGTATAAGATGGGAGAAACCGAGGGTGGTTGACTCTCAACATTGATGGTTCGGCAATAAGAAGTGGTGGGTTGGCTAGAAGTGGTGGTTTAATTAGAGATGGCAATGGCACTTGGTTAATAGGATTTGCAAGGAAGATCGAGACTGCTACCAGTTTCTTGGCGGAGCTTTGGGCTCTCCGGGACGGCCTTCGCCTCTGTCTGCAAATTCAAGCCCAAGCTGCTTGTATTGAATTAGATGCGAAAGCCGTAGTTGATGCCTTACACTCTCAAAGCTGCACTAACACTGTTATATACTCTATCATGGAAGACTGCAGGCATCTGGTTACTCAAATTCCCCAAACGAGAGTCAGGCATGTGTACAGAGAAGCCAATAGATGTGCGGACTTCTTAGCTGAATTAGGCATTGGCCTTGAGAATGATTTTGCTATTTTTTCTAGTCCACCTATGGATCTACTCTCTATTTTGGAGGATGATGTCTGTGGTTTATCTATAAACAGACTTTGTCCTGATGTTTTGGCTGCTGTTTAGTTTTTAATACATTCCTTTTCTACCAAAAAGAAAAAGAAGCTTACCATCATAATAAGTGTGCATATGAATTGAGATGGAAAATTAAAATTATTTTACTATTTAGCTTATTTTTGCTATTATTTATGAGCCTTACTGCACTTTTTGATACTATTCATGGGCTCTACTGTACTATTTCAACTAACTTTTACTTTTATCTATAGTACTTTCAGCAATAAGTTTTCAGTTTCAGCAAAATTAACGGTATCCAAACACACCCTAAGGATCTTGATAGGGCCAGCCCTAGACATTTTGGGGCCTTAGGCGATAACTAAAATGAGGCATTTTTTATATTTATGTATTAATTTTATTTAATATTTTTATATTATAATATATTTCATTTTAAATCTTATTTTCTTGCCCTTTGAGATGCAAAATGAATATAAAATTTTTGTATTCAAGTTCTTCTAACATCTCATTTTCAATCAATAATATAGTTAATCCACTTAATCTTTCTTGGACATTGTCAATCTTAGATATGGTTTAATTAATTTTAATTTTGAAAAACTTCTTTCTGCAAAAGCAACTGTATCAAGTATTGTTAGTAAAATTCTATAAGCAATGCATATATTTGGAAATAAATCTAGCCTTTTTATATAATTTAGTATGTCAATTGGAGTATACTCTTTTTTTTGTAAAATTTCTTTTAAAACTTTTAACTTTGAAAATAAATCTAAACCATAAATACAATAATAAACATCAAGTTTGAGAAAAGATTCAAGTTTAAAACAGTATTTTTGCAAACTATCATGAGCACAAAGTTCAGACAGATCACTCCTCAGATCGGAGGAAGCATGAGCCACCAACAAAAGTATTTAAGAGTAGAACTATTGGAGAGAAAAAATGAGAGAGGCAGAGAGCAAAAGTGAGAGAGAGAAAAGATGAGTAAATTTTAGGGATTTGAGGTTTTTAATTTGTTTTTATTTGAGATAGTTTTGTCTAGAGTTTAAGGATGATGTTTTTGGGATAATTGATTTTTTTAGACTAAATAATTTTTTGGGTTACCAATGTTTACAAAGATGTTCTAGTTTTTTGTTTTTTGATCACAAGGATATATCATATTTTTTGAAATTTCTTTTGAAACTATTTTTTTTTTTTCTACTACTCTTTCTTTTTCAAAATTTTGGGGTCCCCTTCCACTTGGGGGCCTTAGACAATAGCCTAATTGGCCCAGTGGAAGGGCCGGCCCTGGATCTTGATGTTGGTGCTCTCTTTGTACTTAAATCAAAAGGTGACCACTACCTCCATTTTCCCATGGTGTTGTTGTTATAAACTTATAATGGTTTTCTGTGGTCTACTCTTTCTTTCTTTCTTTTTTCATTCCTCAATCCTCAATATATTGTCATTGAATGTTTTTATCGTCTCCTTTGAATTTTTTTTTCTCCTTTTCTTCTTATCCTCCTCTTCACCTTCTAAAAATAGATCCTTATTATCAAATGGTGTGGTGATTTGGACCAACCAAATAAATTTCTCAAAAAAAAAAAAAAAAAAAAAAAAGATATGAACCCCAATACATACACCATCCACTCTAGCTTTTCAGAAACTGTTAAATTTATAACGTTAAAACTATTTAACCCCTGCTGCATTTCCTATCCTTTTTTTTTTTCTCTCTCTCTTGGAAATGTCGTCAATGCCTAACTAAATAAAATGAAATAAACCCATATATTCTGTTTTTTGTGCTTTCACTCTAAAAGTATCTTTTGATAACCGGTCACCAGACTCACCACCATAAAAAGTTTAAAAACAACTCTTTCCCATTGTAAGCCTTACTTAATAGCAAAAGTCATATTTAAAGTAAATAAGTTTTTTAAAATATCTTTTGCTTTATATACAATTATTGTGAAAAATTGTAATATTAGTTTTGTAGGGGGGTGATAAGCCCAGTGGTATATATCTATGTATTGGACTAGGGGTCCAATCCGAGGACATTAAGTAGTCCGAGGACGAATAAACACTATCATAAGAATCCGTGTTAGTGAGTGAGGAGATGAGGTCTGATCATGATGGTCCAAGAGGGCGGTCCGAGGAGGAATGCTTCCTTGGCTGAACAAAGCTGAGGTCAGAAGGTGCGGTCTGCCATCAAGAGCAACGTTCCGGACAATTCCACTGTTGAGGATAAGTATCAAGAAGGAACAGGATAGAGGGAGGCTGTGAAATATTTAAGAAAAAGCTGCTACCACCGCATTAAATGCTCTGCAGCTAACTCTTTAGTTGCATTTATGTGGAGAAAACCCCTGAATAGTGCTGTCTTGGCTGCCCCAACTCACAGAGGGCCTAAGAGGGTGTCCGATGGGACAAACACTCAAGTAGTGGCCTGGACGATCAATAAATGAAGGGCCAAGATCATCTAAAGGGAGCTATATAATGTAAGAGACCCTCCATGAAGAGGGGATCGGAGAATTGAGAGAGAATTATTGTAGCAATAAGAGCTGTATTTGTAATCAACTTTAAGTGATATATACAAGAACTGATTTCCTCGGATTGTGCCGAGGACGATTTTCTTTAGATAAAACCAGTCTACCTTTACCTTATTGTCATTTGGATTCACCATAATTGCCACCCAACTCATTAAAGCCTAGTTTTCCAACCCACTTTCTACAAATTCATTGTATTGGGCTCTTTGGGCCTAGATCCTTTTAACCTTTGGGCTTAGGACCCAAATTGTGCCTTAAAAGTTTGATTTTAAGTTAATTTGATTCATAGAAAAATAAATTTTAAATAAAAAATTATAATATAAGAATTCAAATATATGTTTAATTATTTGATATAAGAATATTTTTATTTAAAATTATTATCTTAAACCTCAAATTGTATAGAACTAGCTAACCCTGAGGTTGCCCCAAAATATTGACTATGAGTTTTAAACTCAAGATCTCATGAATTTCATGAAGTATTAGGAATCAATAATAAAATCCTTTGGTTTGCGGTTGGTCCTTGTTACCTCTAAAATGTTCCCTCATGTGCACAAAGTTTCTCTCCTTGTGTTACTTTGCTTTTAATTATAGTGTTTCTTTTTTCTTTTCTTTTTTAATAAAGAAATTAAATTGTCTAATGTTTTGAAGTGTACAAATTGAACAGTATCATGGGTACACTGTGGTTACCATTTGACAGCTTCAATAGTTGCTCCAGCTCTTCTAAGCCTTCCATATGCCCTCGCATCTCTTGGTCTTGGATGGGTACCCGGAATATTTTATGTTTGGTAATTGCAGCTCTGGTGACATTCTATTCATACAATTTAATCTCTCTGGTGCTTGAACACCATGCTCAATTGGGTTGTCGCTACCTAAGGTTCAGAGACATGGCCAAAGATATTTTAGGTATGAACACTACTTTTCCTACCCTATTTTTCGGCCCATTATATGATTATATAAATGGTCAAATTTCCATACCCATAATATACAAATAGAATACGATTATCAAAATATACAAATAGAATACATAGTTGTTATATGAAACCAAGTTCCCTAACTCCAAAATCAATTTTCTATAGCTTCTTCAATAAAAAAAAAAAAAATCAATCTTCATTCGGAATTTTCGGGATATGGCTTTGATGTCAATGTATTAATATTTGAAAAGAAGATTTTGACTCTCTTTTTTGGAGGGGAATTAGTAAGTAACACGAAAATGAATCCAGTGGGAGACCTTTTGATTGTTGACCTTGCGTAATCAATCAAGATGGCTGGGATTAGAAAACATTATTGAGTACTGAGTATATGGGTTCAATTCCACTTGAAATTGTTTACCTAAAGCATGATTTTAAGTAAAAGACTAAAAATTCAATCATTACATGTAAACACAACATAATCAAAGTTATTACCCACAAAAAAAAAAAAAAAAAAAAATGGGAATCAAAGTGGCACACTATTTGTCCTTCAAAGCATGTTTCACACGAATCACACCATTACACATTGGTTAGAAAATGTTGGAGGCATGAGCATGATACGTCAAGTTTTGGCAACCTAGATCATGTCAAAGCACGTTTCCATGAAAGCCACTAAAAATGAAGCTAAAAAAAGAAAAAAAAAAAAGAAAAAAAGAGAGGAGTGAAAAAAATATTTTAACGACCCTGATCATAGAGAAATTATTAGGTTCACTTGGAGAATTGTTAACATGATCCTCCTAACCAATTAAATAATGTTATTTATGCAAATATGCGAGACATGTTCCTAATTAGCATAAGAATTAAAAATTAAAAACCACTAGACTATATCATATTAATTTGCATAAATAACAATGTTTTATTAGTTAGAAGGACCAGAAAGACCATATCTGCAATCCTCCCAGTGGACTTTATAATAATTTATTCTGATGATGATGTTTGACTATAAATGCATTATATTTTAATGAATCAAGTTTACGTACCTAATAGTTTCTAAAAAAAAATAAAAAGTTTACGCAGCTAATTAAAACTAGTACTGCTCTCATAAGTCATAAAGTGGAAATGTCAAACAGAAAAACCAACAAAAATAGTTTTAAATTTTCCCATGTGCCAATTACAAAATTTCCTAGTGACCCTTCTATTACTTCTTAGGCCGGATCCGATACTTAGGAAGTAAAGAAATCATATTGGCCAACATATAATATCTATAATATTATCTAAAATAAAAGCTTTTAACTTTTCATTTACTTGATTCTAAAAAAAAAAAAAGAGAAAAAAAAGAGAAACATTTCATTGATTTATTTTAATATTGTCACACAAGGTTTTGAACGTTTATCCTTTTTTCCGTCATCATTATAATATATGTATTATAGTTGGTTTTAATTTAGAGTTATAAGTTTAATTTTGATTTCGTGTTGATTCAGCCTAATGTTGTCACATAAATTTTGGATAACTCACATTTTTTTTCACAACGTATTTTTGGATAGAGTAACCCGACATTAAATAAAGAAAAAAGTTAATGGATACCTTAAGGGTATTGGTTTAAAATATATTTTGAGAAATTATTATGAGAAAAGATAAAAATAATTAATTATTTTTTATTTCTTTTTTTACATTTTCTATAAAAATAGTGTCAAAATTTTCATAAAATAATTTATTAACAATTGGCCTAAAAGCATCCGTTAACATGATCCCCTTAAATAAATTTTGATTAGTTATGTTTTATCTTTCCTAGATAATTATACTTTTTATTTATTAATTAACATTAACATGTATCATAATATGTATAAATATATTTTATTAAACCTTGTGCTTTGCAGAAATTATCGATGTTATTAAAATCAATTCTTTCTTATAAATATATTTGATTAATTATGATATCTCATGTTTTTTTGAGAGGATTTCGTTGGATTACTATTCTTTATAACTTACATTTTCCCACATTGCTAGTAATATATATATATATATGCTAGTATTATTTATAAATTATTTCCAATTAATTTTGCTAATGGCAATGCTCAAGAATTAGGTCTTTACTAATTACTAACACATATGGTTTACCTGCAGGGCTAGGATGGGGTCTTTAATTTGTGGGTCCAATTCAATTGGTAGTATGCTATGGCGCTGTCGTTGGAAGTGTCGTCCTCACAGGACAGTGCATGAAGGTACTTAAGAGTGTGTTTGGCATCAGTTTATAAGTTCAACTTTTAGTTTTTAGTTTTTAGTTTTTTAGCTTTTATGTATAGCTTTTTAAAACCTCATTTTTTTTTTTTTCCTTTTTTTCTTACTTTTTAAAATTTTTTCAAGGTACAAGTATATTTTAGCACACTTTAAAAAAGTTTTCAGTAAAAAGCTAAATAAGCTATTCTTAAATCGACGCTAAGTTCCTCCTTTTTTTTTTTCTAATTTTTTTAATAAATTAAATTAAATTAAAATTTTTTGTGCTGGTTATTGTTTATCTTTTGTTATTTTTTCTTAATTTTTAAAATGAGTTAGTAATCTTAAATTTCAAAGAGACAAGAGAAAGAAGAAAATATAAAAACTAATGACTTATATATATATATATATATATATATATATACTAGCCTCTGAGCACGCGCATGCTCAGAAGCTCTTCTATTTTTCTGGGTAAAAGTTAATAATTCGCATCTATTATAATTTAGAAATATATATATGTATATTTTTTCAAACAAATAAAAATTCATGGGGATGAGAAATAAGTATAGTTCGTCCTTGAGTTGTCGTCTAGATCATATGAGAAACTACAAAAATTGGGTCATCTCCAGTTCGTCCATAGTGTTGTCCAAGTCTAGAAAGATTGTCCTAATATGAAAGGGTCATCCAACATGAGGAGTCGTCTAAACTAAAGAAGGTTGTCTAGCATGGAAACACCTGGACGACCCCTCAACACCTGGACGACCCCTCAACTCTTAGAAAATCTTCAGAATGAATTTATGCACAAAAGCTTATAATTCGAACCACGTTCTACTATTTTGAAGTATGAGCAAAATTCTTATTCATCGCTTTAACTTCCCACTAAGCTCTTAACTTCTAATGACAGTTGTAGAAGATAAGATTAAATCTTCTAACTTCTATAGCAGTTGTGGAAGTTAAGTCTAAAGTTTCTAACTTCCATACACATTGAGGAAGTTACCAAACAAATAACCACTCCAAAGCTCATTATATAAGGACTTATCCACGTCAAATAAAGGTAAGTTTCCACCACTCCTAAAGTTGGAATTCTTGAGTTCTAGAGAGAAAAAGTAACTTAAGCATCAGAGGGTTCTTAGCCGGTTCACCCCGGTCATCTTTGATCTTGTGTTTCTTTCTTTTCAGGCCTTCCAAGTAATCACTAGCCCATTGAAACCAAGAGCATTTAGCCAACTGATTTTCTATGTATCATCAAAAACGATAAACTTTAGAGATAAGGTAATTTCTTTTTTGAACATGAAGGAAAAAAAATCCTAAATTTTATGAATTTTCTTTTTGAATTCAAAATGAAATTTGTTATTTGACATTTATAACCCTATTAATTTCTAAATGAAGTTACCCATCATTAATGCGAAAATTATATGTTGTACCCGGCATACATGCCGGGTACACCATATACCTGCTCTTATTAATGAGGGTATTTTTGAACCACATAAAAGTCTAGTTGAAAGAGGAGAATCTTCTTATATATAGTATAGATAATTTCATAATGTATGATCCCAATTGAGTATGCTATCTCTTGCGTTATCTCCCCCTCTTGAATTGTCAGTCTTTTTTTAGTGCAATTGACAAATGAATAAATTTTTAATTTATTTTAGTCTTGCAGACAATCTACTTGCTATCAAGTCCAAATGGAACCATGATGCTCTATGAATTTATGATAATATTTGGATGCTTAATGTTGATTTTAGCTCAAATGCCATATTTTCATTCACTGAGACACATCAACTTGATATCCCTGGTTCTATGCCTCTCCTACAGTGCCTGTACAGTGGCCGCTTCAATTTACATCGGTAACTAGACTAATTAAACACACAGGTTTTGAATTTATTTTCTGAGGAAATCGTTTGAAGAATCCCAATTTATTTATTAGGAAATTCATCCAAGGGGCCGGAGAAGGATTATTCACTACCTAGTGATACTCAAAGTCGCATTTTTGGGATCTTCAATGCCATTGCCATCATTGCCACAACATATGGAAATTAAATGGGATTTTTCCAGAAATTCAGGTTTCTACAATATTAATTCATAGTGGGAAAGAGTATTTAAATATAGGCAGTGCTTATTACACACTTGTGTGGATACACACGAGTAAAATAACACTGAAATCGTTACCCTAAATGTCACACAAGTGTGTAATAGGTTTTACCCTTCAAATATTTATAGTAGTGATCATGTCACTTGGTATGCAACTGTCGAACAAATTTCGTTAATTTGCAGGCAACAATAGCACCTCCAGTAAAGGAAAAGATGTTTAAGGGACTATGTATTTGTTATGCAATAGTTGCAATGACTTTCTTCAGTGTAGCCATCTCAGGTTATTGGGCATTTGGCAACCAAGCTGGTGGCCTCATCCTCAGTAATTTCTTAGACAATGACAAGCAGCCTTTGGTACCAAAATGGTTGGCTTTGATCACTAACATGTTCACTATTCTCCAACTATCAGCCGTGGCAGTGGTAAGATTTAAGAATCTCTCTCTTTCTGAAATACAAATAAATTCTCTATTATTCCAAAAGTTTAAACTATCAATAAACAGATTTGACGCGTAAAAATTTTTATTTTTTAAATGGAAGATAAAGTAAACAGGGACGGAGATATGTATTGACCAAGGGGGGCTCTAGCCCCCCCCCCGCCTCATGAGATTTTCCATAGTATTAGTAGCATCAACGAGTGTCTTTGCAGCAACTGACTTGAGTTTTTGATAGTGTTTGAATGGCTTTGCAACAACTGACTTAATTAGTAATAGAAAATTAATAATTTTTTTTTTTTTTTTTACTTCGCCCCCCTTCGATTGAAATTCTGGCTCCGTCCTTGGAAGTAAAGGTACATGATTCAAACTCACGATCGTCTACTCTGATACTATGAGTGCCAAATACTTGAATAGTTAGAAAATAATGAGTTTACTAGTTTAAATTAACATATCATTGTTTACTACAGGTGTATTTGCAGCCTACAAACGAGGTGCTCGAGCGTACATTTGGTGACCCGAAGGCCACAGAGTTTTCTGCTCGAAATGTAATCTCAAGGGTGGTCTCTCGGTCACTGTCTGTCATTGCAGCAACAACCATAGCAGCAATGCTTCCATTCTTTGGAGACATTAGTGCAGTTATTGGAGCTTTTCGATTCTTGCCTCTAGACTTCATACTGCCAATGCTTTTCCACAACTCCACATTTAGGCCATCTAAGCGAAGCCCCATTTTCTGGTTGAATACAACTATTGCCGTGGTTTTCTCAATTGTGGGTGTTATATCGGCAGTGGCAGTAGTTAGACAGATAAGCCTCGATGCTAAAACCTATTGGTTCTTTGCTAATCTTTGAACAGACTAGCCCTATGTATATGGATAGATCCGTTCCAAACATAAAGTGAAACATAGGCTGAGCATGCTAGACAATCATTCTTTTTGATATGAATCTACATATTATACCTCTTCCTTGATGATGAAGGAAGGGCCTTTTAGATGTCCACTTTGTAAACCTTGTTTTGTATTTACTTTGCATTTTGGAAGCATAAAAACAAATGAACAATAATAGAAGCAACAACTCTTTCAAAGCAAATATTGGGTTATTATGTAAAAATCAACCTCTCTAACAACTTGTTTCGGATGGAAAAGTCTGTATTCCCATCTTTAGGAGTTTTATTTGGAAGGAAAGGAATAGCTTTTACTTGGGTAGATGGTCAACTGGTCAAGTGAAAATGCCTACAAAACAAGAAGAGAGAGTTGAGAGGCACAACAATGTGGCACTTACTTAATCACTTTTTATCGTACCTATTCTCAATTGGATCTCTCTTTATGTAGAGATTTTTTGGTAGGGTTTCATAAGTAACTCAATCATGGCCAAGATTTTGGGTCCCCTTACCTAATCATTTTTTATCATACCTATTTTGGATTGAATCTCTCTTTATGAAAAAGACCTAGTCATATCTGTGTTATATTTCAAAAGAACTTATCACAATTGAAGCTCCTTATAATCTATATATATAATAATAGGTGAAGCTGAGAGAAACTCAAATTAGAATTTCAAATTAGAATTCCAATTTTGCACCATACACTAAATTACTTATTCTTAAAGAGTTCTATTTCTTAATTTTAGAATCAAATGTGGGACTACATTATAAATATTCATCAAAGTGAGTTATTATTAAGTACAAAAACCAAAGAGTTTAGAATAAATGAATCGTAAAAAAAAAAAAAAAATGCTTTACAATAATTAAAAAAATAAAAAAATATGGACAATTTACATTTTATACCTAATAATATCCTTACAATTTTTTTTTAAAGAGTTAACAAAATATAAAAATGATTATCAATAGTATTTAAATTATATATATAAGAATTATGTTATACATCTTATTGTATATATTTAAGTATATACATGCATATGCATGGGGTTACAAAATAATTATTAATAAAGTTCAGTTTAACCCAGTGTTTGCTTGATGTGTGACTCATCACACACCCATACAACACATAATCAATCAAATTGGAACATCACATTATCCTATAACTTTTTAATCTTATTTTATTCATTTCTCTCTCTCTCTCTAAAAATTGAAGCTCTCTCCCTCTCTCTTGGCTTCCCTCTTCTCTCACACTATTGGGATGTGACGATGGTGAAAGGCAGCGAGCTCTATGGGTTGCGTAAAATAAAAAATGCGATGTGTGGTGTATTGTTAAGTGATAATACAAAATAAATAAACATTTTATGATACAAAAAACACTATTTTTATGCACAAGCCAATATGAGAATGGTCTTAGCCATTTTTTCTTTAACTGGTGCGCAAAGATTTTCTTCTAATCTCATCATCTTCAAGTCGACAGTGAGCGTAATCAAACGATTGATCATAACCAACAGTCCTTAAACAATGTTCTATCACTTTTAACTTCCATTTCCTGATGTATCGACCGACAATGAAAAACATGGTCAAATGTCAAGTAAGCCTGCTAATGCTGACACGAAGCAATGTACGTTCACTGCTACTACGATGGCCTAACGTGAGCACGAAACTGTTTACCAAAGTAAATAAATAAGTGGGCCAAGCCCTCCTTATACATTTTAAGATATGGCTCTAAAATAGTAGCTTGACCTTTAATTAAGTGGCTTCTCTTGTCTGTACACAATAGAAAAAGAATTGTGTCCATCAACTGTTTGACTATATATATATATATATATATATATTACCTTATTACCCATCAGTCTTTGCTTCCGATCCATCTTATGCACTCTTTGTTGTTTGTTCTAGTTTGACTTGCTTCTCTCTCGCTCTCTCTGTGTTTGTGTGTGTTTGTGTGAGAAAGAGAGAGAGATGAGTACGCTGCGACCAAGCTCAGTAGCGGTGCATGAAGAAGAAGATGCAAAGGTTGCAGCTTTAAATCATCAGGACCTTGATGCTGGTGCCCTCTTTGTTCTTAAATCCAAAGGTGATGATTACTTTCATTATCTGTAATCATTTTAACTTCTATATATGGAAACTGTTTCTTCCTTTATTGTCTTCATCATTTCATTATCTTTTTTCCCTTTTTCCTCTCCATGTAAAGTTAACTATTTTCTCTGCACATATGTGTGAAATAAATGTCATGTGCTCTCTACTCCACGAAGGACAAGAAAGAAGAAAGGAAAAGATAATTGCTTGCACAAAGTCACAAACCACCACCTCTAGATCTTTGTTAGGATTCTCTTTGGATCATATTTTTTTGTTTTTCATTTTTTTTTAACTGTGACTTGAAATTATTGTTTTCTTAATAGTATTAAGATGACTTCTTTCTTTTTTCTTCTTACAGAACTTTTTTTTTTTTTTTTTTTTTAATTATAAAAATTATTGAAAATATCTTTTTGTAAGTTTTTAAAAATTATTTTGTGAAAACAGAATGGCCTCTCACCAAAATTTTGTTTCACCGAATTGGCTCAATGCCTTCTCATCCCTATAAGTTTGGTAATAGCTGGTACGGTAAAGTCAACAAACAAATTATTCTGTACATTTTCAGCAATATATATGTATATATATATTTTGTACATTTAAAGATGTCTTGATAAATTGAATTATGTTGTATGAGAGAATGTCCTCCTACTGCTGAAGAAATCCAATTCATTGTTCAATAAGTGCCCACATTCATTCCTTGTTCAAACTAGCTATTAGTACTTATCTTATAATCCTACACCATTCAAGAGTGGTTGATGATCTTAATTTCTAGCTATGGCAGACATGCTGAATACACATCTATAATTAATGATCTAATTTTAATGCCATTGAATTATCTGTACTTTTTCTGGTCAAAATTATGAGCTATATATCTTTATCAAATGATTTAATTCATCAGATTTAGATATATTTAATTTAAATGATTGGTGGGCATTAAATGTAGGATCATGGGTGCACTGTGGTTACCACTTGACAACCTCAATTGTTGCTCCACCTCTATTAAGTCTTCCATATGCTTTTACCTTCCTTGGATGGACTGCTGGAATTTTATGCTTGGTCATTGGAGCTCTAGTGACATTCTATTCGTACAATTTAATATCTCTGGTTCTTGAACACCATGCTCAACTGGGTCATCGCCATCTCCGATTCAGAGACATGGCTCATGATATCTTGGGTAAGCTTTTCTCCACTTGAATTTGAATGTCCAACTTTAATCATGCTGTTATTAGAGTCCACAATCATCATCATGCATATCCAATAATTGTGAGTTTGGATTGGGTAGCTTTCTTCTCCTAATATTTTAGTGTATTTACTTTTCAAAAAATCTTTAGTTTTCTTTAGGTACTTTTGTGAGTTTGTCAACTTTCAATCAGCAAGTAAATAATTGAGGTTTTTTTTTTATATATATATAAATAAAATAATAATGTTCCAAACATACACTAAAAGTATGCAATATTTGTAAAGTAGTAGTAATTAACTAACTAAATATATAAATAAAATAAACCAATGTGTGCAACTCGTGTGTAAGCCACTGATGCTTTGTACCAAAAGCTATAGTGATGCTTTATAGTATGTCTAGAAATTTCATAATTATTGAGGTAGCAAATTGTAATATGTGTATGATAAAAGTAATATTAAATATGATTTTATGAGAAAGTGATATTGCACTTATCACAAAAAAATAATTAGTATTAACTTGATGGGTTAGTGAACAACAACAATATTACTATCCTTGGCTCTTATATATGGGGGATATATTCGTCAGACAAAAGTTATGTTAACAGTGGTCTTATATTCGTTGATAGAATAGTGAACAACGATGACATTACTAATCTTAGGCTCTTATGTACAGGTAGGAGTTGGGTGGGTGGGGCGATAACTAGTATTAAGCATGGGCTAAGAACACCGAGAATATTACTAATCCTAAGCTCCTTTGGGAGGTGGGGGAAATTGTGTTGCAAATGTCGTATCTTGCTTTACATGTACAATCTATTTTTTAATAATTTGATAATACAATAATGAAAAGGTAAAAAAAAAAAAACTTGAACCATAATCTATAAGCTACAAAACTCATTACACCTATGCAATACTTAAGGCAAGGCCAGATTTGCTCTCCTTCACTAAATGCCCAAATAGTCTCTTAACTCTCAATCAATTCAAAGTCGTGAATTCCAATTAGCTCAATTGGTAAAATCTCAAATTGTTGAATAAGATATTTGAGTTTCAATCCTCGCTTACACCAAAAATTGATTAGTAGTTTAGTCTAATAATAAAAAAACTATTATTATGAGCGGACATCATAGATTGAAAATCTTTCCAAAAAAAAAATTCAAAGTTTCAAACATCCCTCTCGCGTGCATAAAATGCATTAGGCAATACTACTATTAATGGCATGATAAGATGGTACCCACACCCCACTAGTAGAAGCCTTGTTTAATATGGTGGGCACGTTTTAAGGCAGAAATATTGAGTGGATCCACCAGCCACCAGCTCCTGTTTTTGGTTTTACGAGTTAAAAAAGCCTGTTTAAAGGGTTGGTGACTTTTAGTTTTAGGGTAGAAATGTTTATCCTCTTTGGCTTTGGATGTGATAGCCCTTGTTGTTCAAAAATTCAGGTGTTGGTTTTGGCCTTAATAGGAAGACGAGGTAATATTTAAATCACTTAACTCGGTTTTGTGAAGCTCTCTTAATTGTGTTGCTAAACTCCAAATTCTTTTTAACCACACAATAACATAAATTCCAAATTTCGAATTTTCTGTCTTAGAAAGTTAAGAAAAATTTATAAAAGTTGAAATAGAATTCGTATTTGCATTCGTATTGGCAGGTTCAACTGGTGCCTCTGAAAATGACACTGGCGAAACAGAATTATAGTCCTTATAGGGATATGTCACGAAGATATTTTGGGCTCATACGTCAAGAATCTATTTTTAATAGGTAAAAAAAACAGATTCTTAAGAATATTTGAGTGATTGTTTATAAACTTTTCAAAAGACTGATGCATTAGACTACGACATTACAGCCTAAATTGAGTTGTCAATTGGGCCACCTTTTATTTTATTTTATTTTTTTGTTGTTGAGAAAAGTCAATTGGGCAATCTGATTTTGCTTTTTTATTACTTTAATTAACACAAGAGTCCAATTATCTCTGATCGTCAAAATTAAAAAAATTCTGATTTTGTTCAGATTTTTTCTTTGACTCTTCCATTTTAAAGAACGAAAATCAACTTTGGCGTGCCATCCATGCATAGGCCTAGTTGTTTTTGTTTTGGACCTTTCTATGTATACATCGTACAATATTTATATTAATTTACATTATAGACATACCAAAAGTGATAAATATTATAAATTTTTGCAAAAAGTGTACAATATTTATTATTTACCATTTTTTGTGTGTTTACAATGTAAATTTACATAATACTACTCCGTATATAAGAGTGAAAACATAGAATTTTTTTTTTAAAGCCTCTCTTAAATTGCCTGATGTGAATGATCTGAGACTTATGCAATCGGATAACAAGAAACAGAAGACGTCACAAATTTAAATGGGCCTGAATATTAGCACATGACCTCATTGTAATTTTTTTGGCCCAAGAATCTTGTACCAACGGGCAAATTAGATCCAGTGTGAAACTCTTCATGGATTCCTATTTCATACTTGGTTCACAATCCCCAGTTTTGTTGAAGTTCCAAATCAAAGATTGCAGGAACTAACCCATTGAATTTGGCAGGACCAAAATGGGGCCGGTATTTTGTTGGCCCAATTCAATTCATGGTCTGCTATGGTGCTGTTGTTGCTTGTACTCTTCTAGGAGGACAATGCATGAAGGTCACTTCCTACTCTAAAGCTTTCAGCTTCTCTCATACATTATGGGCCAAGGTGTACTTAAGGCCTAGCCCAAAACATTCTGATTCTAACAATTGTGAATTTTCATTGGTTCTCTTTTTTCTTATACAGGCAATTTACTTGCTATCGAACCCAAATGGAACAATGAAGCTCTATGAATTTGTGATCATATTTGGGTGCTTTATGTTGATTTTAGCTCAAATCCCATCTTTTCACTCATTGAGGTACATCAACTTGATTTCATTGGTTCTGTGTATTGCCTATAGTGCCTGTGCAACTGCTGCTTCCGTTCATATTGGTAAGTAGGACTATTGTATTGGTTGCTTAAAAATAAGAAACACACAGAAAAACAAGTTTGAAATTTTTTTTTTGGAAAAATTGCATTTTAATCTCAGTAACAAATTAAACCCCACGGTTTCAAAAGTAACAAATTATATGGTCTAATTTGTTACTTTTGAAATTATATATTTTAATTTGTTATACCCTTAAATTACAAGGTTTCAAATATAACTTCTCCAAGATTTTTAAGTACTAGTTTTTGCAGTTTAATTCAGTTTACTAAGCATGGACTAATTTTACCAGGATCTTCATCAAAGGCTCCAGAGAAGGACTATTCCCTGACGGGAAATTCTGAAGATCGCATTTTTGGGATGTTTAATGCCATCGCCATTATTGCCACAACATATGGCAATGGAATAATTCCAGAAATTCAGGTTTGAGATAGTTCAATTTTGCTTTTCGCATTCTTCATATTGAAGCACAATTCAGTGGCTTAGACGAAGATATGGTGCAACATTATGAATACCCTCATGCATTGAAGTATTGCCAATTAGGGCACGTTTGGTAGACTGTAATAGACACTGTAATGTAATAAATATTTCTATGGTATAACTATTCAGTTGTTTGGTTATGTTTTTATTACAATGAATAGTTATTCCTTATGAATAGCTATTATTCAACTTGAGGAATAACTATTCCTTATCAAAAGTATTGATTATCAAAAGTATTGAATATCTATTCCTTCACCTTATGTAATAACTTTTTTAGAAAATTTCCTAAAAATTCATTAGTTGCCACATCTTCAAAAGGAAAGAAAATAAATTTTCCTTATTGTTAATTATTAGCTCTATTTTGAACACCCTAAAATAAGTGTATTTTAGGAAATTTGACTTAAAAATGATTTAATTACACATTTTTATACTCTACTAAATTGTGGATGTATATTCAGGATTCTATTTTTAAATGATCACCAAACTAATGAATAGCAATACTTATTACATTCTAACTTAATGTATTCCTTGTAATACTTATTCTTATTCATATGTAATAATCATTACAGTATACCAAACGTGTCCTTAGTATTTAAGATGTTGTTGCTAAATTACAATACAACTGTTTTATTGGTTATAGGCAACGGTTGCACCACCAGTGAAGGGGAAGATGTTCAAGGCACTATGTGTTTGTTATACAGTAGTCACGGTGACTTTCTTCAGTGTAGCCATCTCTGGCTATTGGGCATTTGGTAACAAAGCTGAAGGCCTAATCCTCACCAACTTCTTGGACAATGGCAATCCATTGGTGCCAAAATGGTTCATTTTGATGACCAATGTCTTCACCATTCTCCAGCTATCCGCTGTTGGCGTGGTAAGCACATCTCTCTCATAAATTTCTCACTATTGTTCAAATATCCGCTCATGTTTGGATGAACTTTTTTTCTGTTACCATATTTGTTTATGTACAGTTTTTTCAAAGTATCACTATATTTAAACCCATTGTAGTGACGCGTTATAATTGGTTCATAATAAATGTTCTAGTACAGTAATGAAACCGGATAAAAGTGATGTTACTCCAATCATAACATATCATTGTAGCTCACAAAAAGCTAACCCAAACTGGTTTGGTACAGGTTTATTTGCAGCCCACAAATGAAGTGCTTGAGCGTACATTTGGTGACGCAAGAAGCGCGGAGTTCTCAGGCCGCAATGCTGTCCCGAGGTTAATCTCTCGGTCACTATCAGTTGTGATATCAACAACAATAGCAGCAATGCTTCCATTTTTTGGGGACATCAATGCAGTTATAGGAGCTTTTGGTTTCATGCCACTTGACTTCATATTGCCTGTGATTTTCTTCAACTTGACATTTAAACCATCAAAGAAAAGCCCCATTTTCTGGTTGAACATCATTATTGCAGTTGTTTTCTCCATATTGGGTGTTATTGCAGCAATTGCAGCCGTTAGGCAAATAAGCCTTGACGCCAAAAACTATCGGTTATTTGCTGATGTATGATCATCACTAATCAGCCATTCTTAAGATACGTATTCTATTATTCTATGATTCTCAATAATCAGTAAAGTTATTCTATTATTTTATGCTTCTTCCTTAAATGTGAACCAGTGCCTATGTGGGACTCACACATATTGTGAGTGAGAGATCTTTTAGAGAGTAATTTGTATGAGAATTTTCCCCATAACTCATACAGTTCTACAGCCTTATAATTCTTGAATTCGAGTATTGAGTTTAGAGAAGTGTTACGTTCATAACATTTTCACAACAAATCATAAGTGGTAAATTGTTACTTGTTTTAATTTGAACCCAATACTAAAATTACTTTTTTATCCATCAATAATAGCCAGAAACAATTTGACTTTTTTATCTTAAATTTATGATCTTGTGCTTCACTCAAAGCATAAAACGGGCTTTAAAACTTGCAGTGAGCCCAAAGCAATTTATGGGCTCGATATTTGCAAGTTGACCCATTAAATGGCCCGAGTCCCACTTAGCAAGAGAATAGATCTCTTTTCATTTGTTTATGAAAGACACTCATGGTGAAGATTAATTTTAAGAATCCCAAGAGTCTAAGACTCACACAACACTGTTTTATTTAAAATTAGTTACCATCAGTTGTATCCTTTCAAATATTATATTTATAGTGAGGTGGGAAATTAAGTGATGCCCCATTGATGACAAATGTCTCCACCACTGTCTACTCTCAAACTACAAACATCTTGCAAGTTGCAACTTCAGGAAACAATTTCCACAAAAACCTGTTGCTGTGTATGATAACCTTGGTCAGATTTACGCTAGGAAGTAAACATGACACTTGTGCTAAAAACTACAAAAGCAAGAAATCCCAGATATCTGGTTACTAGTAAACTTCTTAAACTGCCGCCAATGCAAAGTAAGCAAACTTCTTTCTACTTCTCCAGTCAGCATCTACAATCCACTACAATAACACCTAAACAGAGAAGAAAAAAAAATCAGTCATTGTCATGTGTGTGCGCACGCGTGTGAGAGAGAGAGAGAGAGAGAGAGAGAGAGAGAGAGAGAGACCTTTATGTCTAAGGGATACTGGCATTGACATCAGGGGATGTTATTTGGTCTGACATTGGCTGAAAGGTGTCTGGACTGACACTATGTAGAGAAGCAGGGTTCATGTTTTGCCTCACAACAAGAACGCCAACTGCTCCTCCTTGAATTGGATCCATGAGTGAAGATGTCGGTGTAGTGCAACTATCATCACCATCAGTCAACTTAGCCATATGTATGGGAACTCTTACCAAATCAGAAGGAGAAGGAATAATAGCAGACGAGGAGGACTCAATGGAGCGCCTCCTTTTGAATTTCTTATTGAGTTTTTGCTTAAAACTGCCAACAATGAGCTGATGATATATCAAGAAAACCCAAAATGAATCAGAGAGTAATAATCAGTCTAATGGAAATTGGAATGCTTTTTATCAATGCTAAGCATATTCTAATTGCTATGGACAAGACACAATTCAATTCAACTGCCATAACAAGCTCATAATGTGAGGCTTGAATTTACTTCAAGAACCATTAAACTTGGGAAAAACTTTAGATTCCAATCGTAAAAAGTAAAATAAATTATTGGAGTCTAGCAAGTTTGGTTGTACTCAATGAGGGATTATGATCTTTTATTTGATTACAATAAAGTGAACCTAACTTGTTCACTTCTGTAGCTTTTTGGTCACTTTAAGGATCAGTGGATCACTTGAAGGATGGCTCCTAAGTCCTACCAGTGGATAAGGTCAGAATATGTCCATAAAAGTTGAAGACATGAACATTTAGTAATTTCGATCTTAAATAATAGAAACGCAAGGCCTTACTTGAATAGGTCCAGCTGCAATCAGTGCTCCTGCAATGCCACCACCAAAAACCCGGCCGTCGGGTTTAGCCAGGGAAACACTTAGCATGGCAAGTTTGCGATTTGCACCACCCTTTTCAACAAATGTATATGATCCATTTAAAGATAAAATCTCAAAGCGACCCTGCATGAAGGAACAAACAGAAACCTCTTAACCAAATTTGACCAATAAAAATCTATTAATATATAATTTTCCTGATGCTTCCCACATCACTTATATATGAATTGGTTCCAATACATTCATTTCCTATGTGGTGCCAAGGCAGAAACTAGAGAATTCAAATATTTAGAATGATAATTGTTAACATATGGTTATACCAAAATTCCTTTTTTCAATTTTTCTAGCTTCCAATCATAACATGCATCCTTCTACTCCATGCATATCGGAGCATTTCCCTAAAACAATGGATTTTGTCACCCAAAATGGTGATAGTGACTGCAGCACTAATTTAACTGACTCATAAGTTGAACCTTCATTGGACTAGGAACTCTTGATACTTTCTAGTAACCAAGTTCTTGACAATAGTATGATTCCAGTGTCAAAGACAATGAAATCTGACAACCTGCTAAAATATAAAGACACAACAGCATTTTGGTAAAATAAATGTCCTGTTTGTGATACTAGATAGCGCTATGCATTAATCATGTTGTCAACGACATGCTTCTTCCCGTCTTTTTTCTCTTTTTGGGGGAGGGAGAATGAAATTTATTAACTGTATTCCTGTTTTTTGCTGAAAAACATTGTTACCTATTCACAATATGGTAAGAAGCAAAATTTGATTCAGGAATTCTACAACAGCAGTCTTTTTGTCCTGATGCATCCAACTTTGCCAATCATAGCATTTATCAGGAAATGGTCCCATGTAAACTGGTTTACTAAAGCATGCAGGTGGCATTATCTCAAAGTAAAACTCCACAGGAGCATAAGAGTATATAAGACCCCCCCCCCCCCCCCCCCCAAAAAAAAAACCCAATCCAAATATTCCAGCAAAAAGAGGGGAAAAAAAGAAGAAGAAGAAGAAAGCTGCAAACGTTACAAACTTCTTACATGCTGACAATATTTTCCAAAAGTAGGTCCCATAGAAAAATAATTATCTTCCTTTCTCTCTATCTCTTTTTCTTTCTTTTTTTCTTTATTTTTATTTTAGGGAGGGAGGGGCTAATTGGTGGTGGACTTCACAATTTTTAATCCAACATATCCAACATTTGACTGACTTGAGAAATAGATGATAAAACCAGACACTGTGTATATAGTTAGTAGAACTAAAAAGACAAAATATCTTTATGAGAAGCATAAATCCAATAAAAATAGCCATCCAACAAATGCAGTAATAGAAAAAATAAGGATGGAAAAAGGAATGATAAACAAGATTAAAAGAGTGGGAGGACATGCCTCATATCTCAAAATACCACCAGAATTACCAGGTTGGCTAATTGTAACTCTGGAGACAATACCAGTAGCAGAAAGAATACAAACTGATCGAGGACCCCTTTGAGAAAATGATGCTATCTTACTAACAATATCCTGCAAATGAAAATGTAAACTCTACGTAAGACAGATAGAACAGACAACATAATAAGCTAGAATTATAGTATAAATAACCAAGCAAATTTCTCTCATATCCGCCTAATATTACCTCATTGGTCTGTACATTCACTACATGAGGGGTAAAGCTTGCTCCAGCAGTGTCTGCAGCAGACCCACCTTCATGAAAATTCTTTCAGATGTGAGAAACAAATAGGCCTCTTTAATCATAATATATGTTATGCAAAACAATTTTACATCATAACTTGATAAGATAAAATAAAATAAAAATCAAGAAAATTCACTTATTTTTCTATACGATCTGTTCACACACAAGATAACTGATTACTGTAGAAATCAAAATTTTAATTTTTTTTTCAAACTTATAAAATTTCAAGTGCTTTTATGTGCACTCTGTTTTAAGAGCTCTCTCCAAGCCAATCCTAAATATTTCTGAATTCTGGGATATTTTTTATACAGGTCTCTTGATCAGATAAATGCAAAAAATTGTCAGAGAGAGTGCATAGAATCAACTAGTTCATGCCACTATATGGCAAAAGAAGTACTACTGCAATAGTTGGTGAAGTTTCAATTAAGGAACGAGTTCAGCTTTTCCCAGATGGTTGGCACCTGGCATAGTGCCATCTGAAAATGAGAACAGTCAACCCAAAAACAAAAATGCTTCTTTTCCAGATTGGACTATCCATTATTGCCTATTCATCACAACCAAAATAAAGATGCAAAAAAAGATTTTAATAGAGTCCTAGTGTCCCATAATCTACAAGTCTAGCCATTGTCATTGAAGTTATTGAACACTAAATGAGAAAGCTAAAGGCAATTTTGCTAGAGCTTATGGCCACTAATTTTACAACTCTCAATTATTAACTACTGTTCAAAAAGGTTCCTAATCTTTATCCAATCCTGCCAACAGCTATTCCGGCACTTTCCTTATTTACTCTCATCTAGATAAGCTCTTCACTTTAAAAGCTACGATATTAGAATTCCAACCAGATTTCTATAGGTGGTTCCTCCCAATGTGATTATTCTCTTAGGTTGTGTTCGGTTGGAAAGATTTTAAGTTTAGAAGTAAAATTCTCAAAAGTTACTAATATTATCGGTGTACTGTTGATTAATATTATGGGCGTTTGAATATCTCAAATCTTCACAATTTATGGGATTCTAAAGACTTACATAAAAGTTAGGAATTTTAATCTCCCACATCTTGTACTTAATTAGAATTTTAATGAATAACCCCTAAAACTAGTTAGCATTCCTATGAGGTCTCACCTACCTTAATATAGTTTTCTACCCATTAGATTTACATTAAACTCTTTGGATTTCTAAAACTAGTTTCTTAGTACCTACCAAACACAAATCTAATTTCTAATGAATTCAAAAAGTCGAGTTTTAACTTAAATCTAATTTCTAATGAATTCAAAAAGTCAAGTTTTAAACTCAGGCTAATCTTAAATTCTCAAGAATCAAAAACATTACCAACCAAACAAGCCCTTAAAGACTAGCAATCTGCTTTTTGAGCTCAGTAATTTTCCTGAGTTTTTTCACTTTTTCCTTGCGGTAAGCAATCTCATAATCATTTTCCCCTGAGTTGCTATTTAGATGCTTCAAACTCTAAAGAGAGTCTACAAAAAACTTGACCAAGCTTTCAATTTTCAGAGAGAAGCAAGTCGATTGGGTGCAAACTCAGCTGAGGATATCAATTAGAACAACATTTCAGAAATAGGATTGTAAACCATCTAGCAGATGCAAGAAGTTAAGCTGAAGCAATTCTTTAAATACAACCTTGGCTATGTTAATCTCACTAGCTGAAGGAGAGATAGCATGTGAGGAACTTGACATGATATTGGAATGTAAGAATCCCTACTAGCTTTCTGACATACAATTCAAGATGAGCACAAAGAATTTCTATTTCTTCTAACAATACCACCATTTTTAGAATGTGCCCCTCACCAAGGCTAACATCACCTAACCCCAAGAACTTTTGAAGAGCCTATGCCTAAAACTTAATGACTGAAACAATATAAGAAAAAAGAAAAAGAAGTTACTTTGAAGGAAGGAAACCTTGTTGAGAAGACTGCAGAAGACCACAACAGATTTGTGGATTCATGCAATTCAATCTAATCATATTACAACCTCTCTCTCTATATATATATTTTCACATTTTACATGTTTTGGTGGAGAAACTTATGAAGCTCAATGATATGTAATTTAAGAACCCAGATCTCCCTCATACTGATGCTTTTAATGAATGTCAAACATTATAATGGCCTTAATTTGCTTATTGGACTGATATGCTAGTTATTTCCAAAATTTTCAATATACCTATAAAAGTAATTAAGTCTGAAAAATAAAGAAACAAGGCAAAATAATCATGACACGGCAGGATATAAGTTTACAAAATCAATAAAATATTGGAGACTTAAACCAAACAAACCAAAATTTGTTCCGCTCACTATAAGCAACAATTACTAAGTGAACCAATGAAAACCTAGAAAAGATATTGAACTAAATAATATTCACCTTAACAAAAAATGTGGGATGTTCATTGTTCAAAGGGACGAAATCATGAAGCTTTTGCTTTTACCCCCAACAAATCAATTTGATTAATATTCAAGGAAGGATTCAAGGTAGTTATAAGTTTGAACTGAACATCCATCCTTGTTAAGCATGAACAGGGAAAAATTCTCTCATATTAAGAGGCAGTTTTCCAGACTGTCAGAGCACTCTCATGTTGTCAATCCATTAAAGATATAGTGAGAGAATGTTGAGCTTTTTTTTGTGAAATAACAAACTAGGTTACATTGTCATCTGAATCCAAGCAACTTCAAAATTCCAGACTCAATCTTTCTTCCTTTGATTTATCATTCTTGTAGCTCAAACATTCATGCATTGGCTAACTCTTAACTTATAATATGATGGATAACTGACTAATGAAATTTTACCCTGTTGGAACTTCTAAGGTACAAGTCTTCACAGCTTAACAATCGTGTCTCATGTGTGTGTACTAAAAGGCAATCAAGTTCACCTAATAAACCCAAACCCTCACCTTGGATTTTGCCAAGTACTAACAGGAAGAATGAAATTTAAATGGTATATCTGAAAGGCCTAATTCAAATGTACAATTTTAGGTCTTTTTTTATTTGTGACAAATAAAACAACTAAATAGTAAATTGAAGATTTATGTTTGTTGCATTGAAGAAGCACAGACTTCTAACAACAAATCCTTAAACTAAAACAAAGTTGAGAAGTTTCTATCTACAATTTAGAACTAAGAAGTACAGACTTCAAAACCCCCAATACATCCGTGTCTCATACTTAGGGAACACTCTGCATTCGTGACCATGTTTGGAGTAAAAAAATAATTATTTATTTATAATTTTATTTTTAAACCTTGATTTTACATATGTTATTAAAGATTACGATAGATGTTATTTATTTGGAATTTTTTTAATATATATATATATGACTATAAATAAATTAATTAATCAATTAATTGTAGTACCCATGTTGAACACGGGACACGCTTAGGACACTTTTGCACGCCGTGTCGTATTTTTTTTTTTTGAAAAATTGCGGGACACAGGAGGTTGGAGGGACACCTATTTTTATTTCATTTTAGTTTTAATCTTGAACATTTATCTAGTTATCTTTTATTTACTTTTTTAAATCTTATTCTTGGTTTGTATTCTAATTTATAAACATCATATATTAATCATGAATTCAAATTATTATCCTTTATTACTCTTAAATTATTATATGCTTAATAATATTTAAAAAATAAAAATATATTTAATAATTAATATATGTTTAACATTGTGCCGTGCCTGTACTCGTATCGTATCCGTGTCTATGTTTGTGTTTCATAGGTCATGGATGTTCGCTACAACTCCTCTCCTTAAAAAATTGAAAAACCAAATTTATCTTTACAAGAGAGAAATAACTTCCATTCTTTCTTTTTTTGGGGTAAGCCCCAACAAATTTAAAACTTCAGTATTTTTTTTTTGTCACTAAAAATAATTAATATTATAGATTAAAAACAGAGAAATTTCAGTTAAAAGCCAAATCGTCCTGTATACAACTGTGCTAATCCAAACGTCATTCAAAAAATTTCCAATATATCGAGAACAAATCAAACAATAATAACAAACAACAACCACAACAACAACGTAAAATCACCAAAACCATACACATGAGATAGTCATAATTCATATCAAACAAAAACAAAAACAAAAAAAGCAATTTTTCAGTATTTTTCTTGAAGCGCAAGAAACTCACCGAGAGAAGCGATGAGCTGGAGTTTACCAGAACCACGAGGCCTTCCTCGGCGGCGTTTGGTTGGGCTTTCAGACGAAGAGCCAGGTGGCAGTAAAACTGGTCCCACCACCATGTCGTCCCCACCACCATCCACGTCATACTTTCTCGGCGGTCCTCTAGTATTGTTCTTCTTCACCGCCACCAGTTCCAACCCCGTCAACTCTTCTGGTCCCGTGTCCCCCACCACCACAGCTCCGTCGTCTCCACCGCCCAACTCTGTCTCTGCCTCTGCCTCTGCCTCCTCACCCGCCACCCTTTTCACCAGTGCATTATTATCATCATCATCATTGTTGTTACTGTTCTCCTCGTTAACCACTATAGACTCAGAAACTACCGTACTTGTCTTATCCTCCTCCATATTCAAAAATTCTCAAAGCTTAAACACACAGAGAGAGACTGTGTTTGGCTCTGACAAAGAACAAGAAAGAGTTTTTGAAACAAAAAACAAAAAACAGTTCAAAAGGCGCCAGGAAAATATATATATATATATATATATATATATATATATATATATATATATATTTTTTTTTTTTTCTAAAACAGAGGCTTTTTGCTTTCTCTGTCTCTCTGATGGAGAAAACAACAGGTCGGTTGGTCCGTATTTATAATAGAGAGGGAGTGTGTATTTTATTTTTATTTTATTTTTTGTAAAATATCAATAATACCCTTTGACAACTTTAAAATTTGACTATATATGTGAAAATTTAAGAAAAAAAGAACATAAAATAATTATATTTCTTTTTTTAATTCTGTATGTATGTAGTATTGATGAGGAAAGAATTTATTGATTAATAATTAATTCAATATTTTATTTCATTTAGTAAATATTTTATTGTGGTAATTAAATCTGAATTAATTTTGTATTCAAATTTGATTTATTTTATTTCCAAATATAAAGAAATTAAATATTTGGAGATATTTGCTACATTTAATTTGTGCATATTTTGAGATTTAATTTTGAATTTTTAAAATTTGATTCTTCAACTTGAAACCAAGCAGCATATCTTACTTGTTATCATCTATAATCTATAATGATAATTGAAAATCATTGTCAAAATCGTAGAAAATCAAATTCAAATAAACAGGTATAAGAAAAATATGCACAGAGGAAAAAATTCGAATTAATTGAGTAATGATTTCGCCTATATCAGTTTATCTTTAGATTGTGTACACACTGTTTTTTGAATGATTTATCATACGTATATAATGGTGTGTCTTTACTATTACGGATAAGTTTGAATACATGTAAGTGCTTGACTTTCGAGTTACAAACTTGCTAGTGTTTACTTGTAATAATTATACAAACTGCATTGATTAATGACTTCAGAATCGCCATTGCTTTTTTTCCCCTTCAATGTGGGTTTCAGCTTTCTTGTTTTGAATGAGATAATTGGGTTTGAAATTCACGTGCAATAAAATCAATTGGTATCTTAATTTGATGATAAAAATCAATCATCTTGTCTCAGAAGGTTTTTGTTGTATCCGTCAAACAAAAAATTATTGTTTTGAGTCTATTATGTGACGATTTATAAGATTATATTATTTAAAGTTTTAAACAAGTTAATAGTTGAAAACATCTAAAGATGTCATATGAACTACAAACTTCTTGGTTACTCAATGAAATTGTTAGTGTTTAAATTATCAATTAGTTTTAAAAAAGTGAAATATTATTATTATTATTATTATAGATAGTTGTTGTGTGTATTATTTAGTTTTTTTTTGTGGTATAATTTTTAGGTCAATGACTCAACGTCATGAGAGATCTCATTAGACCATTTTATAAGATACTCTTCCCCTCACCTAGACACACACCTTGCTCACAAATTCACTACCAATCCACACCACTCAAGGCCAAAAGCACAACTAAACAACTGAGCGCCTCCCCCTATCAAAATCACATACACAGATCATCACCCAAACAACCCCAAGTGGTCAAAACCCTAAAATTGGCCTATCATACCCCATCGAAAACCACCACATCATTACCACCAACAGAAACATCCAAAACCTCCATGCCTTAACCAATTTCCCACACCTACATCATCAAAAAACTCAAGCCTATCTAATAGTTAGAAAACCTTCTCCATAGAGTGTTTATCCTTGTGAGACTTTTTTTGGTTACTTTTTTAGGGTTCCTTATCTCAAGTTTTAATTGTGAAATTAAAATTATTTATGTATTTTAATGAAATAAATAAAATTCATAATTGCAGGGCTACAAAATTTATTGTGAAATTATGTTCTGAGTTACAAAATTTATGATGAAATTATGTTGACAGTTACAAAATATTATTTCTTTATTTGTAACTTGCGCTTATCCACGTTCCGTAAAAAAGACCATACTACCCTTGGCGAGTGAGAGATATAGAGAATGTGTGAGATATGGCATATATAGAAGAGTGCAAATTTGATACGGATTTGGTGTAAAACATGAGGTTTACACCATCCAATCCAAATGTGCCACATTAGCTTATCACAAATTAAAGAATACAACTTGTCACACACAATCATATCTTATTAATACCATACACCCAAACCCTCTCTGATAAAATCCTCTATGGCCGACCACAATCGCTACTGCTCACCACCACCATTATTGGCATGGTCCCTAAAGAAAGAAGATTGGCCTTCAATTAATGGTGTAGGGATGGTTTTTGCTTTGCTTTGACTTACTTAGCATTTACACACATAGATGGTGATAAAATGATATATAAAGAGAGAGACGACAAAGAAAGCAGGTAGTTTTTGCTTAGAGAAAGAAGGTGGTGACAAGCGGCCACCATCATGGTTGGCCATAGAAGTTTTGATTAGAGAGAGTTTGGGTGGAGAACTAGAGACTAGGTGTCTGTGGTGGTGACCATCATGGTAGACCTTGGCGTTCTTCTGCTTTCGGTAGTGACTGGAGGCCATCGTGACAATTATGGAGGTTTAAATTAGAGAGGGTTTGGTGTGTGTGTGTGTGTGTGTGTGTGTGTGTGTGTGTGTGTGTGTGAGAGAGAGAGAGAGAGAGAGAGAGAGAGGGATGAGTTAAGTGTGGCAGTCACTACCATGGACATCGACAGCAACCAATGATGGGCGAAGCTTGGTGACTGGTCGGATTTGAGAGACAGAGGGGTAGATTTATGATGGGTTAGTAGGTTAATAAGGATTGATTGTGTGTAAAACCCCTATTTTTATCCACGTTTAGATTGAATTTAAACTCTAAATAGAATGATTTATGATTATGTTGTATGAGATGCTACTTCATATTTTATTAATGTTATTTTGATGGCAATGAAAGGAATCTTTTTGGTAGAGTTTTGTACTTATCTATTAGTGCATAACTAGTTTAAGCCAAATGACAATTCATATGGGTTGTTGTATTTTGGAAGGGATAATTCAATTGGAAGGGATAATTCAAGTAGAAGTGCTGCTAATTACAGAAAGCTAGAATCTCTTTAAAAAGAGCAAGAGTTCCATGCTCAACCTGATTGGTTTTGTTATAGTAAATTGTTTAATTTTTGTATCTCTAATTGATTTCCTTTTAATTTTTGTAACCAATGCTTGGCCATGGTTTGGTGACAAAAAAAAATTTAATAAAAAAAATTCACTAACCATTGTTAGAGTTCGGTCAAGGAAATATTTTAAAATTTTTGAAATATTCTATTATTGTTATTAACATAAAGGACTAATGGCTTGATTTTCTCAAACCTCAAGGGGAAAGGGGTGTTATTTTCCTTATGGTTTGGGGCGAAGTGTCATTCCCCCAAACTTTAAAAATACAAAAAATAAAACAAAATAAGTGTCATTCCCTCAAACTTAAAAGAAGATTTATGTAATTTACCCAATTATTTTTATCTTTGAATTGAATTTACAATTTAACCAATGAGTGGCCCATTAATTGAACCTAGTATGTACAGAATGAAAGGACTGTATACACATGAGGCAATAATCAAATATTTGAAGAGGTGTGGATACTCTCATTTGTCTAAAAAAATTTAACCAATAACCCACAGACCTTGGTCCTATACGAGATTAATGTCTTGTACAAGCTTAATAACTATGCTATAAAGTGTTTCTAAAATTATTCATGAACTTAAATCTTGTCTATAATTTGGCATATCTAAAGGGAAAATAAACTCTACAGTTCAACTACAACTAATATCATTGGCCAGCCCAATCAGCCAAGTTCATTCCTGCTACAGATCAGGTGCACATGCAATTATGAGAGTATGAAGTTGAGAAGGTAAAAACAGTAAAAAGTTGAATATTAAAAGTAAGTTTTTAAACTTTCAATCTTAGTGTGCGTTTGGCATTAATGAAAGTTATCAGCTTATTTTACTATTCAGCTTATTTTTGCTATTATTTATGAGCTCCACTGCACTTTTTAGTACTATTTATGAGTCCCACTGTATTATTTCAGCTAACTTTTATTTTTATCTACAGTACTTTCAGCAAAAAGTTTTCAGTTTCAGCAAAATAAACGAATTCCAAACAGACCCTTAAACATCAAAGTGCTATTGAATGATTATTGCACCAGATCACAATCCGTTCTTTCCTACCGATCGATCATGACTACCACCATCCCGCCATTGGTTACCACCATGGCTCATGTGCACATCAGACAGCCTGACAATTAGGAATTAAACAGATCATCAAGTGGGTTTCCCACCATAATCAAGTTCTTTTCCTTCAAATAGATCCTAAGAGTTTTTGCCCATCTCAGTTTGGACTTTATCAAAAACACCAAACTCCGATGCCCTCAGGATTAGTGAAACTACGGCCATCATTCATCACTCTCAGGTTCAGCTGAACACTTTGTTTTCTATGGTGGAAACATTGTCTTTTAACTAATCAAGTAGTGAAAACAAAGGAGAAAAGAACTCCATTTTTTAACATGATCTGAAACGGGAAGTAAGCAAGTAACAAGAATATAAAAATAAAACTAACACCAGCGCAAGAATTAGATTATTTATTTCATTTATCTTTTCTGTTTGTTTAATTCAGAATTCATTTCTACTAACCACAAGACAAAGAAACGATTAAAATGAATATAAAACTGCAATTAAGGAATCACTCTCTCCCATTATTGGCATATTCCAATCAAGTTGAGTCCACATCCTGTGTAAATTCTTTGGTTTCAGGACCAAAATATGTTCAGGGTCTAGTTGGAGGAAAAAGATTATAAAAAAAAAATGATATGGAAGTTGTACAAGTGTTGGACCTTAGTCACTCTGGTTCATCTAAATGACCGAACAGTTCTTTCCAGTGAGATGATGCTTCTTCAGGGGTTCGAAAAGTCCAGATGTGAGGTTTGGCTCTCTCACGAGCTTCTAGAATTTCCTGCATTCAGAGTGTTCAGCTTGTTACTTGCATCAAAATGATGATATTGATAGGCCAAACCAAATTCAAAGTCATCACCTCAAGCGACAAATTGGCAAGGAAACAAAATTAAAAATAAACACTAACGAACTTCAGAAAAGTTGACTTGCTTGATGTAAAACAGAGAGTCAACTCGTTAATGTCTTTTGTTAAATCCTTTTCATAATCAATTCCTTTTATTTTGTCTTTTAGAATACAATTAACTCTCATGATAACTAATCAACAGCACCAACAACAACGGTCTTGGTCTCAAAATTTTGGAGTTGGCTATGGATTAATCATCATGTTAACTAATTGATTATGATATTTTGGACTTTGAAATTTTTCCTTTTGTAGTAGCTCAACATGGCTTGAGTGTGAAAACACTGAAAAGGGTTCAAGAACCAGGTTTTTTTTAATAAAAAATTTTATTTTATATATATAAATTATCATAATGGCTAAAATAATTTATTTTGGCTTTTGACCCTATATCGTAGGTTCGATCTTAAAATATATGTAAGATTTCCCTTAAACCGTACATAAGGCTTTCATTGAACATGGCTAAGTAATCAAGACCCCCTACCTAAGTACCTCAAACATCCACATCTCCCCCCCCACCCCCCCACCTTCTTCCCTTTCTTTTACTCTCTCCAAAAATCCCTACTGAAAAAGAAGAAAAAGACACACTAACGACTGAAAAACAGGATCACAGGTGAAGCAGTTGCAACTCTTCCAATAAAAAGCACTAATTCCTTGTATTAATTCAACGTGAACATATAAGGCAGCTATTAGATGGATGGGTCTTCAATATTCCCATTCAAACAGGACTTCCAGCCAAAAAAGGGCAAGGATTATAGCATAGACTCAAGCAGAGAGTCAGTCACATCAAAAGCCAAGCAGGTTTCTCAAGAACAAATCATAGGTATGAGCAAACACATAAAGTTCAAAATATTTAAATAGATCTTTTCAAAATGGATGCCTCCCCTTGCAAGCTTGTAAGTGCAAGGTGGAGATGAGGTTGTGGCATCAAGACCCATCGAATGCATCTACCAATTTTCTTTTTAAAAAAATTGTTCTAACCAGCAGACTTTAAGAGAATGGCATTATGAGATTCCCTTTATTTTTTATTTATTTTTTAAAATTTTAAGAAATTGGGATACATCAAATTGGGACACTAAAGATCTTCATATAATTTTAATTGACCTAGAAACAGCATATGATAAGGTACATAGAGAGGTTATGTGGTGGGTTTTTTTTTTTTTGATAAATAAGTTCTTATAAGGTATATTAAGTTGATTAAGGATATGTATGACGAAACTATAACTAGAGTGAGAACAGGTCACAAGTGAGTTTCCCCTATCACTATAGTTTTGCATCAATGATCAACATTAAGTGCATGTATCTTTCCACTAGAGATGAACAAGCTCACTAAATAGATTCAAGAGGAAGTCCCATAGTGTACACTTTTTGCAGATGATATAATTCTAGTAGATGAAACTAGACTTGGAGTCAAGTTAGAAATTTGGTTAAACGCTTTAAAATCTAAAGACTTTTGGTTAAGGACTAAAATAAAGTTTCATAGAATGTAAGTATAGTAAAAATAACAGCAAAGACTAAGGGCTTGTAAGACTTGATAGTTAAGAGTTACCAAAGAGCGAGGGCTTTCAATATCTTGGATAATAATTCATTAAGATGGAGAGATTGACGAGGATGTGAATCATATCAGATAAGAGCATTGCAAATGAAGTAGAGGAGCACATCAGAAGTATTGCATGATCATAGAAAGCTATTAAGATAAAGGAAATTTTTTATAAAATTGTTATTAACAAGCTATGCTCTATGTACTGAATGTTAGGTTGTTAAGAAGCAACAATCATAAATTAAGTATAACTGAAATGAAAATAATAAGATGGATAAATTAAAATACAAGGAAAGATAGAATTCGAAATAAATAAATTTGCTTAAATATAGAAGTGTTTCCTATTGATGAAAAAATTGGGGAAAGTTTGAGGTACTTTGGATATGTTTAGAAGAGAGAGATTAATTCACTAGCGAGAAAGAATGAGCTAATTGAAGTTGAGAGAAAAAAAATGTGAGGATGACCAAAAATAACATTATTAGTAGTAGTAAAAAATGACATGTCAATTGACAAAGTCTCAAAGTATGACTTTGGGTAGAATAAAATAGAGGAAAAGACTACATATGACTGATATTGATTAGAGTGTGGAGGATCCAATCCCAAATTTTTGGGACTAAGGTTTGGTTATTCTTGTTACACATGCAATTTGTGAATTTTGAACAAGGGGAAGAGCTGCCAATTGAACTGGAGCTCATTGGCTAGAACATCATTATCAAACTTTAAACCTCTCTTTCTCTCAGAAGGACCAATCTATTTATATGATCATGATTACTTGCTATAATTTATTACAGCGGGTAAAATCAATCATGGAGTACACCCACACCTAATGTAGACTAACAACATGGAAATACTTAAAAGACTCCAAAGAACAGGTTAATCTATAGGTTCTCACGCTTTAGAAATCAATTATGATTGACCAGTCTTCAGGGATTTATGCAACCTTTATAGCTTATACTTAGCATGTCTTAACGCTAAATTGTGTCAATTAAATTACTGGATTTATAATAAAACACTTTAACATGACTCAGTATACATGCTGCAAAGTTAAACTAAAGCTTAGTCCAGAATAAGTGTGCAGGTGGTCCCACACTACCTTGAAAATTGATATGTACAATTTACAAGCTTTCAGTCAATGTGACAGGTGTGACAGGAGTGCAGCATTGTTTGGCCTTCCAAAGAGGAGTAATGTTTACCCTCTATCATTTCTCTAAAGGATATGTAGAATGTATAAAATGTGTTTATATACTTATCAATTTTATGTGTGTATATATGTATATATACAATGTATTTATTCTATAATATTTCCCTATCTGTCCAACTCCATAGATGGATTGCTTTTTACCCCCTATACCACAATTAAAATCCCCCCCCCAACCCTGCCTTCCCCCCCACCTCAATTACCACTGTTCTTTCTGCAAGTCATAACAATCTGGCAATCTCTTTTATGTCGAATTTTTCCCCCCACCTGATACAGTTCCTAGTGGGTGCTCTTGCTGCCAGTTTTTGGCACATCTTAGAGGAGAGATGTATGGTTAATATATAAACTCACAAGGGGAACCATAAAGGAAATACTTTATAAATACTATCCAAAAGTCAATCAAATACTCCACACGATCCATATTGTTAGCCCTCTATTCCATTTTGAAATGTCCCAGAATATGGTCATCTTTGAAAAGTCAATGAACTTAGTATTGATAACTTTCCTAAATTACACTTTATATTATTTAAAAAGTCAGTACCTTCCACTAGAATTTAAATGAAGAAATTATTTCTGGAAACTTATATCTTTTATTTGAAAGACATTGCATTAACAATGTTCAGTTAAATACAAATGGATTAATCTGTGCAATCATTTGGTCTAGCACCCTGCCATTAAAGTTACATGTTGCTTTAACAAGGATAAAGTGATGCACTTAAATTTTTTTTTTTTCAAAAATGACTAGTGGCTTAAGTTTAAAAAACAAACCTGCACCTCAGTAGACCGTTTTGTCTTCAGTTTCAAACAATCATATAAAACACTCCATTTCTCAGAACAGTTATCAAGAACACCAAGCCTATAATACTGCTGCATCTGATGAACAGGGGCTGCCATGATATAAATGCCCATCAGCTTCAAAACATTTTGCTTTAAAAGCACAATTGAAAATTAAAGGGAGAAAAATAAATAAGAATTAGACAATTTTTTGTTAAATGCCTCATCTGATGGCCCATTTAAGGCAGTAGAGGATGCAAAATTGCAAATGGGAATAAGTTAACTGAAACAAGGATGGAGAGAGGGAATAATGATAGGCAATGGGCATACGTTTCTGAAACAGCTACTTGAAGCTCTGGAAAAGAGGATATACTAAAAAAAGCAAAAGTCAACTAGAATGTTGAACATGCAAAAATCACAACCTTACCCAACAAAAGGACCAAACAGCAAGGCATGGGTTTGTCACATTAACTCTTAACAGAAGCAAGATATGTAGGAAAAGAAGGAAATCAGAAGTCTAGAAAACTAAGGTTATGTTTGGTAACAGTTTTTGTTTTCTACTTTCAAAATCTTGTTTTTGGGAATATAAAGAAAAAACAATTTTCTTGTATTTTTGAAATCAAAAACATGTTTGGTTAGTTGAAATTAAAAAAAAAAAAAATAGTTTTTTGAAGAAAAAAATTGAAAATACTAAAATATGTTGTTACTAGGATTTGAACTCTAATGCTAACTCATTAAATGAGACAGATTCATTAAATTAAATGCGTTTTTTCATTGACTTTTGAATGTTAGAAACTGGGGGAAATTACACTTTACCACCCTAAACTATACCCCAGATTACACTTTTTTTTTTTGATAGGTAATCAGAAAACTATTATTAATGAGAAAAAAAGGAAAAGTACAAGTTGTTCATGATGATGAACAACAAGAAAATATAGAACAAACAACACAACAAAAAGAGAAATCAGGAAACTAAGCTAAGGGAAAGCATAAATTCAATGATAGAAGAACAATCAGTAAAACCCCAACAACGAGACCACTCCAAAAGACTCCTTTGGCATAAAACCTTTAACTCATCCAATGTCTTCTCAATGTCCTCAAAGGAACGACGATTTCGTTCCAACCACACAATCCACATCAAGCACCCTGGAACCAAATTCCAAATGTCCGAATTATGTTTCCCAAGACATTGATGCCAACAAGATAACAAACCCGCCACTGAACCTGGCATAACCCAATGAATCCCAAAAGCCTGAAGCATAAAAGTCCAAAGGGAATGAGTAACAGGACAATGAAGAAGAAGATGGTCTACTGACTCCCCATCACAAGAACACATACAACACCAAGTAGCCAACGGGCGACCCTTAAGCATTAGATTATCCAAAGTGAGGATCCGACCATGAGCAGCTGTCCACAAAAAGAACGCCACTCGCCTAGGAATCTTTGGTTTCCAAACACCCTTCCATGGAAACAAAGAATTCGAAGCACCCCGAATTGCATGGTAATAAGACCGGATGTCAAACTTACCATCTCCTTTTAGCCGCCAACCAAGAGTATCACTCCTATCACCTTGAGGAATACGAGTTTGGATAAGATGGAATAGAGAATAAGATGCAGCTAGCTCCCAATCTTCAAAAGCTCTATAAAACCTTAAATCCCAAACTCTAACAGTTCCTCCTTCTGGAATCCACAAAACCTCAGAGATACAAGCATCCTTTACCGCTGAAAACACATAAAGCTCAGGATAGAGATCTTTAAGAGTATTATCTCCAATCCACCTATCATGCCAAAAGCGGATACGAGTGCCTTCACCCACTACAAAAGATAGATGCTTAGAGAAGCTCTCCCACCCTCCATAAATGCTTCTCCATAATCCACACCCATGAGTCCTCTTGCATACTTTAGTACACCACCCCCCTTGACCCTCACCATATTTTGAGGAGATAAGACGCCGCCAAAGATGTGAAACTTCATGACCATATCTCCACAACCATTTTCCTAATAAAGCTTGATTAAAAGACACCACACTTCTGATCCCCAAACCACCCAACTCAACAGGTAAACACACCTTTTCCCAAGCCACCAAAGGATATTTGAAACTCCCCTCAGAAGACCCCCAAAGAAAATTCCTCTGAATACTTTCCAATCTAGCAGCCACAGATTTAGGAATAGTAAAAAGAGATAAATAATACGTTGGGAGGCTTGAGAGAGTACTCTTAAGTAACATGAGCCTACCACCCTTAGATAAATAGATACGCTTCCACCCAGATAACTTCCTCTCCGTTTTTTCCAAAATAGGATTCCAAATCGAAGCTGTCTTAAAAGAAGTCCCCAACGGCATCCCCAAATATTTCATAGGCAAACTGCCCACTCTACATTGAATAATATTAGCCAATGCATCTAGATTATTCACCTCCCCAACAGGGACAATCTCACTTTTCCCAATATTGACCTTCAAACCCGTAAAGGACTGAAAACAAGACAATACCAACCTTATGGACAGTAGTTGTTCCCTAGAGGCATCACAAAACAAGATAGTGTCATCAGCAAATAACAGATGGGAGATACACACACCAACGGAGTTCACAGAGCCCACATGAAAACCCCGAATAAGATTACACTCCTCTGTCTTTTTCAATAGTCTACTCAAAACCTCCATTATCAAAAGAAACAAGAGCGGGGATAAAGGATCCCCTTGTCTCAATCCACGAGAACAACCAAAAAAACCTTCAGGGGAACCATTTACCAGGACTGAAAAACGGACAGAAGTAACACAAGCCTTAATCCACCCCCTCCATTTCAACCCAAAACCCATCCGGCCCAACAAATAAAACAAGGCCTCCCAGTTCACATGGTCATAAGCTTTTTCAATATCAAGCTTGCAAATCACACCCGGTAATCTGCTCTTCAACCTGCTATCCAGACATTCATTAGCAATAAGCACTGAATCTAGAATCTGCCTACCCCCAACAAATGAATTTTGAGACTCAGAGATAAGATTATCCAAAACCGCCCTCAACCTATTGGCCAACACCTTGGATAGCAGCTTGTACACACTACCCACCAAACTAATGGGGCGAAAGTCCTTAATGTTAACAGCATTACACTTCTTGGGAATTAAAGTGAGAAACGAAGCATTCAGAGACCGTTCAAACACAGAGTGCTGATGAAAGTAATCAAAGAAATCCATGACATCCTTTTCCACAACACTCCAACATTTGTGGAAAAAAGCCATGGTGAAACCATCAGGACCAGGGGCTTTATCACCCTCCATCCCCCTTAAAACCTGGATGACTTCCTCCTTCGAGAACTCCTTCTCTAAGGACAACCGCTCTTCCTCTCCAATGCATGCAAAATCTAACCCATCCATAGTAGGACGCCTCACCTCAGTTTCCTCATACAACCCCTGGTAGAAGAGAACTAACTGAGAGCGCACATCTGCCTCATCCTCATAAAGAACACCCTCCACCTCTAACCTCTTAATCAGATTAGCGTTTCTATGGGAATTAGCTAATCTATGAAAGAAACGAGTATTATTATCTCCCTCCTTCACAAACAAAGCACGAGACTTTTGCCTCCAGGAAATTTCCTCAAGAGAAGCCAAATGTTCTATGTCCCCTTTGAGCTGAATGCGACGAATCTGATCCTCATTCGATAGACCCACCGACTCCTCTCTAGCATCTAAACCCATGAGTTCAGTAAGCAAATACTTCTTTCTAAAAGCCAAATCACCAAACACCTCCTTGTTCCACTTTTTTAAATCTGCTTTCAAAGCCTTCAACTTTTGTGCCAAAATAAAACTTGGAGAGCCCGAAAAACTGTAACTAATCCACCATTGCTGAACTCTATCAACAAAACCCTCAGCTTGCAGCCACATGTTTTCAAATTTAAAGGCACTTCGGCCTCGACGAACTACACCAGCTTCCAACAAAAGCGGACAATGATCTGAAATCACACGAGGAAGCACCCGTTGGGATATATTCCCAAAATGTTCCTCCCAATCTAGAGAAACCAAAGCCCTGTCAATTCTTGACATAGAGGGGATACCAGAATCTCTAAACCATGTAAAGGAAGCCCCCTCTAACGGAAGATCAACTAAAGAATTACTCTCTATAAAATCCGAGAAGGCAAACATAGCAGGACTGAATGACTCACAGCCAAGTCTTTCACTTGGGTACCTGATAATATTAAAATCCCCTACTAAACACCAAGCCATTGGCCACCTAGCCCGCACCCGTAATAACTCCTCCCACAAACAAGACCGATGACCATCATCATTGGGGCCATAAACCCCTGTACAGGCCCAAACAAAGTCATCCATCACCCCTCTCAATAAGACACTGACAGAAAACTGTCCAACAATAACATCCATCTTTTCAAAAACCCTCTTATCCCAAACCAGCAAGACTCCTCCTGAAGTCTGAACAGCATCCAAAGCAACCCAATCAATGAAAGGACTTCCCCATAAACTTCGTACAAAAGCAGTGTCGATAGAAGCTACTTTCGTTTCTTGGAAACAAACAATATCACATTTCCACTCTTTTAGAAGATTCTTACAAACCTGTCTCTTCCGGGGATTGTTAAGCCCCCTAACGTTCCAAGAAAGTAGGCGTAAATTCATTTAAAACTACCAACAACCCCCACAGCATTCGAAGGAGCTCTGCTCCTACTCCTAGAAGAGACACCATCGTAATTAACATTAGAAATAAGCCCCTTAAGCTCCCTAAGACCCCGTGACCCTAAGTTTGTAGGTTGCTTAGGCGCCCCAACATCGATCACCTTAAGACATTCCTGTTCGAGAAGGCGAAACAAAGCCAAACAATGAGCTTCATGTTTCACAATAGGAAAACCCACCATATTACAAAAATCTATCATCAGCTGGGAAACCCAACTTGAATTTGGTTCAGTTTCTGCCACCTGAGCCCCTCCTGCATCATCCTGAACCATCACCACCTCACCAAGAGTATTGGGGTCCCACCTAGTCAAAGGATTACACTCCAAAAGAAGCCCAGAATCAAAATGACTCAAACCACCAGAAGCCACTGGCCTCGGCTGTACCGCCACTTCATGGTAGTCACTAAAAACCTCAATTCGATCTTCCCCTTCCCCAAACTCAGTCCCCATCTCATTACCCAGCTCAGACAAAGGGGAAAAATGATTATGTTGCACCCACTGATCCAAAATGTTTGAAGAACCCACCTTGCCGGAGTCGGGATCCAACACGGAGAGGCTAAGCCCACTCTCCATGCCTGGTTCAGCCCCCGGTGCACCGGAAGCTTCCATCGGCATGCACCCATCAAACTCCGACTCATGAACATGGGCTAAAAGCCCATTATCCTTACCTGTAGAATCTGCCACAGGTTGGGCCACCGTCGCACTTACCACTTCACCGGGATAAGCTCCCTTCAAACAGACTGACGGTGAGACCATCGAGACACCTTGGACCAAGTCGACGTTGAGGGCAGAGGCGCTGAGTTCCACCGGCCCCGCTGCGCTCTCCAGCAACTCGGAATCTCCAGTCGAAAGTCCTCTCTTGCTCTCGTCTAAGACCAACGTTGACTGAGCATCAGACTTGAGTTTTAAATAACCTGGCTTGACCAAACTGCCCTCCTTAAGTGAAGTCACATGCACCATGGGTTGGGCTTCATCCAGCCCACCTGGTTGTTTAGTGACTTCTGGCCCAACACTTAAATCCTTGGGCCAGCTAATCTCCTCAACACTCAGACAAGACACTATACGCCTCCCTCCCTCAGGCTTGCACACCCTCAAAGCCAAAAAAGCAGGAGTCAACTTAAACTTGAAAGCCCGCGTGGGTCTGCCAGAAAAAGCTGAACCATTGCCATTTATAGCTGAACAATTTTCAAAAGAAACTCCATGAATCACGTTTTGCCCCCATTTAGCTCCATATTTTTCAAAATTCCTAATCTTCTGCTTATTACCATAAACAGACATACTCTTCCCACTCCGGCCACCACCAGCAAGCTTACCACCTCCACCACCATTATTTAAAGAAACTTTGGCCAGAGATACCGGATTAGCACCAGAGCAAAAATTCCTAAGCTCTTTTTGAAACAAAGACCAGCCAGCTCTATTAGAGCTTGCTGGTATCATTATACAACCTCTCCTAGACCCTCCAAAATATACTGTAACAACAACAAACAGGCCAGCCTTGTTAGATCTTCCACAGAACTCTAACAACTTCCCATTTTCCCTAAATCTCTTACAAAGAAAACCATGACCAGGCACCCAATCTCGTATATCTTCGAGACAAGTAAGTAACCACTCCAAGCCCTTACGTCCAACCCAAATAGAGCTCTTAACATTCCTACGAGACTCATGTAAAGCATATGAGTCAGACCGCCCCCCATCAAAAGAAAAAGAAAAAAGTTTAGCATCAATATGGAACGATCTCTTGCTGCACCCAAGGACAGAGGATAGAGGTTTAGGAGGGATGATATGAGGGGTTCCTATGGAGGGAAGACTAGGTATGGTTATAGGTGCAGGTAAAAGAGAAGGTTGTTTAGGCAAAACTTGGTTAGAACCCTGAGGAGTAGGCTAAACTATTCGAATGCACATTTTGCACCCTAAACTTTGACATTTGTTACACTTTGCACCCCAAAGTTAGTTTTACTACTATGTTAGACAGAAATTGATAGCATGTGATTTGCATGTGATTTTTGCTTAGATGACACATAGTTTAAAGACAAAAACACCCTCTTCCCAATAAATTAAAAACAAAAGCTCTCTCACGTGCATAGCATATCATCTTCCCCAAATCAAAAATCTGTCTAACCCTAAATCCCCAAATAGCTCTCACGTATGCGTGTCCAGCAACTCCTCTTCTCCTTTCACAGGTTCCAGGTACTAAACCACCATGATGCAACATTTTATGAGTGGGTAAAGGTACTTACTCTTGTATTCTAATACAACTATGGCATTAGAGGACGTACACACCTATAGTATAAAAAAAATGTTATCTTCTTTCTTTTTAAGATATACATTGAAGTATTGATGAAGCTTTGAACCAATAAGGTATCAGTTTTCCTCTTCAAAGTCAAAAAGAACATCTCATACTCAAAAATTTCAATACATTTAAGGGTCAATCACAATGTGAACTGCTTGTACCATCACAAGACTTGTCCTTAGGCACACTTAAGGACCTGAGTGGTAGTGTAGAATCTGTAGATAGTAGATACCCCCTTGTTCACTTCCTTAGCACAGAACAAGCTGTGGCTGGCTACAATTGCTGCATCCGCCATTGTTGTATTAGGTGCTGCAACAGATTTTTGATTTGAGGGAGAAGGAGGAGATGCAACACGTGAGAGAGTTTTTGTTTTTAATTGATTGAGAAGAGGGTATTTTTGTCTTTAATCTGTGTGTCACCTAAGAAAAATCATGTGCAAGTCATGTGCTTTCAATTTCTGTCTAACATAACAGTAAAACTAACTTTGGGGTGCAAAGTGTAATTTAGGGTATAGTTTAGGATGGTAAAGTGTAATTACCCCTAGAAACTGAAAACAGTCTTTTGCATGTTTTTAGTTTTCTTCACAAATTGAGTTTTGAGAACAGTTTTTGTTTTCTGTCCATTTTGAGTTGCCAAACAAGTTTTTTAATCTCAAAAATAGAATATTGTTTTTGGAAACAGAAAATAAGGGGAAAAAACAATTACTAAACATACCCTAAACTTTACGAAATTTGAAAAGCATTAATAGAGGAAACAAATAATGCCGAAAATTTACCATGAAGAAAATCATAAAGAAATTAAAAATAAGTGAGTTGAAATGGTTGATTATCTTAAAAGGGTCAGGTTTCTTGAAAATCCAAAGGATTGGGCCAGAACATAAATAAATGGCTATCAAGAAGCACTCCCATTACTAAGCATGGAAAATATTCGAAGTATGAAACAATATACATGAGCAAAAGGCCCAAAAGAAAGTCAAAGAGAATGAAGAAATGGTGAGCGGAGCTAAACATAATGCATATAACAATTTTTAAATATAAAAGGCAAGAAGGATGTAGAGAAATTGTACAAAAAGACAGCGAAGTGCCCACACAGAAGAGAGAAAACCAAATATTTTGGTTAGTGCGAATAGTACACAAATGCTAGAAGGAAAATAATCGTGCCAATAAGTTCTAACTCGAATGGCATCTCCCCCCCTTGTAAGAGCAAGGTGAAGGGTGAGGTCTTGGGTTTAAGAGAACCAAGACCCACTAGGTGCATGAGTAATCTCACAATACACAATTTTTATTTATATTTTCCCAGAATTGAGGTTCCTAAGGTAAACAGCTGAAAAAATAATAAATACAAGAGAGACTTGAAATTTAGACAGTATTCTAATTAATACTAAGGGATTCTGATCCTCTTGTGTTTCCAGGGCACCTCCATTGTAGAGTTCATAAAATCCTAATCATTTATTGTTGATCTATGGTTTGGACTTTGTCTCATCATCAATAACTAAATATGTACCAAAATAGCACAAATTAACATTTGTTTAAACACTGAGGATGTAGCAAAATTTAAACTACTCATTTAACAATAAATTTTTTGGATTTAATAACTCTAGCAGAGTAATCCTAAGAACTCTAGAGGATCTCAATCTGATACTCAAGGGTTCAACGCTTAGAAAGGCACATCCTATGAACAAAATAAAGTGGTAAGAACAAATTTTAAAAAGCACAAGTCATTGTGGTAATGAAATGCCAGATCATGGAAATTAATTTTTTATCAGAATATTTGGATAAGATAATGGATTCTATGGCAATGATGACTAGTTGAGTTGTTAATGTTAATAGAGAAATACAAAACTAATGCAATTTTTAGGAGTATAAGCATCTGAATAATTTATGATATGATGTTGTTTTAGAATTGTTTGAACAAAATTTGGTCCGCAATGCAATTGGATTGTAATAAAAAATAAGAATTAGAAATGAAAATGAAGAAGAGTAATGAAAAGTGCATACAGTAGCAAAACCAGAGAGCATCAAAGCAGGTAGAGCAAGACAAGCGCTGCTTTTGAAGACCTGATGAGGCTTCAGTTTCCGTAGACATGAGCTTCTGCTCTCTCTGTCTCTCTTTATGGTAGGATTAGGGTTAAGCTTTCTCTGGTAAAGTTAGAAACCTCAGGTCAAACTGATTCGATCAAAACTTTCTCCAAGTCTTCACCTATTTTCCTAGGATTCATTCACCAGCAACCAAAAAGACTCTAAAATAAATATAGATAGATGAAATAAGAATTTTTTTTTTTTATTTTTTATTTTATTTTATATATATAAGTAAAATATTTTAGTAAAGAGAAGATAATGGAACAAGACAATGAAGCATGACAGTTATACCCCTCTTAATGCTTGAGATTAGAGCAATAGCATTGGCCTGGGCAAAGTTTTAGGCCAATTTTACATTTTTTACTTAAGTAGCTACTTTTTTGTATTTTAGCCATCCACTTCTCAAAACACTCCACATCTGACTTTCTATTCCAAAATCTGTCCATTTAATGCTTAGAATATGCCACTGTTACTTCTTGAGTACGTATCAACCTAAAATATTATCTGTTGCTGTTGAAACTGCATCCTCTGCATCTGTTGCTGCCGGAAAATGCATCCAAGTAACAAATAACATTGTGATGGTTTTGGTTTTGAGGAACCTTACTAGCTCATTTCATATCTAGTACTAGGTTTCCAAAGGAATTTTTCTGGGAAGACCGCAGAGAATTTCTTAATTGAATCCATTTCTCAAATCAAAATTTCAAAGCAACTAGTTGGTAGAACTTCGAGAGGCTTCAATAAAATTATTGTTCAACATGAGGGCTATCGGAAAAGATGCATTGGTAAAGATGCTTTAGAACATCTTCTATTTTCTCACTCTCCCATGTCCTAAACCACAGCTTAAAAGAGACACAACCCTCTAGAACTTAAACACAACCTCCTGAGTTTCCACTATTAAGTTTCTATACTGAACTTGATCAATAAGTTGACACATGAGACAGAGTACTCCATGGCATTTCTCCACATCCAATTCAGTAGTTTCTTTCTTCAACTTCTTTCATCTTCAAACAGACCCAAGATACAAGACCCAGACAAAAATCCCAAAACCTTAATGTTAGAAAATCAGTGCATCCTAAAAGATGGTTCTGATAAACAGAAATGCATTAGCTCATTACAATAACAAACACTTACCAAATGGGTATTTGCATATCAAAATTCAAGATTTCCAATTCCAATCTAAACAAAGTTTTCAACATAATAAGAATCCACAAAAAGCATCTATGTGAAACCCCAAGTACCAAATACAAATCCACAAAGCAAAAGCAACCCCATCAATCCAATTCAGACACATTTCACATCTTTTCATGTTACCCAACAAGCAAGGGAGACACAAAACGAAGCAAAATTGAAAATGGAAGAGCAAAAAAAAATACCCAAGTTAAAACAAAAGATCACAAACCTGGTAAAAAGGCCAAAAACAAACACGCCTCAAACTAGATCCAAACACTCTCAGCTCTGAGTGTGATCTATTGCTCACACTCACAGAGTCACACACTAGTAGAATCGGCTGAGATATGGTCTTCTCTGATATCTCTCTCTGCTGCCGCTACTCTTTGCTCTTGTGTTTTGGGTTCTTTATTTTTCTTCTATACAGTATTTTAAATCTGGGCTGTAGAATCGGCGGTGGTTAACGTTTTTTTTTTTTTTTTTCTAAACAAAAATGGGAGTTTTATGGTTGTATTATGGTTAGTATAGACCATACGAGGGACAGGACCCACAAGGACTACCGAGGTACTCGTCAAGGCTCGAACCTGTGAGCCCGCTGGCAGCGGGAATCGAACCTGGGCTGGTTAGGCGGAGCGAACGAACCTTATCAGCTGAGCCAAGCCCTTGTTGGCTCGGCGGTGGTTAACGTTGCTGCCGTTTTGGTTTGCGTTTTAATTTATTCCAAATCTTGCGTTTTGGACCTTTTAGTTGTGTATTACAAGTTTATTACACTTCAATACAAAAAATATATACTTATAAAGATGTATAAGTTTACAAAACTACCCTTAAATAAATTTATCAACTTTTTTAAAAAGAGTTATTCTTAATGAGGTAACTAAAAATGTATCCCAATTAAATTGATTTTTTTAAAATATTAGTTAGTTTTCTTTTCAAATAGTTTTGAAAATAAAGTAGAGGTATAATAGAAACATTAGTAAACTAATAATTTTTATTTTTAAAAACAGGACAATATTATTTAGACATCTCAAAATGGAATAAGGGACAAACAAATTGGGACGGAAGTAGTATATTTTATCAAATATATATATATATATATATAGAGAGAGAGAGAGAGAGAGATAAAGAAAAAACAAAACAAAAATTAGTAGTTTGCATGTTAAAAAGGAGAGATGGGACAGGAACTTGAATACAAAAATTTAATTAGATAGTTTGGATCTTAAAAGACAAGAAAATTAAATTTTAACTAAAATATATTATGATATAAAAATATTAATTTAATTAATATGCAAATATAAAAATACTCTATTTTAATTGTTTAGTTAAGCCTGTAAAGTTGTGATTTACAACAATGTTTTTATTGGTTTTAATTCCGTGTCAAATTTGATTGTATTTCTGTTCAATCATTTTTCATATATGTTTGTGGGATTTAATGTAGTGGTTGAGTGTGAGAGTTATGTGAAGAATTGTGAAGACAATTAAGTTCGCAACTGGCTCGCGAGTGGACAACTCGCAAAAGACCACGTGAGAAGCACATGCTAGAATTTGAACAATCTTTTGTCAAATTGTATTTCGCGAGTCACTTCGTGACTTGGCCAACCTGCGAGTGACCCACGAAACTCTCTGCCTAGATGATTTTAAAGAGTGTTTTTCTCATTTCTTTACGCATACTATAGAAGCTCACATTACCCACTAAATTGTAAGAAAGCTTTCAGAGAGAAAACCCTAACAATACACTTGAGAGTTAGAGATTGTAAACCTACAATTATCTACACAATTTCTCTTAGTTTTCCTCTGCTCCTACCTCTTCAATTACAAATCCTTGAAAAGTTCTTAACCCAAACACTTACCTTACCCAATCTATATATTAAGAGAAGTTTTGGTGCGTGAGAGAAGTATTGGAAGAAGCCATTGATTAGCGAATGCAATTTGGAGTTAATTGTGGGATCTGTATAACTAGCGAAGACAAGACTTGGTGAAGTCCGTTGGGAGCTAGAACTTGGAGGGTTCAAGTATATTGGGTAGATTAGGCTTTGAGGGTCTTTTTGATATCCTTGTACTCCAACTCTATTCATTAGTGGATCATTTCGGCTTGAAGGGCTGCAGAGAGGTTTTTCGTCGAGTACTTTGGTTTCATCTTCGATAACATGTCTCGGTGTTATCTCGTTGTTTGCATCTCTCTTCCCTTACTCTTTATGCTTTATACTTATTGTCTATTGTATATGCATATGCTTTAGAGTTGTTCTGACCTCATTGCGTTACACTTACTCTTATTCCATATTTAGTTAAGTAGGGTAAAAATAATCTAGCCGTAAGTTTAAAATTAAGGATCTAAACAAACAATAGTGTTTTACACTATTTGAGCTTTCAAAAGCCTCAAAATGTCTAGGGCTAACCCTGACCTTGGCAATGGAAGACTTCTTAGGTACGACTTTAATGGCAATATTGTTGTGACTGTGACTGTGAGGTTCGGCCTTTAGTAACGGTGTCATGGACTTTTGCTCAATTACCGTTACAGTGTGAGAAAGAGTATGATGTGATGTGAGAGAGGCAGGGCCAAATCAATAAATTTAGTGGATATTCAATATTTTTATACTAATTATTCAATTTTTTATTTTGTTTTTGTTTTTATAAAAATTCATTTGCTTTCTTGTTCTCTTTTTCTTTTCTTGAGATACAAAATTGCTCATATAGTTTTTATTTTTAGGTTTTATTAATATCTTTTTATAAGTTGTTAGAAACAAATTATTTTCAATTATTATTTAGCTTATTCATGAGTTCATAACATACTTGTAGGGACACGATTTTCAGACCAAGTTCAAAATGTATGGGATCTTGGCCCAGTGAACTCGGTACAATAAATTTGTAGAGAGTGGGTAGAAGAACTAGACTTAAGTGAGTGGGATAACAGTTATAATGAGTTTCCAAGACAATCAAACATAAATGAACCAAGTTTATACAAGAAAGTTTGTCCTCGGACCAATCCGAGAAATTCTATTATAGAATATATTAGATGACAATGGTTACAGGAGTTGTTGAGATTGCTACAATGCTTTCTCCGTCAATGCTACGGTCCCTTTTTCATGAAGGGCCTCTTCCATTATATAGTTCCTTTTGGATGATCTTGATCCTACATTTGTTGATCTTTTGAACCACCACTTGAATACTTGTCCCATCAGACACCCTTTCTGGCCTTCTGTGAGTCGTGGTTGCCGAGGCAACACTGTTCAGGGGTCTTTTCCTCATAAATGCGGTCAGAAAGTTAGCTGCAGGGCATTCAATGCGGTGTAGCAGCTTTCCCTTAGATATTTTTGAGTCCTTATCCTTCTTGTACGTTCATGATGCTCGTCCCTATCATTAGAATTTCTTGGAATGTCACTTTGATCATTAGGATCTATATCCGATCTGTGTTTAGCTTATCCGAGGAGATATTCCTCCTCGGACTCGAACTACTCACGATCTCGGCCAAAGCCCCACGTTCTCGGCCGAAGCCCAAGACCCAATTGTATGATCTGGGCCCATGACCCCACAATACTCATATAACATTTAAAAAAAAAAAAAATTAAGATTTCAATTGTGTTGAATTTCTATTGGCTCAATATTTTGGAGCCTTCTTCTATATGAGGAAAGAATGCAAAACATATATTGTTTTTCTCTTAAAAAATTAAGAGTAAATTACAAAATTGGTCATATCCTTTACACCATTTATCAATATTGTCCATAATCTTTCAATTGTGTCAATTTGGTCTCTAACTTTTTCAGTGTCGTGTCAATTTGGTTCGTATCGTAATCCCTTAAATGGAAAAATCTGATGTGTCAAACAGAATAATAAAAAATAATTTTTTTCATGCCACATCAACTGAACCACCACATCAGATTAAAAATAAAATAAAACAACCCAAATTTTATGCTCACGTGTGATATCAAGTTTAGGAAAAATTCTAAAATCCCAAATTTCTCAGATTAGGTATGCATCACGAACACAACATCAACCAACATAAAGAACAAAAAGTTATATCGCACATCCTAATAATCTCAATAAATACATAAAACATGTAAGTTCTGATTCATCAACAACACAACATCAATCAAAAGGTACAAGCACACTATAATATTACTAACATTTATTCACCAACAGATTAAAGGGTAAATACTTGTGCGCGCACACTATTCTATACACTTTTACACTCTTAAAATGAATTGAAATCCTGACTTGATTTCAATGCGTTTTAAGAGTGTGTGCAAAAGTGCGTAGAATATGATGTGTATAATAACACTACCATAAAAGGGTTCGGTACGCCACAAAACAACTCTCACTATAAAACGTTACTCCTTTTTTTCCGAAACAACAATTTGGAACCACAGATATAGACATGTTAAGAAATTTTTCACAATCGTTTCTTAAAAAGTCTCTGGTACACTGAGCCATCAAATGAGATTTTTTGTTTCCCCAACCTTCATCATGTTATTTGCGTACATCATTGGCACGACAAAGGCAGCCCTCACGAGTTCACTTAACAAATTTCCAGTCATTTGATTATACGAGGTTGGATCACTTGCACTTTTAGAGTCTGTAATTTGGAAACGGTTGTGGTTGTCAATTTGGCCAAAGAAATTCTCGTCGTTATATTTCAACATGAAAAACTTGTACCACATGACTGCACGTTTACTAGTTAGACAAAATGAACGAACTAAAAATGTAGCATTGGTAACACAGCTCTTGCAATCTGTAGGCGTGGTATCACCAACACAGAGAGCTAGGCCATATGCTTTGTTTGGGTCTTGGCCTTTATAACCCTGACCAAACCCTGTTGGTGGGGTTTGATGAGTAAGGTTATTAAGTAGCCCTTCGAGGTTCATTTCATAAGGGTCTTGGGCCGTGAAATTCCTAGCGCTTATACAATCATGAACAGGAGCAACAGAAACAGCTTGTAGAAAAAGAACACTAGTGATTAGCAAAAAGAAAGAGGTGGTGAATTTCAAGACAGACATTGTTAACGCAGGTTATAACTTATATGTTTAATTGGTGACATTTCAACACTGTATATATAGGGATAATTGGCTTTGGCTTTTATAAAAAAAAAAAAACATTTTAAAGAGTGTTGGTGCAAACACAATAATAATGAAAATAACACAAATAAAAATTGAATAATACTTCTAAATATTATTAATTTAAAGAAAAAGATTACACAACATTATTTGGACTGGGGCGCGACACTCGCTCTCTTTAAGGAGATTCAAGCCCTTAGTTGGCTAAACTTTGTAACTGGTGCAAACCTTCTCTGACTTGTCTCCCCCAAGATACAACAGTCCAACAAGTGTCGTATGGCTAGAACAACCTCTGCACAAAGTGTTCAAGCCCAAAACTCCACCAGAAAAAACACCCTTCCTTGCCAAGAACCTCTTTATTTTTTTTAGTGTATATTGCAGTATTTTTGATTGGGTCTAAATGAGTCTATTTATAGGCTCAATGGGCCTCACGAAATTACTACCCAAATTAATCTGATTAATTAGGTCCATTATTCTGATGTAGTGGGTGTTACAAGATTAATTGCTGGATATTAATCTGATGGGCTGGAGTTACACGATTAATAGTGAGATAAGGAGTTTCTGAAGAATGAAAAGGCTCAAACGGATTGTCCATTAAGTGGGTTAATGGCTCTTCATTTTCCATAATAAAAGTGGAGTATTAATTTGGGCCATTTACTCACCAACGGATATGGTAATTATTCTGAATGGGCTGTCAAGTAGGAGGATCTAAGAGGCTGATTCATTTCTATTTTTAATATCTCCGCCCTTCACCTCCCCCTTGCGCACATATCTAGCCCAATATCTGAGTCAATTCATATTAGCCCATTAATCACCACAATTAAAAAGAATAAAATAGTCTCTCATTTTCAATGTGGGATTAAATATTTTCACTAACTTCTTATCTTCCACATTCACTCCCACATCTTTACAATTATGTTGTAATATTTATTCATTTTAATTAATTAATATTAAAATGCTCCAACAAAGAGTTATGACTCATTGTTATTAGGCAATGTTGGTGACCTTTGGCTAAACTTTTAGGTTAACTGATCTTTGGTAAGGTCATTTTTGTTGATTGGGCTCTTAACTGCGAAACGAAAAACATAGAAAAAACTTTACAGAGAGTACCGGTGTGGTACCAGCCAAATACCCTCCAAATGTTAAGTTAGAAAGAGAATTTCTACAACTCTAAAGTGCCAGAGTTGGGGAATTATGCGTACCTTGATTTATGAGGGCTTTGGAGTTTTTATAGTAGTGTAGAGCTGACCTCCGTTTCTTGGCAGAGAATGTATTTTCTTGTAGAGAGGATTCTCATTAATATTCGTATTTTATGGGATCCTTTCCTTGTAGGGATTCCTCTGATTATGGTTGGGCGTAGAATGCAAGATATTTCCATACTAAGATTCTTGGAGACCACTCATGCCACGTAGGTGCCACGTGGCTTCAACAAACCGTCTCCCTTGGATCCGTCTACTTTAAAGAGTCCACCCATCGCCCTGCCTCTCCGTCTAGGTTATGAACTCGTCTACTAGTTCTTTGGTTGGTAGAATGACTAGGTCGTCTCTTTTGGCGACTCCGTCACTTATGATTGCCTCCGTTAATTGGATCCGTTTGCTTTGGGATTTATACCTATCAGCTGCCCCCTCACTACACGGGTCCGTCACCTGGTATTCTAGATGGACATGCGGGTTGACGGCTTCACATAGTTCTAGGGATTTGTGTTTTGATTGACAGTGTAGTTGAGAGTCATAAATGTTAAGGGGACACGTGGCATAATTTTAGTGGTTGGTTACTCGGATCAAAGATTCGCTTCGTCTCCCGCACAATTTCTTCTATATATATATGTTGTCTTCCTCCCCCATTTCTACCTTTACTGCTAATTTCCAGAGTCAGAGCTCGTCTGTCGCTTACAAGAATCCATCGATCCGTCACCTCAGTGCATCCGTTCATCATACTACCCCGTCTTCTATTCTCACCGTACACCTATAAGTTCTCTCGTCCTATATATTTATCCTCTTTCTTTCTTTTATTCAAGACTTATGTGACCGTCATGTACATAGACTTGTAGAGTCTTAGGAATTTATCTGTCACTTGTAGGTGTAATAGATGTCTAGTGAAGCATTAAGTGAGCAGTCGTGTGTCCGCGAAGGAGCGAGCTACGATGAAGTGTACCCGTCAGGTTAATGCGCCCCAGGTGCCTCATATACTGAAAGGGATCCATCTGCCAACTCACCTTCCGATGAGGAAGATGAGTATTCGGACGAGGACAGGTCAGAGAGTGATATGGATGAAGTTTCAGGCAACGAGGAGAGCGATGAGTCTCCGTTTAGGACTGTTGTTGGCCCCAACGGCCTTAGGAACTTCTTCCCACCCCTAATATGGATGGTCAACGATTTTAGTTCGACCATACAAAGAAAACACTTCAATACCTTACAGGATAGGTACCAAATTCCCTTTGATGTCCCCATCCGTCTGCCACACAAGTTTGAAAAGTGCTAATACCGTGATGCCTCTAATGTCAGGATGTATGAACAATGTTCAAGGCTGGGCTTAGGCTACCTTTGAGTGCACTCCACCGTCGCTTGGCCCAATATTTAGGGCTAGCCGTCACTCAGATTGCTCCGAATGCTTGGAGAATCTTTTCTTGGTGCTGAGGTGTTATATGGGGTACTAAGTAAGGGGAGCCAACGCTTAACCATGGAGGAGTTCTTCCACTGTTATTGTCCATCGGAAATAGTTAAGTCAAAAGGCATCTATAGTTTCCTGGCGAGGAAACCATCGTTAAGGCTAGTATACGAGACCCCTGACCCCAACCGGAACTAGAAGAACCGGTATTTCTTTGTCTAATGAGACAATTGGGTGTGTCACCCTGATGAACGGCAGGATATGCCTATTCTTGATAGGACTTGGGGTATATTGCCCCTATCTGGTAGGTGTCCGTTTACTTAATTTGTTTGTCACTTACCCATATTTATTGTTGTCTAACTTAAGGCTTACTTTGGTTGTAGCCCAGGATCGTCCAGAGGTTACCCTCAAGCAGTGGAATTTTTTGGAGAAAATCTTATGTATTGGAAGAGAGGACCTGGAAATAGCTCATCACCTTAGACACTCTCCACTGGTATTGTAAGGGTCCCAAGCCTACAGATGTCGCCCGTTGCTTCGACGAGATTGCTCGCAAACGTAAGTCCGTCGTTTACTTTTTATTATTATTTATTCTTTATCTTTTTTGAATTATTCTTGTCTAACTCTCTCCTCTCGTTCCCTTTGGCGTAGAAATGGACGATGGTAAGAGGAGAGCCTTCATCCATAAACAAGCCACCGAACATACAGAGAAGCAGTTGGAGCGGATCGTGTCCCCTACTGAAGTGACGATGCAAGTTAAGCCATTTATAAAGCGGAAGTTGACGGATAAGGGTGATTGTCTGGTAAAGAAACTCAAAGAAGTAGCTGCGACAACTGTCGGAGACATGCCTGCAGCTACAAAGTTGCCTCCTCCTCTCCGTCATGGCGTCGGCAAGGGCTTGATGACGGCCAAAGGTCCCGTCCTTAAGTAGTGCCCCCCTCTTCTTCGTGAGGATCCGCAACATGCTGTGGGGCTTTTATCGTTCATCATTAAGGATGACGACTATGAAGACTTGGGTAACCACGCCACTGAGGCCATAGGGGGAGACAAGTCTCTTTGGCTTGGCTCAGGTGCGTAACCGTCCTCCTTCCCTTCCGTTCTTCAACTACTGTTCTTATTTCTAACCGTCTTTTAACTTCTTGCAGGGGTGCTTATGATGAAAGGTCTGATGGACCATTGTTTGGCCTGAGAGAAACGGGTCGACCGCTTGAAGGAGAAGGTTGAGACTACCGAGACGGAGTTGAATGAACTTAAGGCTTGGAAAGAAACACAAGTTAAAAAGCTATACGTGACTAAGAAAACTCTAGAAGAGTCAGAGATTCTTGCTGATGAGCTGAGGAAAGTGCTCCAGGACAAGGAGAGGGAGATTTCCAAGTTAAGGGAGCAAGTCCATCGAGCTAAGAAAGATAGGACGACAGAGTTTCGTAACTCTGACGACTTCCTTACCGAGCTCAATGACTGCTACGATGACGGCTTTCAAGAGTGCCTCCGCCAGGTCAAAGCTCTTTACCCTGACTTGGATGTGTCGCAGGTGTCTCTGGACAACGTGGCCCAGACTCCGGCTAGGACAGTCGACCATGAAGGTATTGATGGGATCCTCGAGGCTGACCCCATGCCTAACGTTCAGGGTGACAGAGAGGTGGCTCCTGAGGATGAGCAGGTCAAGTCTATCAGGGATGAGAATCGTCTTATTGGGTTGGAGGATGAGCCAGCCAAGCAAAAAGTCATGAACGAAGACACCCCCGTCGACCACCCTTAGTGTTTTTTTTTTTTGTAAAAATCCTTTTGAGAACAGTGGTTATGTAATCGTTAACATTGCCCACAAAATTTTGGTTTTTTATTTATAAGTTTATGAGCTTCAGTTTTATCTAAAAAATCTTGGACTTTATACCCGTTGGCTTTATAGATTTTAGGGAACTCGTTGGATGTTTCAACCCAAGAATATTTCAGGGTGACTGTGGTCCGTCCACTTTATAAGCTAGACTTAGTAAATTTTCAAGATGACCATGGTCCGTCCACCTCATGGTTTGGACTTAGCAGATTTTTGAGATGACCATGGTGCGTCCACCTTTAGATCTGGCTTATCATCCGTCCATCTTATAAATAAGGACTTATAAATCTTAGGTTACCCCTTAGGGTTTCTTTGGATCCATCCACTTAAGGACTTGTATAAATTTCAAGTTATCCCTTAGGATATTTTTTGAGTCTATCCACTTAAGGATATGAATTTCAAGTTATCCCATGGGATTTTTGAATCCGTCCACTTAAGGATTTGTATAAATTTCAAGTTATCAAATGGGATTTCCTTGTATCCGTCCACTTAAGGACTTGTATAAATTTCAAGGTATCCCTTGGGATTTCCTTTTATCCATCCGCTCAAGGACTTGTATAAATTTCAAAGTATCCTTTGGGATTTTTGAATCCGTCCACTTTAGCACTTAGTCGTAGATGTGGTTTTGTAGAAATGTACATATGCGCATGATATATCTGAATAACTCCTCTTATTATGGTAAACAAGTGAATAAGCCAAAAATTGTTTTAACGAAATAAAAAACTGCCCTTTGGGCTAAAAGTGTTGTAGACAATAAAAATAATTAGGAAGAAATAAACTGGAAATGAGGAGTGGTAGTCTGTATGCTATCATTTACTGGTAATATTTTTTTAGGTGCTCAATGTTCCATAGATGATGCAATTTTTGACCGTCGAGTGTTTCTAGGTGATAGGTGCCTTTCCTCTACCACAAAGTGATTCTGTAGGGTCCTTCCCAATTAGGCCCTAGCTTTCCTTGGGAGGGATCTTTTGTGGCGCTCGTCACCTTCCTCAAGACAAGATCTCTAACTTGAAAGTCCCTGTGCCTAACTCTGGAATTGTAGTGCTTGGCCATAAGGTCCTGGTATCGCGCTAACCTTTGCTCGGCTGTTGCTCTGACCTCATCCACAAGGTCTAGCTGTAGGCGCATGGCCTCATCATTCCTACTTTCATCATGATTCTCCACTCTGAAGCTCGTGAGTTCGATCTCAGCAGGGATAACAGCTTCACTCCTGTATGCTAGTCGGAAGGGTGTCTCCCCTGTAGGTGTTCTTGTTGTCGTCCTGTATGCCCATAGTACACTTGGCAGCTCATCTGGTCATATACCTTTTACCCCCTTGAGCCAAGTTTTGATGATTTTGAGCAAGGATCGGTTCGTGACCTCAACTTGCCCGTTGGCCTGAGGGTGGGCGGGCGAGGAGTAATGATTCCTGACCCCTAATTGTGAGTGAAAATCTCTGAATGACTTGTTGTCAAACTGCTTTCCGTCGTCCGAGACCAAGACTCTGGGGATTCCGTACCTGCAGATAATGTTTCTCTAGACAAAGCTTCGTACGTTTTTCTCTGTGATGGTGGCTAGTGCTTCAGTTTCCACCCATTTGGTAAAGTAAATCTATACACGACCACTAGGAATTTAAGCTGTCTCATTGAAATTGGGAATGGGCCCATGATGTCCAACCCCCACTGAGCAAAATGCCACAGGGCCGTCATCGGAGTGAGCTCTTCTGTTGGTTGTCTAATGATGTTGCTAAACCTTTGACACTTGGCGCAGGTTTTAACATAAACTTGGGCATCCTTCTGCATGGTAGGCCAATAGTATCCTGCTAGAATCAACTTGTGTACTAACGACCGTGATCCCGAATGGTTCCCGCAGATTCCTTCGTGAACTTCCCTCGTGACATAATCTGCTTCCTTGGTGGCTAGGTATCTCAGGTACGGTCGGGAGAATCTTCTTTTATACAGGATGTCTTTTATTAGGACGAACCGTGCCGCCTGGACCTTCAACTTCCTTGCGGCCTCTTTACCATCGGGTAATGTGCCATCTCTCAAATACGAAACTATTAGTGTGGTCCAATTGCCTTCCGAACCTATTTCCTGCACAACCATGTCATCTATCAAGGGCGAAAGCTGAACAAAAGAAAGTACCTTACTGAAGATGAGCATGTGTTCTACTGATGTGGCCTTGGTGAGACGGTCTGCTTGCTCGTTCTCTTCCCTTGGGATTTGAACAAACTTGGCTTGAAGGTTGTTCTCTACCCGCTTCCTTACTTGCTCTAGGTATTTCTTCATCTGTTCACCTTTGTACTCGTCGTCACCGTTCACCTAACTCGTGATTACCTGAGACTTGTGATTACTTGAGAGTCGCAATAAACAATGACACTTGTGGCCCCTACTGCTTTAGCGAGGTCCAGTCCTGCCACTAAGGTTTCGTACTCCGCATTATTGTTGGTCGTAGGGAAGTCGAGATGAACCATGCACTTGATCTCGTCCCCTTCTGGAGAATGGATCACTATTTGTGGCACCGCTAGCCTACCTGTTGGATGATCCATCCATATGGATAATCCATTAAGGATAGCCTCTGCCCCCTGGCCTTCCATATTGGTGAATTCCTCGATGAAGTCAGCAACTACCTGTCCCTTCACTGCAATGCACAGGCGATATTGTATATCGAATTCACTCAACTTGATCACCCATAGCGCCATCCGTCTAGCGGCTTCCGGATTATTCATTGCTCTCCGTAGGGGTTTGTTTGTCAGGATGACCACCGTATGGGCCTAGAAATAGGGTTTAAGCTTGCGAGTTGCTGTAACTAGGGCGAAAGCTAGCTTCTCCATTGGGAGGTATCTTTCCTTTGCGCCCCGGAGCACTCGGCTAGTGCAGTACATAGGCTTCTGCACCCTTTCCTCTTCTCTGATTAAGGCTGCACTGACCGCAGCTGGGGAGACGATCAGGTAGAGAAACAGCTCCTTTCAAGGTTTGGAATAAGGATGGCAATTTATATCTGACCCGCGGATACCCGACCTGGCCCGGCCCGACCTTAATGGGTCAAATTTTGCCTAACCCAATAAATTATAGAGTCGGGTATGGGTTAAAAAAAAAAAAACCCGAAGCGGGTCTAGGTCTGGGTTTTATCCATACTCGGCTTGAACCCGGACCCGACCTGTTTATATATATAAGTTAAAAATACTAAAATACCCCTATATATATATAAAGTTTAAAAAAAAAAAAAAAACCCTAATCCCATATTCCCATTTCACACGATCACTCAGCCGCTACTCACTTTCTCCTCTCCCACTCTCACTCGGTCACTCCCTCTCACTCACCCCCAACCTCCGATTTGTCACCACCGGCTTGAACATCTGTCATCGTCGGCCTGATTAGCCTGAAGCCCTTCACCGCCGGCCATTACTTGCACCTCCAATGAGGTTCGTTTTCTCTCTTTCTCTCTCTCTCTCATTTCAATCTCTTGACTATTTTTTTTTTTTTTAAACTAAATTACTGAATCTAGTCTAAGGTGATGGTAGACCCGAATTTGTTTATGCATATATTTGCATATATGATTTCGTCATTTAACCGAAAATTTGACTTTTGTATATAGAAGCTTTCTTAATTTATTCTAGTCTAAGCCCTCATAGTCTCTGATTTCGTCATTTAAAAGCTTGCTGGGCTAGGTTGGAATATACGTCAGAGAGATCCAATATAATAGGACCAAAAGAAGCTTTCTTAATTTATGTTTTTACAAAGAAATTTAACTTTGAATTTGTAAGACCACAATATATATATACACGTACTTATATATCCAAAAAAAAAAAAAAAGATCTTGCAAGTTGTAATGCTTCATGTAGTTGATGGACAAAGAATCAGAATGATTAATAATTATGTTTGAATTATTGAACATACATGTCTGTCGTCTCCAATAAAAAAAAGATGATAAATAAACAACACATAAAAAAAAAATAAAGCCTTATTAAAAATTTGAGGTTAGGTTGTTGTGGTCTTGCAGAATGCAATTTGCCTCCACTATTCACTAATACTAATGCTCTTTTTTTATTTAATTAATATTGTGCAAGTAATTAGTATTTAACAAAGTCATACCTTATTTTAATTTTTTTGTTTAAGTTCTGGTATTAGTAGTTGATTTGTGTGTTCAGAATTGGTTATGGAGTAAAATCAACGGTTAGCAATTGACTAACTTGTATTTATAAAATGAAATCAAAATTGTATTTTTATATTTGCTAGTTATAATTTGATGAAGTTGATTCCATTTTTTAATTCATTATTGTAGGTTCTTCAACTATGCCTAGAGATTGTACACTTCAATCAATTCTTGAAGATGGGGAGCCTAAAGAAGAGGATGGGAGTTGTGTCACAGCTGTGGAGGATTAGACTTTTTGTATTGATTTAGTAGCCTTTTTAATTTCTTAGACTTGTTGGATTAATTTGTTGGTTTGTAATTATTCTAAACTTGTGGGATTTATTTTGTAGCTTTTTAATTTCTTGTACTTGTTGGACTTGTGATACGTATTACTTGGACTTGTTGGATTTATTTTTATTTTATGTTTAGCGGGTGATTTTAGCTATGACTTATTGATTTATGATTAAATGGTTATCTTACCTAGGTGATTTATTGATTTATAATCTTAGCTATGATTTATTGATTTATGATATTAGCTATGATTTGTTGATTTATAGATTTATAATTAACAGGCGATTTATTGATTTATGATTAATAGCCTATGATTTGGAATTTGGGCCACGTTATATGGGCTTGAATCTAGGCAAAAATGAATTTGGGCTTCGATTCTTTCTTTCTTCCTTTTTTTGGGTTGGGCCGCGGATTGGGCCGAAATCTGGTTGGCCTAAACGGGGCACGACGAGGCGGGTCTAGGCTCAGAAAAGAAATCTGTTTAATAAACAGGCCGAGTCTGGGCCGCGGGTTGGGTCCAGGTATGAAAAAACCCGGCCCGAACTTGGCCCATTGCCATTCCTAGTTTGGAAGGACTTAGCAACGATGGGGAAGAGAGGTATGTTTTTAAGTCCTCGAATGCTTGTTGACATTTGATCGTCCATTCGAAAGACTTCTTCAATGTGTGGAAGAATGGTAGGCACTTATCCGTTGCTCTCGATACGAACTTGTTCAATGCTGCTACCTTGCCATTGAGGCTATGTACTTCCTTTACATTCTTAGGTGGTGTCATCTCCATTATGGCTCGGATCTTGTCTGGGTTGACTTCAATGCCCCTTTGAGACATCATAAATCCTATGAATTTTTTAGCCGTCACCCCGAATGCGCATTTGCTTGAATTGAGCTTCATTTTATAAGAACGGAGTGTATCGAAGGTCTCCTTGAGGTCTTTCAAATGATGATCTTCCCTTCGACTTTTCACCAGCATATCGTCCACGTAGACTTGGACATTCCTTCCAATTTGATGTGCAAACATCTTGTTCATGAGCCTCTGATACGTCGCTCCTACGTTCTTGAGACTGAATGACATCACTTTATAACATAAGAGGCCTTGATTGGTGATGAATGAGATTTTCTCATGGTCAGTCTCGTCTAGCTTGATCTGGTTGTAACTAGAGAAAGCATCCACGAAGCTCAATAACAGGTGCCTCGCTGTTGAGTCCACCAGGACGTCGATTCGTAAGAGTGGGTAGCTATCTTTGAGGCAAGCCTTGTTTAAGTCCATGAAATCTACACACATCCTCCACTTTCCGTTGGCCTTCTTGACCATCACTACATTGGCTAGCTAGTCGAGATAGTATACCTCCCTTATGAACTCTGCATCTTGCAACTTGCGGACATCTTCCGCTATAACTTTGTCTCGCTCTTGGGCAAATACTCTCTTCTTCTGGCGGATAGTGGGAAAAGAGGGTGATATGTTCAACCTGTGAACCATGACTGAGGGGTCGATCCTGGGCATGTCTTCGTGGCTCTAGGCAAAGACATCCTAGTTCTCTCTAAGGAAGGTCATGAGTGCTGGACGAATGGGTGGACTAGCGAAGGTGCCGATCTTGGTTGTCCGCTCAAGTCTGGAGTCATCGAGAAGTATCTCCTCCAACTCCTCAACGGGCTCTGCAACTGTTCGTTGCTCTTCTATGCTCAGAGTCTGTAAATGGTCGTCCATTTCCAACATCGCTATGTAGCATTCGCACGCTGCCACTTGGTCTCCACGTACCTTTCCCATCCCGTATTCAGCGGGGAACTTTATCATCAGGTGATAAGTCGAAGTCACAGCCTTCCACGAATTGAGTGTAGGTATGCCCAGTATGGCATTGTAAGTGGATGAGCAGTCGACGACAAGGAAAGTCACATCCTTGGTAATCTGTCGAGGGTAATCTCCAACCGTTATAGGTAGTGTAACTGCCCTGATGGGATATACTTTCGTGTCTCTGAACCCAACCAGTGGTGCATTGGTTGGTATGAGTCATTCTTTCTCGATTCTTATTTGCTGGAATGCTAGGTAATACAGGCCGAGTTTCCATTATCGACTAGGACCTAAGGGGTGTTGTAGTCTCCCACTCGTATGGTAACAACGAGAGCATCATCATGGGGGTGGTGGAGATGTCAGACATCTTCCTTTGAAAACCTAACTATGGAGTTGTCCACCCGTGCCATCTTCGGGACGAACCCCGTCAGCTGGACGTTCTGAACCATCCTAAGGTAGGTTTTTCGTGCCTTCCTGGTTGAGCCAGATGCTGTGGTTCCCCCTACTATCATCCTTATGTCCTCTAAGGGCGGCCTAGGGCGCTCGTCATTCCTTCTACCAGCTTGTTCTATTGGCGGGTTGTTATCTGTTCTCTCTTTGTTGATGAATCGTTGTAGCTTTCCTTGTCTGATAAAGACCTCGATTTGTTGCTTCAAGTCGTAGCATTTAGATGTGTCGTGACCGTGGTCATGATGAAAACGATAGTACTTATCTTTGGACCTCCTGTTAGGATCTCCCTTTAACTTGTCAGGCCACGTCAACGTCGTATCGTCCTTGATATGCATCAGGACCTAATCGATCGGGGTAGTCAGCAGGGTGAAATTAGTAAACCTTTCAGTGGGCGATTTGGAGCGCCTATCCTCCCGTTGGTCTCTGGTCCTAGTAGTCTTCTGTCCTCTTTCTTGCCGCGCATCTTCCTGCCTATCCCTCTTCTTAGGTCTTTCCTCTCAAGCCAATAGTGCGTCTTCCTTGGTCATGTACTTACTAGCTCGATAAAGTACATCAGACATGGTTTTTGGGTTGTTTTTGTATAAGGAGAACAAAAACTTCCCCTTTCGCAAGCCATTGGTAAAAGCAGCAACAAGTATCTTGTCATCAGTTTCATCTATTGAAAGGGCTTCTTTATTGAAACGTGATATGTAGAACCTCAGTGTCTCGTCCTCCTGTTACTTGATGCTCATCAGGCACGCAGTGGATTTCTTGTACCTGTGCCCCCTTATGAAGTGCGAAGCAAAATGCGCACTTAGCTCTTTGAATGTACTGATAGAGTTAGGTGTTAATCTGCTGAACCATATGCTGGCGGAACCTTTCAGCGTAGTCGGGAAGGCTCGGCATATGATCTCGTCAGGAACACCTTGTAAGTGCATGAGGGTTTTGAATGACTCTAAATGATCCAAATGATCCTTAGACCCGTTATAGGCTTCTATCTGCAGCATACGTAACTTTGTTGGAAGAGGGAACGAAGTGATGGGTTCTGCAAAGGGCGAATCCGTCTAGTGGACCAGCTCATCAAGGTCGTTTGACACCTGTCCCTTGAGGGCGTTATCATGAAGTCCATCCTCTCTTTCATCATCTGCATCTTTGCAACCATGTGAGGTGGTGTCGTATCTGCGACGGATGGACGACTTGTGTCTTGTCACTCTTGTCTGCTCAGGGCATTGCTGCCCTTTGGTCCTTCTTGATCTTGCCTTTTGGCGGTGTGTTGGGGGTTGGTACCCTCTTACTCCTCTCCCTGATTATTGGGCCCAATGTTCATTTGGCACAATTGTTATTCCAAGTCATGGTTTTGCTTAGTAAGGCGTTCCACAGCCGCGGCTAGAGTCTGTATCTGCCTTTCGAGGGCAGTAATGCGTGGTTCACCATCTTGATTGTTGTTGGTTGTCATCGAGCGTGTGAGTACCATACAACTCTTGGTCTAGGAAACGGTAATATGGCTGCTATCGCGTTTCCCATAAACAGCGCCAACTGATGATGCAAAAATCGTCAGTGAGTCGCACGGTCCTCACGTGCTCTTAATGGAACCTGCGAAGTGAAAAACACAGAGAAGACCTTATAGAGAGTACTGGTGTGGTACCGGCCAAATACCCTCCGAAGGTTAAGTTAGAAAGAGAATTTCTACAACTCTAGAATGCCAGAGCTGGGGAATTATGCGTACCTTGATTTATAAGGGTTTTGGGGTTTTTATAGTAGTGTAGAGCTGACCTCTGTTTCTTGGCGGAGAAGGTATTTCCTTGTAGAGAAGATTCTCATTAATATTCGTATTTTATGGAATCATTTCCTTGTAGGGATTCCTCTGATTATGGTTGGGCGTAGAATGCAAGATATTTCCATACTAGGATTCTTGGAGACCACTCATGCCACGCAGGTGCCACGTGGCTTCAACAAACCGTCTCGTTTTGATCTATCTACTTTAAGGAGTCTACCCGTCGTCCTGCCTCTCCGTCCAAGTTATGAGCCCTTCTACTAGTTCTTTGGTTGGTAGAATGACTAGGCTGTCTCTTTTAGCAACTCCGTCACTTATGATTGCCTCCGTTAATTGGATCTGTCTGCTTTGGGATTTATCCCTATCATGTGGCATACTTAACTATATGCAGTTTGTTATAGAATAAATAACCTCCCTTTCTAGCATTTCTTAATTGTCCAAAGAGTTAATGCTTCAAGTAGGCTTTGTGATAATTTTATTGTTTAATGTTATCCCATATTGGCATTAATGCAAAGTGGCAATCACATCATTTTAAATTCAACACAATTTTTTTTTTTTTTTTTTGCAAAGCATGGATCAAGAACTAGTATTTGATAAATACCCAATATCACATGGATCTCTTTGCATTCTAATATTTCTCTTAATTTCTCAATAAAAAATATTTTAAAAATCGCTTAATGATTTTTCTTTAAAGAAATAAAACCTAAAAACCCCAATATTCAAGATTGAGACAATGACACGTTTCACCATTAATCAGCCAATCAAATAAGCATTTAATGAATTGGCTTAGGTTTAGTATTTTGTTTATATCTCAACGGGTTCAGTGCACAATGATTGAATGCGCAAATGCACTTAACTCAATCTGAGTAATTCTTAGGTACTCCCGAAGTACGGAGAATGGTACTCCATTATCTCACATTCATTGTTGGATCTATCATGAATGTGAGAGAAATAAATATCATTTCTTCATACTTTGAAAGTACCTAAGAATTTTCAACCCACCCTAACTATTTACCACAATTTTACTTACACTTCACATATATAGAAATGGCGGGAAATAGAACGGCGTCACGTGCATGTCACACCCATTAACTCTCCAACTTTCCCCGCCATTTCTAAACCCAGACCCGCCCCTCTCTACTTTTCATTTCCCCACTTTTCAAAACCATCGCTATCTTGCACCGCTGCGCATTTTAGCACCACCGTCCCTGTCTTTCTTTGCCTTCACCGTCCCCAGTCTCACCACTCACCCTGGGTCTCACAGTCCTTCCAATACTTCGCAATCCCAAACTGTACACGTGGAAATTAGGGTTCAAATATAGGGTTTTGTTCAGATGGGGAATAAGGTCACGGACGAGCTCTTATCCACCGTCCGATCCATCGTGGGCTCGGAATACTCCGACATGGACATAATCAGAGCCCTACACTTGGCCAAAAACGACGCCACCGCTGCGATCAACATAATCTTCGACACGCCCAATTTCAAATCAAAAGAATTACCAGCCATTCCCAAAACCCCTAGAGTTTCTCGCGCCGTTGCCTCGAATTCTTCGAAGCGAAACGGCTTCGAGAACCAGAATTCGAATTCTACAGTGCGCGAAGCAAATGCTACTGATTGCAGCGTTAGTGACTCCGGTGAGGGTTTCGTCGGAGAAGAAGACGTGAGTCGAGAGAGTTCCCTTGGGGATGAGTGGTGGTTCGTAGGTTGCAGTGAAGTTTCCGGGCTGTCTACGTGTAAAGGGAGGAGAGTGAAGACTGGTGATGAAGTGGTGTTCACGTTCCCGCTGAAGAGCAGTTCTTCTCGTTCTCCGTCGCCGGGAAAGGTTTTCGGGAAGGGAAGACAGCACGCTGCGGCAGCTTGTTCAGAGATTGTGAGGTTTTCGACTATAGAATCCGGCGAGGTAATGTGGAAAATAGTAATTTGAGAATGATTGTGAATGTGATTGATCAATTTGAGTCTGATATGTTGTGTTTGAATTGATTGGTAACGTGGCAGATTGGTAGAATACCGAATGAATGGGCACGGTGTCTTTTGCCGCTTGTGAGAGATAAGAAGGTTAAGGTAGAAGGTTGTTGTAAATCTGCTCCTGATGTTTTAGGCATAATGGATACGATTCTTTTGTCGATAAGGTAACTGTAGGTTTTAACTTAATGATGATAATCTGCTTTTGATTTCATGTAATTACGTTATCTTTATGATAGACTCGTAAGTTTTTGAAGATGTTTTGGTTAATTTCACCTCATAACTAGGTTGGCATCGAGAAATTGATGACGAGGGTAGCATGGTTAAGATAGTGTTGCATATGATTTTGTTTTGAATTGTATAATGTTGTATCTGGTTGGTGTATACAGTGGTTGATGAATTTACATATTGTCTTCAATCTAGTGTGTACCTCAATAGTTCTATGTTCCGTAAGCATCACCAGACGTCGCTCAAGGCAGCCAGCAATGCTGCTGAGGAATCAGTAGTTCATCCTCTCCCAAATTTGTTCCGGTTGCTCGGACTAATCCCTTCTAAGAAGGTGATAATTTGTTATTTTACTTGTTTCATCTTTCTCCTTCAAGTTTATTCCTTTAATCTGATCATAGATGCAGCTTGTGCTGCTGAATTTGGATATATGATGTAGTTAGCATCTTTTTGTTATCGTATATTGTATCCTGCTGAGCTTTTACGTAGAAGTTGTAACTGAATTTTTATTTACTTTATTGATTGGTTGTAATTAGGCAGAATTCACTCCTAGTGACTTGTACACAAGGAAGCGGCCTTTAAACCCGGAGGTAGGGAAACATTAAAAGCTTTCTTTTTCTAGCTGTGTTCATGGTGGAGTTTAGAGCTTAATCTTGCTTTAACAGGATAGTTCTGGTCTTCGGGCCTCATTGTTACACGTTAACAAGTCTACAAATCCTTCTCGAAACGAAAATGAAGTGGAAAATGAGGAGTCCATTTCGGATGCTGATCTCGACAACATTGTTGGCGTTGGAAATTGCTCTGAGTTAGAGGTACTGTCATTTCTTAGATGATATTGAACTTTAGTGGGGCTTGCTTATGCCTATAGAAGGTGAAATTACTCAAAAGTGTGTTGTGTTATAGGAAATGGATCCCCCTGGTACTCTTCAATGTGAACTTCGACCCTACCAAAAGCAGGCTCTTCATTGGATGATTCAGCTGGAGAAGGGACAATGCCTGGATGAGGCGGCAACAACACTTCATCCATGTTGGGAGGCATACCGTCTTGCAGACAAGTATGTTAGATCATTATGTTATCTGATCCTCTCTAATCTTGAGACTCCGTATTCATGGGAGTGTTTGTCTATCTAGGAGGGAGCTGGTTGTCTATTTGAATGCATTTTCAGGTGATGCTACAACAGAATTTCCAAGCACACTGCAAATGGCCAGAGGAGGAGTATGTTCTGAGATGGCTCATACGTAATTTTGATTTTAATTCCCATTCATCATTGTTATAACTCAGTATATTGACTTTATTTTGCAATTAAAGATTCTGGCAGATGCAATGGGTCTTGGGAAGACCATTATGACCATATCCCTCCTCCTTGCTCATTCAGAAAGAGGTGGATCATCAAGTAGTCAGTACATGAGTCACCCGTCAAGTGAAGATAGTGAACTCAGTGGTATGTTGGACCACTGCCAAGATCCGCCAAAGAAGACAACAAAAATTTCAGGTTTTGATAAGTTGATGAAGCAAAAGAACATCCTTATTAACGGTGGAAATTTGATTGTATGTCCTATGACACTTCTAGGCCAGTGGAAGGTATTAGTATTGGAATCCTTATTTACTGTTTGTTATTCTGCATAATTGTATCAAGTGCTTCATTGAAAGTTGGTACTATAAGTAGCAAAGCATATGCATGCTCATATGCTTTTCTGTTTATGAGAGTCAGTCTGAATGATTCAGTGAATTGTCAGGCAGAGATTGAGACTCATGCACAACCAGGGATTTTGTCTCTATATGTTCATTATGGACAAAGTAGACCAAAGGATGCAAGAACTCTAGCTCAGAGTGATGTTGTAATTACCACATATGGAGTGTTAGCCTCAGAGTTCTCGGCAGAGGTAATTTAAACATTCTTGTTACGTATCAAAAAATTTAAACACTTGTTCTTTATCATGGAAATTGTCTGAGTATAATTTGCTGCCTTTCTTTGCATGAGATCAACAAATGCATTTTTCTTGTTGTATCTGTTTATCTATGTAGAATGCTGAAGACAATGGTGGACTTTACTCAGTTAGATGGTTTAGAGTGATTCTTGATGAGGCACATACCATAAAATCCTCTAAAAGCCAAATTTCTATGGCTGCTGCAGCTCTAGTTGCTGATCGTCGCTGGTGTCTTACCGGCACCCCCATCCAGGTCAAGTTTTTATGGAACTTGTTGTAAACTGGTCAAGTTTCTTTGGAAATTATTGTAAACCAAAAAGGGTTCTTGTGAGTGAATGTTACTACTTGTTGGGTGTCCTCTCTCTCTCTCTGGTACTTCTGTGCAATCTTTTTAGCAACCAAATGAACAACTTTACTAAATCTGAAGAAAAAAGGTTCCTTCGAACTTGTCCACTATTTCTTCTAGATGTCTTTTTTAGTCAGTATTTGCTCTCTCCCTCAAGTCTATTTCATAGCTGAGCTCCCACCCAACCCCTTTTGTTAAGCTTCTAACAGGATGGTTGACTTGACAGTTGACATCTAATAGATCTTTTTCCATAATGGGAAGGTACTTGGGACCTTTAGGCCAAAACTTCCTTTTGATACTTATATCATGTGATGGATCACGGATGGCATATTATTAGAATACTTTCCATCTTTTCATTATTATATAATATCCATGTTTTAAATGATATTGGATCTTTAAGGTCTATTGCATATTTATGTGCTTTGCAAATTTTTCACATCTGATGTCATGCTTGAAGCATGAAGTTATCTTCATGCGGTACCTTTTGACTTTTCTCTTGCAAGCACCATTCAGTTTATCTGCTGAAATAAGGATGCCATGGACATTTATTAACCTGATTAAGCTCTGTAAGAACTAAGTAAAACTTTTCTCTAGTATATGTAATACAAAATCTAAAGGGAGATAAATGTTGATTTCAGAAGCTGGATACGAGAGCTTCAGCTTCTGATATACCTGTGCATATGCTGTTAAGCTTAAGCACTGCAACAACTTTATGTGGTTTTATGTACTATTTTGCAGTGTTACATCTGCACATGCACTTGTTTTGAATTTAGGCTTGCTTATGTGACTTGGTTAGTTTCTCTTAGATATAGATGTTGTTGTTGAGTCCGCTATTTGTTTTGGTAGGACATCAAGTCCAATGTCTACGAAGCTATATTGAGCAGGCCAGATGCTTATCTTGCAGATAGTGACTTTTGTTACTTGTGTGGTGTGGTTGTTTTACTTCATTGTTATGCTTCCTGACATTTAATTTTTCCATCACAGAACAACCTAGAGGACATTTACAGTCTTCTTAGATTTTTGAAGGTGGAACCATGGGGAACTTGGGCATGGTAAGTTTTGCCGCCATTTTTAGTGTAGAATAAACATATTGTGATCTTTGGAGTTCCTAAAATTGGTTATGGCTATTTTTAATTCTGTATAATTTCTGCTGAGGTTTCTTATATCTAGGATTTTTTCTCTATTTTTGTTTAAAAATTATTGTGCATGTGAAGGCAATATTTTCCTTTGCCCACTATTATCAATTTTTGTACATCAAATGTACTGAGAAGCCTTTGAGAATTCATAGAAGATGCTTTTTTGTAGTTTGCGAAATAAAGGATGCTTTTTTAAAATTAAAAAAATTTAATGATTACAAGAGATACATAAGAAACTAATCTTTCTGATGAGAAATTTTGGCAAAACTTTAAACCGGGCCTCTTTTGAGTTTTGTTTAATGGCTGCACCTTTGCCAGTATTAGAATCCATTTGTTTTTATGTAAAATATTTTCCATTTTCAGTCAAAAATATTTTCAAGGAAAATTGCTTATTTTCAGCAATTTGTTTGCATCCCAGAAAAGCACTCCAAAAACCATTTTCAGGACATTGGCCCTATGAAAAATTATAGTTTATATGTGAATTTAGTCACATAAAGCACTATGTCCCCAAGTCGCACATAACAGCTTCAGTGAAGTGATAAGGTAGGGAACCTCTGCAGTGGATGCCATTCATTCCTGGCATTCTTGTGTGTATGTGGGTTGGTTTGGGTGTCATATATGTTTAAGCAAACACTCTTTCTAATTTCCTATTATTTCCATGAAGTGAGTTGATGTAGATATCCCTTGTTTGATTGGTCTATCTTATATATTCTAGGTGGAACAAACTTGTTCAAAAACCATTTGAGGAGGGTGATGAGAGAGGGTTAAAGTTGGTTCAGTCCATTCTAAAGCCAATCATGTTAAGGAGAACAAAATCTAGCACTGATCGAGAAGGAAGGTGAGTAATGTCATCTTATCTCCACTTTTTTGTATGTTTTCCTCTAAAAATTATTGTTTGTTGCAGGCCAATTATTGTTCTTCCACCAGCTGATATTCAGGTTATCTATTGCGAACTCACGGAAGCTGAAAAAGACTTTTATGACGCCCTTTTTAGAAGATCTAAGGTTCTCGTTTCCGTCATTGCTTTATATACTGTGTTATTGTTTTAAGGTTATATTCTATGGTACATTTTGAACAATATGTCAATGACCTAGGGAGGGGGGATAAAACTAAGAGTAATATGTTGATATGAAATCCCTTCAGGTGAAGTTTGATCAATTTGTTGAGCAAGGACGGGTTCTTCATAACTATGCTTCCATATTGGAGTTACTTTTACGTCTTCGCCAATGTTGTGATCATCCATTTCTTGTGATGAGGTATGTATACCTTCAGCGCCCCCCCCCCCCCCCCCCCCCCCCAAGCTTTATTGTGATTATATTCATGCCTTGCTACAATGATGATGGTACTATGGAGGTCTGGTAAGGTATAGAGGTGATCTTTAGGCCAATTATCAATGCACTTTATTTTGAATGATTGGTAGTCAGCAAGGAATTCTTATCCCCAAATATCTAGTTGCATGAAGAGATTGACCATAATAATTGTTCATATGATAGTTAAATGTTACTGTTGATTATAACCGTAAAAATGTCCTTATATCTTGTTTAAAGAAAAAATCCTACAATTATGATTGCTTAAGGGTGGCTTTGATTTGGACAGTCGAGGAGATACGCAAGAATTTTCTGATCTGAATAAGCTAGCTAAACGTTTCCTTAAAGGCAGCCACAATGCCCAGGAAGGGGAAGCTAAAGATGTGCCTTCACGAGCTTATGTTCAAGAGGTTGTAGAAGAGCTGCGTAAAGGGGAGAAAGGAGAGTGTCCAATATGTCTTGAAGCATTCGAAGATGCAGTATTGACACCTTGTGCTCACCGCTTATGTCGGGAATGTCTATTGGCAAGTTGGCGAAATCCTACTTCTGGTTTATGTCCTGTTTGTAGGTATCTTCAAGTTGTCAGTTGTCATAATGTTTTAAATATGGATTTTATTTTTGTATGTTCTTTTACAGGATTTGTATATTCTTTTCCTTGAAGTCACTTTGATGTGAATTTTCCAATTATGCGATTTCTGAATATTATTTCCTTCTACAGGAAGATCATTAGTAAGCAAGATCTTATAACAGCCCCAACCGAGAGTCGCTTCCAGATCGATATTGAGAAAAATTGGGTGGAGTCATCCAAAGTTGTTGCTCTCTTGCATGAACTTGAAAATCTTCGCTTTTCAGGCTCTAAGAGCATTGTCTTCAGCCAGTGGACTGCCTTTCTTGACCTCCTGCAGATTCCTCTTTCTCGGTAAAAATTCATACCTCCTTAGAAAAGATGAAGGAACTCATTTGGTTGTGTCATAGAAATTGGGCACGATGTAGGTTCTCCTCTTAGTATATCTTTTATAGAAGAGCTGAATGAGTATACACTCTTCGGAATAGCAGAAGATTCCTCCTGGTAAAAATCCATAGCTGCTTAGAGAAGATGAACTCATTTGGTTGTGCTAGCTTAGAGCACCATGCTGTTCTCCTTTCAGAATATCTTTTATAGGAGATCTGAGTGAATTCATATAAGCATTTTACTTTTCCATCAGATTCAGTTCTTTGTAATTTGTCACATCAATCAGCATTTCAGTAGTTTCCTTTTTGTCCAGGAATAACATTTCCTTTGTTCGTCTGGATGGGACTCTAAATCTGCAGCAGCGGGAAAAAGTGTTAAAGCAGTTTTCAGAAGATAGCAACATTCTGGTATTGACTAATTTATGCAGTAATTTTCATTTTTATCAAAAAAATATGCAGTAATTTTCCTTCTTTTGTACCGTGGGTAAGGAAAAGTAGTCTAACAAATGGTTTGGGTTTAATAATTGGAGCTTGGATATTGTATTAGGTGTTGCTGATGTCACTGAAGGCTGGTGGAGTTGGAATAAATCTAACAGCAGCTTCCAATGCCTTTGTCTTGGTATGCAACGGAGATTGAACTTTCCACTTTCCATTGTGATATGCTGTCTTCCTTGTATGAAATAGCACAAGGAATTGGCATTGGTATATCTCATTCTATAAGCACTAACTTGTTTTTGGTTGTCAGCAAGTTATAAAATATAAATGAATCTTTGTTAAGGTTACTGGGGTTTTTGCACCTTCATAATGTCCGACTTAGGTGGCAATTTAGCCAGATCATTATTATTTAGGAGGATCAGCTTTTTTATGCTGAAAACTTGGTGGTGCTTGTGAAATTTTGTAATTATGCATCTTTTTTTTTTTCTTTTTTTTTTTTAAATTACTATACGAGATAGATAATGCCTTTACAAATAACTTGCATATATGTTTTAAATAAGCTATTCTGCAGTAATGTTTTCTTCCCGCTTTTGTTCTTCAGTTTCCATGTCCAATACTCTTTTGGGCAAGTGATTTTTGCTTTGGTGAATTTGGCGTTTATGATCTGATCGACATTTTTGTAGGATCCATGGTGGAATCCAGCGGTAGAGGAGCAAGCTGTCATGCGCATTCATCGGATTGGACAAACTAAGAGTGTGATGATCAAACGGTTCATTGTGAAGGTTCTCTCTCTCTCTCTCTCTCTTTTGAATCCTTAGCCCATGTGGCCAGAAATTCTAGTTTTATTCTTTCAGTTTTATAGTGACACTGGCAGTACAGAGTTGAACTTAGTAACTGCACTGAGTCGCTGACTCAGCATTTCTTCAGTGGTAATATAAATAGGGTTTAGAATTTTCCAACGGAATTGCAACTTGCCCCTTTCTACCAAAAGAAAACAATAATAATAATTAACGCAAGGCTTGGAGGACCTTTTGCTTTACATGGGTAAAGCTAGGAGATATGTTGCGAACATTTTGTCTTGGACTCTACAATAAGCACTATTACCAATTATGTCGTATCTCTCTGATGCAACTGTGTACACTCGTTTAAATGCTTTGGATGGCAGGGAACTGTAGAGGAAAGAATGGAAGCAGTGCAAGCACGTAAGCAGCGGATGATTTCTGGAGCTTTGACTGATCAAGAAGTCAGAACTGCACGAATTGAGGAATTGAAAATGCTCTTTACTTAGACCACTACAGAAATATAATAGTTGTTCCTTCACATGATGTCCTTTGATGAGAATGCTCTTTTGCTCTAAGAGCGCATGAGATCAAGATGTTTATGACCTGGTAAAATGAGTGGCTTCTGACGTGGCACTAGAGCTTGAAGGAAGTTGACTTGGGGCTATTTATTTAAGCCAACATGCTATACTTCTTGCGGAGGCAGATCGGGGCGGCAAGAGTTTTTTGCTATGCAATTTTCTTGCATGCTCATGTTTTTCCACCATGGGTTTTAAAGCGGTGGTCAATTTTTGTAATTTGATGCATACAGAATGAATTCAATTTGATTTGATTTACTAGACCTAAGTTTTAAGTCAGGTCAGGTCTTCAAAGGCAACGAATCGAAATGAGAAATGCTATGTCCACAACACTTTCACAATAAATTTTAGGTGATAGGTTGTTACTTGTTATTTGCAGGTAAGAAAATAATTAGTGGTGGGTTTAAATTAAAATCAATAACAATTTTCCACCTAGGACTTGTGAAAATTTTGTGAACTTAGCACTTCTCAATCGAAATTGCCTGGCCACATGGCCTAATGTATATCATATGTATATCATAAGAGAGTATTTTAACGTGTTAAGATGGAGATAGTCGCATCAGGGTTAGCATATTTTAGCTAATCTTAATGACAATTGTGTTCGTGAATAGTCAAAGTATGGTTTTGTGTCTAATTTCATCTTAAACTTATAGTGGCCAAGTATCTTTAGTAGCATCCTTACATGATTTGGAGTGGATTCAATCTTCTTTTTCATTCAGTAATATTTCTAGTTATCAACAAATTCCTTGAATTTTAGGTGGGATGGGTTTGTAATTCTTTCTACCTCTCGGGGTATAATGACAAATTGAGAGGCTCAACTAGAAGGAATCAGTGGAGAAATATTTTAACTGACAGCAGGAAAAACACTACTCTCTCCCAGACCTCAATACCCCCCCTCCCCTTTTTGAGGAGCGTAGGGATTTGAAAGAGCACTACAGGCTTTTTCATTTACTGGAAAATGGTGAAATATAAGAGAAACAAGGCTTAGTGTTGGTGGTGGGTTGTAAAATGATTTTGATCAAGCCTTGCAGTGGATTGTTCAAACTTTGTTCATCAATGTCAATCAACGTGATGGATAATTATAAATTATCTTTTGAGCCAATTCATCTACTTTAGCTTAGTTTATTTAAAGCTCCGTGTAAATTATGTCTTAAGCTTGGCAGTGTGTTGTATATTTGAACACTCCTTATTGAGTGAGGAGTTATTCTTTAGTGGTTCGGGAGCACAATAAATGTGTGCTCCTTCCTTTCACATAATAGTGACTCTGTCACCATAATAGTGAGCACAATAAAAATTATTTTTGTTTTGAAAAGGGACCGCGCTAGCCATAGATATCAACTCTACTCTACTCCCCTCCACTCTCTCTCCTTCCCTCTTCCATCCAAACAGGCCATTAATTTTAAAGAAATTGAAGGGAGAATAGAATAAAATATGCTGATCATAAAGGATGCCTTGCCTCGTGGCTTAAAGGGTTTTATATATATGTATGTTTTGGGGGTTGGTGTAGTGCTAAAACTCCAAAAAAATACCCTTGAACCTATGCTCACCCATAGGATTGGATGATTACTATCAATTTTGAAAGTGGTTTTAGGGTTTTGGGGTGTTGAATGTGTACACATGCACTAACCAAGTGTATCCATCACATGGTTCTTATGGAACCTTAACTTCCTAGTCATTCAAGGCCTTATTGCTTGGGGCATTGTGGTTAAGTTTTCATCTTGAAATAATTATTGCTTTGCCATTAAGGTTAAAGACCTAAGTTGTTGGGCAGTGCAAAATAAGATGTCTACATGTGGTCATAGTTGCTTACTGATAGTAATGGCTTTGGATTTCCAAGATCATTCGACAAGGGTGAAATTTAAGGCACAATTTGGTAGTTTTTGGGATTAGCTCATTATTAGAAACACTGGCTAATCGGGTGTTTTGGATTGTGAGTTGTGGGTGTAGCAACTGACAAGTAGATGAGAATTGTGTTACCAAACAAAAATTTAAGTTTTGTTCTCAAACACACTTTGTTTAGTTGGCACATTTTGACATCCCTACTAAATTTACCCTTTGGACTATACCCCCAACTTTAGGTAACCCAAAAAAAAAAAAGGTTTACTCCTTTCCAAACAATGTTTTTTTTTTTTTTTTTTTTTTTTGCATATGAATAAAATGAAAATTGTTCTTACCATTGAAAATGTGATGGCATAGCTTTTTGAGAATGATCTCAGTTATAATTTTGAAATTGTGTCTTGAAAACATAATTTCATAATTTAATTGAAATCGTGTTTTGAACACACGATTTTAGCTGATGTGGCACACACTCTGTAGGCATTGTTTGTAATAATCAGCGCTTTAACTTTATAAGCAATATGTTAAAGAAGTGGTGTTATATATGAATAATGTTGAAAATGATGTTACTCTAATTACAACATGGTTAGGTCAACAATCGTGGAAATTATAGTTTATAGCCTTCCTCTTTTAAAAAACTATCTCATACCTTCAAAACCCATGAAAATTTGGATTGCAAATTTGGGATTCAATGAAATAGATTATAACTTTTGCTTAAATGATTTATCATATCATATCATATAATTTTTTTTTTTTTTTTTTTGAGAAATATATCATATAATATCTAGGGTCCAAATTGTGCAACTATCAACTCTTGTTCCTAATTTTACAAGGACTAGTCCGAACTAAAATTAACCGTTGGACAAGGACAGTGACCGTTACAAATTACATCTACAATGGAGACAAAGTTTTTGAACTTGGAAAATAATTGGGCGGGAAATTCCATTAAATAGGACATACTTCCCGCCATTTTGATCTAATTTGTCCCTTCATAGCTTTAAGCAAATGCAACTATTCGTGGTGAGACTCGCACCTAACTTTTAAAGTCTTTAATTATTTGGCATTTTTTTTTGAAAAAATTCACGGGATCGGGTTAAATTCTGAGTCGACTCGCTTTTTTCAGAGTCAACCATACTAGCGGGTTTTATAAAATTTATTTATTTCCCACTTTTTCATATTATTATTGATTGTATTGTATTTTTCATGTTTGAGGCGGTGGGCTTAGGGAAGCAAAATCCCGTGGAAATAGTATTGCCTTTGTTTTTGTGCAACTGGTTTGACTTTTCATGTGTCAAAAGTTATGGACCCCACATCATATGGTTTTAGTTAGCTTAAAACGTACCATGCGGTTTTGTACATAGTACAAATACCATATCCACGAAAATCATAATAAATTCATAAATTATCTTTTTCTTTTTCTTTTTTTAAATTTAAGTGTTTATAAGTCTTAAGCACCTAATTATTCACTGGATGTGTGTATTCCCTAATGAGAGTGAGTTATGTCTAATGTTTAGTGATACTGGACCCGCTGCTATTGTGACACGTGTCATCATATCTGTGAGTCTAGCACACTAGATACACTGGACATAATCCGCTCCCTTTCTTAATATCACACACACTAAACAATTATAAGGAGAAATCATTTTGGAGTGACTCTAAGATGTCTATTAAAGTTTTTGAACATAGGAGCTATTGGATCTTATTTTAAGAACCATGAGAAAAACCATTTGGAGTTATAAATTCAAACATTATCATGGGTTCCAGTTAGCTCAATTGGTAAAGTCTTTGATAATTGTATAAAAGATCTGGAATTCAATCCCCACCTACACCAAAAATTGATTGGTGTCTTAGTCTGATAATATAAAGCTATTATCAGGAGTGGACGCCATAAGTTGAAACTCTTTCTAAAAAAAAAAAAATTATCAAGCGCAAAAAAAGAGAAATCAAATTTCTTTCAAATCGTTAAGCATTTTTCTTATGTACATGATGTATATATAAATTGGACTCAGTTGGCTCTTCCTTTAAGCCATTTAATCAACGATTTAAGGTCATTCAAGTGGAAGAAGACCCCAATTATTAGTTAATAAATGAAAATATTGGACTATATAATATTTATGTCTCTTAATGTGTAATAGTTTTAACCAAGTCCCAAATATTAGTTAAAAGATGAAAATAACTATATGAAAATTAGATCTCTCATCATAGGCTATGCTGCTTTTTTTTTGCTACATTTTTTTTATACATTTAATTTCAAATTGGACAAGGTGTTCTAGAATTTAAAGGATTTTGTTTAAGTAGGAATAAAAAAGAGTGTATGACTTCATTAGTCGATAGATGTTAAAGAGCGAGAGGTTTTTTTTTTTTTAAATATCTTTGTTCAATAATTTTTAAAAATTGAGAGATTAAAAATTATGTAAATCATAGTGATAATATAAGAGCAACTTGGATGAAGTGAAGAAATCCAACAATAATGAAAAAAATAATTGTAAAATTTATTGTTATCAAATAGGGAAAAATAAATTTTGTACCATACTAGTACTAGGAATTTATGTCCACGAGAGATTTTTTTTTCTTAAAAAAAAAAAAAAAGTGGGCCATATATTATAATAACCATACGGGGGGAGGACTCACAGTAGTGACATGTGGACGCCCTCATCGTATAATTGTTATTTATTAATTTTAAATAGCACAAAAAGATCTCAAATAATAAATAACCAAAACCCGTGACTCAGAGCCAACTCGGAGTGAGCAAGCGAGTTCCGAGTCAAGTATAAGCACCACGCGAGCCGCTATAATAAAACTTGGTAGAAGAGTGTGGAGAGAGGCGGTTGTTGTTGTTCTCACCTATTAGGGCTTTACTTCTCTCTTTCTCTCTCTCTCAAAAGCCGCGTGCACTTCGTCAATGGTGATTATCAATCAGGTAATTTTTCGCTTTTTCATCGAAACGTTTGAAATTCCCAATCTATATCATTCCGAAACTTTTTTTTTTTTTTTTGTGCAAAAAGTATAATTATACTGTAAAATTGTATTCTGATCGATTTAGTTTTTGCTCTGTTTTTGTAGGATCTACATAAACCCTAATTTAAACCAGTATATTTCATGTGAGGAATTTTTTTTTCTATTGTTTTTGGTTGATTAGAGCGAGATAGAGGTTACTTGAAACCCTAGAAATCGCTTTCGATTGGATTCGGAATTCGGATTTTAGGGTCCGATCCGATTCTTGCACTCTAGATCGGTAAAATGGAGCCTCCGGTGGCCAGATCGAGGGGTCGGCCGAGGAAACGGAGGCGAAAAGATGCTGAGAACACTCCGGGACCGGACGCGAAGAAGCAGCCAGTGGAGACGAGATCGTTGGCTTTGGTTGGGCGCTATGTGCTGAAGGAATTCGATGGCAGTGGGATTTTTCTCGGGAAAGTTGTACATTATGAGGAGGGATTGTATAGGGTCAATTATGAGGATGGTGATAGTGAGGACTTGGAGAGTGGCGAGCTTCGCTTGCTTATTTTGAGGGATAATGATTTTGACGAAGATTTGGATAGAAGGAAGATAAAATTAGATGAATTGGTATTGAAGATTAGTGAGAAGAGAAGGATTGAATTGGAGAAGAAAGCACGGGCCTCGACAAATGAAGGGGATAAGGTTGAAGTGTCTACTTTGAGTGAGGTGAGTGGTGGATTGACAATTGAAAAGGATGAGGAAGAGGTTGAAGGCGATGCCGATGCTGATGCTGATTCATCGAGTGATTCGTGTGAGTATGCGATGGATAGGGATTCGGGGTTCGATACAGAGACCCCACCTATTCCGCTACTTGAGTTGCCACCTTCTTCGGGAACCATAGGTGTGCCGGAGCAGTGTGTTTCACATCTTTTATCCGTTTATGGCTTCTTGCGGTCGTTTAGCATCTGCTTGTTTTTGAGCCCATTTACTTTGGATGATTTTGTGGGGTCGCTTAATTGTTGTGTTGCAAACACCTTGTTGGATGCTATTCATGTTGCATTGATGCGTGCATTGAGGCGTCATCTTGAAACGCTCTCATCGGATGGCTTGGAGCTTGCTTCAAAATGCTTGAGGTACTTTTTTTTTGCATCTCTTTTTGTCTTTGGTTGATAAAACCCAACATCCTGAAATTTAAACTTAATTACTGTCAAGTTGTTGTATAAGCATTGTGGGAATGATGTTTTGATGGAATTAACTAGTCACTAGTTTTTCTTGTGTAGTAGATGTTGGAAGTATTTTTTTTTATGCTGTTATGTTTGGTTGCAAACTGCAGAAAGAAAGGTGGAAATGGGCTATGTTTTTCAACATACTATTATGTACTTCACTGTTCATGATACCTCTGACTATTTCATTTAAGTGAGTTGTTTATATTTTTCTTTTAAAGCTAGAAGTACTAATCTTATAATATAATAATGCATTAGCACTTTCTTTTCCGTTGGCTATCAATTGAGCAACAACAACAGCAACAATGAAGCCTTAGATGGATTTTATTGATCTTTTGTTAAAATAGATGTTGGAATAGTGATTTTGATTCCCCATATATCTGAAGTGATTGATTATAAGATGTCCTTTATTTCTCTGCTAACCTCTCCCTCTGATATTATAAGATAAGAGATATATTTTTTCATGCCATTATGCATATCTATTTTTTATGATAAATTACATTTGAAACATGATTCTATTTCCAGTTTACCTTGTTAAAAAGTTGGTTTCCCCACCCCCTTTTTTTAAAAAAAATATTTTTTTGTTTCCTGTCAGGTGCATTGATTGGAGCCTCCTTGATTCATTGACGTGGCCTGTTTACTTGGTCAACTATTTAACAGTTATGGGATATGCAAAGGGACCTGAGTGGAGAGAATTTTATGACGTGGTTTTGGATAGAGAGTATTATTCCTTACCTGCAGTTAGGAAGTTAATGGTTTTGCAAATCCTGTGTGATGATGTCTTAGAGTCTGCTGAGATAAGATCTGAGATTGACATGCGTGAAGAATCAGAAGTTGGATTAGATTATAGTACAGAAGCATCCAATCCTTCTGAAAACGGGCCTAGAAGGGTCCACCCCAGATATTCTAAAACTTCTGCTTGCAAGGACAGAGAAGCTATGGAGATTATTGCAGAAACGCATGAGATGAAGGCATCAGGAAACATAAATTCTTCAGGTTATAAAGGTACCAAACAGGATATGGATGCTGCTGATGTTGATGTTGATAGCAATGGTGATGAATGCCGGCTTTGTGGCATGGATGGGACCTTGCTTTGCTGTGATGGGTGCCCGTCAGCATACCATTCAAGGTGTATAGGTGTGATGAAAATGTTTATACCTGATGGGCCATGGTACTGTCCAGAGTGCACTATTGATAAGATTGGGCCTGCCGTTACGATGGGAACAACACTTAAAGGAGCAGAAATATTCGGCATCGATTTGTATGGACGGATTTTCTTGGGTTCTTGTGACCACTTACTAGTGTATGTTTTCAACCCTTTTGTTTCATCTCCCTTGTTGTTAATTACATTATACTGAATGTTCGATGAACCTATTTGTTTGTACTGGAATAATTTTTGTTGTCTAGCTTTGTGAAACACATGGTTCCTGAACTTTAGTCTTTGATCCCTCTCCTTATCTCAGACTTGTTCTTCAATTCTGTCTGTGCTGCTTTAATTTTCTTAATTTTTGAAATTTTCTTCAACCCATTTATAATATTTTGATGTTCATGATTGTAGGCTTAAGGCTTTTGTAGATTCAGAACCATGTTTCAGATATTTCAATCGGAATGACATCCCTAGAGTGCTGCAAGTTCTTTGTTCATCTGTGCAACATACAGCTTTATACTTGGGGCTGTGTAAGGCAATTTTACAATATTGGTCTATTCCAGAAAGTGTCTTCTCTCTTCCAGTACATATGAATTTAGCAAACATTAAGGATTATGGAACCCTTTCAATGTCATTCCCTTCTGGCAAGGAAGACCAGAAAGTTCTTCATATGCCTGAGGCTGAGAACTATGGGAATAATGAAAGCAAAGCCTCCTTGGATACAACTATTCACACTGACCATTGCAGTCTTCATAGCAATGGTGGTACAAGACAACAGGATTGTCAACTTATGGATATGAAACTAACTGAGGGGATAAAAATGGACTGTGCCATTTCTGGTGACTCAGTTAGTCAGCAAGCTGATCAATCTGACTTGACACACCAAAGTTTGGTTGGCCGATCAAGTGCAATAGAGCTTACTATGTGCACCTCCAGAAACAACAATGGCAGTTATACTGGGCATGGCAGTGGTATGTGTTTTCCTGTGAATTTTCCCTCTCAAAGCAAAGAAGGTAATAGATCAGTGTATGGAAAGGGTGACAGCAATTCAGTTGATGATTTTTTGTACTTGGGGTCATCCCTTAAACCTCAGGCATACATAAATAACTATATGCATGGAGATTTTGCTGCATCTGCTGCTGCTAGACTGGCTGTTCTTTCATCAGAGGAAGCTCGGGTTTCAGAGGCTCATGCTTCAGATCCAAGGAAAGTTGCATCTTCCAACAATCTTTTGCAAGCAAAAGCGTTCTCACTAACAGCCTCTCGTTTCTTCTGGCCAAGTTCTGAAAAGAAGCTTATGGAGGTCCCAAGAGAGAGGTGTGGTTGGTGTCTGTCTTGTAAGGCTCCTGTTTCAAGCAAGAGAGGATGCATGTTAAACCATGCTTGCTTGTGTGCCACAAAAGTTGCCACGAAGATCCTTGCCAACCTTCGTCTCAAAAAGAGTGGAGAAGGGAGTCTTGCGAGCATTGCAACATACATTTTGTATTTGGAGGAGAGTTTATGTGGTCTGATAGTTGGCCCCTTTTTGAATGCTATTTACAGAAAGCAATGGCGTAAGCAAGTAGAACAGGCTTCAACTTGCAGTACAATAAAGGCTCTATTGCTTGAAGTAAGTTCTTTTGTTACCTGGTTTATTTGGTTATTTGGTGTATATATTAATCGGCCTATGTATTAATGTTAGGTATTGTTTGGCCTAGTAATGCATTAGTTTTCTCTGTTTAATCAGATGTTTAATGTTATACAGACGGTTAAATGTTCCACTTTCAATTAAAAAAAAAAAAAAATTTATTGCTGGTTTTTTAATGGGACGTTTCTTGAGTTTGATCTCAAGTGACACCCCAAATGGTTCTATAAGAATTGACATTGAATTAGGGCCCAGAAAACTCCAATAATATGTTTGAGATAAATATGTGTATGTGTGTGTTTGTTTTGCTTTCTGAACTTCTTAAAGCTTCTGATGTTTGTAGCCAAATTCGAAAGCTGTACTTTTTGTTAATAAAAATTGCATGAACACTATTGTGCAGATTGTTGTTCCTTTGAACTTGTAATGTGTAGTTTATAATGTGCTATATGTGAAAAGCATTTTGGAAAAAAATGACTTTGTTTTCTGCTTTAGTAGGTACCTATTATGATTGATTGTGAAATAGAACATAAAAAAGGTCTGTTGAATGGTCTTGTGACAAATTTCTGTTGGAGCTATTAAAGGAAATGTGTCAGAAGTTCTAATTTCCCGTTTTAGATTCATAGTGCATCCTAATTGTCAAATAAGTGTGGATCTGGTTTAGATAGTCAGAAGCTCTTTTCATATCAATTTTTTTTTTTAATAAGTAATAGTAGTTAATTAAAAATGAAAAAAATGCTCTGTTCACGGAAAGACAAAATACGCAAACAAAATTTTCATATCAAATTTGTAATTTTCAGACCTTGGTTGCCAATTCTGAGTTTTACATCTAATGGATGAAAGTTTTTATCCATTGGCTTATGCCTTTTAATCAACAAAATGCAAATGCAATATTTTCATAAGATTATCTTCTTGTATAATTTGGATTTACAATCTTTTTGTATTACAAATGTTTGAATGAATGAGTGGCACTAAAAATGACTTGGCCACTTTCAGCAGCAATCAGCGGGGCTTTGGGTGTTCAAATTGTCTGATCTTGACTTGGTGTCACATGTTTATTTATGTTTAATTTATATATTTCTTTCTTATAGGCAAACATAACTCATAAAAACGTGCAAAACTCAACCCATGACTTAACCATCCTCCCCTTGTTTATGGGAAGAAAATAATTTCTATTTTGTGCAATTTTTTATGTAGGCATTTTTGTGCGCATGCCATCTATATTTTGGTTGATTAGCTCAGTTTTGATTTGCAGCTTGAGGAACACATCCGCATCATTGCTCTTTCTGTGGACTGGGTTAAGCTGGTGGATGGTATGTTAGATGAATCTCTTATGATTCAAAGTTCTACATGCACCATTGGAACAACACAGAAACGTGGACTTAGTGGAAGGCGAAACAGGAAACAGTCTGCTGTGTCTGAAGTGACAGCTGATGGTTGCCGTGACCAGAGTTTTGAGTGGTGGCGAGGTGGGAAGCTGTCAAAAATTATATTCCAGAGGGCAATTTTGCCTCGCTCATTAGTTAGAAAAGCAGCTCGTCAAGGTAACTATGATGCCCTAGCCTTTCATTTTCTGAAAAATAATCTTACAACTTCTCCCCTTATTGTAAGCATCCTTCCCCCACCCCCTCCTCCCCCAATCAGTTTTTAACGTCAAATGGTAAACATTCCATCGCTATTGTAAGCATCTTTAGTCTTTAGATTAAAGATAGTTGCATTACTGAAAATAAGGGGAAAATGTACTAATAGTATTCTGGCTCGTCAGGTGGTCGAAGGCGGATTTCTGGTATTGATTATTCTTCTGATATTCCTAAAAGAAGCCGACAGTCAGTATGGAGAACTGCAGTTGAAATGAGTAGGAATGCATCTCATCTTGCGCTTCAGGTTTGTTCTCATTTTTATTATAATTTTGTTGCTCTCTCTCTCAGCAAATTCTATAGGTCTTACAGCAAATTGAACTATCTTTTGAAGATTGTAGTTGTATGACTTTTTAAATATGCAATTGGAATTTGCATCAGGTCAGATACTTAGACTTTCATTTGAGATGGAGTGATCTTCTTCGTCCTGAGCAGAACCTCCAGGATGGAAAAGGTCCAGAGACAGAAGCTTCTGCCTTTAGGAATGCTGTTGTTTGTGATAAAAAAATTGTGGAAAAAAGGATTAGATATGCAGTTGCTTTTGGGAACCAAAAGCATCTTCCTTCGCGCGTCATGAAGAATATCATTGAAATAGAGCAAAGTCAAGATGGAAAAGACAAGTATTGGTTTTCTGAATCTCGCATTCCTTTATATTTGATCAAAGAGTACGAAGAAAGTGTTAATAAAGTACTCTTGCAATCTATTGAGGAGCCCTTGAATGTAACCTTAAAGTCTCAAAGGCGGTTGAAAGCTTCCCGTAGAGATATTTTTTTCTATCTTACGTGCAAGAGAGATAAATTGGACGTGTGCTCTTGTTCCTCATGTCAGCTGGATGTTTCTCTTGGGTAATTATTTTATAATATTGTGTTTTTTCCTCAATTGTTCAATAATATTGTATGTTTCTTATATATATTGTATTCTTTTTTTCTTTTTAATTTGTTCTTTACATTCTACAACTTGGTCCAAGTTCATTAATATTCTCTGTTGTGATTTTCAGAAAGGCAGTCAAGTGCAGTGCATGCCAAGGTATATAAACTGAGCCATCATGCCTATATCAAGTAACACACACAGAGATACACATTTATGTATTTATTTATTACATGAAATTTCTGAACCATTGTATTATTTGCCATAATGTGGGCAGGTTATTGTCATGAAGCATGTGCCAGAAGTTCAACAATTTCCATGAATGATGAAATTGAGTTCTTGATTACCTGCAAACAGTGTTACCATGCAAAGGCTCTTGTGCAAAACAAAAGCTGTAATGAATCTCCTACCAGTCCCTTGCCATTGCAAAGGCAAGAATATCCTAACTTAATGACAGTCAATAAGGGTGGAAGGCCTAAAGCTAATAATCAATCATCAGCATCTGTGAGAACTCGAGATACTCGTTCTGAGCTGAAACCAGCTACTCGAGATATTCGTTCTGAGCTGAAACAAGCTACTTCTGATTCTAGCTTGGCAAACAAAAGCCGTCGCAAGCTGTGTTCTTGGGGTATTATATGGAAGAAGAAGAACAGTGAAGATACAGGCATCGATTTCAGGCTTAAAAACATTCTTTTGAAGGGCAGTTTGGATGTACGTCGCTTGGAACCTGTTTGTCACTTGTGCCAGAAGCTCTATAGATCTGATCTTATGTACATTTGCTGTGAGACATGCAATAGTAAGTTTGCTCTAGATATAGATGCCACATGTTTTTTGACTAAAGATGCCTATTCTCTCTCTCTCTCTCTCTCTCTGTGCTTTTTATTACTACTATTTTTTGATGCCTTGTGTTTGTGATAATTGGCAGAATGGTTCCATGCTGAAGCTGTTGAACTTGAGGAGTCAAGAATTTTTGAAGTGGCAGGCTACAAGTGTTGCAGGTGTCGTAGGATAAGGTCACCAGTGTGTCCTTACTCAGACCGTAAAGACAAGCTGCCCGAGGTCAATAAGACACGCACAAGGGATACAAAACAAGGAAATGTAAGAGCAGCCTCTGATTCTGGAATAATTTCTGAATCTAGAGAATGTGAACCTGCTACTCCTGTGTATCCAATGGCAGAAGTTCCAAAACAAGAATATATAGACTGTGAACCAGCTACTCCAGTATGGAATATGGATGGAGGTTTGGACCAAGAATTTAAAGAGTTTAAACCTGTTACTCCAGCGTTTCCCATGGCAGAAGTGTCAAAACAAGAACATGATCCTCTTTTACCTCTTTCCAAAGTTGAGCTAATCACAGACCATACTTCAGAACTGGATATTGAATGGAGTACTGCTTCTGTGCCAGGGCCGCAGAAACTTCCAGTCAGAAGGCAAGTGAAGCGTGAAGAGGATGTAGATGGTTTATTTGGGAGTAATCTTTCTCATGCTGAATTATCGACACACCCTGAAACAGACAGAGTCTTGAATCATGAGGAAAAAGCATCATCTCCTATGGTGGAATGGGATGTTCAGAGCGAGATGATGTTAGAATATGATGGTTTTAATTGTGAAGATATGGAATTTGAACCCCAGACCTACTTCTCTGTTACAGAGTTGCTGGCATCTGATGATGGTGCCCCATATAATGGAGTTGATACATCTGGGGATTGGTCGGGGTACATGGGAAATGCTTCTTGTACAATTTCACAAGATGAGTTCCCTGAACAGTATGGAATAGTGGGTAATTATACTGATCAGGAAGAACCTGCAAATTCTGTGGAGCCTACCGTTAACATCATTCACTGTGGGAGGTGTTCACATGCAGAACCAGTTCCTGATCTCTTTTGCCAGAATTGTGGGTTGCAAATACATAGTCACTGCTCACCCTGGGTTGAAACATCATTTGAGGAAGGCAATTGGAGGTGTGGTAATTGCCGTGAGTGGCGATAGCTAATCTAGTTGTCCCCTTTTGAGGCTTTGGGTTTTGTCTACAGTTGAAAATTTTATTGATCTGAATGGATCAGAATGGGAAAGTTCATTCTCCAATGCTGTTGGAACTGCGGAGAAAATTTTGTAAATGCTATGGTTGATGTTTAATAGGCCAAGCAGTGTCAACCGCTGCTGATTTTGAGGGAGATAGTTGCAGCTTCCTGACAAGTGGCTCCCATTCTGATGGATTCAGTTTCTCATCGGGAAGTTTGGAAAGATTGGCTTACTATTTGTAGGGTTGATGGATTTAATTGATGATACTAGGAGGTTGCAAATATTATATAAAAATGGAAAATTTATTTCCTTATCAGTTATATAGGTAAGGCCATCATTTTTCAAGCTACGGACTTTCTATGATCTTGGAAGATAAGCAGGTTTTTTGTGCTTATCTCTTTGAATTTCTTGTATTTAAAAAAAGAAAAAGAAAAAAAAAAGGATGAAGAAAAAGAGCTACCACAAATTTTTTGCAATCAGATGGGGTTTTATGACTTGAATGCTGTTATGGAAGTTGTCTCTGTTTGCTTGAGAGTTTCTGTTGCTATCAATGCACTTATGTTACCCAATGGCTTTTAGTAGTTTGAGGTTCTCTCTCCCCTGTGCGTTAGAAGGCTTTTTTTATTTTTATTTTTTGTATTTCATCGTTTTATGACATAACTAGGAAACATATTTCTGCTCAATCATCCAATAATTACTCTTATTGAAAATATTACTATGGATTAACAAACAAAAACAAATGATGCAAACTGTTACAACTGGTTCTACTTCGTGCAGTATATCTTACATGCGGTCAAATATTCATGGTACAGAAGCCAATCCAGTGAAGTGGGAAGGGGAAAAAAAATGAATAACAATGAAAAACCCTCAACCCCAAAAGAGAAAAAAATCTCACCAAGGCACAATTACATTGTGCATAAAGAATCTCAAAATCGCGACCAACCCCCCCTTTAGAAATCCCCACTCATAACACTAAGCCGACTACTAAATTAGCTCACCCTTTAATGCCGCCAGCCCTTGCATCTTGATTTTCTTTATCCACATCTTTAACTTGAGGGACATGGGTGGCCCCGCTGTATAAATCAGGTTTACATGTGTATAATGAACAAATCTTCAAAATTCCACTTTGTCACAGTAAACCAGCCAGCAGAGCCCCAGGATCATCTGTTAATGCTGCTGCTGGTGGACTGGTTGGTTGAGGTGCTGGTGGTGCCGGTGCAGGAGCACGGGAGGCTGTAGGAATACTAACTAATTGCTCCTTGATGAACTCCTTCAACCTGTACATCAACAGTCAGAAAAATCTGCCGAAGGTATTAAACTTAGGTTAGCAGTATGCGACAAGAAAATTTTAAAAACGTACTCAAATGTCAATGTAGGGTCCCCTGAACCAACTGTCAAACGCAATTGGGTTCGGTCTGCTGGATCTGTTTCAATTCTAGCCTGGAGTATCATAAAAGAAAACAGTCAAAACAGCAACCTTATATTACATCATTAATCTTATATTCTAAAAATCACAATACGAAAGCGTTATCTACACCGAGGAAGTTTTCAATTTGCATCTTTTGCCAATTATATTCCCAAAAGGTCCTTCAACATTGTCCAAAAAATAAAAAATTATAATAAAATGATAAAATTGTAATCAGCAGTGCTACCATTCCCAACTGACTCTCTCCTCCCAATTACCCACCCTCCCATTTCTTCTCCCTTATTTTTTTTTTTTTAAAGAAAGCCTTCTGTAATAACTTTTTTTAATTGGCAAGTCACACATGCACCTGTGATCATTTACTTAAATGTGGAGTCATTTACCCAAATGTAGACCAAAAGTTTTAAAATTCAGTTAAGTTAAACTTTAAGTCTTACATACTAGGTCAGGTTAAATAATGAAAACGATAGCAACACATCAAATCATAGAAGTTATATGCTGAAAATGGATGGACATCACTTACCAAACAGAGCATGGCCCTTGTACTTTCTGAATAGAATGTTGTACTTGCTACAAGATTGTTTGGATTTGGGTCCTATACAAGAGAATTAAAAAATGAACACCTTCATACAACCAATAGGAGTCCAAGGAAAATTCAACATTTTTTAAAATTTCTTTTGAGAATACTTACAAGCCCTGGACTAACCATCAACCGTAAACTGTTAAATAAATTTGCCATGTCCAGGAGAGGCATTGGTTTTACGCCTCTAACCTGTTCACAGGAAAACATGAGCATATTAACAAATAGCAGATTTTTAATGGGGAGAAAATTTTACTCTAATGCTATAGAGAAGGCAAAAGGTACATACCACTTCTTGAAGCTTCAAAGGTGGTCCTGAAAGTGATCTCCATTGAGGGAAAAATTCTTCAGCAGACACTGGTATAGGCTGAAGAAATTTACTCAATACAGCAGGAAGACGGAGTTTGCAGTTGACCTATGATAGGGACAAGTAAGATAGATGAAGCCATGGATATTACCTAGCTTTGTGTTGATTGCCAGCAAAAAAACACATAAGTTACAGATATAAGTACCATATCGTTACCAAACTTGTAGGAGAAATCAAGAACTGCTACATCCCTACTAGGGCGGAGATTAACAATTTCAAGTGGGCATTGCACCTAAACAACCAAAGATTAAAAAAATAATAATAATAAAAAAAAGAAGAAGAAGAAACAACTGAATAAGGACAAAAGATGAGTGGCTACTAGATACACCAACAATCAGTGATCTACTACGTGAATAGCATATAGTCTTCACCTGTGCCCTGGGAGGAATAGTTTCTGGGACTAATGAGAGCTCCAACTTCAAATGGGATGGAGGCAATATTATAGCCTGAACTGAAAGTAGTGGATTAGTATTCTTGTTTCCCAAGAAAAGAACAAGACGCCCCTGATGTGCTCGCCATTCTGCTTTAATGCCAATCTGGGGTAACAAACAACAAAATTACCACAACGCCAAGTTGAAGCATTAACTTTTTAAACAATTAAAGGCCAACAGGAAATACTACAAAGGGAGGTTATCCTATAATAAACTGCATACAGTTGAGTATAAATATGTCACAGATGATGAAAGAACTTTTGCAGAGAGAGAAAAAAAAACCTGGATATAAGGATCCTCGTATAGAACACCACTATCCTTCACGCACAGTGCTTGAAACCTTTCAGCAATACTTCCTATTGGCTGCAAAGATGAACAATGGGATTAGCGAGTTAAAATTAAATTAATCACAACCAAACCCGGTCACTATCTTAAAGCACATAGCAGTTGAGACTTAGACCATGTTTTTCTGCTGTTGATAAAACCAGATGTGAAACCCAACAAACAAGGATATGCCACAAAGTCTATTGCAGAAGCTCTCCATCTTGCAAGGAATAAAGTTTTTTGGGGAAGGATTGGAAAAAATGTGAAAATTTTTATTGGTACTGCAGATTAATAGGGAAGCAAAATGAGCTGAGCTGCTTGAGCTTAGCTCATGATTGAGACAATCTAGTCCTAATCAAGAAGCCTCTAGCTTTCATAATGCAAATGAGCCAATTTTGAGCAACCTTGTATTTAAGCTTGACTTCATTTTTGTCTCCTAAAAGTTCAAGCTACCCAAGCTCAACTGAGATTTGCTTATTAAAGGCTTGCTCAAGAGTTGAGATCACTCAAGAATGAGTCGAGCATGAGCAATGTAATACTCACCTTGTTTACAATCAAACCAGATTTTTTTTTTTATTAAGTTAAAATTTTTATAAATAAAAAATAACCCTGTTTGAGTGTGAACAAGGTAAGTATTCCTAATTACGCCAGAGTTCACTGCATAACATCTTTTCATTTTGCCCACCTCTTCAAACAAGCAATACAATGTATCATGAAAAAAGTCAATGGTACCTGAACAGAATTTGTCTGATCTCCAACAGGTACTATGGCTGTGGCTTCCACTGCATTTGGAACACCTTCCACTCCAGAGACTATATTTTGTTGAGGCTGGACATCAGCACTAGGAGGGCCTTCAATAGCCAGTGGACCCAAGAGATCACCAAGTAGATCGGCTGATGGAGGTTGGGGATCTACTGTAGTCAAGGTTCCATTCTCCTGGGACAATCCTTGATCTGCTACATGATGATCCTGTCAAGATTATCAAGCATACATCAATTTCCAATTAATAACATAAACAAACAAACTATTCAACCTAAGATTTCAAAATTAATGAGGGAAATTACACCAACAATGGTAGGTTCAGGAAAAAAAACACAAAAAAAGAATTTTGTAAAAAAGAAAGAAAGAAAAATAAAAATCAACCACTAACCACATTACTGCTCATGCTGGGCACCTTTACCAGACTAAGCTGGGTGACAGGAGGTGTCCCATTCGCAGGCCGCTGGTCAGTTACAACCAGAGCATTTGATGTTTGCTGCAGTGCCCGCAACTTGATAGCACTTTGTTCCGCAGTATCAACTTCAATATCTTCAGCCTTCTTGATCAATGAGGACTAAATGATAGAGAGATATTAAAGTTAGCGCCAAAAACCTTCAGTTTCACTCCAAATAAAACCATCTATTAAGTATTAAGAGACTCATCCTACAAAACAAGAAAGTAAATTTCCACTGAAAAACTGCACTACAATGCACCTGCCGCTCAGGGAATTTGGGCATTTCAGCCAATATATCCATTAGAGCTGCACCTTTCCTACTCAAGGCAAGATATTCTACAGCTCGTTGTTGTATCTCAGCATCAATGCAACTCTCGTATCTACATGAATTAAAAAAATGTGTAATAGAAACCTACATCAATTTGTGACAAACTAAATCAATATACAGGGTGCAAAGGTAAAAATCTCACTTGTTAAATATTGCCCAAATCAGATTCTGTAGTTCTGGTTCTGGGGGTTGAGCGTGCATTAAAATTTTAGCATATGTTGAAAGAAGAATAGGAATGGTAGAAGACCTGTAAATAAATAAAGGACTCTAAGATATTTATATATATACTAGAAGGAATGAAAGCCAGAAATTAGTAAACAAGGGTTAAGGGCCCTTACGATACGGTAGGAAGCTTCTCATGTATGATGCTGAATAATTCCTTCGGACTACACCCAGGTCGTCTGGCCAAAAGGTGTCCAAATTCTCCAATGAGATATGCACTGACCTGTTGCATTTATGCCAATTCACAAATGAACTTAAGACACTTGACCGAATTAAAATGCTTGGTTGGTGTATTATTATACGTTTAATTAAGCTCCAAATGGCTGATCTGGATTAACCAATATTTGGTTAAGCTTGGCACATGAACATAAACAAAGACAGCATGCAACTCTCAGTCTATGATGAGTATTTTGGTAAAGCTCTGCAAATCCCCATTAAGCCTATTAGACTCATGCTCAAAAGGAGTTTTTTTTTTTTTTTTTTGAAACCAAAATTTTGCATTTCTAATCTAGAATTAGCAATAACCTCTTATGAAAATCCTTATAAAGCATCATTCAGCAACAGCACACTGGCAACGAGCCATGCAATATAGAATAGAGTGAAAGACAAAACAAAGCAAAACCAAAATATATCTCTAGTTCTTCTCAAATATATATAATTATATATATGGTTTAAAATTATTATCATGAAACCAAAACAAAGGAGACACAGTATACAATATACAAACCTTCACCATAGTCTCATGTATAGCAGGCTTGTCAAGATACTCTCTGGCTTTTGCTGCTGCATAAGGCTGATCAGATGCACAAACTCTCAGTTAAATAATATAAATATAAACATTTGTCTTAGAAACAGGTAATTCATCCACATCCAAAAAAAAAAAAAAAGAAATGTAGAAAAGATAGAGGAAGCACAAAGTATGTTAGAACATTTTGATTACCTGTAGGTCTTCATTGTTTGTAACGAACTGCACAACACGAAACCATATGTCATCGCTAACAAAATCCCCAGCCTTGTCAATCAATTGAAGAATCACATCCACATACCTGTGTCATATTAAAACAGAATGATATCATTTGCACAAAACACTCAGAATGCATGTGCTGACACATTAACAGCTAACATTTACTCAAGAAATTCAAATTGAAGGCCTAAGATATAACAGAACAAAATTCCCAGAAATTTAAAAAATAAAAATAAAAAATAGATAAAGGCTCATAAAATAAAGCCTCTCTTTTTAAAAATTAAAATTTTAAGGGGGGAAAAAAACCTAAAGAATTACAATCATAAATCCAAATGGTCCATGAATTACTAGATAAGCCCCCCCCTCCCCCCCAAATATATATATACACACACAAAATAAAGACTTAATCTCAACAATAGATCTCTCCATGCCTTAAAAGGTTCAATTATTTCAATCTCCAATTCTCCACAACAATGTGGAGTCACATTCCAAATGATACAATCCCTTCTAGCAAGAGTACACAGCTATTACCTTCCTTGGCATCACCCAATGAACCCCAAAAACAAAAAACACAAAAGACCACAGATCATGAGCAAATGAACAATCTACATTAGACCACAACAATTACATCTATTAATCTTCTCACATCCTCCAAAAAATATGCTTTTAAGTCTTTAAGAAACTATTAATTCCATCATCATAATGGTGTTATTTGGATGGCTGTCCCTCATTGTTTGATGTGGAGCATTTGGTGTGAGAGAAACAACCGGTGTTTTGAAGATTCTGAAAGGACTATAGCCGACTTAAAACTTTTCTTTTTTAAAACTCTTATCGAATTGGATGTCTATCAAAGGAAGTCATTCTATTTTTTCAGTCTACGATTTGACGGATGCTTGTAATTCATGTATTTGATTGTTTTGGTCCCCTGCTGTATACTTCTTGTCTACTTAGGGTGACTCTTTTTATGACTTTGAATAAAATTTTCTTTACTTATCAAAAAAAATAAAAATAAAAGATTCTATGTATAACATCAATTGGCATATCATTTGAGTTACTTGCATAACATTGAATGCTGAAAAACGCATCAATTGACCAAAGTTAAATATTATAAATAATTTTGGCATCCACTCCCGCAGAGATATACTTTCGTAAGTGAAGCTAAATGTGTGTAGTTTTAACATCAACTATTATTTGTCATATTTAGTTAAATTGATGCAATCATGGTGGCATAATAAAAATAGAAACACAAGCCCTTGTTAATTTCCTTCTAACTTATACGTGAATAATTTGGATATCATGCTTTCAATAGAGTTTTGTCTGATCCTAAGAAGTTGCACACAAGTGCCATGCTTACCATGACAGATCAGGGGCAAACTTCTCCGCAAGAATAGCAGCTTTAAGTGACAATTCCTCACGCATTGCAAATTCTGCTGTACTGAGATACTGAAAAGAACAGAAAATAATGGCTTACTCATTTTGTGATTGAAATGGAAACTATCTCAGCAAGTTAATATTAGAAAATATATATAATTCAAATAAGACTCCCTACACAAAATAAATAGTCCACAACCAGCATCGGCATACCTGCAGTATTTCTTCAACTATGTCCTTTGCATTTGTAACATCACACATACCATAAAGCAAATCAAGAGCACGCCTACGAATACTGAGCACACAAAATGATTTCATTAAGCAGAAGGAATTATAAGCATGCCTGTGCGCACACACATACATGGACGCTAGCATCCTCCAGAGTAGAACATAATATTTATCTTTTAATTAACATGATCAATTAAATAATAAATAATTTTCAGTGCTAGAACATGTGCCGCGCAAAAAAGAAAGCTATTGCAAATGAATTAGTGGCAGTATCAAGAGTTCTAACATTTTCAGAATGTAACGAAAACACTGCATGATAGCAAACTTAACCTGATGTCAGGATCCTTCAATGAGGTTATGATCTGAGCCTGATGTCTTTTGATGATATCTTGCACATCTGTTACCAACAACATCCGAGTCATATTCTCCTGCACCAGAGCAATGTAATATCAAATCAAGCAGTTACAATGTAGCAATTAAATTTACCCTTCCAGATTTTTTTATAGTAAGTCTCAACATGCTACCAATCATAAAGACAGATAAACTGTAGCGTTTCTAAAACTTACCAAGCCAAGATACCGAATATTTGGTTCACGCACAGCAATAAATTTTCCAAGAAGGGCAACGCACTGAGACATCATCTCTTTTTCAGCATCAAGATGCATGACCTAAGGAAGGGCCAATCAGAACATGAGTATGTTGCAAGGAATGAAAGTGTCAAGAAACAACACTTAATCCTTCAATGTATATAGTAATTTGTTCCCACAAAATCCAGTTGAAAATACTAGAGTTCCAAAAGCTTTCATCCTTTGGTTAGTTTTAGCAAGTTCACATCACAATAACATTGTCTACACAATCATATGCATTTGTGCATGTGTACATAAATACATCATTGTATGTATGCACGAACCATGAATGTGCATAAGAGCTGTTAACAATAAAAAACCATTAAACCATTAAACAATCATAAGCCATTTTAAGTAACAAATACCATATGCTAAAAAGATTTTTTGGGCCACAAACTTACTAGAGCAAGGGCTTCAAAGAGAACAGCATGTGATGCATTGTTCTTATTTACATTTTTCACAACATCAGTCCCCATTAATATCCGTTGTAAGACCTGAAATTCCGAAATCAAATTTTAATATAATCAAAGAAACATGACCAAAAAAAAAAAAAAGAGCCTTTTAACAAAAGCAGAACCTCAAACAATGATCTTCTGGTATTTGGATCTTCAATAGTTGGAAAATACTGAAGAGCCCTCATTGTCTTAACCTGCATTAACCAAGTGCTAACAAGCATTAATATGAACCTGTTAATACATTGACCTATTACAAACCCTCAACAATCAATCACCCACACTGGGTTATTTCTTAAGAATGGAAATTGACTGAAACTAATTACGGGTAGCATAATTCTGTATCATACATCTAAAATATCAACAAATAAGAAAATTCCCATTCTAGGCTAACAATAAATAGGATTTCAGGGATTTCTGGCCATACGAAAGAAAAAATGTTTTAGAATAAACCACAGTGAACTGTACGCACTATGTCAAAAAGTATTAAGAAGCAGTCTCTTTAATAAAAACTGTCAATTCCTACTTATAGTTAATATATCTCCAACTAAAATTTAGATCATATCCATTACTAAAACATTTAAGGACATTCAGATGTTACATAAAATGAATGACTCCAGTTTTATGGATTGACCATCAAGAATGGGCCACCAGAAAAGTGAGATGGATCGTCGTAACTTAAGCACAGAATACATTTATTCTTTCATGGCCTCTTTGACAGTGGATTTCCAGAATATACATACATATATTTTAGGGTAAATTATACTCTTAGTCCTTAAAATTTTCATTCTCTCTCTCTCTCTCTCTCTTATTTTTCCCTCTTTTTCTTTCTCCAGTTTCCAGCCACTATGTGAGCCCGCTCCACCATTTCTCATTACAACTGCCTTAGAATGCCTCCAAAGTCCAAACTAAAACACCATCCCACACCCCATACCAGTGGCAACCAAGACCCAGCCCTCATGGACCTACCCATAGTGAAAGACTCCAGCAACACACCCACAGGCTAAGAGCCTAAACCCAAAACAACCAATTAGTCATTCACGAAGATTATCTTCCTCTCAGAATTTCTCCACTTTAAGCTACCGAGGATATAAAAAAATAAATAAATAAAAAAGAAAAAAGAAAAGCATGAGGTAACTTATGTAATAAAAAATAACATGAGCCTCCAATTTCAACTTTCCCACTCATAGATTGAGAACCCAGTAAGATTTCGAGTACATCCACCAAACCAACAGCCTTGAAAATGGTGGTTTTCATTCTCGGAAGCTTCTAGAGATCCGATGTCATGTTCGGCTGCTTGAATGGAGTCGCATGGACCATTGTCGATTATGTCAGAAGATCAAAGTCCAACCTGGAGTACTGAAGCACCCAGTCCATCCATGTCTCTTCTCTCTCCCCTCCCCAATAAAAACCAATTTTCAATTCTTTTGTGCTTCAGATTTTTTCATGGCATGGGATATCTAAGTGGGAGTTGTTATTTTGGGTTTGGTTGCTAGGGTATTTGGTCCGGGGTGAAGGGGCCATGGGGGGATGAGAACAAAAGCATGTAAATGGGCTGAGGTGTCCTAAAAACAAATGATTTTAGTTTTCTTAATGTACTGCCATGTATGCAAAAAGTGAATGGAAAATAAAACGGAAGGACTAAATTGTTAAAATTTGAATATTTAAAGGACCGACTTTTTTAATTTGAGGGACTAAAATCGAATTTACCCCAAATATCAGGGATCAAAATTATAATTTACCCTATGTTTTATGAATATGAACGTGTATGCATAATATTAACAAGGAAATTCAAATTCTTCCAGATAAACAAGGATGTGCTGATTATTACATAAAAATTTCTTTGTCTATCAGTCAGTCTACAAGGGACCACCAATCTGATTGCATCACAAGCAATTGCAGGATTCCAAAGTTTTATCAGTTTTCAATTTATCTCATCTAGCACAGAGTGCATTCTTGGCAACAACGATCAGAAATGCTGGCTAAATTGGGCATCAAATTGGCATCCATTACATACAAAGCAGGAGGAAAAAAGAACACAAACCTGAAGCCAGGGAGATGGGATACCATAGTAAGTGTATTCTTGTGGAACATCCTGGTTCCTGGCAAGCCGCTCTAAGGTTTTAACACATTTTGGAAGACAGCTCCAATATGCTTCATGGTTATTTGATACTAAGGCAACAAGAAGGCTCATAGAAGATGTCAAAACACCAAGATCACGTTCATCTAATAGCTGTGCCATCCGATCCGCCCTAAGACATATGGCAAAAAGGACTAACAAAATAAGCACGAGAAAATCTATTTCAGGAAAACAAACTTTTGTCAAAAATGGAACATTCAAACATACCAGCCATCTACATTGACAACATCAGGATTTTTCCTATACAAGCGCAGCAAACACAATGCAGCCTTCTTTCTCACAAGTGGTCTGGCGCTGCTAGAGATCTAAATCAAAAGACTTGGTTAAATCAATAATTAAAATTAAAAAAATTTGTGGTCTCCAAAAAATAAAAATTTGTGGTCTCTTACAAGTAACTTCTGGACATCAGGTGCTAATGACTCAGCAAAGTCTCTCCCACCAATGTTGCCAACCTACATAAATGAAGACAAACAATGGAGGGGCACATGAGGTCATGACAGAGGTACAATTTTGAATATATAGTATAGCACAAGAAATGATATGCAAGAGGAACAAGAAGGAAGACATTGTGTCAGTGACAAGTTGATAAATCAATAATCTAAAAGACTAAACTTCAGAAGAATGAAACCAAATAGTCCTCGCAATACTATAGTTAAACAATGGAATGCCTTAAAACAAAATTCCACATACAAGTTTTTTTTTTTTTTGAGAAGAAAATTTCACATACAAGTGATTGCACATTGCATGTGCTTTTACATGTAACATTGGAAAAATGAAAACTTGCTAAGTTTTTTCAATTAGTGAAAAATGAAAAACTTGCTAAGTCTTTCAGAAAAATGGAATCAGTGCACCATCATAGAAAGTATGTGAGAATCTAGGTACAGACTAAAGTAACCAAATATTATGAAAGAGAAAAGAAAGGGTGTATAATGAAGGGAAGGATCCACTGTCACAGCTTTAGACTTTCTTACAGGCAGTCATAAACCAGGAGAAAGGATGCTTGTTTTAAAGATAGCAAGAGGAAAACGGTTGATCAAACCTTTTATGAACCAAGTTAAAAAAAGAAAAAAGAAAAAAAGAGAGGATCCATGAACCAAGTCATTCTTGATGCTATGCTCAGGAATGAATAAGACCCTACTTAAAAGAGAATGGGGAAACTTATATAAGAAAATATGACCAAATTGTAAAGTAAAAAATGTGGCTTTGTTGAGTAGAAAAAATTGTGCACTTGCATGAGAAATTATTTAGTCTTTTCCTTGTAAAGGATTTTTCCAACATCAAAATTCCACAAGCTGCCAGGATTTAGTCTCCCATGATTACTGAAGTGGAAAATGTAGAATATGAAAATAAAAGGGTAAAATAAACCACCTTCCCTTGAGGTTTATTGCAATGACCCCCCCCCCCCCCCCCAAAAGTTTGTATAAATGACACTCCCCTCTTGAGGTTTGAATAAATACAACAGTTAGGTCCATGCCCTCTGAAACTGTGATATAACAGAATATTCAATTTTTTAAAAAGACTCTTATCCAAACTATGGACGAAATGACACCCTCATTCCGTGAGGGTTGTCGATGAATGATACTCCCCCCTTGAGGTATGTATGGTTAATAGGAATTTTTTTTTTTAAATGGAATGTTCTGTTAGTCTTAAGAAGGGGAGTATCATTTTATAAAATGTTTGGGGTATTTTATTTCAGCAAAACCTCAAGAGAGGTTGATGTAATTTACTCTTGAAGAAAACCATGTAGGTGATCAAAGCATGATCTAACTGTTTCCTTGTGATAAATAATTAAAAATTCTAACACGCTTTTACATTTGTTTGATTTAGCTTAAAATGCCAGTTTATTTTCACCACAATCTTATGTATAGGTTTGTAAAGCCTCAGATTTTTTCTAGGTATAGCTGTACTTTTACACAACTTATTTTTTAAACAAATTAAGGATCTATTTATTTTATCTAATGTCAACCTATTTTCACCACTAGCTTATGTATAATTTTTTAAAACCTCACCTTTTCTAAGTACAGTTGCACATTTACAAAATTTATTTTTTAAACAAAATAAACAAGTAAAAAGAAGCTCATCCAAACGCACTCTAAGCCAATGAAAATACGCTCATCCAAATACAGTCTCTGATATTTAAATACACAGAATCATGCTCATTTTTTTAAAATAATCAGTCTAGAGTCAGTCTTATCCAAAAAAGCATATACTACATGTCACAATGCCATCATTCAAGACGGAGTTTGATTCCAACAAAGAATCTCCCTAGCATTTGAAACAAATTAACTAAAACACTTCTTAACTGTAACGTCTTGCCATTATTCATAACATAATGATTACAGAACATCCTTCAACATAACTGCTTCCAACATAAAACATTGTATATCTGAAATTGTACACCATATATCTTGGAATAAGGTAAGAGAAAAAAACTACACAAAAGGAAAAACAGTAACATTGCTTGTAAAGCATCATCACGTAACAGCCCTTCAAATACAGAAAGTACAGGTCATATTTGCGATCATGACAAGTGAAGGATCAAAATATGAATTACAGTGCAGGCTAAATATTCCAGAAGCACTTGGTAAAGTCAAACAGGAAGTATAATTTTGGCAGATTAAATAGTAAGCTCTTAAAATGTTAACAGCAATCGTATTGTCATACCATAGTCAATGCCAAACACTGGAAAGTCTCGTTGCGACCAATGATATCATTGCGCACAGTATTTATCGCCAGTCTCAAAAAATCATGGTTCTCATTTAGCAAACATGCTGTCACAATGTAACCAACCTGCACCCATTTTTAGGACAATAAAAATCGATCTGACAGTTGAGAGTGAAAGTATTTCTGACATAGAGGACGAGCCAATATATGACTAGCTTTGAGCATTAAAACAAATATGAGACGAGAAACATGTCTTTTGAGGGCCCCAAGTTTGATAATAACAAAGCCATGAAGCCATAGTAAAAAAATTCCTGGTCTTTAGCAGTTAAGAATGAACTTTGGATTTTGCCAAGTTCTTCTAATATTTCTTTAAATTCAGATCTATAATTATTTCAAAGAATTGGGGCACATAACATAGACGCTAAGCTTAATTTAAGTTATTCAGGTTATACCGCAAAATACAACACAACCCATGTTGTTAAATCATTAATATTATTTTATTGATATGCTACACATACACCCAATGTGTTTTTGAACCCTCAATCCATACTTTTAGGAAGAGGAAGTCTTGAGCCAGAGCTCATTGGCTCAAATTGACATGCAAGATGATACGTACCTGCTTTTCTGGATATTTTGGCGCAGATATTAGAGAAACAGCTTCCATGTGACCAAAATCCACATCATAACCCAACATATAAATGTAGAGCATTTTCCAAACATATTTCTTCTTCTCATATGGGGATAAACCCTATTGAAAGAACAAAAAACTTCAATAATCAATAGCTCACTTGTCTAGATTAGATATTGCCAATGTTCTGTAGAATAAGCAACAGTTGTTGCCAACAAGGGAAATATAAAAACAGCTATTCTCAAAGTAGCAAACAACCAAAATAATACAGGAAACTATAATTAAAAATAGAAAATAAATAACAACTAAACAAACAAAACATGTATGACACAGTAATTCATGGGAACCCAATCTAAAGCAGTTGCGCAAAAGGCTTTTTTTTTTTTTTTTCTTTGATAATCCAATAGTACAATGGGGAGGAGGGATTTGAACCCTAAATGTCTCCATTGGAAACACCGGAGGTGCCAGTTGAGCTACAAGGCTCTTGGCAGAATCTTTTCTTTGTAGGTAAATTACAACTCACACACCCAGACAGGATAGAAGTAGAACACTGAATTAGTGGCAAAATAATAGTCTAACAGCCCAAGCTGACATTCAAGCATGTTTTTTGACCGAGGATTAATTCTTGAGCATCACTTGAAGTGGCCAGGAAAATTTGCAATTCAACCAAGCAATAGATATAGATGGACATTTTTCTTTGTGACGAAATTCCTTAAAAATTGATATAATGACACTGATTTGAACAGCAGGTTCAATCACCAGGCCAGTGAACTACCACACAAACACAAACATAAATTGCAAAATAGAGACTCAAGAAGTTCTCAATGTGTCTGTATAAATGTTTTTAGCGAAAAGGACTTTCTGCACAAAAATTCTAAAACTAAGGGTGAGCTAACAATCAGTCTCACTAGCTGGTCTGGACATGGACAAGTCACCTTCACCAAGGATGTTGAGAATATCCAGTGTCTTATAGTGCCTTATTTCATCCAAACTTATATCTTTGTCCAGAATTTATTGAAGTCAACAAAAAATCACAATAACAACAACAGCAAATACAGAATGACCAGAGTAAGAGTTATTTTTGTTCACCACCCTACCAACTATATACTGATAAAAACAGTATGTCTCACTTTTGTTAGCTGCCCCTACAAGATGTCTAAACTATAAACTAGTATTGTGAAATTCAATCTCAATTGTTTCTGCTAATATAATTTTACACTCCCTTCATAAAAATCCACGGGGAAAAAATTAGCTTCTTATACCTTAATTTCTAAATTAAATTTGACATAACGCCAGGAAAGCCGCTAAGTAGAGACCAACACTTACAAAAAAACAAGAAACCAAGAACAAATATTAGGGGATTAACAGCAGAGAGTCTAGGTACTTCACAATCTCTATTAAACACAAAATAAATTGCTATAAAAGTCCTAAATTTATCAGCTTCCCCTTGAATATGACCACTTGAACTTTATCCAAAACAGATGATCAGTCCTAAATTACATCTTCAAACTTTTCAGTACAATGATTAATGAAACAATATCTTTGAGCCATATTAGGGGCTTGGGTGCAATGCTTACCCCATATGAGATCCAAAACTAGAAGCATTTTCCCGTCTTATTTGATTTCATTAACATACCAGATCTAATCCTACAAGAGCTGTGGGAAAACATAAACAAGCAAATTAAATCTGAAGTTCACTTTTGCAGATTGAGCCATATTCACTTTTTCAGAATCATGCTTATCTTCTGAAATCATAGCTCCAAACAATTCAAGGAATAAAAACTAGTTATTATAACCAAAATCCTGGGATAGAAAATTAATTGGTCACAGTTAACAAGTCCCATTGAGCTATTAATACTAAATCTTATGACATATAATTTCCTCCATTCAGTACTAAGTTCCTAATGCCTAGCAAGCTATTCCAAAGATAGTTTAAAACAAGCTTGAAAACCAAAGGCCTCTCTCATGCCAATGCCAACATATCCAATTTGAAGAATGAATCATAGAAGGCACCATCAATCAAGTCTCTATGTTCAGTAGCTCACTAAACTAAAGCAAAGATAATTCAAATTCAGACCTAGAATTTTACATGTTCAATTCAACTATGCCTTGTAGTATGTCTAAGAATTCAAAATTCCTTCCGTTTCTGACATTTTCAGCTACAAAACACACAAATTGCTCAAATCCTAATCTAATCAATCGAAATGATGAGCAAGTAAACGAAGCTGAATTAAAATTCCAGAAAAATTATAAAATGCACATGCCAATGCCAGCATATACAACTAGAAGAATGAATCACAGAAGTCACCATCAATCAAATCTCTACGTTCAGTAGCTCACTAAACTAAAGCAGATAATTCAAATTCAAACCTAGAATTTCACATGCTCAATTCAACTATGCCTAGTAGTATATCCAATAATTCAAAATTCCTTCCGTTTACGACATTTTCAGCTAACGAAACACACAAATTGCTTCGAATCACAATCCAATCAATCGAAATGATAAGCAAGTAAACGAAGCCGAATCAAAATTCAAGCAAAATTAATCAAATGCATATGTACGATAAAGACGGAAATGAAAAATGGAAACCCTCACCTTCTCGTTCTTGAAGCGTGTACGGACATTTCCGAGCTCCTTATCGACGCGGAGGCGCTCTTGCTCTTTGTTCTGGCAATTGCGTATGTCGCTGATGAACACCGAGAGGCCTCGCATCCCTGACAACGCCATCGCCGCTCAGATCCACACTCTCACACGCACGCACAGAGAGAGAGACAGAGAGAGAGAGACAGAGAGCGTAACCGTAATCGTTTCTCTCTGAGCTCGCGAATTTCAGATCGCCTCAGCGTTTTGGATCTAAAAGGCTATATATAGCAATCTTGGAGAAGATCAGCTCCAAAAAAATATTTCAAAAAAGCAAAAATGCGTATATAGAGAGGGAGAGAAGGGGATTTGATCTAAAAGATTGTAGAGAGAGAAAACAATTGTTTTTGTTTCTAGAGAGAGAGAGAGAAGGTAGACTGTGGAAAATTGGTGAAGCCGTCGCGGAGTAAAGGGAGGGAGACGACTTTTATTTACTATGCCCCAATTGAATCATTTCCTTTCATTTTCCACCTAATACTTTTTGTTTTTCTCTCTGACCCATCATTTATCTCTCTTTTTAGTCTTTTTTTTTTTTTTTTCTTCTTTTATTATTGTATTTATTACTTTCATCTGCTCTTCTATCCGTTTCTGTTTAAACTTTAATCCGAGAAACAAGATTTACTTACAAAATTAGCTAATTTTACTCGATAAAATAAATATTATTATGTATTTTGAAAATTTAATTATTAAATTACATGTTCTTTACACTTTTAATATACATGTCAAATTTTGTATTAATCGAATATTATTTACTATATAATCTACAAGTTTATATTTTTTACATAATTTTAAATTATAAAAACTTACAATTTAAATAATTTATCAATGACATAGTTACTAATCTTTAATTTTCTAGAAATTTCGCAAGTATGGAGGATATAAGAAAAAAATATAATCCAATGATGAATTTGTCAAAATTCACCTTTAATAAAAAGATATTGAGTAAATTTGTAATTTTAGACTACAACTAATTTTGTAACTAAATTTTGTCCATCTAATATATTGCCAAAGTTTTATTTTTTATTTTTTATGAGTAAATAGTGTTCTATTTTTTTAAGAAGAAAATAATGTTTTAATCTCGTGTTATTTATGGTATAAGCCATTTGGAAATTTTATGAATGAAACTTGGGAGTTCCAATTTTTCGGCAAGTCCTTCAAATCCGATATTCTGATTATCTTCTTAATTTTTTCCCCTATTTTTTGTGTTTCTAACTTTGTATTTCATTTAGGGATTGAGAAATGTGTCGTGCTATTTGTGTCCTTTAAAATTCTGTTTACCCATGAAGTGAAGGTTTCCAAAGGGTAAAATATTAAGACAGATAAATAATTTTTTTGTTTATATTAGTAAAACTTATATAGAAGGTAAAAATTTATTAACTTGGTCAATAAGATTGATTGTAGATTAGGTTATTGATTCATCAATGCTCTCAAATTTAATTCTACTCGTGAATTTAAAGGGACAGCTGGTTTTGAATTTTTTTTTCTTTTTAAAGCATAAGGAAATTGCAAATATTAGGATATCTATATTAGTAAAACTAAAATAGGAACAAACAAAGTAGTAAAATTTAAGATGGGGCTTTAAGTTTGTCTACATTTCATGCATGCTTATCATTTGAAAAGACATTCTAATATAATAAGACGAACAAAACCCAGATGGTTTCTAGATTCCACAATGAATTTTTTTTTGGTTTTGAATCATCAAAGCTCATATTTTTACTTTCTTCTACGTGATCCCTTCGGCAACATCGGATAAAATTGAAACGATACTTTTTTTTATGTGTCTTACAAAATCATGGAAAAATATAAGCTCAGGTTAGTTCTTCTTTCTTGATTTGTTTAAACCTCACCTTTTTTTGTTCAAACGATTACAAGTAACAAACTTTTTTTAGTTTTATTTATTAATTCTCAAAGAACAAACTGTTTCTATCTTATTAATGATTTAGAAACTCCCAAAGTTCTTGCAAAGTATAATGAACCAAGGATTAGAAGAAGAAAAAATTTATGAGTTTTTTTTATAAAAAAATAGATATGATAGATTCATAGTGATTGTTTTTATTTCTAAACTAAAACACTAATCGATTTTAGGTATAGGCCCGGATAAGGTTCGAATTCCAAATTTCTTACTTGATGACGAGTAATTTTATTTTGTTTTTTGAGATGATCTCACTAGATATACCTCGTGATTTGGTTACGGAAGAAATGCTGGTTGTAGTGAGAAAGGGTTGGGTCATGGGATATGGTATTGGTATTGGTATTGGTAGGCCTATCATACACTTTTTGTCGGTTTTAGAAATATCGTGCAGGTTGTAGAGAATCTAGAGATGTCCATGACTCCATGGTATTGTCCATTGGATTTGGCAACGAGAAAATGGTCCTGATGGAGCTTGCTTTCCAGTTGAGAGTGAAAATGTTAGTGGTGGTTCTGTTGGTAATGGAGGTGATGGTAACAGACATGACATTTGTGTTTTTTTTTATGAAGGTCTATAGTTGAGGTGGTGGAAAACAGCAAACGCTGTTGGCGTCATGTTGGGCATGATGGTTGCAGCCAATGCTGGTATTATGGTCGCGGTGTGCGTCGCACCACACTTGTTTTTTATGTACACTGAAAATAGATAGAAGGATTTAAATCCTAGATATCTCGTGACATGCTTTGGAAATTGTTACTTTTTTTACAACAATAAAGGGGAATTTCTATATGTCAAAAAAAAAAAAAATAAATAAAGGGGAATTTCAATTTGCCTCAAAAAAAAAAGAAAAAGGAGGAATTCCAGTGTAAAGTCCTTTTTTATGAGAGAGACTGAACAGTTGCAAGCCACAAGTTCTTCAAAGTGAAATTGCTAATCACTATGAAGGTACCCCACGTTTTTAATTGCAGAAAAACATACTTTTTAAAGTTATGAATCATGATTAAATGGACCGTAAAAAGGGTACATGACCATCCCCCTTTATATTCTTTTTGTTTTTTAGTTTTTATTTATTTATTATTTAAGGTTTCCATGCTTTCAAAAGCAAGTTGCACCATGACAACACAATGTGATGCTAGCAGCTGTTATCCCTTTGAGAGGCTGACGGATTTGAAAATCGAATTGCATATGGTAGTCAAACTTTTTATTAGTCTACCCTACCAAAGAAGCTTTTATTGGATTAATAGTTCAAAACATCACTGTTAAATTATATATTTTATTTCATCTGTATTGTCTATAAGAAGATTCTTCTATTTAGACTAGATTTTTATATGGTAAAAATATATCTTCAAGTCCACTTAAAATGCCTATAAAATATGACACTCTCCTACTAATCCATGTCTTCAAAACAAACTTATCCAAAAAAAAAAAATTTAAGAAAAATTATGACATTAGACAAAGGAAAAAAAAAAAAACCTTTTCTTATAACACATATTAAATTTTGTATTAATCGAATATTATTTACTATATTTGCAATAAATTAATTAAAAGTTTAAATTTAAATATTTTATAAATAAGATCATTATTGATCTTGAAATTTTCTGAGTATGTATGGTATAAAAAGAAAATATGATTTAATATTTGATTTGTCAAAACACATGTAGTAGAAACATTACTTAAATTTATATCATATATATAATTTTAATCCAATTTATATATACCTATCCTTTTTCAGGAAAAACTTATATATACTTCTCACATGGAATTTTCTTTTTTTTTTTAAAAAACCTTATTTATATTTGTAAGGACTGAATTTGGATTGGACCTAATATAGGAGGATTGGGTTTTAGCCCAATAAGCCCAAACAATGAATTTGTAGAGCGTGGGTAAAAGAACTAGTTCTATTTTGTAAGAAAGACAATAACAGATGTTTATTTAAGAGAATCAAACACGAGTAAAATGAGGAAATTTGTCCTCGGCACAGTCCGAGGAGCTATACTATAATATCCAGTTCATTATCAATGTTACAAGAGCTCAAAGGATTATTACAAAAATTTCTTGACTTCTCGATCTCCCTTTTTTAGGCTACATCTCCATGCTATATACTGTAATTTTGGTATCATCCTTACCATACATGTGTAGGTCAGTTTCTAGGAACTTTCTTGTCCCATCCAACACCTCCCAAAACCTTCAACTAGCAGCTGTAAGGCTGCTTAACCACTATTCAAGTATCACTTCCACATTAATGTGGCCAGAGAGTTAGTTGGGATGCATTTAACGTGGAGGTAGCAGCTTTTGGCGATATTTGTTGCCTCCCTTTACTCCTCCCTTATCCAATATCCGACTTCTAATCGTGATGCAACCTTGAAAGATGTTCAGGATGATAAGACATTCTTATTGATCTCGGATCACTGTTTCCAAGATGATTTTTCTTCTCGGACATATTTTGGTCTATCATATATAACACTTATTTCTTCTTCTTTCACTATTCCCATAATAAACTTATTTGACTATTCTCGGATTAGTTAATATCCTCGAATTGGGCCATAGGCCCAATTCGTACAATTTTAATAGTACCTTATGGCTAACTGACCCCCACAATATTATATTTGATGTTCTTTTAAAACAAAAAATATATATAATTTAATTACGGTGCATCTTATATATATATATATATATATATAAAAAAAAAGTGATTTTTTTTTTGTGACTTTTTGGTTGCCTCTCCTTTGTTACCATGTAAGCTTTGAAAGTCTATATTCTATCCCTTCTAAACAATTTTCAATTTAATTATTTTGTATATTTTGTCTGCTAGGTATTTTGCATATTTTTTACATACGTTTATTTGACTTTTTTGTTTTGTTTTGTCTTTTTATCATTAGACCAAAACATTAATCGGTTTTTTGGCATAGACAGAGATTAAAGTTTAGATCTCTTATTCAATTATTAGAGACTTTACCAGTTGAACTAATTAAAACCTACCATTTTTTGTTTATGTTAATAATCAGTCGATACCATTTCACTTTTTAAATGCTTGTGGTGTGGGGGGAGGGGGGGCAAGGACCAGGGTTTATGTTTTCAGGAGGAAGTTTCACACACATATACACTTAGATTAGGTTAGAGTAGAAATTCTATCTTGTATAAAAAAATAAATAAATAAATAACATTTCACTTTTTATGTTTTTTTTTTTTTTTTTCCTTTTAAATTTTGAACTGAACAAAATGAGTGCATATTCTTTTTCCCCCCTAAATAAATGGAGGCATCTTCTATATAATATATATTTGGTAAAAATACTATTTTCATCATTAAACTTAAAAAAAAAATTCATTTTTGTTCCTAAAATATTAAAAAAATCATCTTTCATCCTTAAACTATTAAAAATGTTTTTGTCCTTAATTTTTTTTTTTTTAAATCATCTCTATTTTTGCCTTTAAAATATTTATGAAAAGAACTCTTTACAAGTCCTATATAGTTCATCTTGTATATTATTATTAACTATAATTGTGTAAACTTTGGTGGCCCCGTAATCGTCGTCATTTCTTTCACATGTGCTCGAGTGATAAGTCTAGATAGATACACAACTGATAAGTTTATAATTTTTTTTATATTTATTTTTCAAAATAAAAGTTTATTATTTTTTATTGGATACCACTTTACATTTACGTTAAACCCTTGTCACATCAAAAATATTTTTTAAAAATTATTGTAATTCTTGTTAGTACTGGCCCCTGCAGTAAAGCATGGCAGACTTCAGTACCAACATCTCTTTATTATAATTCAAATTAATTTCTTACGTTGGTGAGCCAATTCACAAAGTTTTAGCTAAGATTTATTGGATACAATTATATTGATAGGTCAGAGTAAAACAGAAAGAGGTGAAAAATACTTATAACAAAGTTTTAATAAACCAAAAAGGTGGCCAAAAAAAGAAGCTTGATTTTGATTTATTGCTTGATGATATAAGCACAATCTCGCATCCCTGTAAGTTGTAATATAGGAAGCCAAACTAAATGAGGAGGCTTCTAGCCAGATCTAACGCCAAAACTTGAAGAACCTATCCTTTTAAGTTGAGAGTTGAAAAGCAGCTTCTACAATAGAGATGAGTTTATATTGCTATTGTACCCCACTCAACTTAGCCCAGTCTACAAACTGCATACCACCATAAATATTGTTAGCAAATCTCACGCCGACTGTGAAAGCCATTGCAACAGGTGGTAACCGCTTTGCCAATGGAGATGCTTCAACCAGTTGCTCCAGGCCATTTATGATTTGGTATCTGGTATTGGAAGACACAGCAAGAAAAACACCTGAAAGAGAAAGCATACGATAAGTAATTCCAGCAGCAGCAGATGGAAGAAAGTTACCTTCCCGTCCCATGGGTTCGTTACATAGGAATTTAGGACAGGAAATGTTAATTTTTGATAATTAGTAAAATTTTAGTTGTTCATTTGACAAGTTCTCGAGAATTACAATAGCCATAAACATCTCAATTCCCATGAAACTCAAGAATTCTAAATTCCACCTTTTCAGGTAAGAAATATCAATTCTCATGCATCTTGTATTTGTGAGAAATACTAATTTTATACTTCAATCTGACTTTTCACTTCTTCTTTCTTAAAACTAACCAAATAAAGTTCATTTTAGAACAAAACTATTTAAATTTTCATCCGAGTAAGATTTTTATTAATATCTAAGTGTATTTTTATCATTTAAAACTATTATCCAAAATGGACAATTATTAATTCTTTAGTTACTAAAATAATATGTATGACTAGTTTAAACAATTAAAATTTATATTATTAAATATACTATTTTTATAATATGATATAAATTCAAATTCAAAGTATATCCGAACAAATAAATGTCAACTTTTAGTAATTTAATTTGTGAGTTTAAACTCCTAAGAATTTATAATTTTCGAGATTCAAAATTCTTCTCCTCAATGGAATAGGCCCTAAAGGAAATGAAAAAAATAAGAGAAAACAATTTAATCTCTCACAACTAATAAAGCTTTTATACTCAGACTAGAATGGGTTCACACTTAAGAGCGTATATTATACAACACATCACATCTCATTTTTATAAGTTGCAGAGGTCAGAAACAGAGGCATGCTCATTTCCATGTTACATAAGAAAGGAATAATATCCCTAGAATGAACGTTCTATAAATACCAAACATAAATGCCAGAACTGCAGATATCAAGATTGGAAATAATGTATTAAAAAAATCATAGCAATATGAATAACTCTAATGTTCACCTTAGCTAGCAATAACAAAAAACCAAAGCTATCCACGTGCATCATTTTCTTAAAGTACTGTCAACTATAGGCTATAGCACCACGTACAGTTTGTCCAAATCAAAACAGAAATTAATTAAAATTGCTAATAGTTTATTCTTTACTTTTTTTATTTTCCTTTAAAAAAAATAATTATAGGAGGGGCCATGGGAGAAAAGATATGGCAAGACATCTTTTAAAAGAAAAACAAAACAAAAAAACCAGAATAACAAGCCCCCAACCTAGGAAATCAAGAAAAAGCTAAAAATGCATATATTTCCAGAAAAGGGCTTCCTTAGTTCATCACCATTCTAACAAATTGTTATCCATGTTGCTCAATCCAAAACATGTTACACCATTCAAATAAACTAATTTCAGTGATACGAAGAGTCCCCTCTATTTATCCCTCTTATCAGTCCCTTCTTCAAAGGCAATATAGGCCAAACTACAATTTTGTCCCCTATGCATTTGTAGCAGTTTCAATTTCATCCCCTGTACATTTAATTGTTTCAATTTCGTTATTCAACTTTCAATATCAAAGTCTCTCAACTATTATTTGTATCAATTTCATCCCTCAGCTTTCAGAATCAAGTCACCTTTTAAGTTTGACTTAATTTTGAAAGTTGAGTGATGAAATTGACACAAATAATAGTTCAGGTACAAAATTAACAACATTAAATGTATAGATCTCGAATTGAAACTGCCCACAATCTTGGAGGACCAAAAGTGTAGTTTGGCTAGTAATATATAGTTTTTAAGTAACATGAAGTTTTGTGGGAAGTAGCTATAATTATGAAGATTTTCACTTAAACCTACCTTATCAAATGCTACTATGTTCTAAGGAAAAAAACTATATACAAAATTCATATATCCACGCAGTCAGGTAAATCTTCTACCATGTTTTGGTTCAGTTATGTGTATTACAATGATTCATGTAGTGGTAATTTATTACTAGCCAAAGATGTTCAAAGTAAATTCAAATTAATTAAATTTGAAAAACAACAGATGTAACCCAACAAAGATTAATTGACAAGCATATGTACATAAGTCCCAATGGCCAGTGTTAATCCATATTTATCCACTTTTATTATAAATTTTTTATTTTTTTTATAAGTGATGATGATTCAATTGAAATTGTTAATAATTTTCTTTGCACTTTAAAACCTTGTATTTTGTATACATTAGGAAGATCATAGCTAAAAAAGAAAAGAGAACTTCTTTTTTGACATAAAAAGCTAATATATATGAAAGGCTAAAGCCAAAAAAAGAGAACCTTCTTTCGGTGAACACCTTAGCACTGTGATTTAATACTCAGAAGCAACTAAAACAAAAAGCCGTTCAGAAAAGTACAGAGACTATTGAAAGTAGTTGTAAGGGACTCGTTCGTGCTAATACAAAAATAGGTAAAAAAATTATTATGCTAGTACCCTGTAATTTTGTACTCAGGAGCAACTAAAACAGAAAGCCATTCAGAAGAGCACAGAGACTATTGAAAATAGTTGTAAAGGGCTTGGTCATGCTAGTACAAAACTATAAGTCAAGATATTGGAATATGAATAACAGGGTAATGCTTACCCCAAAGAGCAGCACTTTGTACAAGAGGCGGCACAGGTATGTCCTCGTCCGATTTGTTTAAACTCCTGATCATACATTCAATTACAGGTGGTATGTTAGTGTTTCCTTCAAAAGATGGGGGCAAAAGAAGGTAATGGCAACAACAGTCTACACATGAATATCATTTCCCTAACTGGTGTCTATATGTATGTAGTCTTTCTTTAGTATAACACTTAAGACTAATAAATATAGGGGGAAAAATGGATACTATATATTTGAAATTAACATTTTTTAATCTTTTATCATTTATTGTTTTTGCTTACAAAAATGTGGGAAATGAGGGAGTTAGACCCAGGTTCTCCCCCATTCAGGCAGTACCATTAAGCCACAAGGCTGTTGGCTAATGTTTGTTGGTCAATCTAAAATAATATCATAGTTTATTGATAAATGGAATTAGGGGTCAATGCCCTCTAGCCAAATCAATTTGTCTATTATTCATCAGCATTTCAGTAATTCAATCCTGAAAACACTTAGCACAAAGTAGACTTTTTCTTGTCACATTTTTATTGATAAATTTATTCATAGAATCCAATTGACATATTTACATAAAGTACAAACCAAGCAACAATGTAATGCCAAAGAAACAAAGAAAATTCAAGGGGAAGCACAATTGGCTAGGGACCATGCCTCATGAAGCATAGGTCACTAGTTTGAGTCTCCTATTCATCCTCCCCTTGGGGCCAAAAAAAAAATTATAAAAAGGGAAAGAAAAACAAAAACAAACAAACAAAGAAACAGAAACATGTAGGATTTTTTTTTGATATATAAGTAGGATAATTATCCTGATAGAAGCATACCGTTTGGCATTCATGATCATATTTGCAATGCCTTGTCCAATTAGACCACATCCAAAGCCAACTGATCCGTATAAGACACCCTGGATCCAGAATATATCAACCAAATGAATTAAACATAGGAGATAAATATATACCAACACTTGAACCCATCTTTGGGCATATAGAGAAGTCAGGATTGAGCAAGAAACTGGTATTAAAATCCTGTTTTAAAGGGAACATTAAACAAGATATCACAATGAAAACCAAGGATGGAGCCAAGAACTCCATCCCACCCTTCCCATTGCAGGAGCATTATCCACAATATTCATTGTCCAGAAGGGAAGCAAACAGTTATCGGCTACTTATAAAGTTCAATTACATATGGTACCTTATAGAAGTATGTGGCAATCCGCTGCTTTGCTGAGAATCTACATCCTGGCCTTTCTGCTTCAAAAACACTGCATTAGAGAAATATTTTTCTATGAATGAAGCACTCCCCAATCATCTAAAATTTTGTGCAAAAAGGATGTGAAGTCCTTAAAAAGTTTACCAAAAGAGACATTGAGGAGAATATTTATGAGGCCCCTGCAAGGTATCTACTATCTATGGGTCCACAGTTAGTCAACAAGATTCTATCTCCCTTCAATATTGATAGTTTCTAAGGATTTTAATCAATACTATTAACATTTTCTGAACCATTTTGGTTATGATCATGATCCAAGACCCTAGGACAGTACTGTTTTACTAGCAAGCCCAGTTCACTAGTTTAATGCACAAGACACTACTCCAAGCCTAACACTACCAATACGTTAGACTATATTGTAGCACTTATGCTTACATTCTTCCATAAACTCTATACAGTAACTTCTAAATAGCCAGATTTCTTTTTCAGCACCATTACCACCATTCTTTTCTGTAAATAAATCATCCACCTATTTACCAAAAAAATAAACTGTCCACCTGTCAACCAGATTCAAATCTGCCTCCCTAGGCCTTTCATTCGAAATCCAAACTAAAGCAAACTAAAACACTTTATATCTAAACAGTCACTGATCTAGTATAAAATACATATCCAGCACTAAGCAGCAAGGTGCATACAGCATAGGAAAAAAAACACTGACTACAGAATTATAGTTTTAGATGGATCCTATAAATTTAAAAAAAAAAAAAAAAAAAAAAAAAAATCATAGTGTCAGTTTGCAACAAACCTGCTAGGAAGAGCTGCACAAGCCCGGTTAAAGCTTCCAAATAAACCTCTTGGCATGGATGGCTGACCAAATCGAGCATAAGGTGCTAGTAAACCAACCAAAGCAATGTCTACCACAACACCAACTAAAAGATCAGCAGCGTACAACTCGAACTCAGCCCAAAAATCCTTGCCTCTTTTCTGAACTTCCGCAAATGTTGCACAACAAGAATCTATGACTATCTGCATAACACCAAATCAAAAGCAAGAATTTCATTATTACATTAACATTAGATACATGGCACCAGCTCTGAGAAACCTGCAATATGGACTCATTCAATCTGAACTACACACTTAATAACCAAAAGCTGCAATGATTATTTAGTTTCAATATATATATATATATAGAGAGAGAGAGAGAGAGAGTTAGGATCAAGTTACACCACGTCTAACTTTTTCTTAATTTTACATCATCTAATAACATTTTATTGAATTACTAAAAATCCCAACATTGGGTTACACATGCGCCAAATTTTGTATTAGTTAGATGTTGTTTACTATTCGATCCAAAAAGCTTGAAATTTTAAAATTATATAGATGAGATAGCTATTGATCTCTAATTGTATCAAAACTTGCAAACATGAAGGGTATGATAAGTTATCAAAATACACATCCATTAAAATATTATTGAGTGGTGAACCTCTCTCTCTCTCTCTCTCTCTCTCTCTCTCTATATATATATATATAGGTTGCCAAAAGACTATTTTTTCACATCATAATTTGGCTTTTAGAGTTACAAATAGTCCTAAATTATTATTATTTTTAACTAATTAGGATTCATCATCTTCTTAGATAGAGCAACCCTCGCAACGCTAAACAAATTAAAATTAAAATTATGTTTGATCTTCTCTAACCAAATTCTAATAAATTAGGTAAAGTTTTTTTCCCTATAAATTCTCTAATTTGACACTTTTTTTTTATTAATTAAATACTATTAATTAAACATGCAAACATAAAAATTGTTTTTTCCATAAAAAAAAAAACACTGAAAACAAACCTCGGTTCCAACTTTAAAGAGAAAAGAAGGATCAGCCAGCATTCGATTTCGAAGCATGGAACAGTACTTCATCAAAAATCCTAGTGGCCAACCTGACCCCTGCAATCAAATATTAACTATTATATTCAGCTCTAAAAAAAAAAAAAACTATATGGAAAACTCAATTGGATTTATTAACATGCAAAGCACATTACCTGCAAATCCAAATAGCGCTCAAGAAACACTTGGCGAATCCCTGTGATCTTAGCAGCCTCCAACATATCTTTAGGAAGCTCAACACCGCAATCCTTCGTTTTCCTCATCACTTCCTCCAACTTCAATATCGGCCCGAACTCTTTTTCCTCACCATTCTCTTCTCCATCGCCACCTTCGCCGCCGCCGCCGCCACCGCCACCACCATTACCATTACCACTACGATCATCGTCATCTCCGCCGTTGCCGCCAAAATCGGGTTTTTGCTCACGATTTCCCTCCAAAACCCTAACTTCATCTTCCGGCACCGTGATCGCGTTGGCCTCCTCCGACGACGACTCGATGGCACGGTTGAGTTTGAAGGAGTGGTGGTGGTAGCTCTTGAGAGGCGAGTGGTGGCGTTGTGATGAATGAGAAGAAGAAGCTATTAACTTTGGTGGAGAGTACTTGGTGGTCGTGTCGTCGAATCGTGAAAGCCTGAAGTGGACGGTGAAATTGTGTTTGTGAGTACATTGCGGCGTCGGATTGGTGGTGGTGGTGTCGTTGAAGGGGTTGTGTAAATGAGAGAGCTGGAAGCTCGGGGAACAAAACGACATGTCGTTGAAGGAATTGGGAAATGAAAATGGTGGCGGCGGAGAACGTTGAAAAAAGCTCGGGGGGTGACAGTTACGATATGAGCAGTCGAATAGTTCAATACAAAAAACAAACAAAGGGGGAAAGACTGAAGAGGGGTTTTTATTAAGGTTTTGTGCAGTGAAGGAGAGAGAGTAGTGAGAGACAAATGGGAAGGTTGGGATTAAATGTGGTCAGGTCCAGGGAGCTGAACCGGATTATCCAATGAAATTTTAGCAAAAGAAAATTTGAATTTTTGGGAAAAAGAAAATTATTACGTCGCCTGAGAGATTCGAACTCTCGCGGGGAAACCCCATGTACTTAGCAGGCACACGCCTTAACCACTCGGCCAAAGCGACGGTTGATGTCAGGTGTTGATATCTTTCCATACAGATACGTTCTTTTACAAATCTTACCCATTAATCTCCTTATTATATTATTATTATACAATAGAAGGAGGGGATTTTGAACTAGGTAAATGAATCTCCCGTTGGAAACAATAAAGGTACCAACAAATTAAGTTACAAATGCGTGAATTTTAATTGGCTCAAATGATAAGTCTTTTATAGTCAAATAAAAGACTTAAGGTTCGTCAAAATCAAAAATTAATTGGTATCTTGTTCTTTTTGCAAAGAGTAATCATTAAAAGCGTACTTCATAAGTTGGAATTCTATAAAAAATAAATAAATAAATTACAATGCTCTTAGTAGACCATCACTAATCCTTTTATATTACTATAATTGCGACAAATAGAGTATTTTTCAAAATATTTGCCTTTAATTTTAAAAATAAGGGGAGTGTTATGTCTATAATATTTTCACAATAAATCATAAGTGATAAGTTGTTATTAGTTCTAATATCTACAACTTAAATTACTTTTTTGTTCATTCATAACAATCAATAACAACTTATCACTTAAAATTTGTTGTGAAAATATTGTGAACATAAAATTTTTCTTAAAATAATTAATCTAATTATATATACACGTTGTGGGGCCCGACCCAAAAATAATGGGCTATTCCAGATCCAGGCCCGTCCGAGGAGCGTCCTTGCCGAAGAGAAACCACATATGAAGCATTACTCAACCCCAATAACGCCACGGAAACCTGTCCGAGGAGTAACTCCTCCTCGGACACCACGAAGTCCATACGAGGAACTCTCCCCATCCATTTCAGTCCATCCTCCCAACATATAAAATGAATAAAATCCAAAATATCTCATGGAAAGCTGCCACCACCACATTAATTGCGCCCCAACCATCCTCTTGGCCGCATTAATGAGGAAAAGACCCCTGAACAGTACCACCTTGGCCTCTGCAACTCACAAAGGGAGAGATGAGGGCGTCTGATGGGACAGGTGCTCAAGTAGATACTTAGATGATCGACAAGTGTAAGGTTGAGATGAGAGGAGGGGAACTATATAATGTAGTGAAATCCCCCAAAGATGGGGAGGAAAATTGTATTAAGAACGGAAAAAATAGAATCACACGTGGAGATCCTTTCTTGTGTTTTTATTTTCTGCAACTACATTGTCCATGTACAAGACCATGTACAAGACCGAACAGGCTCACTGAGGCGAAGTTCTTTGACCCATCCTCTACAAATTTCTATTGTGGGTTGCGCTTTGGGCCAAGGCCAGATCAATAAGATTTGGGCCAGGAAAATCGTGCAACTACACACGTGATTTTACTATGTCCTTGATATTTCTTAAATGATAGGATTATAATTTATTAAACCCTTTAAACTAATATTATATTAGGCGAAACTACATTGTTGGTCCTTCAAGTTTACCCTGTGTGCGCAATTGGTCCCTCAAGTTTCAAATGAGCGCAATTGGTCCCTTAAGTTTTCAAAATGAGCCATATAAGTCCTTCTGTTAACTTTCGTTAGTAATGTTGCTTACATGGCTAATGAAATAATGATCTATCATTTTTTTTAATGACATGGCATTTCTTTTTATTAACAAATTAAAAAAAAAAATTACACGTAAAAGAAATCTAACCCGTTCCAATCAATTCTATAATTACACTATCTTCGTCTAAATACAATTAGAACAAGAGAAGGTATTACTAAAGTTTATATGCAAAAATGGCCCCAATACCACTGGTAGAAATTGCCAAAACAACTTAATCTAAACAGCTTAGCTAATCAGATTTCTAAACAATACTAGAAATTAACATATTCCTATACCATTCAAAAGAACCTATCAAACTCAACAATCGTTATCCTTGAGACCTTGACTTCTCAACTTCTCAAAGTCACCAAGAGCTTCCATTGATCTTTGCCACAAACACATATAAGGGCTGTTTGGATAAGAAAATTTCATCACTCAATTTCCGTCACTCAATTTCCATCACTCATAACTCATCACTCTTCACTCATCACTCATCACTCAATTTTTCACACCTGTTTGGCATCATCACCCAATTTCCATCACTCAATATTTTTCACACTATTTGTGGGCCCATACCTGTCACCCGGTGCATTTTTTTTTTTTTTTCAGTACCCAAACTCACTGAAGCTAATATATATATATATATAAACCAAAACTGAAGACCGAACCAGTGAAAGAAGAAAAAAAAAAAAAAAAAAACCAGAACTGAAGACCGAACTAGTGAAAAAAAAAAAGAAACCCAGAACAGACTGAACCAATGAAAAAAAAAGAACCGAACAGCCAACCTAGGAGAAGAAAGAAAAAAAAAAAAAAGTCAAAAGGTGCGGCTGGTACTGTTTGTGGGTCCCTCATGTGTATTTAATTACAAAAATGTCATTGAGTTATGAGTTATGGAAACTGAAAACAGCCAAAATGTGTTTTCAACTTCCATAACTCATAACTCAAAAATCAGAGAATTGAGTGATGGAAACAGAGTTATCATTTGCCTAACAACTTTTTTGCTATGGATCTCATCATTTTTGAGTTATGAGTTATGAAAACAGAAAATTGAGTTATGGAAATAGGCAATCCAAACAGCCCCATAGCCTCTGGCGTAACACATTCTTTCTCTCTGCAACTTTTATTCTCTTCATTTTCTTTGTGTCCCAACCTCCATATCTGAACCCCTGCTTTCTCTCTTACGCATACATATGCCTTTTGACACTCTAAGAATCTTCAAAAAGTCTCTAAAAAGCATAACAGCACAAGAACCATATTCCTATCCATAGAATCCAGTCACTGCCGCCACCACCACCACCACACCTCTGCCCCGCGGCTTTGCCGAAAGTCGAAGTGAGATCCAACCACCCCGCCAAGTCGGAAACTCCTTTGTCTCCGGCCACCGAAAACAATTGTATCGTTCGGTTGTTGCGAACATTGTAGTCGTTCTCATCTTCTTCTTTTTCTTCTTCATGATCGATATCGAGCTCTTTGTCTTTGCTTTGAAAGATAATGGCCGGCTTGGAACGGTTCAATATCGCTATCGTGGGTTTTACTTGAATTAGAACAGGTCAATTTTTTTTTTACTTGTAAATACATTTTTGTAGTTTTTTAATAAAAAAGTACGACGTCATTAAAAAAAATGACATGTCATTATTCCGTTAAACACATAAGCAACATTACTAACAGAAGTTAACAGAAGAACTTATATGGCTCATTTTGAAAACTTAAGGGATTAATTGCGCTCACTTGAAACTTAAGGGACCAATTGCGCACACAAAGTAAACTTGAGGGACAATAGTGTAGTTTCGCCTATTATATTATATTATATTATATATATATATATATATATATATATATATATTAAAAGAAGGTGGCCTACGACTCCAGGGCCAGGCTTAAATTTGACGATGATTAAATTATTAAAGTGGGCTACCATATAAGTAAATCACATGATACAAAAGAGAAAAATGAAAGAAAAAAATGTAATGAATGATGTCACTTATAAGGAACTTAACTCACAATGTCAAAATATTCTCATGGACTAAATCGACATAAAAACATAATATTCAAGGAAGAAATCAATTGTTCAGGTCGAAACAACTGACAATGTGGAAAGTGGAAACTCCAACCAAACCCATCCTTGTTCTAACCATGACTGCAGCCAAAATTATTGACAAAAAGCCTGAGACAAACTCATTCCTCAGCCGGCTAAAACTCTTACAACCTCACAATCCTTTCCTCTGACACTGTATCTGACACATCTACTTTCTTTTCTTCTTTTTTTGACTTTTATAGGTTTCTAATTTTCTATCAACTGTACTTGCAATATAAACTTATATGGTATATACACAAAGGACCGCTTACTAAAAGATATCTAACAAACTTATATGAAATATACACAAAGGACCGCTTACTAAAAGATATCTAACAAACTTATATGAAATATACACAAAGGACCACTTACTAAAAGATATCTAGCGTCGTTGTTTAAGTGTTGTAAAAATATGTGTGAGTAAAAGAATGTTTTGAAAATAAGTGTTATGTTAAATACTGAAAACTGTTGTTTAAATAATAATACCAAATACCCCTAAATGTGTAAAATGTTGTACAAATTTTGTCTGACTATAATATAAGTTTATAACGTAAGTTGTAAACTAAGAAATTTTTTTTTTTTTTTTAATTATTCTAATTTTTAAAGCCTAACAATGCTATGTGCTTATTGATTTTGAAACTATGCTTTACAGTTTACATCCTCAACGTTAAACACAGTAACACACTCTTTGCTTGGCCGGTTTGGCGTCGTGATATATGCAATCCTTTCTTTTGGCACGAGCAAATCATGAACCTAATTAATTGCAAATGCTTTGTTTAAATTAGTACTTCCTAGCTATTACCTACCACATATAATCATATATTTCAGTCAAAAGCAATGTCATTCATGTTGATTTAAACGGTATAAAAATTTGGAAGTTGTATGGGAAATTATCACAAGTCACAACAATTACTTAGCTATACCATTTTTTTGATAAACATTTAGCATACTAAACCATTGTGAATAAATGAATAGTAATACTAGTTTTGTGGATAGCATTAAAAAAGGAACCTTGATTTCTTTTCTTTTTTTGGTAAACGAACCTTGATTTCATGATATGGGACCAAAGCATAAACTGAAATTTTTTTGCCATTTAAGAGTAAAAAATATATTAAGATTACAAACTAAATAAATACATGAGTAATAAGACTGACATCTATAGTATTTACTCAATGTATTTAAACTTAATCATCTCAAAATAGAACTTGATATTCTTTTAAATCATGAAATTCATTATCTCACAATCTGTACAATATCATTCCAACTAAAGCACTAATTAGATTTCCGAAGTAATTTTTTCTTTTTTTTTAAAGCACACAAACAAATCCTTTAGATGGAACGACACTACATGAGATTGGCAAGAAGCAAAACCCAAATAACCAAGTCCCAAATCTCTTTGAAATTTTTATTTTGTATCACATCCACCCCTTTGTGAGTGGGGTGTTATATATCCCCGTGATACAAAATAACACCTCCTAACTTTGGATCTCAAATAACAAATCGCGCCAAAGCATATTGACAAACATATAAATCATCTGCATAAAAACAAAAAGAAAGACAAAATCACACACACTTAGCTGCAATGTGCAGACAACAGAGTTGAGGTTTTCTTCTTTGTAACTTAAAATATTCTCCACATATATTGAATCGTGAAAAATGCAGATGCTGTCTAATTTCATGAGTAGGTTACAAGAACAAGAGCTGCAATCTACTTTTGAAATTTGAAGTATCCTAGATGAAGGCTATGGATCAGAAGCGAAAAGCTTACAAAATCGTGCCTTTCAACAAGACCATCATTCCCATTGCGGCATTTCCTATGAAAAGCCTTCACATTATCCCAATATTCATTTCATCTTTGTGCACTTCAAACCTTAATATGGAGATTCACCAAAGGCTAAACAAAATAACCAGAACTCAGTTCATTTGGAAGTTCAGACACGGGAAACATAAACCTTTTCTCATCTTTCCAATGTTTGACAAACTTATAACTTGATTCACTGTGCTGTACATGTATAAGCACCAAAGAAGAAATAACTACAGAAATGAGAAGTATTAACAATATATAACTGTAACTTGATGTATTCACTTGTATAGACTCCACAACAGATATTGTGGAAAACAAAGCTGTGAGTCCAAATTTCAGATGGGATCGGTGCTCCATCTTCAATGACAAATCATTACTTTCTGATTTTCTGGTTAATTCTTTGATGCCTACCAACCCCTACCCTACAAGCCCCAAAGAAAAACAAATAGGCAGCCATTCTCCTTACAGACACTCCAAAAACAATTCTGAGGAGCAAAACTATGGCTCTTTTTCGACTGCCTTCCGATAATGCCAGATTCAAACAAAGGAAAGAAGAGGAAAATGCTCGAATGTTGAAAAAAAAGCCAAAAATAGGAGGCAAATTGTAACATTTTCCTTTCCTTTCCTTCGCACATTCTGAACCAAAGAGTCTTTGTACGAAAATGCCATCCTCAGTTTTCTTGTACTAACCCTCAAAACAAAGAGAAACTTTTCCTGTGTCTGGAATGACAGGGAGGACATGCCTGCTCTACTGATGCTCTTGGAGTAGGTCCAGTGCTTTCACCAGTATCTGGTTGAGCATCTGAGGATCGTGGAATAAGCTTGAATCCAAGTTTCTTTGCAACCAAACGAGGAGAACTAAGGGTGCTATGTGATTTCGTGACCTTTTTCATTTCTTGCTTTATTTTACTAAATTCTTCCTCAAGTTCCCCAACTCTAGACCTCATCCTTTCCATATCCACCTTTAGAACCTGGTTTTCACGTACTACTGTCACCCACCCGTCCCTCTGTACAATCTGACCTGCCATGTCACCTGGGACAGTCAAAGGACCTGCAGGGGCACTTTCAGCGTCCAATACATGGAGACAGCCAGCTAGTGCTGTCCTTAACTGCATCTGCTCGAAGAACAGAACTTGGAGAACAACTCTAAGTGGCAACCTATCATTTTGGGATGCATGGGCACAAGCATCAATTGATAGCTTCTGGTAGTCAATGACGTTGCAGAGTTCTTCCTTATCCTTCTCTGAAAGCCAAGGGTGTGCCTGCAAAATGCCATTTTTCCCCCTGTAAGTACAATGCTATTATCAATTATAAACCTCAAAAGCCAAAAGATGCTTTCACTTTTATAGTAGGTTAAGCAAACTCAGACCTTGAAATATATATCCACTGCTCTGTATAGCCCGTCGTGCAAAGGTCTTGAAGATTCTGGGAGGGCCATCGCAAGCGCGCGAATCTTCCCTGGTTTCAAATTCACATCAGAAGCTACCTCTGCTATATAGCCATCTATCAACTTTGCAACTTTTCTTAATGGTCCAGATGATGGTGATGTTTCCAGGTCAAATGATGATGGAGAAAATGATGTTATCCCCGACTCTGAAGACATAAAATAATGAATGATTCTTTCAACACAGTCAGTATTATATAATGTATCAGAATCTGAATAAGTAGGAATCAGAAGACCATCTAGGGTTGCCAGTTCTAGTTGCATTCCTATCCTCCTCTCCAAAGAGTCCTTGCACGCATGAGAGACGCCCAATATCAATGCAACACGAAGAAGTCCCAGTAAGAAACGGCAAAAGGATTTCCCCTTTTTTTCTGGCAGGAGCTTTGCAATGCTTTCCAATAGAACTCTTTGATCCACAGTAGCAGGTGTCAAGCTAAAACTTGCAACTGTTCTGGTTTTGCCACTTTGTCCACCCTGCCATCGGCCTAGACCCGGTAGGTACTTTCTGGCATAGTACATTGTTGCACCAGCTAGGTTTTCAGGTCTTATACCTTTTGCTTCCATTGTCTTCATAAGTTTCTCAAACAAACTCACACTAAGATATGAGATGTCTTCAAACCACCAATCAGATTCGGAGCTTCGAATTCTGGCCCCTGTGTTAATTCCGTTCCATAAGATGCTTCCACCAGGGCTCTGTAAACTGCCATACATCATCATGGGCCAACCAAACAAACTAGGATCTGTACAAACCATCATAGATAGAGCATTAAAACATTTGCTCAATATCTGGAGCTTTTCAGCCCTTGTCATGACAGGCTCAGAACTTTGAAGAGCCAAAATACAATCTTTCCAGTTGCGAAGTATATTCTTATGGAAGAAACTCTCTGACTTAGAGATTAAATTTCCTTCTCCATACTCATCTGTCATTTCAAGGTAGTCTGCCACACAGTACACCACTACTATGTTTCTTGGTGTCAGTTCGACCCGGACACCGTAGCAGAATTTAACTGCGATCAAGAAAGTGTCAGGGCCACCGGGGAACTCTTCCAGCACTGCAGTGAAAATCTTCTCAAATTTACTTTGGGATTCTTCATATACTCTTGCTATCTTCCCACATTTTGATATGAGAGGAAACTGGAGAGTCATCCATTGTAATAAATTATAATCTTATTTAATATTAATGCAGTACAATACATAAAGAATAAAACTTACGGCTCCAACTGCAGCAGTTTTCTATGAATTATGACATTCAATTGTATTTCAAATACAATAACATATGAAGACCAAACTAACTGCAAACAATATGCCTAAGAAGTATAGCATGCTTTTTTTTTTGATAAGTGAGTTTTGGCCACAAGGGGAAGGGACCTAAGAAATATAACATGCTAATCAATAAAAGTTATCAGCAAGATGCAGATTTCAAAGAATCAACAGTGCATGGTAATAAGGGGAACACATCTAAAAATGGCTACTTGGTTTTCATTAAATAAATGCCCTACACAGTTTTTTATGCTAAATCTATTGGAAATTTTGATAGCGACGTACATAATATGGCAGACCAGTTATATATAAAACATGTGGAGAACAAGCAAAATCGCCACTCATTCAGGTACACCAAGAAGCTCCCTTTATGTAAAAAATTTCAATGATTTTAAACATATTCATGAAGTTTGTCCTCATGATCAACCACATGAAATTAAATTGTGGAGTAGCTCTCCCTCTTGCCTCCCCATTCCCCTCTCTTACTCTTGGTTTGGGACTACTGTTGGTGCAAACTCAAAAACTTGGAATAACAACTTGGGATTTTGGTATTTATGTAAGCAGTGTGAGATCCTTGATGAGATGAATTTTAATTGTTGTAAAGCTTGGCTTGGCAACGACATTGATAGAGGCAGCGTGAGTATTGAATGGATGGTAGAACTGGATTTCTAGCAGTCCCTTAATTCTTGGGGTCATGATGTTTCAAATTTATGTGATTTAGCAGAAGCAATGTGCAATGAAAAACAGAGAGAAGGAGAAGAAGAGGGGCTTGGTGGTGAGTGCGGTTGGTGTCCTTTTCTGGTGGTGTTTGGCTGTTAAGAAAATCGAGGAAGCGAATATAGCCTTTGGGGTTTTGTCATTGTTGTTTGATAATTTTAATTTTTTTTCACTTTTGTAATCTTTATTAGAGAATAAATTCTCCATAAAATAGGACTATGGATAAAACCTCAACTTGAACATCTAATTCTCTCCATTTTTAACTCCCCCAAAACCTACGGGTCTAAAAACAAGTGTCTTTTAACATGTCATCAACATGTATATTAAGTTAATCATAGACTAAAACTTTGACAGATAATACAAAACAAATCAAAGAATTGAGAAACCATTGAATAGATATGTACACACAAAAGAGAAAAGAAGATAAATCAAGTTCTTATGATGAATACCCACAACAGAAAATGGGTAGAAATACCTTGTGAAGATGGAAGTTAATGCCATCCACCACAACCGTAATATCACTTGGCAATCCAGCATTGCAAAACCTGTCAAACCCATAAAATCCACCAAAATTATTAACATAAAAGATTAAGTACTTTTTTTCTTCTAAGGACCTTGTAATAACTACCACCAACAGAATGTTTAAGCTATAATTAATTTCCATTGTAATAAGCCTTAGGCCTTTGAGCTTTTAAAGGCCTATTTATTCTAGGACCCAATAAATAATAAAAGAAGATGAACAAGAATCAGAACTAAACAAGTTCAATTAGTAAAAGGAGCCTGAGTTCAAATTTCAGCTAAACCAGCTTTGGCCTGATAATAAAGTGCGATCAGTGGACGCCACAGGTTCAAATCCTATAACACTATTTAAAAAAAAAAAAAAGAACTAAACAGAAAAATTTAAACAAAATATTATGAAACCAAAGCATATGAGAAGTGGGGTTTGTGTGAATGATTACCAGTCATTGCCTTCTCGACGAAACCCAGAGACCTTCCCAGCTGGAGCCATGGCCAAGCGAGAGAAAGGAAAGGCCTTTCTGTCTCTTTCTCTCTCTCTCTCTCTCTCTTCTACCAAGTCCACTTCTTCATTTTCCGTTGGAGACCCAAATATTAGTTCTCTCTAATAAAAAAAAAAAAGAGAGAAAGAAAGAAAACAAAGATACCCAACAAGGAAAACAAACAGAGCTGAGAGCAAGAATCGGAGTCCCACTGAGTCAACTGGGGTCGTGTCGGCAACAGTGGGCCTTTACAGCTAGGAAATGTCCGTGCGTGCGTGCCCACCAAAGATAATAAAACCAAACAAAAGCAATCACTTTGGGATTTTGTGAGAAAAAAAGAAGAATTTTATAGATCACGACCAAGCAAAAAGTGTGTTTAACGTTGGTGGTGTTAGTTTTTTTCAACTTTTTGAGCACAGAACAATGAAACTATGAAAGGGTAAAGCTTTTTTTTCTTCTTTTAATATAATTTTAAAAAACAGGAAAGTGGGTGTGAGAGACAAGGTCAGAGGAAAGGTTGTAGGGGTCATAGCCGGCCGAGGAACGATAGGTAATTATATGAAACCGGCCGAGGTTGAATGATGTTTGTCTCATGCTTTTTGCCGAACATCTTGGCTGCAACAATCAATGTCAATCATGGTTTTTGAAGCGTGCGTTGTTCTTGTTTGGTTGGAGAAGCCCAGCACTGTGTGTGTTATTAGTGTGTTTTGGGGGAAAGGAAAGCCTGAAGAGGATTGGGATGTACGCAGTATATGTAACTGCTCAGACCATTGTTTTTTTTTTTTGAGGCAGCTCAGACCATTGTTAAGTGGGTTATTTTAGTGTTTTACTAATACAATAGTGAAAATAGTTAAGCGGTAGCCAATCACATTCATAAAAACAAGGCATGAATGACATTGTTTTGTATGGCAAGTTTAGTGCCAAATTGGCCATGGTGGAGAAAAAATAAGAGGTTTATATGAATGTGATTGTCTACCTCTCAATCACTTTATTCAAGTTGTGACAAATGTTGTTTTTTTTTTTTTTTTTTGAGAAATTGTGACAAATGTTGTGGTTGTAAAAGAACGTTATGAACACAATTTATTTTACAACTGGCTATAGTGGCAATTTTTGATCAGTAAATACTTCTTTTACATGGGTCCATGCTGCCTATCATTTATGCTATTTTTATTTTTCACCACTTACAACTTGCTATTTCAACAAGGCGCGAATGACACTAGTTTCAGTAGTTTGTATGGCTAGTCCTTATCCTTTCTAGTTATTATCCTCTTAAATATTTGTGTAGATAATGTTAGGGATGCATATGTTTTTCATAACGGTTTGTTGCATGGCCAACCTTCCTTTTTAGTTGTCCTTTTAAATATTTGTTTGGAATAATGTTAGGTATACACAATTTTTTATAACGGTTATTATAGTCGGTTTTGATTGGTGTAATATTACTTATTCCTATGTGGCATGGCTAGTCCTTATCTCTTTTAGTTGTCTTCTTAAATATTTTTATAGAATAATGTTAGGGATACATAAACTTCCATATCAGTTATTTTAGTTTGTTTTTATTGGAGTAACATATTTTTTGTAGAAGATGAGTGGAGTAACATTAGTTTTACGTTTTTCAACACCTTATTATATGTAAATCACAACATATATTATTTAGAAAATTAAAGAAAATTTTGTTATACTTCTCACTTTTTTTATAATTATAATTTTCACTTTTAATATAATAGTAAGAAATGATGAAGATGAATAGAAAGTTAAAAGATTGAATCTTATCATAATTCAGTCATAATCACATTTAATCAAATTATAAACAGTACTTAATGTGATGACGATGTAAATAGGTCTTTCGCATGTTAATAGCATGGAGTTGAAGGTCTTTGTCTTTGGCTTAAACTAATTTTTTAATATAAAAAAATCATTAAGCCAAAACATATTTAATATATTCGTTCCTAAAAATATATATAAATATATATATATATATATATATATTTTTTTTTTGTTTTTTTGAGAAGACTAAAAAGAGAGAACTAAATCTTTGTAAGAGATGTTTTCTTTTTTCCAAAAAAAAAAAAAATCCTTTTTTTTTATCTTTTATAAAATTAGAACAATGGAAATTATGTTTTTTTTTAATAAAAAAATGGAAGAAAGGACAATTGTGGATTTTGTAAGATCCTTATTGCATTTATCATTTATATAAAAAAAAAATTTATAGTTTTTTAAAATTATCTTGTATATATATTTATGCATGTGAATAGACGTGCATTACATAAATTATTTCAAATTGATTAAATTTTTATATGTTTAATAAATTTTAAAAATATTAGCATACTATAATTGTGCAACTTCTAAATTTTTTAATTAAAAGTCTTGATATCAAATATTCATTAAAAAAAGTAATTGAAACTATTATGATTTAAAAGGTATTTCACAATTTACAAAATAACTAGAAAAAAAAATTAAGTTATTAACATATTAAGTTATGTAAAGACTAACTTAATGTAAATATTTTTGTTATATATAAGAAAATAACATATTTTAAAATCATGTTACATGCATACTTTATGTATGTATGTATATAATAGGTTATTTATTGGATTTAATTTTTTTTCATATATTTAGTACTCCCAAATAATTTTAAGGCTCTGCCACCGGTCGTGGCCCTTGTGGGTTTCTTTTGCCATTTGTTTGTCTTTTTTTTTTTTTTCAAAAGAGGCATATTGACCTTATAATAAAGAACAATCATCGTGACATTGTAACATTATAAAAACTCTTTTATAAGAAAAAATAAGATAAAATATCTCTCTTTCTCTCACTTATTGTAACAATTGAGTTATCAAAACATATAAATTAAAGCATTGTCATAATCAGATTCTCTTCCAGATCTAATTACATAATTATGTTAAATATTATATCACATGCTAGTCTTTTCAACCTTTTTATCTAATCTTTCTCTTTAAAAAAACACTTTTGTGTAATGTTTATTAAATAAAAAATTGTTTAGAGAAGTCTCTGAACACGTAATAAATCACCAAAAAAATCACGCACCATTTTTTACATGGTGGAGCCAAAGTGAAGGGAGTGGAAAGAAAACTGAAAATTTTATGTGAGTGTTTTTATTTTTCATATGATTTTTATTTCCCTGGTGATTTTGACAGATTGGGGAAGGGTTGAGTTTTTTTAGCACATTTTTAGCAAAAAATATTTCAGCAAAAAATTAAATAAGTTGTTCCCAGATGAATACGCTTGTTCAAATTATCTTAAAGGGATTCAATCATTTAATAATTAAAAAATGTTACTAAAATTTATGGATTCAACTTAGTAAAAACTAAAAAAGTCTCACCTCACAGTAGATAAGTAGTGTAAGCATCATTATTGATTTTTTTTTTTTTTTTTTTGTTGGACATTTGCTAGTTTTCTTGACAAATTTATGTTACCCCTAACAATAAGATGCCTAGTTTTTCTTGACAAATTGACAAAACCATAGCTCTCAGGCGTTCTCCACCCAAATAAGATGATGATTTGATCGCTTGAAGCTGACAACTCATTAGGCTGGTCCCAAAGCAACAACTACCCCATGCCCTAGAGAATAAGTAGAAGACACATGCTTTGCTTTCAAAATAGATCAGATCATCAGGGGAGTGAAGCTGAGAGATTATGAATTATGATAACTAGTAGTATATAGTGGTTGTGATATGATTATTAGGACTGTCTTTCTAAAATAATGGAAGAAAGAGAGTCGAAATAATGTCTCGTTATCAGAAATTATATACTTGTGATATACTCAAAAGCCCGGCAAGGCAACTTGTATTGTTATTATCACAAAGCTGGGACATGGGACAACAAGACCTGAAGGAGATGGAAGCAATATCTTGATTGGCAAATTATGTACGGCTGCCTAATAAAACAAAAGTAAAATAAATAGGGAATTGGACAGAACTTCTGGATTAGAAGAGGTAGAAGTAGAACTAGAAGTCTAGAACATAGCTCTGATACAATGTAAAAGTAAAAGCAAGAAAATAAAACAATTTAGAGAGAGACAAAGTGGAAGCAAGAGAAAAAAAGAAAGGGAATTCACTAAGTTTGGTTTAAATAACAGCTTATGTCCATAAAAAGCCCTAATTTTTATAATATAATATAATATAAAGAGAGAGAAAGAAAACAAAAGCAAGAGAAAAAAGACACAGGAAAATTACATAATTCAACCTAAAAACCTACGTGTATAGAGGATATCATTTTATAATTATAGGTACATCTTTACTGTGAACTTTGTGTATTACAAATTTACAATGCACCCATAGCAGGGTATTTATAGAAGGCCGAATCTTAGACTAAGTATAGTTATAAGAGTATTAGCATCAGATATTCTAAAAAAATTATATTTTAACACACAAAGAGGTTACTTTATTTATTTTAGCATAGCATTTAACATTACATCTTATATCTCTTCTCTTATTTTAACACGACATCCATTAAAATAACCTAAAATAACATCTACCATCTATTAAAAAAATAAAAAAGTAATAAAGAGAGATTTAAAGAATTAATTCTTTCTCTTGTCAAAAAAAAAAAAAAACATAATCACACATCGTTGTAATCAGAAATACAATAATCCATCTCAAATGCTCTTTAGTGGTGTAATAATTATTGGGTTTTGCTAACGAGTGCCCTTAGGGTACTCATTAATAATCCACTTTAAGAAAGTTTTGATACCATTTTTATTGGAAATAAAAAAAATTGTCAAAATATTAATTACTTTTTTTTCATTTCCCATAAAAATTTTCTTTATATGGATTATTAACCAGTGCCCTAAAAGCACTCGTTAACATTTCCCATAATTATTTTGGTATATATACTATGTAGCATCCTACCCATAGTATATGAGTTTCATAACTCTATGAAACCCCCATATTATGAGGGAGATTTATATATACTGGAACTGGATGTAGGAGATAGACTCTCTTAATTAATGAGATGGGTCTTTTTTGATGAAGACATGAGATGGGTCAAATACAATGTTTTAATATGGTATTTATTGTAAGCAGTCCATCGAGAAACAAAAAGATTACCCACACAAAGGGATGAAAAATGTGTCACTTCAGTCATTAAAAGTATTAATTAACTCCATCACAGCGATAGCCCATAGTAATGGACACATTCAATTCAAGCAATGGACAACTAGTCAATTCTACTTGACTAGATTCAAGAGAAATCATTACGAATGTTGGCCCATAAACCCTTTTTTCTCCTCTCTTCTTTTGAGTTTATTGTTATCATTACACAACTCTTGATCACGTGAATGAATGTGTTTTTTCCCCCCTCCCTTTTTATAGTAAACACTAGAAGAATTTGAAACGATTGAAGCGGGAATGGGCAGGAGGGGAAAGAAGTTAAGAGTAGTTCTTAAAACATTTTGTACTCTAAAATTTCATATCTAATCTTACATTTTGTGAAAGAGTGGTCGCATGAGATACCTTTTAATTGGACATGTTCCCACAATCCATTCTATATTTTGCAAGTGTTTTCAGGTAAAATTTATCTAAAACTTAGTCCAACTAGCACTTAAATAAAATTGATTATATATACACATCAAAATTAGTTCTAGAATTTTTTTTTATTTTTTTTTCTAGATACAATAGAATTTTAAACTATGGTATCTGTTTTATGATGATTGCTTTCTATTATCAGGCCAAGCATCATTTGGTTTTTAGTGAAAATGGGATTTGAAATCTAAATCTCTTATTCAATGACAAAATACTAAACCAGTTAAGCTAATTGAAAATCACAAATCCTAAAAATTCTATTTACAAACAACCAAACAAGTGAACTACAAACTTTTTTGAAATCTTTTATACTTTGATCTTTTTGTTAAACCATAACATACTTATTAAAGAAAAAGAAAATAATAGGTAAATTTATCACTTCTATATTATAGATCTACATTATAGGTAGGCCTTTTTTAATATACACTACTGTAAGTTTATTTAAGATTTTCTTCCATCTTCCCGTGTGTGTGTTAAAATATTTAGTATTCTAAAAAAATAAAAAAAAAAATCTACATTATAGGCAAAAGGATGAAACAATGATAAAAAAAAATTAAGACTTGTAGTTTTAAAAAAAAAAAAAAAAAAATTGTGAAAAATTAATACTAGTAGTTATTACCATAAAAACGTATAAGATAAACTTTATTTTCAACGATAGAGTTTGGGGGTGGTTAAATTAAAAAAAAAATCAATTAAACGCTTTTTTGCTAAACACGCGTGCCTTGAAGTTGAACACTTACCCAAATCCACATGTGCCTAAAGGACCATTTTAAAAAAGGGGATCAAATTTGATAGATCAAAATAATAATAAAAAAAATCTCAAACGTGGATCAAAATAAAAAAAGAAAATTTAGTCATAATATTATAAAATGTAATTTCTCTACTCTTTAGGATTTAGAAATTAAATAAAAATTTATAAAAAATTATGTCGGTTTCAAGACTTAATGGTAGCCCTTTTTTTTTCTTTTTCTTTTTTTTAGTTTAAAGGAAATTAATATTAAACTAAACAGTTAGAATGGCTAAGTTGGCAGCAACCTGCCTATAAAAACTTTCCCCAATCTCATCTGCATACACTAAAGCATATACATCATCAGATGGGGGAACATCAAAAATTACAAATTCCTCATTAGCATTACATCCTTTCCTAGCTAAAGCATCTGCACATCTATTTGCTTCCCGAAACACATGCTTCACCATTAGCATTACATCCTTTCCTAGCTAAAGCATTTGCACATTTATTTGCTTCTCGAAACACATGCTTCACCTTGGTATGAGGAATCCTGTCCAGCAATAATCTGCAATCAAGTAGCCCATTTGACAAAAGTGGACGAGATGCTCACATTCGAAACATATGTAAGCTAAAGGACTTCGAAAAAAAAAAATTAAAACCTATTACTTCAAAAATAAAATCAGACCAAATATAAAGGGTGTAATTACCAATTAAGCTAACCTTCTTTTTTTAGAAACTAATTAAGTTAACCTTAATTTGATTATACAGTGAAGTTGAACTATAAAAGTGACTAAATCAAAGAAAATTATAGAATAATATTCCGGGAGTGCCATAAATACATACTTTTCCTCTAATATGAAGTGTGGATTCCACTATGAATTTATTTAGTAGAATTCATTATTATGTTAGAAGAATGAATATGTATTTATTGTACTCACTAAATATTCTATAATTATTAAGTCAAAATGTAATTCTTACTATATTTCGTGGACTGATTATATAACACCTCAAAACATAAAAGGGATTATCTTCTCGTTTCAACATTTCCAAAACAGTCAGCACCCAGCATCTTCATAAAGATTACTAATATATTTCCCAGTTGGGAGAATTTTTCATATAAAAAAGAAGGGCAGCAAATTGATTGTCAATTTCATGTGACATAGGTTGCCTCTAATTTCAACAGGCCAGGCAACCGTCGTGCCAACTGCCAATATGAAAATCCAAAGTAGTTATAGGTCAATTTGTGTGAGAAGAACATATGATATTGTGCTTCTGGGAGCACAAGAATAACGTGGTTTCTTACATCATATAGCACAATAAGCAAAATGCCATTATACAATTTTTATTTTATTTTATTGATAGAGCCATTAGACAATTTTAGTCGTATGAAAAAACGTAAAGTTTTGTACAAGTGTCAGCATCCGCTTTTGCTCTACATGTAGCATTGAAATTTTATCACATAATGCTATCAGTTATTACTTATTACATTGTTTAAAGTATATGAATAGGAAACTTTTTGACTAATTTAGTGTCAAATGTCAACGTACCCATGTTTTATTCAACAGTATTGTTTCTTTTTCGGACTGGTGACTCAAATCTCAAACAGCACCAAAATCCTCAACCCTTTTAGATTTATCTCTATATTATTATATAGTTGATTTTTTTTTGAGAAAAGTTGAAATTGAAACTGAACAAAGAATTAAAATAATCTATTACGATTTTATGCCAAGTGTCCCTCCAATTTAACAATGTTTTAAACCAAATAATATTTGCAAAAATCTTTTGGCAATTTATTTTGTATGACAACACTTCTTCTTTTTTGCTTGCATGACAATACCTTTTTTTGTTAAACTTGTATGACAATACCTGTCACATAATGATTGTTACTATGATATAAGCTCACACCTATGTAGGGAGGATTACAAGTTAATACCCCGCACAAACAAACAAAAAATCTACCTACACAAAAATTCAATTAGTATATTGACCTGGGCAGCCTAGGCGACCTCAAAAATAAATAAAGCAGTCCCATACATCAACCAGTTATAGCATGGGACTCCAATTCTTTTCAAGTCATTGTCCTATTCATTTATTGATTTGATTAATTATATTTACTTCTGTGAATTGAATGACTATACTAATTTATAATTGTGGCATAGTTGCATCCTGCATGTCAAAATAAACTCTACCTAAGAATTTAGCACCCAAAAAAAAAAAAAAAACCTACCCTAGACCATGGACCCATTACCATGGATGAGCTTTCTTTGGCGGGGAAGTCAAAGGGCAGTTTAATCAAAGATCATGTAGAACAAGTTCTACCTAAAATAAAATGTACTAGAAGATTAAAAAATAATAAAGATCTGAAGATTTCCATGTTTAGAACATAATGGCAAACAGTATTACAAATTTAAGATTAAATTACAAAAATCTCCTTTGAAATTTAGAAGAATGATACTGCAGCCCAAGTTTTAAAGGAAATGACTTTTTTATCCCTTGAAGTTTTGAAGAAAATTAATATAGTCATTCGGTTAATAACAATAACAAAATATTCCAAAATTTAAAAATATTAACTTGACCAAGCCATAACCATGATTAGTGAAAGCTTTTTGGGTTAAATATTACAATTCTTTATCACCAACATTCAAAAAAAAAAAAAAAAAACCATAACTACTGGCAAATTTTATGCACAACCCAATAACAAACAACTAAGAGCATTAGCATTGGGGGTGTAAAACTCCCCAAGTTGCTATTTTAGCAACCCAACTGCTTAAATTGAGCTTCATACCGGGGTGGGTTACTAAAAATATTTAGCAACCATGAATAGTAAGAGCACTAACATTGGGGGTGTAAACACTCCCCAGTTGCTATTTTACAACTTAAGTCACCCAAAACCTATTCCATCCGGGTTTGTAAACTTAAAAAATTTGCAACCTATGGATAGTAAGGTTGCATATATGCAACCTTACTATTCATAGGTTGCAAAAAAAAAATTATCTTATTATGTGATTGTGTGTGAAGAGAAAAAGTGAATGGGGAAAAAGAGAGAGAATAATACATTTTATTATTTTATTAGGTAGTTTATATTATTTTATTGGGTTGTATGTAAAAATAAAAATTGGGATGTAGGGTGAGTTGTAAAATGAGTTGGTAAAATAGATAAAATAGTGTTTAAGGATGCAAAATAAGTTTTTTTTTTTTTTTTGCATCCCTGGATGCTAATGCTCTGAGGTTGTATATATACAATCTACTATTCATGGTTGCTAAACATAAAAGTAACTATAAAAGTACATGAAAGTACAAAAAAGATGAAAGAGAGAGATGGGAGAGAATGAGTTGATAGGTTAGTTTATATTATTTTATTGGGTTGTATGTAAAAATAAAAATTATGATGTTGGGTGTATTGTTGGATGTGTTGGTAAAATAAATAAAGTAGTGTTTGAGGGTGTAAAAATATGTATTTTCTTTGCATCCCCATTATTAGTGCTATAAAAGTAAATTAGTACTTGGCAGTGCTGGACAAGCAGGGGGGGGGGGGGGGGGAGGTTTATTGAGGAATGAACATGGTACTTGGATCAAAGGCTTTGCCAAAAATTGTGGGAAGCTGAATAGTGTTATGGCCGAGCTGTGGGCTTTCCGTGACAGGCTACACCTGGCAGCAATGGAAAATATACATAATCTTATTGTTGAACTTGATGCTCTTGCTGTTGTACACCTAATGAAAAATCCTATTACTAACCTCTCTCTTGAACCCTTGCTTACTGATTGCAGACTCCTTATAAAGAAGTTACCAAACCTACAAGTAGTTCATGCGTACAGAGAAACTAATCAATGTGCGGATGCTTTAGCCCGTATTGGTAGTGTTAGCGATGTTCCTTTCATTTTGTTTGCCCTTCCACCACCTGTGGTGGATCGGCTTTGCACCCTGGATAAAGAAGGGGCTTTTTGTAACAGACTGATTTAGTTTTAATGCATTCAACCCCCATTACCAAAAAAAGAAAAAAGAAAAAAAAGAAAAGTAAATTAGTACTTAGTGATAAGTCAAAAATGTCGATAAGTTTTAGTAATAAGCACAATAATGTGAATGTTACTACCATTTATTTAGTTATAGTTTAGTTATTGCCATTTTTGATACAACCTTTTTATAAAAAAGGGAGAGTAAGCACTGGTAATTAGGAATCAAGTTGAATAATACCGAGTTCCTTCATTTCCTTTCTTACTCATTTCCCTCTAATTTGCCCCTCTTATTCTAGAGTCTAAACTAACCTTGAATTCAGTCTATCATTTCCAATTTTCACACACTCCACTTTAGTCATTAATCACCAAAATATAAAATACTCATCACTTTAATTATTTGTTTTATTAAGTAGGTCCATCAAATCCTAGTGTAGTGTGTTTTTTTTTTTTATTGAATCCCCCTTTTACCAAAAGAAATTAGCTATTTGATTTCTAATCAGGCAACTTTTTTATATTATTAATAGTATTGTTGTAGATCACAAGTCAACCAAAGCGCCCGTGGCCTAATGGATAAGGCGTCTGACTTCTAATCAGGCGATTGTGGGTTCGAGTCCCACCGGGCGTGAATCTTCTTTTTCATTTTGGGCTGGGCTACCTGTGAACAATTCCATAGCTGTCGGCTTACTTCCTTCTGGGCCTCTTACGAAGGCCTCAAATCTTATTCCTTTTGTTTTCTGATCATTCAAATATATTTTCGAGCTTTAAAATTACCATCTCTTCATATCTATTTCTTTCAATGGAAATATTTTCTTCGAAATTCTTTTGCCAAACAAAAATTTATTCGAAATATTTCTTTCATATCTATTTCTTTTGTTTTGTTTCATAGCATTACTGTTAGACAAATTGCAAACCTTAGGTATGCCATTGTTTCTACTCTTGTTCTGTAGAATGCTTCAAAATAATTTTCCATTTATTTGACGTATATCTCTGTATGCGAGAAATGTTTGACTAGATTTTTTTATTTATTTATTTTATAAATTTTTTAAGAGTAAATGTATGAAGAGAAAAGGGGGGAAACGGGTCCAGACCCATCTCTACCATCTATATAGAAGATCCAATCTAGAAGATTAGAGATTGTTATGGGTCCATCCCAATTACAAAATGCTGCCCAAGAAGCAATGTTATGGGCTAAAAAGTTGAAGTTCCTAGGAACATAACAAAATTCCCAACAGGAGAGGGATCTTAAAGAGGCATCTACATTTGACATAACATAGACAGGGAAATCAGGAGGAGAAGCTGAAGTCTGAAGAGCCTCAATAACTGTGCTTGAATCAACTTTAAATCGAACAAAAGAGAGGTTGAGCAAGGCAGACAATTTCAAGGCTAAAAGAGCTACAATAACTTTCCAAGAAGAGGATCCGATGGAGGAAGAAGTGAGTGAGCAAATAGGATATCATCATTGTCTTTCCTGCAAACAGCAGCAACCATGGAGTTGTTGGGCCTGATTGATACATCAAAATTGATCTTGACCCAGCCTAGAGGAGGAGGAAGCCATTTGGAGGGTTTTGGGTTTTTGAGAACAGCCCATGGTTTGATTAGAATGTTACTTTTGGGTTGTGTTGATACTGACATATTGTACTCATTCCAATTTATTTTGAGCTAACAACATTTTTGATTGACACCAACAATGACGAATTGGTATCATAAATTTAATCTCAAGATATTAAGATTTAACATCTGAATAATATATATGATATGAAAACCTTTAAAATTTATTTAATTAAAAAAAAATTTAACTTCAATTGACATCTTCAAAGTGACACTTATCTCCAATTTCTCACAATTTTTAATATCAAAATTACAAAAGTGGTTCCCAGAAATAAGAGATCCACCAAGTCACCGCCATCAATGCCATGTGATATTTTAAGTTTTTAACAGCCACATCAACAACAAATATTAATGGAAGTGACCAAATCCAAATACTATATAACATAAAGAGAATGGATCAAAATTTTAAAATTTTTATGGTTTGTTTGGATCAAGTGAGAGTAGAGCAAAATTGACCCAAAATTTGTCTATTTTCAACCGACTCTACTCCCCTCCCCTCCCCTCCCCTCAATCCAAATAGGCCCTAGGTAAATCAAAATTACACTAAATTATAATGGTATAATTTGCAATTTCATTTTTCTGACTGTTGGGTCTGGTGGTGGTTGCAGAAATGGAGTAAAAGTAAAAATCATTCACTTAAACTATATTGTAAGAAAAGGAAACGCATTAAACATGTTCTATGCCTTACCAATCTTTGACCCAAAGCCATTATAGCTAAATATTGAGAACAAGGATGTTCCACAAGATATATACATGACTAGATGTACGTGTGTATAATAAGCAAGCAAGTCAAACATTACTAGAACTGCTACTGCTGAATTTTTGGTTAGAACTAGAAGTAATGACCGAGAATAGAGTTAAAAGCTTTCCCTTTCTTGAACAAACTATTTTTTTATTCAATAACTCTCATCACACTACATATATAGAAGTAGAACCCAGCAACCAAAAGAATTGCCTGAGATTAATAAATAATAATAATAATTTAGGATATATGACACATTGCAACTCAAACAACACGCCCTGAGAGTAACAAAATAGGGAATGACAACCATTACCCCATGAGAAGGTGAGAACATAAAGCAGGCTTTCCTTGTATAATGGCCCCCAACATGTCGTAGCCAAGCTCTACTGACAATTACAGTTATATGATAGAGTTCAGTAACAGAATCTAATGTCTTCTCCAGAGATATCCGGAACATATTCCTGAGCTACTTCAGCTATAAGACTAGTGACACCGGAAAGACCGAAAAAAAACAAAAAAATAGGGTATGTGGGAAATCAAAGATTAACATATATTATAGGACTTCCGTAAAAAGAATTGTAGACAACAGCAACCTAAGCAAGAATCCCCCTTCTCGTAAGTGCCACCGAACACCAACTTGCTTTAGTTGGCAGCTGGTTTTGCAATGGCCTGCTTCATAGCCTCAGCATATGTCCTGTGTTGATAGGTGAGTGTTGATTCAAGCAAATCCCAGAGCGATGTCTTGGGGTCCCAACCTGGAAAACCCATAAACTTCTGTCATATTGTTTCTAAATCTCGAGGCTTTACGAGATAAAAGTAGATTCGAAAAGAGTCCTACCAAGTTGTTTATTGATTATGGTCATGTCAGGAATTCTCTTGTCACTATCGTCATATCCCGCACCGTAAAATTCTTGGGAGCTCACATCAACTGTAGGTTCTTCCAGAGAAGGTTCCCCACTTACTTTTGAATAAACCTGTATGGTGGAAGAACATTAATTCTCAAATCCCAAAAAAGCATAAAAAGGCAATAATTAAGCCAGTCTTTTCCCAACCAAACACACATAAAACAATCCTTCAACTCACATCAGTCATCATTTCAGCAAGCTGCCTAACTGTAACTTCATTGTTAGGGTTGCCCACATTAAAAATATGGCCATTGGCTCTAGCGGGATTTTCCTGAAAATAAAGAAAAGGATCACAGTACTCAGCCACTGTCATGTCAAACATAAATTTAAAATGAAAGAAAAAGGCAGTATATCAGAACGCACGATCATCAACATAACAGCTTCAATTGCATCCTTTATATAAACGAATGTTCTCTGGGAAACACCACCATCCACAAGCTTGAGTGGCTCATGACGCAGTAGATTCTGATACAGGAAGGACATGATTAAAACAAATATACAAAACAAAAGAGAAATACTCTAAAATATCTATATACACTAAAGATGTGAAAAAACTGATCATACATTGCTAAAGCATGCCAGAACTCTGGGAACGCCCTCACTTGGACCGTCAATGCCAGGAATGAAATCCATTCTGGGTCCAATCCAGTTAAAAGGTCTCACAATTGTGAACTCCATACCATTCTCTGCACCTTCAGCTGTAACAAGACAAGAAGTCAGAAATATTCATTACAAAATACCAATTAAGAAACAGCCAAGCCAATGGAAAAGGTAGCAAACCATAAATCAGCCTCTCAATCAACTGCTTTGCACATGCATAGGACCATCGCTGCTTCTCAATAGGGCCAAAAATGCATGGGGATTCATCTTCTTTAAGAACGAAATATTCAGGCTCCTGGAACAAAATAGCAAATAGAATGAGTCAGCTCATAGAAAGTAAGGCATAAAACAAACCACATTGACTTCAAAGTAATGTAACATATTCACATGAATCTAATATCTGCAGATAAACTTAAAGCAATAATAAGAAGAGAAAAGGGATTGTTTCTTTGAAACTTGCATTAAACTCTGAAATGTCAGTCTGACCCAACCAAAAATGTCAGGGCAACCATTAACTCACAATGTCAAAAGTGAGTTATAATTCTATCATAAGAAAAGCAGTTTTATACCTCAGTATATAGAGAGAATGGTTATTACTCCAAATAAGTTCTCAGAACAAAGAGAAACTGCCAGCCAACCTCATATAAAAACGCGCACAAACACCCACAAAAGCTACCCCTCATAAAACACACATGCCTCATAACCAACCTCATATAAACCTTAAGAAACCTGTTGACCCTGAAAAAATTAACCAACCTTGTAACTCACATAAGCAAACACACCTCATAACCAACCCCTCTATCTCTCTCTTTCATATGATAAAATTGTAACATTAACCTGAACCAATTCATGTTACTTTTTTCTTTTAAAAAAATGGCACTGAGCTATAGCTCAACTGGCACTTACTCCTCCCATAATAATGGGATGGTGAGTGAGGTCATGTGTTCTAGACCCACAGGTGGGTTGCGTGTATTAAAAAAAAAAATACTAATGTCATTCTAGAATCTTTCCACTTCCGAAATGCACTCCAACCATCTCTCTATTTTTTTTTTTTTTAAATTAAAAAAAAAAAAGTAAATTCTCTCGTCATTCAAAAACACCTAATGACAGGAATAAATAAAATTACTGAGATTTTCGTCATCTAAAACTTTCATCAACTTCTAGAAGACTAGAATTCTCAACAAATATATGCATATGGTTATAGGCTACAGAAATTATCAATTATTTTTATTTTTATTATTGAATGCTACAACTCAGTCAGCTATGTGTGACAACAACAAAAACAACCAACCAGCCACAGGCCCACATAAGGGAGGCGTGAAAAACCCATATCTAAAATAAACACACAAGAATAACTACTTTTAGATGAAAACATATAAATAAATAAACGAATAACCACGGCATTAGTAAGACTATCATCATTGAAACAAAAATATATAAAAAATAAAATAAAATTCTCTACAAACAACCCACATTGTCTGAAAACGGCTTTAAACTCATAATGTAAAGAAGATGGCTACCTAAAAGAGAGCTCTTGAAAATCAATAATTTCTATAATAAATGAATTACCCGTGCTTTTGTACAAAGATCTTCAATCTATACGGTCATTCATGGCAGTTCAAATTACTAGTATTATTTATTACACTTAAAATTAATAATCAATCATTCCTACACATATCATTTCAAATCTTGATCCACATTATACATCCAAAACATATTTACATCAAAACAGCAAATGCTGAGCCACAAACTATATGAATTACGCAACCGCCAAATTAATCACAAAAAAGGTAGCAAGAAAATCACAGATCTGAACTATACCAAGAATTGCCAACAAGTAAGAAAAGATGAAGAAAGCGAAGGATTACCTTACGAAGAGGACTGTCTTTAGGAAGAAAGCTCCCAATCGTTTTCCCGTACACCTCACAAGTAGAGAAGTGAATGAGACGCTTATTGTTCTCTGAGCAGTACTTAACCTAATCAAATCAAAAATCACAATCACACACATCACCGTCAATCAAATAACAACCAAATCTTTGTAAAGCGAACATAAAATAAATAAAAGTTCCAATCAATCAAATCAAATTCCAATTGATTCCAAATGCAACAAGAATTGAAAAAAACGCGATTTTGTTCTCAATCAATGCTTACCACTGGGAGCGCATCGATGAAATTGCTGTAAATCGTATCGAGTGGACGCGTGTTGTAGTCCGCCGGAGTACAAATCGCCGCCAGATTTATCGTCTACGACAAAAATTCAAGAACAGTTTCAAAAAAAGAACGAAGAAATTGAGAGAATCTGAAATGGTAATGTGGAGAGAGAGGAGTGGAACTAACCAGATCTGACATCTTGATGAGGCCTTCGAGGCGAGAGTCGTTCTTGATGTTGAGGCGGTGGAACTGGATGCGATCGGACCAAGGGTGAGCGCCCGCGGGCTCGAGAAGGTGCTTGATCTTGTCGCTGTAGACATCGAGACCCAAAACCTTGTGGGGCGTCTCCGCCATGAGCTTTTCGCAGAGGTGGGAGCCAATGAAACCACCAGCTCCGATCATGCATATTGTCAGAGGCTTGATTGGTTTCCCGTCCAGATCTACCCTCGCCGCCATTTTTCTCTGTTTGAAACTTTTCTTTGTTGTTTTCTTTGTCTTTTGTGCACTGAGAGAGTTGAGTTTGTGAGAGAGAGAGAGAGAGAGATTGGAATTTGGATTGGAAGGAAAGGATGTGAGGAGAAGAGAGGTGAAAGGGATATTTGAAGGGGGAAGAGAGAGCGGAAAGGGAGGGAGGATGTGTTCCTGTGAGTGGATGTGACTCCTATTCACTTCTCTCTCAGCCTAAATTAATTGGGGATTGGATTTTTTTTTTTTTTTGTACACTCTCGCGCGTGTCAATGATCTGGGTACTCGCGCTATTTCTGGCCCCGGCTCACGTGTATTATATTATATTTTATTTTACGTCTTTGTAACAAATTCTCAGTTTTTTTTTTAAGTAAATAGCAATACTTATTAGAACAAACATGAAATAATAATAATAGTGTTTTAAATTGAATTTATATACATTACATAACTAGAGTATAACTACAAAATAGCCTAACCTTTGTAGTTGGCAAGTTGTTATAGGTTCTTAATTTAAATTCATTATTAAAATTACTTTATTGCTCATTAATAAAAACAAGTAATAACCTACCACGTAAAATTTGTTATGAAAATATTGAATAATGAGATTTGATATAGATATAGATTATTTATTTTATTTATAAGGAAAATAAGTTATTTCCTTTCTCAAGTCAAATTTGTGTATGTTAAAATTTTCTATTCCTCTCTATTTAGGATTTTACATTATTTAATCAGTTAATATAGATAAAACTGTGATAAAACCTACCAAAAAAATGAATACGGAAATAATTCAATAATATTGAAGTCATTATTTCATGGATGAGTGTGAGTGTGTGTGTATAGTTACTAAAGTAAGAGTGTTTTTATTATTATTTTTTTTTGTTGAGAATTAATTAGAGCATCCGTAGCAGTTGGTGTAAAAATTATGCCATTTTGTCACACTAAATGCCTACTTTATTATTTTACCACATCATTTTACAACATCTCATTTATCAGATGTTTTATAATTCAATTGTATACATTAAAATAATATTTACTACACATTAAAATACATTATTTTGGTTTACCACATCTGTCCGTACCGTTGCAAATTTGCAACGGTATGGACACAAAATGGTATATGTGCCAAATATATGTAACATATGTAACATCTGCTAGGGAGCTATTTTTTGTGTTTGGTGTGGGATATGTGCCAAATATTTAGCATTTGGCACATATCCCACATCTACTATGGGTGCTCTTACTATAGTAAGAGCTAGTTTGACAAAGAATAGGAGAAGAAATTATTCCCTTTCATCAGTCAAATTTGTGTATGTTGAAATTTTTCGTAATAACAGGCTTTTCAATTTTTTAAAAATGTAGAAATTTTCTATTCATCTCAATTTAGAATTATGCATTATTTAATCACTTAATATAGATAAAAGTGTGATAAAACCTACCTACAAAAATGAATACTGAAATAAGTCAGTAATATTGAAGTTGTCAGTTCATAGATGAGTGTGAGTGTGTCTTTGAGGGCATAGTTACTATAGTAAGAGCTAGTTTGATAAAGAATAGGAGAAGAAATTATTCCATTTTCTTCGGTCAAATTTGCACATGTTGAATTTTTTTTCTCTTGCAATAAGAGGCTTTTCAATTTTTAGAAAATCTTGAAATTTTCTATTCATCTCAATTTAGGGTTTTGCATTATTTAATCACTGAATATAGATAAAAGTGTGAAAATGAATATTGAAATAAGTTAATAATATTGAAATCATTATTTCATGGATGAGTGTGTGTGCATCTTTTTTGAGGGTATAGTTTTTTTTTTTTTTTTTAAATAACATTTTTGAGGGTATAGTTACTATAGTAAGAGCTAGTTTGACAAAGAATGGGAGAAGAAATTATTCCATTTGCAATAAGAGGCTTTTTTATTTTTTATTTTTATTTTATAAAATGTTGAAATTTTTTGTTCATCCCAATTAAGGGTTTTACTTTATTTAATCATTGAAAAAAATATAGAAGTGTGATAAAACCTACCTAAAAAATGAATATTGAAACAAGTCAATAACATTGAAGTCATCAAGGATGAGTGTGATTGTGATTGTGACTGTGACTGTTCTTTTTTGGGATGAGTCTCGTCATGCTTCTGTCTATTTTTAATAATTAAAAATTGCAAAACCCTAAATTGAGATGAATAGAAAATTTCAACATATTTTCAAAAATGAAAAGCTCTTATTGGAATAAATGGAAAATGTAACCTTTTTTTTTTTTTGAAGAAAAAGTTTAAAAAGGCTGGTATATATAAAGAAATAAGGAAAAAAGCAGTTTGCTATGGGTTTTATTTATTTATTTTTATTTTAATTGTTATCAATATATGGTCCGTGGGTAATAGCTTTTATATATATATATATATATATAAAAAGATTATAAAATTTTTTTTTAAAGAATGGCAAAATTTAGTTAAACATATTTAGGGTCCGTTTGGATACAGCTGAAAACTGAAAACTGAAACTGAAAACTGAAAAATACTGTAGCAAAATAATTTTTAAATGTGTGAATAGTACCGTGGGACCCATTTTTAATGAAAAAGTTGCTGAAAAGTGAAATTTGTGGGTCCGTGAACAGTACATGATGTGCTCTGATTGGCTAAAAAAAGTTTGAAAAGTCAAAATTTGCGGTTACTGTTTATTGAACAGTACATGAACAGTAACCGCAAGTATGAAAAACGCGTAAAAAAAAAAAAAAAAGGAAAAACGCAAACGCGCTGATTTTCAGCGCAATCCAAACGCACTCTTAGTTAAGAGAATGACAAAATTTTGTCATTCTCTTAAGCTTTTTTTTTTTAAAAAAATTTTTGAAACCTTTTAAAAAAAATATTTAAACATATATTTAGTTACACATAATATATATATATATATATATATATATATATATATATTATTTTTGATTAAATTCAAACACATGATAAGTGGGATCCTTAATTAAGTTCTCCCGTGTGTGTGTTTTTTTTACACTTTTCTAATTTATACAACTTGGAGATATAATGGATTATCTTTTTATTATTTTTATTTTGCTGATTATTTGTTACCATCTTATGGTTGCCTATAAAATTTCTTAGAGACCCTTTTTTAACACCTCACCTCCTTATCCATGTTAAGTGTATGTCTCCATTCTAATCTTTTATCAAGAAAGTATATGCCGCCCCTCCCCCATAAAAACTTTGAAAATACACACGTTTATTTTTATAATTTACTAATTTCAAAAGGCACACATAGAGTTCTTTCCCTTATAATATAGTTGCAAGCTTTTCCTCTATTGTTTTAGTAGGAGAAAACTTGGGTGTGTATATTAAGTTATCTATTGATTACATTGTCCATTAAAATACAAACAAAAAAAATTATCTAATTGATTACACAAATGCGGACAAATGAATACATCTTCGATGTGGATGATTTAAAAAAAAGAAAAGAAAGAAAAACTGCCTCTGAGTACCCGCGTTTAAGGTTAAGAGTTTTGAGAAAATTTCAAAATAATTAGGGTAGAAACATGTACCAAAATTAATGATTTTTGAAATATGAAGTGAGTTTGAGCCCCATGTAAATAGCTTACAAATAATATTTATTAGCCTAGTTGTTATCACCTAAATACATCACTCTATATGTTTATTAATGATAAAATGTATGAAAAATTGGAAATGCTTTTATTCTATTGCTAAAAGTCTTGTAATTTAGTTGACATTTTTTATTGTTTACAGTGCATACATTCAGAGTTTAAATGGCCCTTACCCAACTACCACATCGTTAACAAAAAAATTACATCACTCTATACATAATTAATGATCATATATGAGGTTTCATGTCTTTATTCTAGCTCCATTTGTTTTTCTCCTAAAAGAGACATCTTTAAAGTGAACAAATTATATTGTCTCATGCTTCTCCACAACTAGACTTCCAATGCAAGAAAACAACAAAATAATTCACAATTCATGAAGAAAGGAATAAGGACAAATGTAAAATTTTATTAATCATAACTATTAAAAACATGTATGGAAAAATGAATAAAGGCATAAGAATTCTCTTTTAACCTTATTCCATGATTTGGCCCACAAACAATCTTGCTGCGGATGATGCTTGATGAATCATTCCCAATCGAAACAACATATCATCACCTCCATTATTTTAAAAGTTTGACGAAACATATTTATTACAGTTATTCACAGTCGGCATGTACAGAGACTTTTGAAATCTTTTTATTTTTATTTTTTATACAAGATATAAATTTTACTATAACTTAATCTAAGTGTATATATGTGTGAAACTCATTCTTGAAAACTTGTATTCCGGCCCTTGCCCCCTCACACCCTACACGGCTACACCCCACAAACACTTATACTTGTGGAGTGATTATCGCACCAAGAGTGATTATCACACCAAAGGTGTGCGGTGGTCTTTTGAAATCTTAAAAGCTCTAAAACCTTTGAACTATAAAACCAAAAAAAAAAAAAAAAAACTTTTAATACAGAGGATGCTTAAAAAAAAACCATTTTGGAAGAAAACCAAGAGCGGGTTTCAATGTCCCAGCCTATTATTTTCTTCCAAATTGGTTCCCTTCTCTTTTTTGAAACTGAAAATGAAAGATTAAAAACAAAAGAGATGCCTTTTTTGGTGGTAAATGATGGGAAATTGTATAATATGACAATGCAATGAATTGTAAATGGTAATGCAAACTATCATTTGGACGTACAATATTTTAAGAAACCAAGGATCTAGTTATCTTGGGTTACTGTGCAAAACTATCAGACAATATTTTGTTGCTGGATCTTCTATCCCATGAAATGTGGAAATGTTTAGGATATACTTCTTTATCAAAATAACACCACACCAGATATAAGAGATTCATGTGCATGTATAGAAAATGAATGGAAGTCAGAAGCAAAATTCTACCGTGAAAATTAAAACTCCTGCCGGCCAACATCATGAAAGGAAAATTCTACTATTATTAATGGAAAAAAAAATGTAAACTAATAAGTGCAAAGAATGCTAAAAATACAAAATAGACTAGTGAAAAATAAGTCTAAATCTACCATGAAAATTCTAAAGCATCAATGAATAGAAAAATTAGCCCATTTTTATCACACATGTGATCCATCTGCACTCAATCAATCAAAGGCGATGTAAAAAATCAAAAAAATGCAACAGCAAAAAAAATGTGAGGCCACCTTTCTTGACAGTTGACACACATTCATGCCCACGTACTCATGCATTGCTCTATTTGTGACTCAAAAAGTCAAAAGCAAAACATGCTTAGCAATGGCTAGTACAACAGCGTGTTGTTGTGGTACATTGCTCCATTTTATGACTCAAAAAGTCAAAAGTATAACATGTTCTAGCAACGGCTAGTACCGTAGCATGTTGTAGTGGGCGGGTTTTGGAGTTGGCTAGCTTGTATTTGTTGGGAAGGTGATGAAGTGGAAGAAGATAAGTGAGGAGGCGGTTTTGGTTTACTTTGAGGATAGAAAGAGATATCAATTTTAAGGAAAATTTACATTTTACCATCCTAAACTATATCCATAATTACATTTTGCGTCCTAAATTTTTTGAAGGAATGTTTTGCACCTTAAAATATGATCATTGTTATACTTTGTATATCGACATTAAGTTTGCTATTAAATTAGACGGAAAAAATGTGGCATCACACATGAAGACCTAATTGCCTCTATTCTTAATCCTTTAAAACAAAAGATAAATTACATTTTACCACCCTAAATTATACTCATGATTACTGTAAGGGCAGGATTTTGAGCCCAAGCCCAAATGTCTGGTATCTTGGTCTAATAAGCCCAATACAATGAATTTTGTAGAGTATGGGTCAAAGAACTAGGTCTAGATAAGTTAAACAACGGCTAGCATGGAGTTAAAGATCAATCAAACACTAATAAAAATCATTATTGTAAAGAAAATACGTTTGGTCTGAAGAGACTAGAATTTCCCATATATAGATCACAATATTATGGTCGTTTAGTATGCTACAGTATTCTCTCCCACTCCTTTCTTTTTTCTGCCCCCTCTTCATGGGGGCTTTTCCACATTATATTGGCTCTTCCTGATCATCTGGACCTTACACTTGTTGATCACCTGGATCCCCACTTGAGTACCCATCCCATTAGACACCCCTTTCAGTTCTCTGTGAGTTGCGGCAGCCAAGGCAGCACAGTTTAGGGGTCTTCTCCACATTAATGCGGCCAAAAAAGTAGCTGCAGTACATTTAATGTGGTGGTGGCAGTTTTTCCTTAGATATTTTGAGTTTTCTTCCCTCTCACGTGTTCAGGGGGCGTACTTCAACGGCTTGAGTATACACTTGGTCTGCGTTTGCCGTGTCCAAGGAGGAGTTCCTCCTTGGACATTCTTCCCATTGTCTCCCACTGATGAGACTTGTTACGTAGATCATTCAAGTCGTGTTTTTCTCCTCGGACTTGTTAGCGTCCTCGGACAAGGCCCAAGGCCCAATACATTATTTTGGACCCTAGCTTCCACAATTACAGTTTGCATCATAAATTTTAAATTTAATTTCATCCAAGTCAATAACAACCTTAACGGCGGAGTACAAATTATGACAAATGTCATAGTTTAGGTTGCAAACTTTAATATGGTGAATAGTTTAGAGTGGTGAAATATAATTTTCCCAAATTTTAAAATGTAAACACCACTTAAAGAAAGAAAAAAAGTTTAATTTAAGAGTTTGGGAAAGGTTTTTTTTTTTTTTTTTTTTTTTTTTTTTTTTTTTTTTTTTTGTGGGAGTTCAAATAGCTAGTAACTTATAGAAACAGATTTATAGAGTTATCTTAAATTTAGAGGATTTAAATTTGTAATTTGTCCTTTTTTGACCCTATGATCTTAAACTTTTGCAAGATGTCATTTTTTTTAAGTATGAGGGTATTTTAGAACTCAAGAAAAGTCTAATCTAAAGAAAGAAATTCTATCATAAGTAGTATAGATAGTATTAGTAATTTATTATTATTGTATGGATTAGTGTTTTTATTTGACGATAAGAACAATCATCATAGAGTGAAGCTCATATGTTAAAATTCTATTATAATTGTCCTAAGAGTATTCATTAACTATTCATTTGGAAAAATTTTTATAAAAAATTGAAAAAACTATCAAATTAATTAATTATTTTTTTCATTTTTACATAAAAAATTATCTAAAATGGTTTACTAATGTGTGTCTTTATATTTATATTTAAAAAAAATTGAAATTTCCCTTTTGAGTAAGTAGCATAATGGGATTTCACAAAAAGTCTACGTACACGGTACACAGCACTAATATTATTATAGTATAGTAAACAATAAAAATAGTAATATCTTTTTGAGCAAAATAAAAATAGTAATATCTTGTCATGTTATCAGTACTGCAAATAAATTAATCGCGATAAAGCTAGGAAGTTTCCGTAGATAGCTGCGCGTAATGTTGCTCTGATCAACGACGTCAACTAGTAGGGAAAGTCCTGACTCATGACGTTTTTTCTTTTTCTCAGATCGCGATTGTCCAATCGAGACATGTGACTCGCCTTGTTCCAATGAGCTGTATATATTCATGCTCACGTGGGTCATATTTCTCTGTTTGTGCTTTGAGGCTTGCCACTGCTAATTGGGTCTGTGATTATTACTGCACGCGCTTTTCAAAGGAATCCTATATCTCTTTTGCCTGAAGCAACCAAACTTATCTTTATCAGCTTTCTATTTTGTTATCTTTAATAGTTTAATTTGTTGTTTTTACCACTTTGGATAAGATTACTGTAAGAGCATCAACCACGTGCTATTCATGATAATCTGTTTTTATACAGGCAAATGTTAACGAGCACCGTGCATATTTTTATCAGCTTTCTATTTTGTTATCTTTAATAGTTTAATTTGTTGTTTTTATTTACCACTTTGGATAAGATTACTGTAAGAGCATCAACCACGTGCTATTCATGATGAATCTGTTTTTATCCAAGCAAATGTTAATGAGTACTGTGCATATCTCTATCAACTTTCTATTTTGTTATCTTTAATAGTTTAATTTGTTGTTTTTATTTACCACTTTGGATAAGATTATTGTAAGAGCATCAACCCGGTGCTATTCATGATGAATCTGTTTTTTTCTAGGCAAATATTAACGAACACCGTGCTGTGCTTGTTTAAGGTTAAAATAATATGAGTTTTATTTAATAAAAAAATTGTATAAAGTTGATCTTAAAGTTTATAAAACGGGCAAAATACTAACATAAAATTGAATGACGGACACAAATTTTGATCTAAAGTGGTGTGTTAACGGGCAACTTATGGTGCTCAACTTGAGTCTCTCTACATCCAAAACTTAAAAAATAAAATTGAGTCTCTCTAATTAAACCAAAAGTTAGGCTAGAATTTGTGATAAACGACTAAATATGATCCAAAATTTAATAGCATGCATATAAATTTTGACAGCTAAATTGTTTGGTTGATTTGAGACTTGATTTGTCCGTGCATGAATTAGAATGAGATTTCGCTCTCTCTAAAAAAAAAAGTAGGACTTATGTTTCTTTCTATATAATTGTTAGTGTGTTATTATTATTATTTTGATAAAGAGAGAGACTAGTGTATCAAGAAATTAATATACAGAACAAGTATAAACGATTAAATATAACATTCATGTGTTTTTTCCCCTTTGAAGAGAGGATGGGGCTTACTACTCCCTATTTTAATTTTATCTCTCCTCGCCTCGTTGTCCATTCATTTTCTTTTTCATCTCTATCTTATCAGTGACAAAGCCAACTAATTGAGGTTGAGAAAATGCCGAATGGGCTTTCCCAACTGAGAAGAAGTGACGGGTGGGGTTGGAGCACCTATGGTCTCACCTCGTCTTGTCACCTTTCTTAAAGCACGAAAAATCTATGTGAAATAGGATGAAACAGGAGAAGCTGGGCCATTTTGCTATATTCCTACTATTTTCCTTTTTTCTGGAACTAACTATATTTCTACTAAGTTACTAATTGTTCATTCACATCGAATCTCTCATATTTTAAATCAAATAAGCTACGTTGGCCCCAAGCAATCTTATGAGAGGGACTGCATCAGTAGCAAACAAATGCATCCTATGTATATATATTATCCTTTTCATTTTGTAATATATATCCATTTTGGCACTTGGCACACATTGAAAATATAACAATGAGAATGCAAATTTTACAAACAGTGCAATTCTAAGATTTACCCTTATTAGTTCTAAAGATTCTTAAGGCTTTGAACTCGATTGATTAAATTTTCCCCTTAGGCAATTGATTTATTTTATTCTCATATATATATATATATATATATATTAATATCCAAAGTTTAGAAAAAATTCAATTATATTTTAATTGGATTCTCAATTTTGCACCACTTGTCCTATTTAATTTTTAATTTTGTGCTAAGTGAATTATTTAGGGTAAAAATCAAAGAGTCCAAATCCAATTAGATTCTAAATTGGATTTCAATTAAAGTCCAATTTTTTGTCACGTGTCCATCTAAGTTTTTAATTTTTGTGACAAGTAAATTATTAGATACAAAAATCGAAGAGTCTAAAATCAATTATATATATATATATATATATAATGAGAAACCATTACATATTTTAAAAATATATGGTTTAAAAAAAGTGTAAGCTAATACTCCGTATAATTTGAACCGAATAATTATGATTATTTTTAATTGTATTTGTATATATGCACGGGGCTATACACTAGTATTTATAATGGGTGATTTTTTATGATACAAATTAATTTTTTATTACTTATTGAGAAATTAAATATGTATAATGTATACATAATAATGTCTTCTTAACAGATTTTAATTATATTTTTGAAAATATATATTTTCTTATTTTTTTTCTCAAGAAAATATAGTAAATTTAAAAATAACAAATTGAGTGAGGGCTCTATTTTACGTGTAAGGAGGAGCCTATGTCGAGTGACCAGTGTCACTGAATATGTTACGATAGGGACACATATCCACCCTTAAATAAGTGTTTTTATTCTAACGTATTCAATGACCACTAGCCAGACACAAGCTAAACCCTTAAGTTCAAGATTTTTCACGTACGAAGAAAAACAGTGGGGGTACTGTGAGCCTGTGACCCACACCAAATTACTGCATATAGCAATACCAAGGACCACCGACAAAAAATCTATCAAGCAAGCACCACGCAAATAATTCAGCGCGTGAGGAACATACTCAAATTCCGAAGCGTGGTTGAGATGCTATGTACGAATTCTTTTCTAGCACAATTAAGTGAGGTACCGACAAAATTATCCTCAATTAATTGACTAAGCTAGTCAAGTAATAGCTGTCTTGTACAGAGTCTACAGTGTGAATTTGATGATTTTACGCGGAGTTTTGATTGGGCGGCGGTTGCTTGAACCAAGCTGGTTTTTTGCTTTGTTGTTTCTGTTAATGATGTAAAATATTAAAAAAAAAATACTAAAAAATATCTCAACCAAAGTATCCATAAAAAATTAAATTAAATTAAAGTATCATAATTATGGATGAGATACGGTAAAAGATAGAGAAAATATCAACCAATATATACTTTTTAATTTTTTTATTCAAATATATACTTTTTAATCTATTCATGAAAGTATTTGCTTTTTTATTGTTATTATTTTTTTCCTTCTCTCTGTCAATTTGTTCAAAGATATATTTTAGTCAAATTCAGTTTGTTGCAATCTTTTTTAAACTAAAGCAATGATAAAATTTTGTTACCACGATTTAATAACTTAATTAATCATTAATACTTAGTACTTACATTATCTATTCATTATTAATGGTTTCATTGATGTATTGCGATATTTTTCGAAAGTGTACATTTTTTATTTTGGCTCCAAATTGCTTTTTAAGCAATAAATTGATGAAGTATGTTCCAGTTAGCTCAATCGATAAAATCTTTTGTTCTCGAGTAAGATGTTTGAAATTTGAATCAAAAGTCCGTTGCAGCTATTTTACTTGATTGGATAGAATATTACAAATTAGACTCAACCTTATTATTATTTAAATTTATTTTATTTTATTTTTACAATTTTCAACCTAAAGACAAAGGGAGAGAGAAGCCAAGAAACTTGTAACTCAGTGACATTCCTTGGTTTCCTTTATAAAGAGAATTAGGATTTAAATTCCCCTCCAGGCCGGCTGAATAATAGATGCAATCGGCTGTAGCCCTCAAATAAAAAAAGGCCCCCACTTGTTAAAAAAAAAAATTATATATATAATATTTATCTATATATTTTAATTACAAATTTTTATAAGTATTTTTATTGATCAATAAAATGCATTAAAAATGTCACATTGTATCCTAAAGAACACTGCACAACAACAGTACACACAACTTGATAGGAGAAGATTGCACAGTACTATGGGCACTGTACAATCTTGTCCACAAGCCACAGCACGCCTTAAGCTAAGCCCATAGTTTACAGTTTACACTACTGACTTCACAGCTAGCCCCCACATGGCCCCGTATTCATTAATAAGTTATCACATCTTATTATTATTATTTTTAATGCAAACTCTTACTTTATCAATTATTATAAATTATCATACTAGTTAATAATTTGATGTATATTATATCAACTCATTTGTATTATGGTGATATTAATTTATTGAACCATATAATAAATTAATTTTTATTTGTGCAAGTTTAGACTTTAAATTTTTTTTTTTTTAAAAATCACTTAAAATTTTCGCCTAAGACCCCCAAAATTGTTGAGTTGGCCCTATTCCCCTCCTAACTCGTTGTAATAATAAATAAATAAATTACAAAGATAAATATAACTTGTTAGGACGTAGCTTGTAATATTTAAAGCATGAAATATATTTGTGTGATGATACTAACAATATTTGCCTTTTTTTTTTTTTTAATTTATAATGATATGTAATTTGACTATTTAAATCAAGTTCCCATAAAAAAAATTCTTGAAAACTCTTTTGGCCAAGTTACAATTTGATCCCTGTACATTTGTTATACATTAGTAAAAGTACGCTACAAACTTTGTCATAGCTAACGGCTATAATTCCTATTAAAAAATTAATATGACTATATATTTTAAAATTTTAACCATTGGATTGTATATTTTTTATATTCTTAACATGCATGTCAAATGGATATTATTTACTATTTGATCTATAAAATTATGACTATACATTAGTCTTTTGGAAATTTTGCAGGCATGTGGGATATTAGAAGAAAATGTTATCTAATGGTAGATTTGTCAAAATTCATATCCGATAAAAATTTATTGAGTAAAATTGTATCCATTAGCTACAACTAAATTTGTAGCCAACTTTATCCAAAATTCTATTACCAAAAATTTCAATAAATTTAATATTTATTTTGATCAATCTATCAATGCTTATATAGTAAAACTTACACTAATATAATTATTGTGCCATTTGGCTTAACATATGTAGGTATTATGATAGACAATTTAACCAAGGTGAAATTTTATTAAAATATTTCAAGTGATTCACTAATTATTAAGAATATTTGTAAAATATATTTTATTTTATAAGAAATTTTTAATTGATTGAATTCGAGATCATAGAAAATATTATATAATTTATCGGATTAAAAATATTAAAATATCACTTATCATATCAAACATGGACTAATACATTGGAACATGGCAAGATTTTGGTCTTGTTGGGCTATTCCTAAATTAGGCAACATCTTAGGGATATTTAGAAGGCCTTAAGCCCAGTCGTAACATTTTCTTTAGGCCCAAGCCCAACAAGTGGGGGCCCCTTTTCGTTTGATGGCCTCGTACCTATTTATTAGCTATTACATTATATTGCCACTGGGTTTCATATTTGTGAGTTTTTTTTTTTTTTTGCTGAAGGTTTCATATTTGTGAGTTAATATCACATATTGTGAGATAGAGATCTTATTAGAAGCTAAGGCCGAATTAGGGGTCGTTATATTTATTTTCTATTTTTCATTTTAGCTTAAATTATTAATTAATCCTCTAATTTTGGGCAATATTTAATTTGATCAATAAACTATTAATATTATCCAAGTAGTCCCTCAACCTTCAAAATCAATATTATTTTCTGGTATTTTTTTAGTCGATGTACGTGTTGTTTTTAAGGGTAAATGGCAAATTACCTGTTTGGCCAAAGTTTCAGTTTACCCCTTGACTTTTCAATCATTTCACTTCACCTTCCTGACTTCCGATGAAATGAAGTAAAATAAAAATGATAATTCCATCTCATTTGGCAAAAAGTAAAATGTGAGAGGTGTGTGTAAGGCACATGAGAGAGATGTGGACTACACTATTGTGCGAAGATCTTTACCTTGTCATATTGTAAGTAATTCATAGCATAATCAATGGATTTATTTGAGAGTATTTAAAGTAATTAAAGGTGGTTGGATGCCTTCTGTCAAGCTTCAAATTGCGAAGATCTCAACCTTGTCATATTTTAAGTAATTCAAAGCATAATCAATGGATTTATTTGAGAGAATTTAAAGTGATTAAAGGTGGTTGGATGCCTTTGTCAAGCTTCAAATTGATTGATTATGAGTCACTATTGTGCGAAGATCTCAACCTTGTCATATTGTAAGTAATTCATAGCATAAACAATGGATTTATTTGAGAGTATTTAAAGTGATTAAAGGTGGTTGGATGCCTTCTGTCAAGCTTCAAATTGATTGATTATGAGTTATGATGGATGATTTGACTTTGTATTTAAAGGGATGTGGTTCAGTATTACCCCAGTTAAGAGAATTTTTTATGCTTGAAGGAGGAAATGCAAGTAACAACGAACTATGGAAAGCAAATAATTTAAATTCTAAGAAGTTTCCCAGTATTGGGACTAACTTTTAAGTAAAATAAGATGCCATTGGATTCCAAGCACTTAAGTTATTCAAATTCACACTAAGTCCAATTGCAAATTGAGCAGTTTGAAGCATAATCAATCTAAACAGTTAATATATCAAAGGTTAAAAAGTGTACGATAGTGAACATATCATAGCCTAAGTAAGCATTCTAATTTCTGAACATCAAACCAGATCGAAGATAAGGCATTATAGATCAAACAAAACTAACAACTATGAACTAAATCAAACTAAATTAAATTCGTTTAAACAAGATTAAACAGAGTAAAAAGATTACAAGGAAATGAAACACTTACAACCATGAGTACCTTTTAAACCTATAAGCTATGAGAGAATCTCTTAGGGAACCAAATATTACATGAGAATGATATTATCTATGTATAAGCAACTTTATTAGTGGAAGAGTGGTGTTATTCTTTTGAAATTGAGTATTATTTTTAAACTTGAGACTTGACAGTTATTGTAAGGACCGGATTTGGATTGGATCCAATATAGGATTGGGTTTTAGCCCAATAAGTCCAAACAATAAATTTGTAGAGCGTGGGTGAAAGAACTAGTTCTATTCGATGATGAAAACAATAACAGTTAGTTATTTAAGAGAATCAAACACAAGTAAGGTAAGAAAATCTGTCATTGTCACAGTCTGAGGAGCTATATTATAATGTCAAGTTTGTATCATCAAGGTTACAAGAGTTCAAAGGATTACTACAAAAAACTTCTTGGTTTTTTCGATCCCCTTTCTTTAGGCCACATTTCCATGCTATATACTACAACTTTGGTATCGTCCCTACCATACACGTGTAGGTTAGACTTTAGGAACTCCCTCTTGTCCCATTCAACACCTCCCAAAACCTTCAACTAGCAGCTGTAAGGCTGCTTAACCACTGTTCAGGTATCACCTCTACATTAATGCTGCCAGAGAGTTAGTTGGGATGCATTTAATGTGGAGGTAGCAGTTTTTGAAGATATTTGTTGCCTCCCTTTACTCCTCCCTTATCCAATGTCCGACTTCTAATCGTGATGTAACCTTGAAGGATGTTTAGGATGATAAGACATTCTTATTGACCTCGGATCACTGTTTTCGATATGACTTTTCTTCTCGAACATATTTTGGACCATCATATACAATCCTTATTTTTTCTTCTTATACCATTCCCATAATAACCTTATTTGACCACCCTCGGATTAGTTAATATCCTCAGATTAGGCCATAGGCCCAATTCGTACAATTTTAATAGTACCTTCTGGCTAACTGGCCCCTACAGTTATAAATAGTTATTTTTTACACGTGTTTGTAGACATCGTATTTTGTACCCTTACAACTCAGGCCCCCGTTCTCCAATGATGCTGAAATTCTAGGGCCTAATGTTGGTTTAAGGCCTAGTCAAATTACAAATTAACTTGAGAGGTGTTAAAATGGAAAATATAACTTTTTATGAGCAAATAAATCCATTTTTGAAAAATAAAAGGCCAAGGAAACTCTCGGCTTGTGTACGCAGGCAAGGACCTGCACATGCAAGTCTGATGCATGCGTACGCAAGCACGGACCTACGCATGTAGCTAGGGTTTTAGATAGGGGTGTCCACGGGTCGGTCCGGGTTGGGTTTGTGCCCAACCTGGAACTGACCCAATGACATCGAGTTTCCGGCAAGAAAACCTACCGCCGATCGCAAACACCAACAAGTCAGGTCAGATCGGAGTTGTTTGATCGGTGGTTGGATTGGTCGAAGCCGACGATGATGCTGTCGGAGATTCCATTTTGACAGCAATTGTATTTTTCACCGGATCTTCACCGGATTTGTGCAAAAATCACCAGATCTAAGCAAAAAAAATCAAATCGTCACCTGATTTTTGCAAAACTACGAGATCTGAGCAAAAATACACCAAATCGTCGTCGGATTTGAGCAATACCATCGGAGTTTCGTCGGATTTGAGCAAAACCCATCATATTTTCAACGGATCTGAGCCTTATTTGAGCAAAATCCATTAGATTGTAGTTGGATCTGAGCGTAAACAACGAGATCTCGCCAAATTCGGTGGAGATTTCCTGGATCTAGCTGAAATCTCGCTGGATCTAAAAAATCTCGTCGGAAAATGCTATAGAGCTTGGTCGATTCGGGTTTCTTCGGGTTTTGGGGAGAAGATCCGAGACTGAACCTCCCAGATCAGATTCTGGAGAAGAAAACCCGCTACTGACCGCCGGAGTAGTTGGGTCGACCGGCAGTCGATTTGGGTCCGGTCGAATTTACCGGGTGGGTCGGGCCACCGGTTGAGTTGGACACCCCTAGTTTCAGAAACCTATGAAAGACAAGTTTTTTGCATTAAAGACTGAGGTTTGGAATGCATCTCACATTGTCTGGAGCCGTTCCAAACCTTCATTTTTCAATTATATAAAGCCTTATATGGTATATTTCAAAAATATAGAGAAAATCCTAAGGGAAAACCTAAGATTCACTAGAAATAGTGAATCAAAGATGGAGTTTTTCATAAAACATCCTCAAGTCAATTTTATTTTGATTGGAACCTTTTCTAGTCTTGATTCTCGAGTTTTGAAGTTTACTAATTATTTTTGTTTGGTTGTGAATATATTGACTGAGGGGAACAGTCAAAATCAAGCTTGAAAAGTTTCTTGTTTGAGGTATTGAGTTTCAAACTCTTTTCTTGCATTTCTGCTTTAATCTTATTTTTAATCTAGTTTCCTTACATTGTTTATATTTAGATATGTTTGTTTAGCTTAGTTTTAGTTAGTCTTTATGTTTTAAAGCATGTTAGGTTGTTAGTTTCTTCGTTTTAAGTTTTTGCTCTATTTTTCTGTTTTTTGTTATGGGTTAGGGTTCCTGAGCAAGTTTGCGTACGCATGCTTTCTGCATGCACATGCAAGCTTGAAGTATGTGTACGCATACAACTAGCCTACGTACATAGGTCTATGTATGCGCACGCATACTCGTGCCCAGAAACCCTAATTTAGGTTTTCTTATTTTGTTTCTATTACACCATATGTCTTTGTTTGGTTCCTTTTGATGCTTTTAAAGTCTCTATTCCTCTGTTTGAATTGTTTGTTTTCCTTTAACATGCTAGATTAGAGTTTTATTTTATTTTCTTGCTTTGATGCCATGAACATGCATTCATATGTCCTTTCATGATGCATAGGTGCTGAGATGCAATAAGGTAAGGGAGGTAAGTCATGCATTCACATGAACATGCGTTGGGTATATGTTTGATGATGAGTATGAAAATGTTTGCTTGGATGATTTGTTCTTGATGCAATCACATGTTTATTTGGATTTTGGCCATGTTTGTGTTTCTGCCTTGCATACTTGCTAATTGCTACCATGATTTGTTGTTGCCTTGGAATAGACGCCATGATAGACATATGCTAGATTTGGTTTATAAGCATGATAGATGAATGTTAGGTTTTGGGATGTTTGATGCCATGTTAATTGTTAGATGCATGTTAGTGTGTGTGTGTGTGAGTATAGAATACAATGTTGAACATTCCTTTAATGAGATTAAGACGTAAGACACAATGAATGGAAGGTGACCCATGGGTCAGACGGTTTTGGGTGCCTAACACCTTCTCAAAATCATACCTAAACTCTGAACCCATACTCTAGTAGTAAGATCAGTCCTTCCACGTAAGGATGCTATATTCATGGTTCTTAGACCATAAAACTAGGTGGCAACTCCTTGTTTCTCCACCTCGGTCCACTCGATCGAGGCGTACTCCCCAAACCACGAGTTGCGCCCACAATGTTTCTTTCTCATTGGGCTTGAACAACACTTGTCGTGTTATTGGATGATGCTTTGTAAATTCTTAAAACTACTTTGATACCACTTATCTCTATTGTGCACACTTTTACATGGATTGATAATTGTCATATTTGCTCACACGTCACTTTTTATGTTCCCGTGATTTTGCAAGTATAAAGTGCCTATTGTGCCACTTCTCATGTTATTAGCAATTCATGAATTTTTGAATTAGTACTAACAAGATTAAACCAATAATTTTTAAATAATCAAAATCAAAATCTACAAAGTTCAATTCCATTTTCAGGTAGTAAACCAAAAGAGCAAAAAGCACAATCTCAAAATCTACCAATCCTTCAATACACATAAGAAAAAAGGAAACATGAAATACTAATAAATAACTAAAAACATCATTTTTATTATATAGCACTTTGATGTACCTAAAATTATGAATTAATCTCACAAATAATAACTATATTTGTTCATCAAAGTAATGATAATGAAAATAGTAATACCAAATTCAACTAGCACAAGTACATAACACTAAATTTACAAAATTCAAGGACAAACCAGAGAAAATTAAATAGGCAGATCACAGATGAACCAAGGTGTTACAAAATGAAATTGAAAGCAAAAATTCTCACATAGTTAGGCAACAATCTTAATAATTTATATGCTGTCCATTTATAAGCTATACTGATTCCTTCATCACATTCACAACTAAACACCTTACACTTGTTAGTTGAAGCACTAGTCCTGACTATGTGTTCTTTTAAAATGTAACAATCATGACACTTCAATAAGATTTTGCTTCACAATGACATTTATAGTTTCATCACCTAATTGGGGATAGTCTGCAGCATATATAGCTTAGCTGCATAAGAATACAATTTTTTCCCCCAAGGAAAGAGAAGGAAGAAGTTATAGGATTTTGTTTCTGTTTTTGTTTTTGTTTTTGTTTTTGTCTTTTTTTTTTTTGGGTAGAATGATGTAGGAATCTGATGCAAGCAAATTAGTCTGGCCTGCTCAGCACTACTTTCTATTACTTTGTTCACAATGAACTTAAACTAATGCAAAAATACGATCTAGAAGCCGTCTTTTGTTAAAGCAAAGCTAGATGGACAACATATTTTGGCCTTTTTCCATGGGCTCTCACCTATAAATTAGACTCTATGGTGTTCTAATGTCACAATCATAAGAAAGTTCTTACTTAGGAGAAAAAGAGTGAGAGAGCAATGACCAAACGTAGCAACACTTTTCACAAATTGATTCTGGTGATCTCTCTCCTTCTCATCATCTCCATCACCGAGTGTATACAACTCGGCAGTGAGTTCTAATATTACATTTTCTCTTACAATCAATATCAATTTCAAGTTACTAATTACTAATTTTCTTTTATATGTATATTGACTGTCTTTATGTGTGGTGCAGTTAGGTTCGAAGAGGGTCAATCTAATAGTCCAGCATGCAAATCGGTCTATGGTGCAGAAGATGGTGATACTTGTCTTGGCATTGTCAAAAAGTTCAGTCTCAATGCTAACTTCTTCAGTGCTATCAATCCTAATCTCAATTGCAACACCATCTTTGTCGGTCAATGGCTTTGCATTGATGGAACAATGAATTAAGTTACCGTAAAGTTCATGGCAAACAGTGGAAAATAGAAGTGTCAAATAAAGAGAATGAAATTTGATTTTCTCAATTGTTCCTTTTTCCATGGGCTCTCACCTATAAATTAGACTATATGGTGTTCTAATGTCACAACCCAAAGATAAGAAAGTTCTTACTAAGGAGAAAAAGAGTGAGAGAGCAATGACCAAACGTAGCAACACTTTTCACAAATTGATTCTGGTGATCTCTCTCCTTCTCATCATCTCCATCACCGAGTGTATACAACTCGGCAGTGAGTTCTAATATTACATTTCCTCTTAGAATCAATATCAATTTCAAGTTACTAATTACTAATTTTCTTTTTCATGTATATTGACTATCTTTATGTGTGGTGCAGTTAGATTCGAAGAGGGTCAATCTAATAGTCCAGCATGCAAATCGGTCTATGGCGCAGGAGATGGCGATACTTGTCTTGGCATTGTCAAAAAGGTCGATCTCAATGCTGACTTCTTCAGTGCTATCAATCCTAATCTCAATTGCAACACCATCTTTTTCGGTCAATGGCTTTGCATTGATGGAACAATGAATTAAGTTACCGTAAAGTTCATGGCAAACAGTGGAAAATAGAAGTGTCAAATAAAGAGAATGAAATTTGATTTTCTCAACTGTTCCTTTATATATATGTTGTTACTCACTTATTTGTCATTTCAATAAAGTGTCTTAGCAAAAATTATTCATCTGGTGGTCAAAGTTTATTACAACATAATCAATACATTTTTTTAAGAGTTTTTTTTTTAATAGAATTTCAACCTATGCTCTATGATGATTGTTCGTAACAACAAAAAAATTACCATTTGAGCTAATTGGAATCTATATAAGAGTGTTTTAATTTTAACATGTTTAAAGTGATTATAAGTGGTTTGATGCCTTTTATCAAACTTCAAATTGATTGATTATAGGCTAGGATGAATTATTTAACTTCGTGTTTAGAGGGATGTTCGGTATTGCTTCAATTAAGAAGGCTTTTTATGCTTGAAGGATGAAATGCAAGTAACTAAGATTTACGTGAAGCAAGTAAATTAAATTCTAAGTTTCCAAGTATTGGACTAAGTTTCTAAGTAAGATCAGATACCATTGGATTTGAAGCATGAATACCTTTTAAAATCCTATGAACTACGAGAAAATCTTGTAAAAAAATTAAATATTACATGAGAATGATATAATAGTCTTTGTATAAGCAAGTTTGAAAGGGGAAAGTGATGTTATCATCTTGAAAAGGAGTCTTTTATTTATACTAGAGGCTAAATAGTTACTGAAAATTGCTCCTTACAAGTGTTTTTCTCCCCTTAAGGTTCAATGATTATTTATAGTTGGTCTTTTCATGTGTCCCTTTCTTCTTGGACTTGAACAACACTTGTTGCATTGTTGAGTGGTGTTTCGTAAATCATTAAAACTGCTTTGATACTACTTGTCTCTATTGCACACACTTTAACATAGGTTAGTAACTATTAAATTTGCTCTCACGTCATTTTTTACATTCTCATGCTTTTACAAGTGAAATTTTCCTATTGTGCTAGTAGTACTGTTCTTGGAAATTCATGAATTTTTGAATTAATACCAACAAGATTAAACCAATAATGTATTATATAATCAAAATCAAAATCTACAAAAATCAATTCCATTTTCAAGTAGTTGAGCTTTATACCAACAAGATTAGCCCTAGTTTTATTTTAGGCAGTTGTTGGTTCATGAAAGTTAGGATGGTTCAACGGATTGCAATTGAAAAAAATGTTTTTGCTAATGACTCTGCAATTTTTTACATGTCCTAGTTGTAATAATTGCAGCCTCGATACTTAAAATTGGTGCTCTGCTATGTTTTGAAACCATCCTTATTCTTTCTTTAAGTTGAATAGAAGAATGATATTTAGAAATTTGTTGAATTGGAACAAATAGTTTAGCTATATTAAGTCTTTGGCAAAAATGAGAATTTCTCTTGATAGTTTGATGTTTCTGCTGATGACTCTGCAATTATCACTATCTGCCTTCCAAGACTTCATCTTTGGATAAGAACCATTATAGTAATCATAGTAAAGAGAATAAATTCTCCTTTCAACAAATTCTTGCCTTAGTTGCAGCAAATGAGCACTTTGGTTAGGGAGGTAATGATGTTGAGAGGAAGTATTAGAGGCAGTTTGAGAAAGAGAAATGAAGAACAAACAAGAGGCAAGGAATAAAGGCAGGTATTGATGATTCATTTTCCCCATACTGAACATCTTTACAATAGAGGAAGTAAATGGAGAATTGGGTGGCAAGTGTAACATTTTGTGTTTGGCGTTGGAAATATGCTTTGATATCTCTAGCTTAATACTTTGTGTTCCCAAACTGTTATGATTGTATGTAGTTCCAAAAGAAATGCCTTGGCCTCTATTATAACTGGATCTTCCCTTGCCTTTGTTGGTGTCTGCATGAAGCTCTTGAGTAAAAGAGTTAACCTTTGCCTTTTGTACTGTTGATATTGCTGCCATAGCCATAAAATACTTCGAAGAGAAGTCATTTGATGAGCATCTTTTGCCAACAAGCACCACAATGAAAACATCAATTAGCAGACCTGCTTTTAAATAATGACATCATAAATAATGTGGTCATGTTAATCAGTAATTTTAAGGGTATATATTATTGATTATAATGTTTTTTCAATCCAGTAAGAATTTCTTTGTCTTAACCCTATTGGATATATGTGCCCTTTAAAATAAAATTAATAAATACATAGAAGCAAATTTAAATCACATGCAAGATAGTGAACAATTGAAATTAGAAAGCATAAATATTTAGACTTGGTGCTTGACTTAAGTTAGGAGATATTCATAGTTTGGTAGGTTTATTTATTTATTTTTGAGAAAGGGTAGGTTGTTTATAAATCAGAATGAAATAGCATCCTAGAAGCATTTTAGAAAATGGTCCTGGCAAGAGAAAAAGTAAAAGCTAAAGCAACAAATTTTTTAAAAATAATAATAATAAAAGATGATTCAAGAGTATACTTTGTATATACTATAGAGTTCAAAGTTGGCTACAAAACCACTTGGTACTGCTTGGATTCAAATACAGTTTGTCAACAAAGAAATAAACCTCTACAGATAATGTTTTGGATGTTCAAGGGTATATTGGTAATTTTGGAAGTGTAGGGGGTATTTGGGTCATTTTGAGTATTTAAGGGTATTTTGATAATTTTGGAAGTCAATAAGATATTCAACTAGTTTTAGAGGTATTTGGGTCATATTGAGTTAAATGGGTGGATTACTAATTAAATGGGTTGGGCGGGTAATGGATAATTAATTTATATGTAAATAGGTCATAAATGGATAAATGGGTAATTACACACCCAATCCATTTATGACCCAACCCGCCCATTTGCCACCCCTATCATACCAATGGTATATATAGCTTGATCACCTGATTGGAGATAGTCTGTAGCACAAGAATACAAAATTTTCCTCCCCAAGGAAAGAGAAGGAAGAAGATATAGGATTTTTTTTAGAACAATATAGGAATATAGTGAAAGCAAATTAGCAAACCAAGTCCCACCTAGGCCTGGCCTGCCTAGCACAACTTTCTAATACTTTGTCCACTATTTAAGAGTTGTGTAATCCGCCATGTTCACAATGAGCTTAAACTAAAACAAAAAGAAAAACGCTCTAGAAAGCCGGCTTTTGTTAAAGCAAAGTTAGTGACGAAGTTCCACAACATATTTTGGTTTCTTTGATGTGCTCTAGCTCACCTATAAATTAGACTCCACGGTATTCTAAAGTCACTACCCAAAGAAAAGAGAATTCTTACTTGAGAGTAAAAGAGTGAGAGAACATGGCCAAGCGTAACAACACTTTTCTCAACTTGATTCTAGTGTTCTCTCTCCTTCTCATCATCTCCTTTACTGAGGGTAGACTATTTGACTGTGAGTTCTATGATTACAATTCCTCTTACAATTAATATAGTGATTTCAATTTACTACTTAGTAGTAGTTTTTAAATTTTTTTTTTTCATATATATATTGACTACCTATATATGTGGTGCAGTTGGGCTCAGAGAGGGTAAATCCACAGGTCCAGAATGCATTTCGGTCTATGGTGCACAACAAGGTGATACTTGTTCTGGCATTGTTCAAAAGTTTAGTCTCAATGCTGACTTCTTCACTGCTAGCTATCAACCCTAACCTGGATTGCAACACCATCTTTGTTGGTCAATGGCTTTGCATTGATGGAACAATGAGTTAATTACATTGCCGGAAAAGTTCATGCCAAACAACGGAAAATAAAAGTGTCAAATAAAGAGAATGAAATTTGATGTTCTCTAACAAGTGTTACTTTTTATATGTTTTGTTACTTATCATTTCAATAAAGTGTGTCAACGAAAATTATTTATCCGGTGGTCAAAGTTTATTACAACATAGTCAATAGATTTATTTAAGAGTGTTTTTTTATAAGTAAAAAATCTGCTTTTACATGCTATTTTTTTTTCTTTGGGGCTATAGATTATCAACCTATGCTTTACTATGATTGTTCCTAACAACAAAAACTTTCTCAATTGAGTTAACTGGAACCCATATAAGATAATTTTAATTTTAACATGTTTAAAGTGATTACTGGTGGTTCGATGCCTTTTGTCAATCTTCAATTTGATTGATTATGGGCTATGATGAATTATTTAACGTTGTGTTTAGAGGTATGTGGTTTGGTATTGCCTCAATTAAGAGGACTTATTATGCTTGGAGGAGGAAATGCAAGTAACTATGAATTACATAAAGCAAGTAAATTAAATTCTTTCATCCTACTTATATAAAAAAGGTAAATTAAATTCTAAATTTCCAAGTATTGGGGCTAAGCTTCTAAGTAAGATTAGACACCATTGGATTTGAAGCATGAATACCTTTTAAAACCCTATGAACTACAAGAAAATCTCATAAAAAAAAATTACATAAGAATGATATAATAGTCTCCGTATAAGTGAGTTTGTCAAAGGTGGTGTTATCCTTTTGAAAATGAGTCTTTTATTTATACTTGAGGCTCAATAGTTATAGAAAATTTTTCCTTACACACATCTCTCTTCCCTTACGGTTCAACGATTATTTATAGTTGGTCTTTCCATGTGTCTCTTTCTCCTTGGACTTGAACAACACTTGTTAAAATTGTTTTGATACCACTTCTCTCTATTGCACACACTTTTACATGGGTTGGTAACTATCATATTTGCCAATAGTCATGTTCTTGGCTGATGATGTCGTGAATATCACCAGTGAGCTACACGATTCTCGCACGCTCGCAACGATATCTGCATAGAAAAAATGGGAGACCTAACAGAGAGCATCGGTGTGTTGCCGGCCGAATACCCTCCGAAGGTCAAGTTAGAACTATTCTCACAACTCTAGAATGCTAGAGAAGGGTAAATTATGCGTACCTCGATTTGTGGATGCATTGGGGCTTTTATAGTAGTAGAGGGTTGGCCTCTCTTCTTTTGCGTAGAAGTCTTTTCCTTATAGGAATCCTCTTGAATAGTCCCAAACGTGATGAACAAGACTTTTCCTTGTAGAGAAGATCTTCATTAACATGCGTATCTTCCGGAATCCTCTTCGTATTAGGATTCCATTTACCTTGGGATTCTATGTGTGCCGCAAGTATTTCCCATCTAGGGTTTCTACTGTATCTATCCATATCAGTCCTTTGCACAAGTTGGGCTTGCCCTCTATCGGCCCACGGACATGGATCCGTCAGGCTATATTTTCACCCTCTTCATTGGCAATTCATGAATTTTTGAGTTAATACCAACAAGATTAAACCAATAATGTATTATATAATAAAAATAAAATTCTACAAAAATCAATTCCATTTTCAAGTAGTTGAGCTTTATACCAAAAGAACAAAAGTACAACCTCAAAATCCACCAATCCTTTAGTATATGTAAGGAAAAAGTTAACAAGAAATCTTTATTTATATAATATCTAAAAGTTGAATTGTAACATTTATTGTTGTTATGCCCTTATTGAGCCACATCAGCATATTATATCGGTTGATTTGGTCTTTTTCTGTCGATTTGGTCCACTTCTGTCAATTTCAATTGTAAGATCTCTTAGTAAATAACAAAATGAGTTAATTTAATTACTCTAAATCTATTAGTACATGAAGTCATTTAAACATTTTTTTTAAATTAATATTAATCAAACAATAAAATCTTTTAAATAATGCATCTTATGTATGTTTTCATTTAAAATTTTATTATAAAAAGAATATTTAAACGATATCATTGATTAAATAAAAGATTTACAAAGTGACATGATTGGTTATTTTCAAATCAACAACATAATAAATGAATTCTTAATTATTTTTTTAGTGATATTGTAGTTAGTTCAAATTTTACTACATGTAAGTTTTACAAATTTATATAAAATCTAAAAACTAAAGCATAACATTTATGATTGGTATGCTTCTTTTAAGCCACAATTAGGGTAGCATTTTGGTCTAGATAAAATGGATTGGGTGGGTAATGAGTATTTAATATATGTTTAAACGGATAATAAATGGTCAATTAGGTATTTATATACCTGACTCATATATGACTTGATTCAAAAGCCACCCTATTGCCACCCCCTACAGCTATGATAAAATTATTCCGAAAAATTGGTTATAGATAGGTGGGAATGACTACCCTCATTCGTTGCTAGTGGAAGTTTTAAGAATTCATGCAATGATATTTGTTTTTCTTGGAGACTTGTGCTAGTTGGTCTCAATGGATTCACTACTTATATTAGTGAGAACTAGTTTGTTGTTGTTGCTGTTATTGTTGTTATTATTATTGACATTATAAGTTTTTATAATAATAACAATAACGGAAAATTCTTAGGTATTCCTGGGCATTGTGAAATGGTGCTCCCTCCTCTCACATTCATGGTAGACCTCATCATAAATTTAATGAGCTGATCTCACTATAAATTTGAGAGGAGGGAGCACCATTCACTGTACTCTGGAGGTATCTAAGGTTTACTTAACAATAACAATAAAAATAACAGTAACAGTAAGTATAACAACAGAAAAGTGAGGAAAAAAAATCAACCATCAAACATATGGAGTCAAGCCATTCCATCAATGGCATGGTTCTATATTTAATGAGATACAGTATCATTTAGGATAGCTACTCTAGCTAAATAATAAATTGCTATTTCACATAACTAAATTCCATTCTGCAGCCCAACCAGTTTTGGCTAAAAGACCTATAAAGTGACCAATCTACAACATTTTAGCCTCAAAATTAACTAAAAGTTCAATTAAAAAATTGAAAATTTGTTTTTTTGATAAAACAAGAGGTTGCTAGCATGATGCGTTTGAAAAAGATCTTTCTAGCACATGGGGCTGAGGAGGAGTGGCATCCACTTCATACTGTACAATAAGAATATGATAAATAACTGGGCTAACATTCCAAAAGAACTTGAGGTGGGTGTCTTCTTGTTGGTATCAATATTTGGCATCTTAATTTGCAGCATTGTTTTAACTTAAAAAAATAGGCACTAGAGTTATAAGTCAAACTGGTCTTATACTAATTTGTATTTCTTTAGTCATCTACAAACCTATGCTAGTAGGAGTTACAAACCTAATTTCTCTGTTCATGGTTTGTAATTTTCTAGTCGTCTACCAACCTACGTTGGAGTCCTCTGGGACAATATGCATTGGGATTTTCCAGAAATGCTAAACACAGACAACTATTCCTTTATTCTTAGAGGCTTAGGAGGGGGGGCCTGCATCAATCTTCACTTGGGCATGTAATGTCCTTGTCAATGATTAGGTTGAGGGTGATTGTGCTTTTCATGGAGTCAATAATGAATTTTATCCATATTTACACCGCCTAGTTCATGAAAGAGAAATTGGGAATGGGTTCAAATTTTTGTGGACCACTGTGGAAGAAAACACCCAATTCTAAATTTCATAACTATTGGCACCCTGGATTTGTCCTCCTATAAACTTGCTTTATTATTATTATTTTTTTTATTAAAAGAGTGTTGAGGTAACTTTTGCAATAAAATTGATTTCAACATATATAACTGCATAATCGGTATGTTTAACAATATGTTTTAAAAAAACCAATAGTTGTCTTTGAACTCACACAAGGTGTGAAGGAATTGGTTTTAATTTATGGTGAAACACCTTTTGTTTTGTTTTTTTGTTATTGTTTTTTTTTTTTTTTTTTTTTTTCCAAGTGTCAAGGAATTTGTTTTAGGAACCTATAGGTAAGCAGCAAGTACTCCAAGAAAAGAGAACTAAATAGTAGATATATGCTCCACGAGGCAAGTTCCTCTTTAAGGGATAAGAATGAAAGCCTAACAACCAAGTTTGTCATCCATTTGATATAACTCCCACATTTGCTCCAAAACCTCTATACATAGAGGGAATTATCTCTACGTTTAAGAGTAAAGGGGAAACTATTGGGTATGAGTTGAGAGAGACAATTATTGAGTTTTTTTAAACATGCTGATCAGTATGCAATTATGTATGTTGAAATCAGTATTACTGGTGGGTTCTAGCTAATTTAATTGGTAAAGTCTCTGGTAGTTGAATAAGAAATCTGGGATTCAATCCCTGCTTACACTAAAAACTGATTAGTATCTTAGTCTGATGAGATGATAAAAAGCTATCATCAGAACGGACGTCATAGGTTGAAACTCCCTCTCAAAAAAAAAAAAAAAAAAATAGTATTACTGCAAAAAGACCCTTAACATCCTTTTAATAAAAAAAATGGTTGATAGTAGGGACAGATCCAGGGTGCCGATAATTAGGAAATTTAGAATCGTGTGTTTTCTTCCATAGTAGTCCATCATTAAATGTTGAGCATAGAGCCTATCACTTCCAAAATGAGATACCCATTACAAGTTGAACATAGTACAACATCGTGTGGATTCCAATTAATTGCATACTTGGCATGTTTTGGTGAAGCCTATTTACTCTTAAATGCAGAGTTATGCCCCTATGTATAGAGGTTTTAAGGCAGAGGAGCTATATCAAAATGAATGGCAAATTTGGTTGTTAGCCTTTCATTTATATCCCTTAAAGTGGAACTTGCCCCGTGGGCCATGTTTCTACTATTTGCTAAGTTTTCTTTTCTGCTTACCCATTGGTTCCTGAAACTAATTCCTTGGCACTTGCAGAAAGACAAAAGGTGTTGCGCCATAAATTTAAACAAATTCCTTGACACCCGAGTTGAGAGAGACAACTATTGGGTTTTTTAAACAAGCTGAGTATGCAATTATGTATGTTGAAATCAATATTACTACAAAAGGGCCCTTAACAATATTTCAATAAAAAAGCAAATTGATAGTAGGGACAGATCCTGGATGCCGATAGTTAGGAAAATTAGAATTATGTGTTTTCTTGCATAGTGGTCCACCATTAAAAGTTGAGCACACAACTTATTACATCTAGAAAATGGCGGCTCAAAGTGGCCTAGTACTAAGGCCCTATTGAAAAAATATTTTATCCTCTATAAAAAGGTTACCACCCCCCATTCGGTCTAGTTCGGTCCGTTTGGTCTACTTTGGTCCAATTCGACAAATTTGGTCCATTTTGGTTCAATTTGATCAATTTAGTCCATTTTAACAAATTAGGCCTTAAATTCATTTTTTTTAGGTTGCCTTTTTTGTTTTGGGGTCAATTTTTTATTTTTTTTATTTTATAATTTATGGGTTGAAAAGTATAAAATTTTATTCTATTTGAGCCAAACTCTTTAGTTTTGGGCAAAAAGATACCCCAAAAAAATAAAATAATAAGCATTAGAAATTAAAGATATGGGTCAATTTTTCTTTTTCTTTTTTGAAATTGATATGGGCCTTAAAAAGTAATAAAAATAACAAATATTAAAAAGATTACCTTAAAATTCAAGTTTCAATAATTTAGGCATTATACTTATACTTGGAAAGAAAAACAAATGTTACAATTCTAAACTTATATAATAATTTAAACTTTTTTTAGAAGTATAATAATTTAAACTTAATATAAAATGTTGCATGTGTTTGATGGATCGAGGGTAACCGTTTTTTTAATTTAAATATTCTTCGACATGTTCAAATTAATCAACTGATTATTGTAGATTTAAAAAATGTCCTTTTAATAACATCTTTACAATTTATATGAAACAATATTATAATTATGTAATTTGAATCTTTTAATTAAATTTATATATATCACTATCAATTGTTATTGAATGCAAAATACAGTATATGTTTTATTATGTAAAACTTATAAACATAGAAAATAACTTTAAATAACACATGCACTATTATTTAACCTACAAATTTTACATTATATTCTTGTAAAGTAATTATATCACATTTTTCTACGCATTGCGTGAGTTCACGATTAGTGCTATTAATAATTAATAACATCATTTGTGTTATATAGCACTTTAATGTACCAAAAATTTTGAATTAATTTCATAAAGAATGACTATATTTTTTTCATCAAACTTAATGAAAATAAAAATACTAATACCAAATTCAACTAACATAAGTGCATAACACACTAATTTTGAAACGAAAAACACTAAATTTACGAAAATTCAAGATCCATAATAGAGAAAATCAAATAGGCGCACGGATGAACCAAGGTGTTACAAAATGAAATTCAAAGCAAAAACTCTCACATAGAGTTAGGCAAATATTCTCCTTATGAATTCCTTCATATAAAAAAAATTATAAAAAAAAGTTTTGGATTTTAAATTCTAATATTCAAGAGGTTTGAAATTTGAAGTAAAAATTATCTCATGAATGAGAGAATAAGGCTATAAGTATAATACAAATATCGAACTATCATTCATCTTGTAGTATAAAAGTTAAATCTTTAAAATTTCCAATTTTGTATTAATAATTTTCATCAAACTTCATGTAATACTATATCAAAAAGAATAATTTATATATGGTCCATCCATTTATAAGGTTACTTAAGTGGCTACAGTCAACTTAACAAAATAAGTTGTTCCCAAACGGACACATTGGGTACATCTTATTTAAAATTTTTATGAAAACTTTTTTGTTGAAAATGTGCTAAAATATAAAATTTTAAAAAAGTAAGAAAATGCGGAAAAAAGTAAGGTTTTAAAAAGTTGTACATAAAAGTTAAAAGTTAAAAGCTGAGTTTATAAGCTGATGCTAAATAGACATGGTGTCTATTTATAAGGCAATGGTTCCTTCATCACACTAAGCAGTAAGCACCCTGCACTAGTCACAATTCTGTGTTCTTTTAAAATGTAATTTATTAAGACGCTGCAATAAGTTTTTTGCTTGGCAATGGTATATATAGCTTGATCACCCGATTGGAGATAGTCTGCAGCACCAGAATACTAAATTTTTCCCCCGAGGAAAGAGAAGGAAGAAGATTTAGGATTTTATTTATTTTATTTAGAACAATATAGGAATCTAATGAAAGAAAATGCAAACCAAGCCCCACCTAGGCCTGGCCTGCCCAGCACAACTTTGTAATACTTTTTCCACTAATTAAGAGTTGTGTAACCCGCCATGTTCACAATGAGCTTAAACTAAAACAAAAAGAAAAACACTCTAGAAAGCCGGCTTTTGTTAAAGCAAAGTTTGTGCCAAAGTTCCACGACATATTTTGGTTTCTTTTATGTGCTCTAGCTCACCTATAAATTAGACTCCACGGTATTCTAAAGTCACTACCCAAAGAAAAGAGAATTCTTACTTGAGAGTAAAAGAGTAAGAGAACATGGCCAAGCGTAACAACACTTTTCTCAACTTGATTCTAGTGCTCTCTCTCCTTCTCATCATCTCCTTTACCGAGGGTAGACTATTCGACTGTGAGTTCTATGATTATATTTCCTCTTACAATCAATATAGCGATTTCAATTTACTACTTAGCAGTAGTTTTTAATATTTTTTTTTCATATATATTGACTACCTATATATGTGGTGCAATTGGGTTCGGAGAGTGTAAATCTACTGGTCTAGAATGCATTTCGGTCTATGGTGCACAACAAGGCGATACTTATTCTGGCATTGTTCAAAAATTCAGTCTCAATGCTGACTTCTTCACTGCTATCAACCCTAACCTGAATTGCAACACCATCTTTGTTGGTCAATGGCTTTGCATTGATGGAACAATGAGTTAATTACGTTGCCGGAAAAGTTCGTGCCAAACAACAGAAAATAAAAGTGTCAAATAAAGAGAATGAAATTTTATGTTCTCTAACAATAAAAATTCTTATGCTGTGGATTATCTCCAATTAGGTGATCAAATTATATATATATATATATATATATATATAGAGAGAGAGAGAGAGAGAGAGAGAGAGAGAGAGAGAGAGATTCTAAAATTAAGAACGCTTCAACTAGAAAGTGTAGAATATAGAATAGAACATAACATCCTTAAAAATAAAATAAAAAGAAGAAGAAAGAAAAAAAGGGATCAGGTGGAGAATACGCATCACATAACCAGACAATTTTAACAGGAATTATTCCATCTGATTGAAAATATGCATGTGTTATGTTGAATTCTTGGTCATATTCCACATTTTCTTCTTTCGCTAGTCATGTTCCACTATTAATTTGCTTAACAACAACGGAAGCCCACAATTTGGCCTGTCTAGCTAGCCTTACGTTCTTTTATCTCCATTACTGGGTTTATTTAATAGTTAATACTTTAATAAAGCATTACCTCCTTTTTTTTCCACCTGAAAATTGGGTCTCAAATCTTTTTTTTTTGAGAATCAATTGGGTCTCAAATCTCAATACGTTATTTTACTGTTTCAAATTAATATCTCATAATCTATCCAATAAGGACTCTTTTTTTTATTTTTAAAAGACATTATTTATTGTCCCTTTCTACTTAATCAAATCCTTTTAAATTTATATATAAAAAAATTCTTATGCTTTTGCCTCAACCAAAAGCAAAAGACGTTCAAAACTCTCTCTAAAGTACGCTCTTCATGAATCCATTACTAGAAAAGTATAATAGATTAACCATTACTTTTAATTCTCTTTAGTGTGATTGTCTGGAAAATCAGAATCTATCGCATCATAGATTCTAATAATACTTCATTAGCATTGCAAGAGAAGATCAATTTATTTTTAATCATCTTATTCAAGTTTAATTTTGTAAATATATTCTAAACACGACTGTGCATGTTCTATATTATTTAGAAACATGTAGTCTTTTTTTTAATTAAAAAAATTGTAGTCTTCTACAAAAGATTTGGGTTCAATACTTTATAAGGATATAAAATTATAAACTAATATGATTTTAATACAATCAGCCACTTAATTAATAAAAACTTACCATGATAGTTGGTTTGGAGACTTCATAAATTAAAATTTTATCATATTTATCTTAAAAAATAAAACCAATTATATAATTGGTGGCACTAATGGTCATATACTCTACGTAACATTTTAATATTTTATCTCCATTTGTGAGATTAGCTCAGGGTCTAATCTCTTTTTTAGCCTTCACTTATCATGATGGTCACAATTAAATTTAGTTTATTCCTTGTTTGTTATGCTAAATGGATGGGATGGGAGGCAAACCCCACCAAAGTCTCACGTATGTATCTAAAAAAAAATTATAGTTACGTTAAAAGATACTCTTAGAGCAATTATTTTTAAAAAGTTATGACATCACTTTCACGGAAAATATAAAAATTGTCAAAAAGAATTATTATTTTTATTATTTTCTCATAAAATATATCTAAAAATTATTAAACTAATACTCTTTGGTCTTTCATTAACTTTTTCTTTAATAAATTAACATCGATGCAGATCTAGTGGCACATACTTCTAGTAAGCTTCCATTGAAATCGCATTTTACTTTTGTGAAATCACCATCAAACCCTGCATGAATACATTGAATAGAAGAGAACCACAATTGCTAATCTCAAGAACCATTCAGAAAAGGCCCAGTCATGGTTTGAAGCATTCGATCTCCAACTACCTAAATACAAAAATGCTAATGCACCTAACTTTAATTACATAATTAAATACAGTTGATCTTATTCATATTATTAAGATCCGAACTAAACCAATGCAACAAAGCACAGGTGATTAATTACATTAAGCAATCTTCTCTTGACATTTTAAATCATTTTAGGTTCCATTTTCCAGAATTGGAGATCCAATTTCTGTCTCTATTTCCATTTTCCACCCAATTCCACACAAAAAAAATATTAATTGGAAAATTAAAATTATAAAATTTCACAAGATAAGATATTCTAATCATATCCAACTATGCACAACCAAACATGGGATGAATGATCTCAATTTAAAAACTTAATGTTGTCAAGAGCACGGTCAAAACGTCAAGAATTTGTCATTGTGGCGGGTTAAAAACTGCCTCTACAAATTATTGCAATAATCAATCACAGATTCACAGTGTGTCCCAACTGCCACATCAAACTCAAGACCGCACAAATTTATTGTGGCAGTTAATTTCCATCTCATTAAGAGTACTTGTTTCCTTGATCGCCACAATAAAATTTTAAAAAACGCCATTATAAATTTATAATTTTTTTTAAAGTGTTGGCTTGAAGCCAGGAACTTTTGAGTGAATGCAACAGATATAAAAAATTTCACAACATTTGAATTGATAAATTTTTACTAGTTTTTATTTGAATTCACTATTGATATCACTTTTTTACTTACTACTAGCAATCTACCATAACAGTCATCGAGTGTGACATTTTTTGTGTCTATACTCTATAGGTACTATCTCAAGAACTATTATTGCTTAATTGTATTCAGCCAGTTTGTATGTTATTTATTTTTTATTTATTTTGGTTGTGAAACGTATTTAGCCCGTTAGGAACGTTGCAATTCCATGCAAAACTAAGGTTGTGTTTGGTTCCCGTAAAATATTTTCTGGAAAATAAATATTTTCCAAAAATGCTATTTTCGGGAAAGAAAAATATTTTCAAGTGTTTGGTTGCATTATGAAAATTGTTGTAGAAAATATTTTCATGTGTTTGGTTCTATTCTGAAAATGCTATTTTCCTACAAATTTTTCACATTTTCTCAGTTATTTTCTCAGCATCCAAACAAATTTTATTACAGAAAATTTCAAAATCACAGCCAAATCCCAATCCACAGAACAAATCACAGCCAAATACCCATCACTTGCAACCACCAACAACAACCCACAACCACCGAAATTTATACCCACCACCGAAACAACACCACACACCACCGAAACTCCAATTCAACCCACGTCAGCAAACTTCGGCAATTAAAAGCCACAATTGATGGCAAACAAGCAAAACCCACCACCACAACAACAACAAAAATCAAAATCACACAGAAATCAAAATCACAGAGAGAGAGAGAGATCGGTTCGTGGGTTTCCGGCGAAGTCGAAGGCTCTGGGTCATCGGCGAAGTCGAAGGCTCATGGGTTTGTGGCGTGATCTGGGCTCTGGGTTCGCCGGCGAAGTCGAAGATTGGTTCGTGGGTTCGTGGCGCGAAGTCTCTGGGTCGCCGGCGAAGTCGAAGGCTCATGGGTCGCCGGCGATGGGCTCTCTCTTCTTCCTCTCTCTCTCTCTCTCTCTTTGCGCGCGGGCGCGATCTCACTCTCCATCTCTCTCTCTCTCTGTTTTTCGGAAAATGATATTTGAAGGTAAAATAAAAACGGAAATCATTTTACACCCAACACTAAGGTCAACTGAAAAGCATTTCCGGAAAAGCCTATTTTCAAAGCCAACCAAACAGCCTATTTTACGGAAAATGATTTCCTAAAACCATTTACATCCAAAACAAACACAGCTTAAGTTAGCAATAATATAAGAAAATTCTCGTACAGACCCGGTGGCTGAGCTACATGCATGAGTGAAATTTTAAAAATATTTTAATCCTATATATAAATACTTAACAGTTTAATTATTATTCTACAAAAATAGGACTCGGCTCTCCCAAATATTTGAGCTAGTCCAATGATACTCTTAAAAAATTGTCCAATTGGTCTAGCATTATAGAGATTTTCTTTTTCTTTTTTTCTTTCTCACATTCATTTTTTATTGTAAAATGTGTTCTTGTGTTTATTAAAGTTTTGAATCATTCATATATTTGAATACTATATTAGTTCAATTGAAAATTTTTTACTCACTTTGGTTGATAATTTGGTAACTTATATTAAAAATGAAAACTTTAAAGATTCATTATGGAGGACACTAAGTTATATATGTGTATAGATGTCTATGTTTGTGCATGTTTATGAAAATTTGTATAAATTAATAAATTAGTATCATAAGTTGGTCCCAAATAAAAATTTCTAACAACGACCCTGTACAGACTGTTTGTAAAGTAAAAAAATGGGAATAACAAGATTGATACCATGCATACATATAAATGAATGGTGGGTTAATTGATCAATAGAAAAACAAAATGGGGGAGGATGAATCTAGGGGAATATAAATTGGTGCTGGATATATTCTATTAGAGTATTAGAAATTAGTATATTCAGATTGGTGTCCAAAACTTTGTAGGCCTTTTGGCTAAGATCAAGAAGTTAGATTGACATTACTCACATTAGTATATTCAGATTGACGTTGCATTGATAGTGCATCCAATCCAAGGTTGCTGGCTTATACCCGTTTTTTAAAATTGTGTGCTGTGTACGTAGCAAGCAAGCAACAAACAAGTTGGGTTTTAAATGATATGTTACGTACCGAACTTTTTTTTTTTTTAAAAAGCTAAACCATGAGTTAGAGGGACCCAACAAACAAAATCTACACTTAATTGAGACTCTCAGTGTCTGTTTAAGATCCACTAATTTTATTGAAATTGAAAACTTTTTGCTGAAAGTATTATAGATAAAAGTAAAAATTAGCTGAAATAGTATAGTGGGACCCATGAATAGTATCAAAAGTATAGTGAGGCCCATAAATAGTAGCAAAAATAGTTAAATAGTAAAATAAGCTAGTTTTTTAATTTGTAGCCAAACTCACGCTCACTATCCCATACTCAAAATTAAAATGGTTTTGATAAAATTTATACATGAGAAAAAGAAACAATAATTAACGCGTTATAATAATAAAAAATTATTATATATATACATATAACACACATATGCGCACACTAAATATATAATAAAAAAAATTAAATCCAAAAAATAACACATATGCGCGCGCACACATATATATGCATATATATTATTTATTTATTGCATATACATTGAATGTTTGTAATTTTGATTTATAATATGATATTTTCTTATGTATAGTATATATTAAATACACTTCTTCTTTTTTATGAAAATATCATAACTTTTTTTTTTTTTAAAGATAAAAACATTATATCTTGAATCGAAGTTGACTCAATCATAATCAGGTTTTTCTCTATCTAAGTTACGTAAGATTAAATGAAAAAAAAATGTACTAGTTAATTACTCCCTTTGTCCCACTTTGTTTGTCCTCCATTCCATTTTGGGATGTCCCAAAATTTTGTTCTGTTTCTAAAAATAAAATTAATTAATTTACTAATGTTCTTATTATACCTCTACTTTATTTTCAAAACTATTTGAAAAGAAAACTAACAAATATTTTTTTTAAATCAATCTAATTGGGGCACCTTTTTAGTTGTCTCATTAAGAATAACTCTTTAAAAAAAAAAACTGATAAATTTATTTAAGGGTAGTTTTGTTACTTCTGTAAATTTATACATTTTTATAAGCAGACAAGATAATAAATGATGTTCTCTTAAAAAATTTGACTTTTCAAATAGAACAAATAAATTAGAACGGAGAGAGTATATAAATGCATTACATATTTTTAGAAAAAATCTAGGAGGCCAATATTGAAATTTATGTCTAAAATTATTTCTTACAAAAGTCAAATTTTTCATAATTCAATTGCTAAAATACTCACTACTGTACACCCTTAACGCGATAATCATTCCACAAGTATAGGTATTTATAGGTTGTGAGGAGCAAGAGTTAGAGCCCTCTATATAGCAATGTTCACGGAGGTCATTCTTTCCAACGCTTACTCTTACAAAGCTTTGTACTAATCTCTGCAACCACTAAGCTCTCTCTCTGCAATGGAGGCTCTCTGTTTCGAATATTCACCCACTCCTCTATTTGGCACCACACCGTGCCACTCACTGTTCCAAAAAACCAAAACCTTAACCATAAACAAAGCCGAGAAGTCTCACAAAAACCAAGTGTCCAATATTACTGCAACGTTGACAAACCAAAAGGTTGAGATCTTCCACAGGGCTTCAAATCTGAATTCTCATAAAAAGACGAAGCTGCCTAAGCCCTCACATATCCCCCAGTTGATGAGAGTTCCTGCTGAGTCGTTAGTTTATGAGAGTGGCTTTCTAGGAGTTGTGCCAAAAAAGTTGGCGGGAGAGAGTCACAATCACAACCACAACCACAAGGACATCAATTACTTGAATGAGATATTGTTATCTAAGGTTTATGATGTTGCGGTCGAGACGCCATTGGAATATGCTTCAAAGCTCTCTGAGAAGCTTGATGTTCATATTTGGCTCAAGAGAGAAGACCTTCAACCCGGAGTCAGTACTTCTCTGGTTTTGCTTTTGTTTAATGAAAAATATTTTGGATTTTTTTTGTTTTGTTTATTTATTTATTATTTTTTGAAGATTCCTTTGGTAATGGTATTGGTACATACGAAGGTAAAGAGTTTTGAGGTTTATTATCACATCTTTTAATGTTTTCAAGGGGCATGTGTAGGATCAAATCATCCTCCCAATATAACTATCAAATTATCAACAACAAGAAATACTTTTAAACAAAATTTTTCATATAAATTTCTAAACAGTAAATTATTATTGATTATTATATTAGCTCATTTTTGACATTATTTTATTATCCACCATTGTCAAGTTATCATATAAGTTGTTGTGAAATTTATTATGGCTCTAATCTTATTATTAACTCAATTGAGTAATGCTCTAGTTGCAATTTATTTTACAATATTTTTACAAGTTATTGATGTGATAAATTATTGGGTATACCATTAACATCACTTGTTTATTTATTAATAACTACTCACCACATAGTTGTTTGGAAAAAAGTTTGTAATACAGTTTGTGCTATCTCCTGTATAATTGAGTTGCCTTTGAAAAAAGAAAAAGCTAAAAAAAGAAAATCAAAGAATGAAACATTTTTTTAATTATTTGTTGATGTGGTAGGTTGTGAGTGCTCAAAAATATCAAATAAAGTTAGCGTTAATAGGCCCTCCTAATTCACTTATGGACAAATTGGAAAAAAAAAATTGGATTGTGGCCTTTCCAAGGTGTTTATTCTTAGCACTATCATCAAATAACTTTCTGACATATCACTGCTTTAATATATCAAAATGTTACTTTATCTATTTTAAGTTTAACACACCTCTTAAAATACTCTACAGTCTACATCGATCACATATTTTTATTGCTTTACTATTTTATTTAAATATTCTTTCTTTATTCTTTTTAATTAAGAAAGATATTTTGTATGGAAGAGTGAAAGATATTTCATTATTTTGTATGAAAGAGTGAGAAAGTTTGAATAAAATTTAATAAAAAAAACATATAGCATATCTACAGTACGTAAGAAATGCCAAATTTGGCATTGGACACATTTCATGAAGGTGATTTTTTGTGCTTGATGTGTTAAATGCTAAAAATTTAATGTTTAACATACACGACGTTAGTGCTCTAGGAAATGCTTTTTTGAAATTGCCCTCCTAATTCTTTTTGTGTGTCTTCAACGTTTCACGAACAGAAATCGATTGTCTAATTAATACTCTACTCTATAAGCGCTAACACAGTTAATGCTTTTCAAACTGCTAGGTGTTCTCCTTCAAGCTACGGGGAGCTTATAATATGATGGCCAAGCTTTCAAGGGAACAGCTGCGTAAGGGAGTTATTTGCTGTTCAGCAGGGAACCATGCCCAAGGAGTTGCATTATCTGCACAAAAACTAGGTGTTGATGCAGTGGTCGCCATGCCCACCACAACTCCTGAAATCAAAGTTGATAGCCTCTTCCCCCTATATATATGTCACAATTATTAGGGTAAATTGTACTTTCCTCTAAAAGTATAGGACAGTTGCAATTCCCCTTTAAGTTTAAAACAAAGCAATCCCCCCCTCTAAATATTTTCTATCAAACTTTCGGAAAATTTATATATATATATATATATTAAAAAAAATGTGCCCAGACTCACATGTTAATAATCTTAAGAGTTGTGTTAATATGCACCGTAAGGTGCTCGTTAACAACTTTTTTGTAACTTTTTGTCATTTTTGACAATTTTTTTTATCCTTTTTAACAATCTTTTTAATAATTTTTTGTCATTTTTATTAAGTAGGACTCATATAGAGAAATCTTAACAAGCACCACAGTACTTGTTAACATTTTTTTAATCTTAATATCCTCATTTAACAAACACATCACATTTGACATGATAGCTGATGTCACATGCACAATGATGACTGTTCAAATTGTGCATGTGATGTGACATGTGTGTGATATTAGAGGGTACTTAAGGATATTAAAATGTGGGTCAAGCACATTTTAAAAAATAAAATGAAATTTGAATTTTATTTAAAAGGGAACATCGTTAGGTTTTAACTTTTAATACATTATAGTTTTAATACCTTGTAACTGTCCTATACTTACAAGAAAAATGCAATTTGCCCCAATTAGTAGTAAAAGCTTTTGTTGTGTCTTGTGTCTGATTATGTTGTAAAATTTTAGATCCTCAAGCATTTGGTATTACATCCGTTTTGTTCAGCTGAAGACAGTAGAGAGGTTAGGTGCTACAGTTGTACTTGTTGGTGAGAGCTATGCTGAAGCACAAGAATGTGCAAAACATCGGGCCAAAGAAGAAGGTCGAACGTTTGTACCTGGTTTTGATCATCCAGATATTATAGCAGGGCAAGGGACTGTAGGAATGGAGATTGTTCGTCAATTACGTGCTCCATTGCATGCCATCTTTGTGCCTGTTGGTGGTGGTGGCCTGATAGCTGGAATTGCTGCCTATGTGAAGGCAGTTTGTCCTGAGGTATGTGACATTGTTTGTGACATTGTTTTCTTAAAAATTTAACTAAGCAATGCACTTAGGCAATGACTTCAATGGCGCAATGGAGAAAGTATACAAAGTTAAAGGTACAACAGTTTTTTGAATTCAAGTCACTAAAATTATACTTCAAGTTAATTATGAGCACATTGTTTTGAGGGTATGGATGTTGTTAAAGCTGTGTTGAAACATGGCAATTAAGGCCAGGGGCAGTTCCTTATGTAACATTTCAAATAAGAAATGTAACCTTATGGGGGGGAAAAATCTTTAGGATACCCTATAAATGCAAAGACATCTAAAGGCTGAAAAAAAGAAAAGTATAGACTCCTAGAATTTAACTTATAGACTGCTCAAGGTAAATATCTGCTATGCCCTAAGAATTTGGGATTAGACATGAAAAGATTTTTATCTTTTCATTTATTAATCTTAAATATAACAACAACAACTAAGCCTTACCCCAAATTTAATGATATATCAACATCCAAATACTTGGAATTCATTGATGCATATGCTCAATTGTTCGTCCCACCTGCTATGTGATGCTTAATTTGCATCTCACATTCATTTTAGCCACTGTGTGTAGATCTTCTAGTTCCATGTGAATAAAACCATAATTAGCACTACATTTAATATCTCTAATGTAGGTCAAAATCATTGGAGTGGAGCCATATGATGCAAATTCAATGGCACTATCACTCTATCATGGGCAGAGAATCGTGCTAGATAAAATGGGAAATTTTGCAGAAGGGGTAGCTATTGAAGAGGTTGGGGAAGAGACATTCCGGCTGTGCAGAGAACTGATTGATGGGGTAGTTCTTGTTAGCCATGATGCTATCTGTGCATCAATAAAGGTTAGTCATTCTTCCTACTTTTTGCCCACAAGCTTTGCATCACAGAGGACCCTTGATTTTACACTACATGGAATAGTCCGTTGTTTCCTTTTTAAATTTAATGAAATGCAGCTTAGCCTTTAGGCTTTTTCATTAGCCTTAGATGGGCATTCCATTTCATAGCTTATGTTTATAGGTTATTTCTGTGCTATTTTTGCACCTGATTCTCAAATATCTGTTTCACAAATAATGAAGTGGACAACTTGATTCCCACAGAATGAATTAACGAATATTCTTTTTATTTTTCTTGAAGTCACCTCTTCAGTAAGGAAAGAGAAAACATAAAAATGTATATGTGCACTGCTAGTTTAACAATATCTGATTCATTAAGGAAGGAAAAAGAGCCTTCTCAGATGCATCTTGAAAGAGCATTTCATTAAGAAAATTGATAACCCTTACATTCTAGTTGGGTTAAGGAGTCATTTCTTGCTTGCACAGCTCAAAATAAAGATGGAAAGAAAGAAAGAAGAAAAAGGAAAAAAAAGAGTAATTAACTAAGCGTGCACATATTTTTGAAGGAATTGTGGCAATGAAATTGTATTATTTTGAGTACTACGAATTATGTTTGGAATTTTTACTGCAGGACATGTTCGATGAAAAAAGAAGCATACTTGAACCAGCGGGGGCCCTTGCCATTGCTGGAGCAAAAGCATATTGCAAATATTATGAACTGCAGGGTGAAAATGTTGTAGCAGTAACCAGTGGAACAAACATGAACTTCAATAAACTTAGGTTGGTATCCAAACTTGCTGATGTTGGTAGGCAGCATGAGCCTGAGGCTGTCTTCTCGACAATTGTTCCACAGAAGAGGGAAAAATTGGAACAGTTTTCTGGACTGGTATGGCAACAAAGTACTTTTTATCATGTCCAATAAGCCATTTAGGTTCTATCTTTTTGTTTCATTGGATTTTCTGCACCTAAGAGCAACATTTTGTTCTTGATAACTATCACCCTCAAGCAAGATGTTAATTACCTGCAGATTTTGGGCGTGGGACCAGAATTCTACTGCCCACTTTCTAACAAAATGGGCTTGCTCTTCATTTGTTTCTGGTTGTCTCTTGCCTGAGGTCTTTCCTTTGGGGCTGATCATTTCCATTAGGAAAGAATATCTCTGCATGTTGATGTTTGTTTTTCAATGAATTTTTTATGCACCAAAAAAAAAACCTGCAGTTTTTGGTATGCATTTTTAAAGTAATTTTGTTCCAAAAAGTTGCCAACTAAATAATAGAAACCAAGGCAGTAAAATAAAATATACTCATTTTGCTGAAATATATGTTGAAAGAAAAACAAGTTAAATGTTGGTCCACATTTTCACTGCTTGTTCCTCATCTTATTAGCTGTGTCAAACTCCATACAGTTTCTGAGCTCAGACAAATGTTATATACTTCCAACTTTAAAAAATAAAAAAATAAAACTCAACCTCACAAATAATGACTTGGTCAAGAATGATTTACATTTTTTGTTAGCTACCCTAATCATCTGATTACCTTTACTCTCTTTTTTTTTGGAAATCGTATTAACTGTCTTTCATTATTTTATCTTTTTACTCTGGGAGTGCCAACCTCCACTTTGTTGAGATTTACCCTGCAAATTTGTGGATACCTGATTGAAATTGTAATGGCTCTCAGATCTGAAGCTCATGGTTTGTAGATTGTTTACATAGCAAGATAGTTTATTGGTCCAACTAATTTTAATTAGACTCTTGATACTCATCTTTTTTTAATTTACTCTCAGTTTAGTTGCTTACAAGTTATATATGAGAAGAATTGAAATTTTAATACTTTGATTATAGCTCTGTTTAGATCGATATCTTATAATAAGATTCCAGAGCTTCTTTTTTTTTTTTTTTTTTTTTTAATGACTTTCCAATGTAATGCGATAAGCAAGTGTTAGAAATATACTAAGAGAAAAATTTATGAAATTGTTCATATTCAGTTTGTTATCACATTGGCACTAGTTCTGATTCCAACCCTTGGATATCTTTCAGGCGTGTAATCGATCAAGTATTGAAAATGAGATTCTCTGTCGATTTGTAATCCCAGACAGGCCAGGTGTTCTGATGAAATTACTGAATGCCATCAATGGCCGTTGGACCATGAACTTGTTCCACTACCAAGGACAGGTTGTGCTTAATATTCTTCTAGCACATTGGTCTCTCAATTATGCAAAAGCTCAATTTATTTTGATAATTTTCTTTAAACTGATTTGTTCATTTAGATATTGCTTCTCGTCGCTAAAATATGTGTTGTCCTCATTTCCAGGGTGAGAGTGGTGGAAATGTATTGATGGGCCTCCAAGTTGTAAGTTCAGAGATGGATGAATTTAAGGCTTTGGTTGACACTCTAGGATGTGATTATGCATTTGAAACTAGCAACAAAGCTTTGCAACTTCAGTTGCATTAGTGGATGACACTGTATGAGTACTGATTATATCTAAGCTGTTTATACAAAGGGAAGTAAGGAGCCAAGGAATGAAATCATCAGGAAAAAAAAGAACGAGAAACTAAAGCTGGTGTCTCTAGCAGGAAAGGAACCCCTTCTAATTAAACCTCCAAGTTCCTCCCATTTGAATCGAGATGTAAGACACATGGTGTTTAAAAAATCCAATGGTCTTAAAAAAAAAACTCATGTAAACCACATAAAAATCAAATAAATATCACATGTCTCACATAAATTGGAGGGAATAAGAGGATTTAAATGGGAGGGAATCTTATCCTATTTCTCGCGGTCTGATCTGGTCTTGTGTGTAATTATGCATTTAACTTGGAGCATAAATTAACTGAGCTGGAGGTTAATGGTTGTGGACTTTACCCCAAATATAATGAATGCTTCAGCTAACTTATTGCTCTTCCCAATTGTGTGTACTCCCATCAGATTTCTAAGTCATCTGCTATGTTTGATTTTCATTACCTTTGTTAACCATGCAACCTATTGATGAAGGATAGTCAAGGCTTATAATATAGAGTGGAGTTGTGGTGTGCCTTTGTGTTAGAACCCCTTTCTCTCTCCCTTGTGTGTGTGTTTGTTTCTAAAAAAAAAAAGGCTTATTATATAAACTTAAAGGAAGACCATATATTGATTCATACTCTCAATAAAGTTTCTCTAATGGAACACTTCATTGGACTAATAATGAACTTAAAGGATTGTCAAGGCTTATAAGAGTGAGGGAAAGAAAAGAGAAGAAAACTATTTTCCCTGTGTGTGTGGGTGTGGGGAATACATCTTCCACTCCTTTGGTTTACAAAGGAGAGAGGAAAATATGTTATTTGACTTTTATGCCATTATGGATATATTTGACACTCTTTTTACTTAGGTGTGTAAAATCAGTGCACCATTTGGGCAAGTTGATACATCCCTAAGTACCAAGTGCTTGGGGAACAGGAGGAGAGCTTGGGTTTGTACTGCTGAAAGCAGGAATATTAAACTAAAATTCATGTATAATGACCATACAAAATAAAATAGTCTGAGGTGAACAATGTCACTAACATCAACTTTTAGTTGCTTATAATAAAAGATGGTACATTGTAGATTTGTAGTTGGGCCTTTCGTGTGGATGTACTTCTTTGACCACACCAAACAGGACTTTGGGGTCATTTAACATAGCTAGCCTACATTTTTTATAAAATATGAAATTCTGCCTTTGGCCACATGCCATAATCGAACTAACCATAGCATATTAGAAAATCTCACCCCTTGGCATTAGCATATACTCTGGTCATGCTCTCCTAAAATAATAGTTAATGTACCTTTTTTTCCCCAAAAAGAGAGGTTCAACACCAGTTAGGAGGGAAGGTAACATCAATTAATACCCACCAAATCCCAAATAGGATTAATAGTATAAATGAACACGAAATCACAGTAATACAGCACCATACCATAACCCCTAAGAAAAGAAATCAAGGGCAATAAAACAGAAGCCCCATGTAGCAAAAGGACATCATTGTCCCACATCGAAAAGGTTGATTATGCATGTAGTTGGGTTTCCACTGCCCTTTAAATAGATTGAAAATTTGAAATTGCTCAAGCATGAAATATATAAGGGCTTTCCATGTGTGTGGCCAACTGGCTATGTTTCAGACTTCAGACTTGAGAATTTTATAGACAAAGGTTGTGATTGTGATTGGAGAGCTGCTAGAAGTAAATGACACAACGTAGAAAATACAAGGGTAAGAAACTAAAGTTTGCAGCCATTAATGACTAAATGGCTAAATACAGTCATTGAATTTAAGTCAATCCTCTTTTATTTGAGCTAAATACATTTAATAAGGGAGGCTGTCATAGAAGCCAGGACAGCTAAAACATACTTCCTCACGACACTTCAATTGAATTTAGTTAGACACATATCCTCTTGTAGGTTTTTAATTTGTAACACACATAATCCCATATCTTTTACCAAGTTTCTGTTTCTTATACAAAGGATTGCAACCATTTCTTATGTAGATAGGGAAGGATAATCTAGATTGGGCTCACTCAAAATTTAACCATTTATAAAAATAATAAATATAATGACACAACATTTTTTAATAATTGTTGAGGTGACTGTATGTTATCCATGGACAATAAAAGTAAAGTCACTCGTGGTCTCAATGAAAGTGATGCTACATTAATTACAATTTATCACCTCAACAAGTTGTATAATATGTTATGTCTATAGCTTTTTTTTTTTTTGGATGATCATGTCTATAGCATTATTGTTATAATAATAAATACTAAAATATTGTAAATTTTACTACATAAGTTTTTAAATTAATCTCACTAATAACAAGAAAGTAATTCAAATATATATTTATTAAATTAACCAATCACATTATTGTTACCGCAGTTTTTAAACCTTATCTTTGTATTTTCGCATAAAAAAAATTGGTCACGTTTATTGTACCCTCCAATGGACGTTTTTTTGGCTTGGTGATTAGTCGTGTGTTTCACTATTCTAAGATTAAGAAGGTTCAAAATGTTGGTGAAGGAAAATAGATGGTGTACCTGTAACTCTAGACTGTTTCTTTATTGGAGAAACGTGTACCTGTAGCTCAGACTAGTTATTGAACTTCAAGCCTCCACTTCCATGCACTCCTTAAATTCCCACTTCCCTAGTAATCCATGTTCTGAACCTCCTCTCTCTCTCTCTCTCTCACAGCAAGAAAATCACTGCTGAGAACAGATTATAATAATGAGCCTCTTAAGTTCTTTCTTGGCTTCCTTTCTTTTTCTGGTTCTATTGCTCTTTGTGGCAAATGGGCAGCCTCTGGTTCCCGCATTGATCATATTTGGGGACTCTGTTGTTGATGTGGGTAACAACAACGACCTCGAGACCATTATAAAATCAAATTTCCTTCCTTATGGAAGAGACTTTGTGAAACACAAACCAACCGGGAGGTTCTGCAATGGAAAGCTTGCCTCAGACTTCACTGGTACATATGATTGATTCTCAAAAAACTCTCACTCTCTTAATGTCAATGTCTTCTACTTGTTCTCTAATGAAATTCTCATTTTTGTTTTTTCTTCAATCACAGCTGAAAACTTAGGCTTCACTTCTTATCCACCAGCCTATCTTAGCAAAAGAGCCAAAGGAAAGAACCTCTTGGGTGGTGCCAACTTTGCCTCAGCTGCTTCTGGTTACTTTGATGCTACAGCCAAATTATATGTAAAGACACTAAAAGCAAAATAATGTTACAGACACAACATTTTTTTGTTACAAATTTCACAATTGTTAAAGTGGTCAAGTGGTAGACTCTAATGGTGGAGTCCGTGAGTGTCAATTGTGTCCACCACTTTCCGTCAATCTCTTCAGTAATTATAAATTTCGTTGTGAAAAAAATTGTGTTCATAACATTACTGAAAGCATAATATCTTCTCTCACTCTTATTCTTATATTGATAAAGCTAATGACATAACATTTTCACTACTGGCAAGCTAACAAATTGTGATCAATATACAACAAAAGTATTGTCAATGGTGGTTTTATTTGAAAGTGATGCTACACTAATCACAATTTATCCTATATTAATAAATTATGAAAAAAGTTATAAAATTGGTTGTATCTATATTATTGCAGCCTTATTGTTCATATATTATATGCACATATGACATGATATAATATGTTGTTGGGGATTTTGGTGGTGTAGAATGCGATCCCATTAGAGCAGCAGCTGGAGTACTACAAGGAGTACAAGACTAAGTTGGGGGAAATTGCTGGGAGATCAAATGCGTCATCAATAATATCTGGTGCAGTCTATCTTATTAGTGCTGGGAGCAGTGACTTTGTTCAGAACTATTACATTGATCCTTTGCTTTACGAGGCCTATACTCCTGATCAGTTCTCAGACATTCTCATTCATTCCTATACAGATTTCATTCAGGTCCGTCATATAAACCATCAATGGAGGTTACTTTAGCCATTCTCTAATGTATAAGATAGAAAGTAACTGTAGTGTACTTTGCCCAAAAAAAAAAATCACAATATTTTTTCACTTGTTTTGATGGTAAGTCATTGACACCACTTTATCACACACTAATCACAAAAGTTTAAGTCAATAATTGTGGGAAAAAAAAAAATTGTATCACTACTGCTACACTTATTATCACCCACTAATCACGGAAACACTCATATACTTTCCACATTGATAAGTCATAAGTGCCCCCAATATGTTCTTCCTACATGTTCTAGTCAGCTAGTTCAACAGTGAGACTAGTCATTATTTTAGACTCACCAGAAATTTGTTCAATCTTTCCACTTTTAATGTTCATATTTTTCACCAATTGGATTGAAACTAGATTCCAGTTAACTCAACTGATAAAGTTTTTTTTCGTCAAATAAGAGATTTATGATTCAAACACATCTTATACCAAAAACCAACTAGTGTCTTAATTTGATGATAAAAGCATTAATGTTCATATTTTTCACCAATTGGATTGAAACTATATTCCAATTAGCTCAATTGATAAAGTTTTTTTTCGTCAAATAAGAGATTTGTGATTCAAACACATATTATACCAAAAACCAACTAGTATCTTAATTTGATGATAAAAGCAATCATTATAGAGTGCATGCTATAGATTTAAATTATACCCAATTTATCCCCAAAAAAAAAAAAAAATACTCTACAAAAATACAAGACACTGTATTAAAGTGTTTATATGAATGGTTGTGAGTTATATGCAACTTAAAAAAAAGTCCAATTTCACATTGCTAAACAACATTTTGTGACAGAACCTATATGATTTGGGAGCTAGGAAAATTGGAGTGACAACACTGCCCCCAATTGGATGCCTGCCAGCAGCCATCACAATATTTGGGTCGGATAGCAACAAGTGTGTGGCTAGGTTAAACCATGATGCAGTTTCCTTCAATACAAAGCTCAATGCCACATCTCTGAGGTTGCAAAAAAAGCTTTCTGGCCTCAATTTGGTTGTCTTTGACATCTACCAAACTCTCTTCGATCTTGTCACTAAACCTACAGATAATGGTACGTGGATTACTCCTTTGAATCTTGGGCTTGTGTGCTACATCTCAAGCCCAACTCCTTAAACACTATCATTTTGTTTAAAACTTATTAGTTACTTTTCTTCTTTTTTTCTGAGAAACAAAACTTATTAGTTACTGATTAATAACATTAGTCTAATTAATCATAATAGTGTTAGAAATTAGAGAAATTATTCATTCATTTTTCCTCTAATTGGTTCAAAAATAGACAAAGTGCTCATTTGGTAAAGCGGTTTCAAATTACACTCTTTCAAAATATAACTTTTCTAGACTAAAATACTTATTTATATATTTTAAAGTATAGCTTTTTCATAAAGGAAAAAAATTTAGTTCCAAATCAATAAATAATTAAATAAATAAATCCAAATTTATTTAAAACTAAACTTTGTACTTTTCAAATAACCCCATTTTCAAAAGAACAGACTAAACAATCATTAAGCTCAGGTTAGACCCTAAGCGTTAAAAAGGCTTTTACATGGGCTAGTTCTGCCAGTAAGGTCAGATCATTTTGGGCCACTCAAACCCAATAGGGCATGATGGGTTTGACCCAGGGAAAGCCCAAATCAACCTAATCACGTATCCCTCTTCTTCTTTTTTCCCTTTTTTTTAATTTTTTTTTAATTTCAGAATAAATTTTTTATTAAACAATTTTTCTCAGTCACCCATATTAAAAATTAAAAAAAAAATCCTACAAATTTGAGCATGGCCCAGCTCAGTGTGAGCCTCTATTAAGAGAACAAACTCATTGGACATTGACATTAATTGACTAATTACTATAATCTGTGTGATTACAGGGTTTTTTGAGGCAAGAAGGGGTTGCTGTGGAACGGGGTTGCTAGAAACAGCAATACTATGCAATCCAAAATCAGTTGGCACATGTGCCAATGCATCGGAATATGTATTCTGGGACGGTTTCCATCCATCAGAGGCTGCAAACAAAATTTTAGCCGATAATTTGCTCATAGATGGCATCTCCCTCATCGGCTAATCAAACACTTGCATCTACATCAACATTATTCTGCTTTAGTCTTTGATTGATGTTGTTTCAAGTTTGGTTATTAGTGTTTTTCTTGTTTTGTGGTTCTACTTGGGTGAAAGTAAAAAAACAGCAGGATTTGTGAGTTGTATATTCAGATTTCTATATAAGTTAATTGCTTTTGTATGTTCTGACAAGAAATAAAATAAAGACTACAACTGTCTTATCTTTTACTTACTTTAAATTTGTGTCACAAATATACTCTTTAAAATTATTGTTGGGTAATTGAGAGAAGAGAGAGAAAGTGAAATATATAATTAACATGGTTCGACTTGATGGTCTAAGTCCCAACAAAAAGCCTGTGATGGCTACGTGTTTGTGCTATTGAGATTTGTTATGTTACAATGATCCAATGTATATACACCAGCTAGTCTTAGGCTAATTATATATTAATCCTACTTTGTTTAGTATTTAAGAGGTAAGTAGTAGGCCTCCTCTGTCTTTGGTCTCCAATAAAATGTCTCATAAATGAGTAAATGACTTACTTAGATGGGCGAATGAACTCGATCTAAGTTTCAATTTGTTGAACCATAACATGATCGAGCCTTTTGGTGTGATTAGAAAGGCTTTGCACATTATTTTGATTGGGATAGCATGCAAATGAATCAATGGATTATATGTCTCCAATGGTTGAAGAGATCTTTGGTGTCATTGAAACTTTAACATCTCCAGCTGTTTGAACTTTGATGACAATGGATAGTCCATCATGTTAGGGATGATGGGCAAATCAATTCTCTAACCTAAGTCATTGTGGCAAAATTTCAAGATAGTCAAATATTAATAACTATCTCACCCATAACTGAACTATTTTAAATTTCAAGCCTTTTATTTTAAAAATTAAAAGTAAAATAAGAATTTTAAGATTAGATAGTAGATAACATTTGATCAACACAAAATTTGGTGTGCATGTTAAGAGGATTGAAAACATATAATCTAAAAAGTTGTAGTGAAAAAATGAAGCTTGTCACGCGAGTTTTTCAATGACCCTTAACTTATGTGAATCCAAGATCATTTGACCAAAATGTCAAACTTTTTGGACAAAAACAAAACAAAACAAGATGGAGTTTTATCGCTTCCATATTTTTGCTATATCTTGTTTGATTTACATCTAATCGGTACATAACCAATTGTTTTGAAAGAAATAAAATCATCTATAGGTCTATCTAACATTTTCTTTGATAAGATAATCTAATTTATTAGTCAAACCTAGTCAAATCATTATGTGAGAAAGCATTCAGGTTTCACTTAAGTTGAATCTATATATTACTAAAAACTGAAGCGTAGCGTTTAATGCTGCTGCTCTCACGTTGAGCCACATCAGCTGCCACGTCATTCTTTTTTTACTTTTCTTTTTAAAATATAATTTGTCCTACAATTTTAAAATGGTTTTTACAATTTTCAGCCCTATAAATGCAGCCCACTACTTATTTATTTACTTCCACTATCACCCTATAATAAATTTGTATAATTAATCCAGCCCACCTCTTATTTATTTAGTTCCACTATCAAACCCAATTGAAAGCCTTTTCAGTTCAACTTTAAGATTTTATGTGAGCCTTTTCAGCTTGAAAAAAAAAAAAAAAAAAAAAAAACGTTGAAGCCTTTCAAGCTTTAGGGGTTTTTTTTTTTTTTTTTTCAATTTTCTTATAATTGTTTTTAGCATTTATTTTTTTAATATTTACACTTCTCCAACCTTTCTCTCTCCCTTACCATTTTATCTCTCCACTACTTCTTTAATCTTTCTCCCTCCCTTACCTTTTCATCTCCTCACTACTCTCTATATTAATATCATTCCTCATCTTTCCCTTCATCTTCCTTTATTTTTGTCTCTTCTTATTCACACCCTCTTACTATAAATTTGTCACTATCTCTTCTATTCTATGTATAGTTTTCCCTCACAAAAAAAAAAAAAAAAAAAAAAAGGTTCTCCCTCTCTCTCTCTAAATTTTTTGGTGGATTTTTTTATTTTTCTTGCATTTCTACTTTAGGTTGATAATTTTTTATATTCTTTAAAACTCTATTTTGGGTTAATGCGATTTAGTTTTGCTTTTTAAATTGTGATTTAGTTTTGTTTTTTAAATTGTTGTTGTGGTTTTTTTATTTTTTATTCTCTTTGATTGTTAAATGTTATCCTATTGCGTTCTAAAGAATTAAATATAGCATATAAAAATATAATATTATTCTATTACATAGCATGATTTGGATAATTTGGTATTGATTATGTTACATAACATGATTTTTTATAGTGCTCAATTTAGATGTTAAACTATGAGACTTTACTAATTTTTGTTTATTTTCTAATCCTTTATAGTGGATAAAGTACTCTTAATAGTTGTATTAGAAGTACTCTATAATGCCATTTATTTAAAGAAAAGCAAAGGTTAGCCAAACGAAAATAATCGGATAGGTGACAAATTTTAACTTTTGCAATTTTATTTTTATTATTATTATTTTATAACAATGCATGTATAGAAATTTAATTCTTAGATTCTGCTAATAATTGTTTATTTGATAATATGTTTTGGACAGCCGAAATTATAATTTCTACAAAGAAAATAACCTTAATAGATTATCAAAAACAAAATTTTATCCTAATATTGGTTCAATTAATCATTGTTAAGTTTTATTAATTTTTTTTAAAGTTTACGTTTTTTGGTGTTTTGGATTGTTCCTATATTACATTTATGATTGTTCATATAATAAATAAAAATATAATTACAAAATACATTACTCATTATTAGATTAGTTTAAATTGTAAAAAAAAATTTAATAAAACCACCATAAAAATAATTATCACGCGCAACGCACGGGTTCGCGACTAGTTTTTATAGAATCAAAGCAAGTGGCCTTAGTTCATGCATCCAAACCCCATCTTTTGATCACCCTTATTTTTTTAAGTAATGTTAATAAAACCTATAATGATCTGTGTAACATTATTTTTACCTAAGTTTATTACAAATTTACAATCAATAGTTGGAGTAATGTTGTAAAGTACACACATTGTCAATAATCGTGAGTGTATGAAGTGTGCATTGTGCAATAGTGAGTGTATAATTACATTTTTAGCAATAATCGTGCAAAATTGTGTGAAAAATATTGTGAGCGGCATTTTCCCTCCCAAATTTTTCATCCTTCCCTTTTCACTGCACCCAAATAGAGTAATAGGCTATATTCCCTCCTTTTTCCTAAACGGGAAAGAAAACGTGAGAAAGAGAGAGAGATGGACTTCGGGCTAGCAGCGCTGAAGCTGGTGTGCGCTCAGCTGAGGGAGGCCAAGGAAACACAGTCGCAAAGCTCCTTCACTCTTGGCGGCATTCTCTTCCAACGCGCCTGGTTACAGGTCTCTACTCTTCTTAACATCTCTCTCTATTAATATTATTCTAATTCTTCTAATCACACCATACCCCCCAACACAACACAACCAAAACAAATCAAACTAATATCTGTTGTTGTGTGATCACTGGTCAGGGCGTTCTGGTCTCCACCTCCGACGCGGGAGCCCCCTTGCTTCTCGACGACGGCACCGGCGTTATCCACCTCTCCCTCTCCGGCGACTTCCGTCTCCGCCCTTGGAAGACAGGGATGTATGTAATGGTGGTTGGTGGTTACATTGTGAGTTCGGGTGAGCCCCCCATGATTAAGGTACAAAACAAAACAAAACCCCTCACTGTTCTTTTATATGTCAGATAGACATTGATGAGTACTGTTGAACCCATCATCTCTCTATAAAAACCCCACAAAAATATAACTATTCTGAATAATAATAATTATAAAAAGCTCCATTTCTTTTATTTTGGAACAATTTTTGTTTTAACTATTGCAAACATTTGGGCATTGCATACATGGTTGATATGGAATTATAGTATTTCGGGGTCACCTGAAAGTCTCTGTTGTGTCCTAACATCAGGTTCACAAGATTGTTGATCTTTCAGCATTCCCAGATCGAGAGGCAATGTGGTATCTTGAAGTTATTGAGGCATACAAACTGTTCTATGGTCCCAATTGAAGAACTTGTATGTTTCTGTTCAGATCATATAGTGGAGAGATAGTGAACTTAGTAGCCCCATGATGCTGATTGAAATTGCCACAGAAGTCCCTTCATGGTTTCCCTCTTTGGCAAATTGTTACTTAGCAGTTAGCACCATTGATTTACAAATTTTAAACTTGTAATGACATTGATTTTGTGTTCTTTTTCACCAATTCCTTGAAAAGTATAATGTCATAGATATTTGAACTTGAGTGATGGTGTCCTGTAATTATTTCTCCCATTTAGTAAATTGTACTGGTAATGTGATTTTGCAAAATTTATAGACGGTTAATGACGTTCTTTCATGCTTGTTATCCTCTTTTCTTTTTTGCATGGTAGTTGAACATGAAGAATTAAAACTCCTAGTTTGAACAGTTCAAAAGAATTGAAACCCAAATGTGCATTTTATTTTTTCTTCTATTCTCATATATGCAGCTTAACAAACAGCTGCCTCTATTCATATCAGGTCATAACTTTTCTTTTTCTGCTCTTTATTTCAACACTAGGTGATCCAAATTCAGCCAGCCTCTCGAAATTTATAGCCTCTTTTAAACAGTTCACACTAAGTCGCCTAAATGAAACAATTCAAACATTGAAAACTTAATGCTCACTCTTTTTACAATGTTCTGTCCTAACAATATGTATTGTGGTTGCCAACTAATGTGTGCCATGGATTAGAGAGTTGTATCATGCTACAACAAAGCTTAAATTATCTGTGTTTTGATACAAGGAGAACAGCTAGAAGGGCAGCACATTATCAACCATCACAAGCCATCCCTGCCGTAATATTGATTCGTGTTTCAACCAAGCTTAAGTAACTCTGATTTGATTCAAGCAAAAGTACTAGAAGGGCAGCACTTATCCAACCACTGCAACCCATCCGCCCCAAGCCCTTTCTCTTGCCAGTGAAGTGCATTAAGCAAGCAAATGTTTCTGATGACATGCCTTTATCTACATGCAATTTCCCCAAGGTCACATCAAAGATCCACTTGATTTCTACCAGAAAATCTACCTTGCTAAAGGGGGGCTGGAGCAATGTTAGCTGGGTTCATCAGATCATCGTTTTGATGTACAAGGCACAAATTGAATTTTTGCATTGTTGTAATGACAGCTGAAATTCCCACATTCCTTGCAGGATCCAGAATGGTGTTCCTCCTAGCAATACTCTCTGCAGGAGTCTGCTGTGATTGTATGGGACATACATCTCAAAAGTAGATCACAATTATGACACTTTCAAGAAAGATTATTCCCCAAAGCACGATGCAGAGAATCTGTAATAAAAGATTAAATATTAGCATTTGTGAATGAATATCATTCATAAATTTTTAGCTCTTTCCAAGCAAAAGTTCAATTAACATGTCATATTCACACATGCAACAGCAAAAGGCAAACAACGCATTTTAGGGTCAATACAGGATATTAGAAGCAGTCATTTCCATCACAATTGGTAGGACTGGATATCAATAGGAGTATCAACAAACACAACAGCAAGAACATTAAGAATAGTTATAATAAATTAATAAATAGGGACCCAAGTCCATCATTATAATTTCCTCTTTCTCTCTCTCTCTCTAAAACACACCCACACATGTACACATTGGGGGTTGAACCAATCTTATTGACACTGCCATCAATTTATTGACTCATAATATGAAGATGGAACAAATCAGCTTTGGTACATTAAGATTCCCTCTTTACAATTCAGCTTCTAGATAAGATAGTTCCTTGCTCCAAACCAGGAAACAAAGAACCCTTAATTGAAGCATCTATTGGGCAGGGTCAGATTTCTCAATCCGATAACCATTTACTCTTGTTATCAACATACTCAAGACAGAGTCAAGAACTGTGACTACATCATGCTTTAAGTCCATTGCAGAATTGTAGGGAGAGAAGCTTTTCAAAAATTCTTGAGTTCATTGCTTTCCTCATGAACCAACATTGCGTTATTAGAGATACCCCTCCAGTGACAACTACTATATATTTTTCCGTGAGACAGGTTTTCTCACTCGCTTTGTTTGACCTTCATTTTTAAGAGATCCAATAAATAAAACATGAAAAGAGAAGATGATATCTAAGAGCAAAATGGTGTGAAAATAGCTTTATACTGCTTACATTCACAATCAAGAAGGAAAAAAAAAAATGCAACACAAAAAACTAGCTTCATACTCTAATGTGATATTGTTGTTGCGACCATCTTCTGCTTACTATTTTCTCATGCATATCATAGAGAGCCTACAGCTTCTCAATGACTGTGACAGAGCTTAGAGCACCACTAACAACACATTCCTAATGTGTCAGACCTGCCACTCAAATAGATGACCATAATACTTGGATCAGGGCTGTAAATTGGCAGATCTCTTTTCAGATCAGTTTCTCAGAATTTTCAGCAAGCAAGGCCTGAGGTAATTAGCTAATGGGCCCTGAGATTTAAGATTAAGCCCTAATAGGTCATAATCAAAAGAAGTAGAAGAAATCAAGAAATAGTTTAATCTTTTTCTTTCTAAACTGCCTAAGCTCTCTGTTAACCAACCATAAAAGCCCAAAATCAGTTAACCACATAGTTGCTTGGGAATTCAAAAGAGAAGTCTCTACTCAATTTTCCAAAAATATCCCTGTTAAATTACCAATTGTCTCAAAAGCTTAAACTATTGGGATATGGTAAGTTTAATCATTTAAACACATACTTCTAACACTCCCCCTCTCATGTGGGCCGAAACTATCTTTTTAATAAGTGAGGTCCAACACGTAGGATTTTAAATGGGAGATAGAGAGACAAGGATCGAACTTAAGACCTCTTACTCGAATACCATGTTAAATTACCAATTGTCCCAGACTCCCAAAAGCTTAAACTATTGGGATATGGTAAATTTAATCATTTAACCACATACTTCTAACAATTCCTATTAAATAATCGTTATACCTAGTGCACAAAGCTCCCGCTTTTGCAGGATCTGGGAGAGGTGATTGGTAGGCCACTTACCTCCTTTTTTTTTTTTGGAGAGGTTGATTCCTAGACTCAAACCCGCAACAAGTTGCTATGGGCGGAAGGCACTTGCCATCACACCAAATGAGAGACCAAAGTCCTTAGAATAATGCAATGCATCAAGAGGTGATTGATCAACTCCCCAGTCACTTTGCACATACAACACCAATAAACAATGATGATCTTGCACAAAGATTACCCACTGTTAGAACTTTGCCATGAACCACTGTCCAAGCAAAAAGGCTACTTCTTTGGAACCTTGGTCTTCCAAATTGATTGCCATAAAAAAGAACCTGATAATAAGATTTCACATCAAACTTCTGTTTCTTAGATAATAAATAACCCATCCTATCTAAACCTCTCCCAAAGATGTTAACCATATAAAGGAAATAAATTTGACGTTAACCATAATAAATTCGACCCCTTGATCATTCCCCTTCCCACATTTTGTTTCTGTTTTATTTTAATCTTATTACCGAGTGAAATAACATTACCCACTTGGGGATCAATCACATAGAAAATGGGCTTGATGCTCAAAGCTTGCTAACTTCTAATTCATTCTTCAAATGACATTGACGTGGACCAGACACTGCTTTGGATCTTTCTCCCTATCACCCTTTGTCTATGGGTGCCATGTCCCCTTGTGTTCATAGTATCTTCAACTTCTAACTAAAATTACATGAATTTAGTGATGGTACATACTGAATAAATAAAGAAGAAATATGCTGCCAAACAAGATAATTAACAAGCAAAAACTTTGTTCAAGCTTTACAATAGGCTAAAACAAATCAGTAGTGAATGAAATACAAGCTTACTCAGATATTTATGACAGCAATCCAACAATCTATTGATATTGTCATTATCTGCAAGAAGTTTTCCCTTCATATTATTCTCTACAGCAGAATCCTTTGAAGCAGTCCATCGATTTAAAATACTGATTATCCTTCTAACCTGTCACATAGGTCAAGGGAAACAAAAATATTGCAAGACACCGCAGTTGAGATAAATGAATAAACCAAGCCAAAAGGTACATAAAGTTTCTAAATCCAAATATGTCATTGTCACTGAAAAAACCAATGCAAAACAGGATACAGCTGTAGTTCTAGCATTTGATTTTGTGCAAGAGGTGGTCAAGCCCTCGTGTCCTTTGCTTAAGTCATCTGATTGGCAGTCGAGAAGCTCATCTTCAATCAGATCAGATTTGCCTACAAGAACTGAAACATATTGAAATAAACTTGATCTATTCATCTCATTTTCCTGAACTTGAACCAGTATCCTTGCAATAATGCTCCAGAGTGCACTCCGTGCTTCTAAATCATCCGAGGCAAAAGGAAACACATCAAGCAGCCCCTGTAAGAATGGAAAATCTGGATGGAACTAAAGTGTCACTTCCAATCATAATAGAAGTTAGAAAAATTACACAAAAGGTGATGACATTATGGAAAGAAAAAAAACAATAATAAAATCATTACAGATAACAAACATAATTTTTTTTTTTTTTTGGATAGATTAACAGATAACAAACATAAATAATTTACCCTCTGATAGCTCCGAAGCTAAATCAGTTACTTCAGAAAGAATATTTGCAATAAGTACTGCAGCAGTGACACAAGAGTTGGCAACCTACAAAAGAAGTATAAATCAACTCAAAGGGCCCTTCAAAAAAAAAATTTCGCTAATTCTACTTACTGATTTACAATTTTCATGTTTGAAGATTTTTTCAAGAAAAATCAGTATTAATAGGTAGTCACTTCAATTTATATAATGCTTCTTATAGTAGCCATTTAGTTTTCTACTTTAGTATTAATGACAGAAATTTCCAAAGTTTAAAAGAACTGATTGATAATTTAAATATTTGCAACCAACTATCAAAAAATTAACTGGAAAGAATGAAAAGAGACAGCATCACCAATAATTTCATATATCTGGGTACGCTACAAGCCTACTATGTACCTCAACTTTGTCAGGGAGTTTGACCATGTCACAAGCTAGTTGGAAAAGTTCCTTATTTGAACAGATTTCTTGAGAATGACCATCTAAAGCAGAAAGAGCTTCAATTGCACGGAAAACCACATCAAGAATTGAGTACCTGAAATTGTATGAAAGTGAAGATCAAACACAAGAACGAAAATAACTTCTGGAAAATAATAGAATACTTGCAGCAAGTCATCTGCAAGATTTATCTCACTAAAGCATCAGAGGCAATATAAACCACTTATAGCCATAAATTTCAGAGAGTAGCAGCTATAATTAACAGCTGTCTTGGGTTATAAAATCACATAAGACATTAGAATCCCCTTGATGAAAGTTAAACATCTTTGTTTACTATCACAAAACCATACAATAAACAATGATGAAAGCATCAAAATACTTACTGACCCACATACCAGCCACTAGACCAAACGACTTAACCCTTCTAAATTAGATAATTATACGACATTCAGTTATAAATTACAAGTAAATATTCTGAGATTTTAAAGCATTACACAATATCTACCGCACTAGAAGTACCAAACGCCTATGTATTAAGGTTCTAGGTCATTAATTGCTGAGCATGTGCCAGAAATTCAATGGCCAGAACCAAGTCATCTAACATGAGCCCCATTGATGTTTATTGACTAATGTGCCATCATGGCATATTCAAATTATTAACAACAATGGCCAACTGAGGTAAATTACTTGATTATATATATGGTATTAGTAGTTAGTAATTGGACAACCACACTCTTTTTTTTCTTTCTTTCTTTTTTCTTTTTTTAAAAGAGATTTATTTTTACAAAAACACCAAATTTACCAATACTAGTTCAGATATGTGCCCTTACAAGTTATGGATCTCTAGATCCACAGCTATATTCCTTTAAGAAATAAACAATGACAAGGAAAACTATAAAGATACATTCAACTTGCTTTGACTCATAAGTTACAGCCAATGCACAACTCTTAAATCATGTTACTAAAGGTATTACCATTTTTTTTTAATATAAGTAACGTAAGAAATTTTATTAGAAAAACCAACTACGTATACTGGAAGTGTACTATAGTGGCAGATATCAAGAACCCAGATTACAACGATCAATAAGATCGGGGCAAGAAAAACAAGAATAAAAAGGCAAAACTATACTCCAATCAAGGAGAGAACAGAAAAAGAAAGACTTAATGTCAAGAATAGAACGTTCACAATCCTCAAAGTATCTAGCATTCCACTCCTGGCATAAGCACCAAAACAAACAATGCGGCACAAACCTCCATAAATCTATATTTTGATGTCTACCAAACTTGCCCTACCAAGAAGCCAATAACTCACTAACTTTATATGGCATAACCCAATGTATACCAAACAAACAAAAAACCATAGACCACAACTCATATGCTATAGGACAATGAAGAAGAAGGTGATCCACCAATTTCCCACACCTTTTACACATTAAGCATCACTCTAGCACTGAAATATGCCTCTTCCAAAGATTACTGCCATTTGGTAAACCCGATTCATGTAGCACATGATTGTTACTTTGTTTTACTAGTCTAGTATATAATGCGTAATAGCTAAACAAGATAGTAAATCATAAATGTTCCATTTTATAGCATTTATGAAGTGAATTAGTCTACCAAATTCATATTGCATCACCTAATTGAAAACAGAGTGAAGCCGTACCTTTCAGGTATTCTTTCACTCATTAATTTGCTCATCTCAAAAGTCAAGAGATTAACCAATAAACTTGGTAAACCTAGCTTCATCAAAGGTGGAAGAAGAACATGCAAAACTTCTGGCTGACTTTCGATGATGGCTAATAATAGTCCAACACTCTGTTCAGAAAGGGAAGCCTCTTCAGCAAACGAAAAGTAAGTTTAAGATTTCCAGATGAAGTATTTTCAACTCGGTAATAAAGCATTTACTTACTGTATACTTAAGCAATATTTATCTCTCTAAAGCATTAATTCCAAAAGCAATGAAAAGGGAATATTTAAAGTCTATATGAGGTCTCAAATTATAGTTTTATAATTTAACCCAAAACAAATAAAACTAGAAGAGCTAGCTTTTTCTAATCATCCCCAGAAGCTGAATTCGAATGTTAATTAAATTCTCTGTTGTAATTTACAAGTAATATTGTTTTAATCATCTCTGATTGGACATCATATGGAGTGAAATGCTTATAACACCAAAGATCAAAGTCTTTTTGACAATCTTATAAAAAGCTCACAAACTTTAATAGACACAAGAATTCAAGAATTTCCTTTTTTTGTAAGTACAAGAATTCAAGAATTTTAAAAATAATAAAATCAGAGAATATGATAAACCCTGATTGTATACTACCAAAAACATTTTCAAAAACAAGGAGGTTCTAACTGCTTATTGAGTTTGAATATAACAAAAACTGGTGAATAAAAATACCAAGACAACACTTTAGGCCAAGAAGACTACAATAAATTTAACACTTTCTAAACGGTAAAAGTATCTCTTTTAAGAAAAACTTTTACTAAAGATTTTCCAACATTCCTAAAGTTTATTTCACTGCAATCGAAGCTTAGTTGTGTTGAACAGTGCTGAGTATTAAATTCCTTTTGTCAACAATCCATTGAATAAGCCAGCCCTCTTGCCAAGTTAGTAGACTTCCATTATATAAGCTCTTTTAAAAAGATTATCTTTCTCTGTTTTTTTTTTTTTTTAAATCATATCAAATCATTTAAATAGTTATTATAACCAAAATCTTCCTAAAACTAAAAAATTTCTTCATTCCTAAAATTAATCAACCAATTAGCCCTCTTTGGAAGCATGAAGCCCCAATCCCTAAAATGAGTTTGATAAGGGATCTATCAACTCCATAGTTGGTTTCATATCCTTATCGCTGCAACTGCAACTCAATGTTATTCACTTTCTCTGAGATTGGTACTCACTACCACAAAATATCACCACAAGCACCAATCAAAATGAGAGCTGATCATTAAAAATTAATGGCATTTCCTTGAGCTGAAAGCTTGTTACCTTTTCAATAAGCTGGAGATTAAGGGTATTTTCCACAATCCATAAAATATGGTATATAACATGTTCAGACTGCAATGCTTCAGCCCATGTAATGCATTCACTACTTTGAATACCCAAAGTTAACAACCTGCATCAAAATATTAACCACAGGAGAAGTATGAAACAAACAGAATATTTTACATGCAGATCTGTATAAGACACTGCCCTACAATATTACAAGGTATGATTAATAACTTGAGCATCATCACTAAATTCACAATATGGAAAGAAGTATAATGTGTGTAGTTGGACATATGAAACTCTCTATGACACGAGTAATGCAAGCAAGAAGAGAGTCAGACACAGACACTTTACATGGGGGAGGATGAGAAAGAAAAAATATTTCAAGAAAATGAGTATTTCCTTTCAACAAATAAAAAATAAATATTTAAATTCTATTTTTATTTGTAATTACAAATGCACCCAATTGATTTTGAACCCCACCACCTCACCCTCCACCTTGCACTTCATAAGGGGAGAAGGTTCCATTTGAGCTAGAGCTAATTGCCTTCAACACCCACACCCCCCCACCCCCCCCCAATTTGCAATTTTTTTTCCAGAAGAAACAATGAACACCAAGAAAAAGAAAATCAAAGAGCACAATAATTTTCAAGAGAGGCATAATGACTATCATGCACCTGGGCAAGTTTAAACTTGATAGGGTAGAAAGCAAGGATAATTACTACTTCATATCACAATGAAATAAAACATTCTGGCACAACATATATAAGTTGATACCAAATATGATATCAAATCCAAAATCTGAAAAATTAAAATAAAATAACTGCAGGAATCACAAGTGGCTAAAAATATATTACCGGCAAGCTTCACAAAGGCACTGAGAATCTTCTAAGAATAGTCGATCCACGACTATCTCAATCAATCCATTTGTAGAAACTATATGCTTCAACAGAGCTTCATGGCAGGCAAGGTTTCCAATAATTCCAAGGCAAATTTCCTGAAGCACGAAACTGAATCATTTTCACACAAAAGAATTCTTCAAAACCTCTAGGTTCCCAGTTCATCCATATACAAAAAGCAAGTTAAAAGAGAGAAGGAACAAACATTACTTTATCATGCAAAAAGGATGATGCAACAAGCTGAAATTTGGCTTACCTTAACACGCACAGATTGGGAAACCATAAGGTTTGCTGAAAGTACTTCAAGTATAAGGTTTTGTACCTGCAAACATATGATAATTAGATTGTGATATAAAAGAATTTATAGTTACATCTCTAGCATAACAAATTAAATTACTGCTCAAAAGCCTACTTCAATGTAAATTAATAATTTTGGGCGTGCTTGCAGAAAGAAGGGCAGCGGGACATGAGAAACCTACATCAATATGATTAATCACATGTGCTCGTGAAATTGTTATTAACAGGGTTACATTCAAACTAGATAGGCAATGGTTTATTTAAGTTATAGTAGCATCGTCATGTCAAGGATGAAGGTTAGTGACTTGACTCGGAATCAGAATCAAAATCAAAATAAATGACAAGAAACATCAAGATTAAACAGTAGAAGGGGAAACTTGATTACCATGAGTTCTGCATTAGCTTTACTTGCAGCAAGATCCCACAAAATGCAACCACACTCTTCCCAAGCCTCTTCTCCTGCTGAAACACTAGGCCGATCAAATCTATGGCACGACTCCTCATCCTCTCCTTCTAGTCGAGCATGTTTACCACAATCCTCAACAATGTCCATGCCCTCAGATTTATGGTCTGATGAGTTCAAAACTTCTTGTCCAGATACAGAAGCTGCACCTCCTTCCACATGATCAGTATTTGCTACTTGACCAACGCACACATCAAAACCATGACTATTGCCGTTATTACTGGCATCAGTTGGTAGAAGCTTCCGTATCAGAGAGATTATATAACTAGGATCAACTGTAGTTGAGATGTCAAATAACTGCATAATAGAATGAGAAGGAAAAATAAACATCATGTTTCAACATTAGAAATTAACTGATTTATTAACAAACATGTATGTAACACATGTATGAAGTGTAGGCGAAATCTAAACCCGAGTCCCTTTGTATCAAGAGACTTTAATAGACTTTAATAGTTGAGCTAATTGTAAATGAACATATATAACAAGTAGTTTATATATCAAGTAAAGCTCAACTCTAAGCCTCACAAGAAAATGTAAACCACAAACTAAAAATCTATCAAATAGTGTGATGAATCGAGCAATGAAATCCTATTTATCTAGTTTTATTTGAGTATGAGTTTTCCATATATATTTATGGTAAAGCAGTACAAAACTAAGCTAATAAGAAAGCAAATGAAAAGAGAGGCAGTGATGGAATGTAATAGTAACCTCATCAGGCGGAGCATAAGGGTGATGTGCCGGTGCATCAACTTCTTCAACTTCTTCAACTTCGACTTCTTCTTCTTGTTCTAAATGGGCTGGTTCTGAGTCCACCGACATAGTATATCTTCGATTAAGCTGAATAACAAGTTACCCTTACCCACCAACTATTGTATTTTCAAAATTTCTGGACGCTCTGCCTCTACTTTCTCAAATTCCAGGCTGGGGGGAAAACAAAACGAGACCAGTTCACGAAAAGCCAAAAGAAAACAACTTTTTTTTTTTCCCCGGACTTTACATGTATATATATTTCCCCTGAAATAATTACGGTAAAAATTATTTTTATTGTTTTATTTTTTAATTGTAGGTAAAAGTAAGCTACGTTTTTTTTTTTTTTTTTTTTTTTTAATTATTTATATTAAAAAGCACAAGAGGGATATATAGATTCTAGACTTATCTGAGTCTTTAATTTGATGGTTTAAGTGTATGAATTTATCAAATTCGGTAGATGCTTTGTAACCCATTTAACCTAGACGAGCTTTTTAATTAGTCTAGGAAATAGGTGGGACTTGTAGCTCAAGGATTAGGACACGTGACTACAAAATACAATGTCTTCTTCATGTATTCCAAATTGTTTATTTATCTTATTTTATTCTATTTTTTATACAAAAAAATTGTCGATTTAGTCTTTTGAAAAAGAATACTATGCGAAGAAATTTAGTTTTTAAATCTTTTTGGGTTGCATGCATTGTTATGGTGAAAGTGATTGATCTCTTGCAAGATTGGAGGGATTGGTTGGAGAAAACACTAATTTAACAAATGAAATTTAACATCATTATGTTTGATACGATGTATTTAGAGGGAGGGGACTAGGCACACTTTTGAGGATGTGGAGAGCTCGAGGGAGTAGCTAATTACGTCATTTATACGGACTTTATTTGATTGGTCTCGAGCTTGGAGACCCACACACTAGAGGGGAGGAGAGGGGCAGAGAGGCCATGGCCCCCTTAGGTTTTGAAAAAACCCTTCCTCACAATTTCTATGAAATATATATATATATATATATATATATACAAACTTTTACACATTGGCCCCCTAAGAAAATAGTCTAGCTTCGCCACTAACTCACATCTAGTGATTTTCTTTTGATGCTTATAGATTCCCTTCATTTGTGTACATAGTTTTGACTATTTACTATACTTTCTTGGTTATCTCATGTTATTTTACATGTAGTAGTCTTCTTTTAATAAATTTTTTCTTACCTATCCTACATATATATATATATATATATATTAAGGTTGTTGTCAGTGCCAAAGCCATTTCTATATGTGTCATGAGTTGCTTCAAGTTTCCAATCAACATATGTGAAAATTTTAACTCAATGATAAGTAGTCTCGGGCTGCACAAACAAGAAATGAGAGAAGGCTTCAATAGCTAAGCCAAAAGATGGTTTATATGTAAAAGTTACAAGGGCATGGGATTCAGGGATTTTTTTGCAAATTAATAGCATTTTGCTAACAATTTCGTTAATTAACATGTTTTTGAAATTATTTAGAAAACTAGTATCTCAAGTCTTTAAGACTCAAGTTCAATGAAGAAACTCAAGTCTCAAAGACTCGAGTTTCATGAGGTGGTAAAGTTGATGTGAAAAAAAATTCACATGGAATTCGAGTCTCTTCCTCAAAAGAAAACTAAAATAAGAAATTAAATAAATTAATTAAATAAATAAATAAACTAATCCTCTTCAGATTTAATGGTTGGGATGGGGGACCAAGAAAGCTGAAGTAGGAAGCGTGTATTACCACTTGTCATCTAGAAAAAGATAAAAATGGAAGCATGTATTACCACTTGTCATCTAGAAAAAGATAAAAATAAATCATTTCATTTGGCTAGCTATAGATTTGTTGTTGCTCTGCCGAGTTTGTTTTGATGGGACATCAAGTTGGCGGGACATGTGAATGGGAGGCATGGCTTCTCTTCATTGTTGCTACGCTGAGTTTGTTTTAATGGGAGATCACCATGGACTTCTCTTCTTTTCAACTTGGTGGGATATGGCATGGGCTCCTCTTCTTTTCTTAGCCTTAGAGAATTTTTTTCTTTTGTGGGACTTAAGTCTTAGAGACTCGAGTTCTATATCAACTTTGCCACCTCACGGAACTCGAGTCTTTGAGACTCGAGTCTTTTTACTGAACTCGAGTCTTAAAAGACTCGAGATGCTTGTTTCCTAAATAATTTTAGTCATATGCTAACTAACAAAATTGTTAGGAAAATCGAGTTAAATAGCATAAAAATCCTAGGATTTAGAGGTCTTCATGAGCATTCAAAATATGTCTTTTACCGTAGGTTCCAGTTAACTCAACTGGTAAAGTCTCTGATGGTTATATAAGAGATCTGAAATTCAATCCCCACCTACATAAAAAACTGATTGGTGTCTTTGTCTGATAATAAAGAGCTATCATCAGGAACGGATGCCATAGGTTGAAACTCTCTTAAAAAAAAATGGGTCTTTTAGGTTGAAACATCAATTGTTGTTTCATAAAGTTTTCTTTAGTTTTCAAAGCAAAGTACTTCCTAAAACGTTCCATTTTAATTTTGGTAGCCCACCCAAATAAAAAGCAAGCAGGATTTATATGAGAGCCACGGAGAGGCAAAACGGTAATACACAAGTAACACAACACACTCAGGACACAGAAGCCACCCAAAAATGGCACTGAAAGTTAATGCAGATGGTGTCCTTTTTGATAACGTAAATGCATCCAGGATAGTGATTGTGCGATGAAGGTTGGCTATTACTGCACTGAGTGAGAAGGAGAGAATAGTTTCCTCCAAAAGCAGCTACACTTGGATGCAATATCTTACAATTTTTTAATAAATTTACATGCAGTAGTCTTCTTTTAATAAATTTTTTCTTACCTATCCTACATATATATATATATATATATATTAATGTTGTTGTCAATGCCAAAACCATTTCTATATATGTCATGAGTTGCTTCAAGTTTCCAATTAACCTATGTGAAAATTTTAACTCAATGATAAGTAGTCTCGGGCTGGACAAACAAGAAATGAGAGAAGGCTTCAATAGCTAAGTCGAAAGATGGTTTATATGTAAAAGTTACAAGGGCATGGGATTCAGGGATTTTTTTGCAAATTAATAGCATTTTGCTAACAATTTTGTTAATTAGCGTGTTTTCGAAACTATTTAAAAAACTAGCATCTCAAGTTTTTAGAACTCAAGTTCAATGAAGAAACTCAAATTTCAAAGACTCGAGTTCCAAGAGGTAGTAAAGTTGATTCGAGTTCCAAGAGGTGGTAAAGTTGATGTGAAAAAAATTCACGTGGAACTCGAGTCTCTTTCTCAAAAGAAAACTAAAATAAGAAATAAAATAAACTGATCCTCTTCAGATTTAATGGCTTGGATGGGGGACCAAGAAAGCTGAAGTATGAAGCATGTATTATCACTTGTCATCTAGAAAAAGATAAAAGTAACTCATTTCATTTGGCTAGCTATTGATTTGTTATTGCTCTGCCGAGTTTGTTTTGATGGGACATCAAATTGGCGGGACACGTGAATGGGAGGCATGGCTTCTCTTCATTGTTGCTATGCTGAGTTTGTTTTAAGAGCATCTACGACAGTGGAGCTAAATTTTTAGCAAATTAACTCCACTAAACATCACAATAAAATATTATATCTATTACAATAAAATAATATATTTCACTACCAAAAAAAATATTACACCACCAACCTCAATCACCTCTACCGTCAACCACAGGCACCACCACCACCACCACCGACGGCAGTCCACAGCAAAAAAAAAAAAAAACTCACAACGAGCACAAGCCCACTGCCACAAACACAAATACAAGCCCACTTGCCCACAACAGATCGGAAAATACCAACACCACCACCACCACTACCGGCAGTCCACAGCAAAAAAAAAAAAAAAAAAAAAAAAAAAAAAAAAAAACCCACAACGAGCACAAAAATCCCGGTCTATAGTACCGGCTCCAATGGTCATGATCCAGGGTGCCACATTGGCCAATGAGGCTCTGATGGGCCCACTGTTTCCGGCAGAGCAAGAGACGAAAATGCCCTTCTCAACCGCCTTGAAAGCTCCGATTGTGATGGTGTCTCTGTAATACGGAGCGGACCCATCGCCGAGAGAGAGCGAAAGCACGTCCACGTCGTCGCTTATGGCCTGATCCATACCCGCAAGAATATCGGATCCGAAGCACCCAACGCTCCAACAAACTTTGTAAGCTGCGACGCACGACCGACTCGCCATTCCACACGCCGTGCCCTACGCATAGCCGAGAAGAGAAGTGTTCCCCACGGGGGATCCGGCAGCGGTGCTGGCCGTGTGGGTCCCATGGCCGTCATTGTCGAGTTGAGGGATGAGGGAGGCCGGCGAGCTAGAGAGACCAGCGAGCTAGAGATGAGTGAGGGAGATGAGTGTTTGTCTGTTTGATGATTGAGGGAGATGAGAGTGCACGGTGAAGGAATGAAATAAAAGAATGAAAAAAATAAGATTAGTTTTATTATTTTATTCGGTAGTGTGAGTAAAAAAAATTTTTTTTTTTGGATGAGTGCTACAGTATATATTTATAGATAGATGTGCACTGTAGTAAATAAGCTAAATTTTATACCTTTGGCTCCACTGCTATAGGTCCTTTTTGCTATATTGGTGGAACTAAAATAGCATTATAACTTTTTAACTCCGCTGTTGCAAATGCTCTAACGGGAGATCACCTTCTCTTTTTTTAAAATTGGTGGGACACAGTCACACAACATGGACTTCTCTTCTTTTCAAATTGGTGGGACATGGCATGGACTTCTTTTCTTAGCCTTAGAGAATTTTTTTCTTTTGTGGGACTTGAGTCTTAGAGACCCGAGTTCCATATCAGCTTTGCCACCTCATAAAATTCGAGTCTTTGAGACTCGAGTTTTTTTACTGAACTCGAGTCTTAAAAGACTCAAGATGCTTGTTTCCTAAATAATTTTAGACACATGCTAACTAACAAAATTGTTAAGAAAATCAAGTTAAATGGCATAAAAATCCTGGAATTTAGAGGTCTTCATGAGCATTCAAAATGGGTCTTTTAGCCAAATAATGGTGGAGTTTACCGTATAACATCAATTGTTGTTTCATAAAGTTTTCTCTAGTTTTCAAAGCAAAGTACTTCCTAAAACGTTCCATTTTAATTTTAGTAGCCCACCTAAATAAAAAGCAACCAGGATTTATATAAGAGCCACGGAGAGGCAAAACGGTAATACACAAGTAACACAACACACTCAGGACACAGAAGCCACCCAAAAATGGCACTGAAAGTTAATGCAGATGGTGTCCTTTTTGATAACGTAAATGCATCGAGGATAGTGATTGTGTTAGAGATGATGAAGGTTGGCTATTGCTGCACTGAGTGAGAAGGAGAGAATAGTCTCCTCCAAAAGCAGCTACACTTGGATGCAATATCTTACAATTTGCAATAATTTAAGCATAACCTATACAATCTTCACAATAATAGTGCTTTATACAAGTGCCAAACGTATTGATATTACTTTGATGGAGAAGTTGAGGACAACATGTTTTGATTGAGATTACATGCTCATGATAACAAGGACTTTACAAGTCGATTGCTGGCTTTATTATTCTGCTAGCCCTTGCATGCGAATCAAGGCAATAAGCCATTGTACCTGAGCATCGCCTCTGGCAAGGGTTCACGCCCTCGGAACTCAATGAAAACCTGAAAGAATTATCTCTATACAATTAGGAATGGCAAAGTTTATACAAAAACAAAGTTTTATTTCAAATGGTGACTATAACCAAAACCATTAGCCCTTGGCACTTTCATGGTGAGATTTTTCAATTTACAAACTAAAAAACAATTGTATGTTAATTGTGTATAACCTCGAGGGGTGATTTTCCACCACCAAGAGCAAGTATGGTTTCTCGAAACTTCAGACCCATTTCTTTAATAGCCTGTTGCAAGACAGATTGATCAATAAACTAATGACAGAAGACCAGTGTAATGAACTTATCATGACACAAAATAACCAGTTCATCCAAGAGATTTCATGAAGTAAGCTTGTAGATGAATTACAGTAGATATGAACCACAAGGGAATAAGATATATAGGGAAAACAGAATATTTGTGCAGTTCACTTGAAAAAGGTGGAATAAGGTGGTTAAGAATTGATTATGAACTTGTGATAGTGAAATATCAATATTGTCACCCGAATAACAAACATAATTAGAATAATTAAATGATCACTAAGTTCTAAATTAGAAACATAATTGGTGTATGAAACTGTTGCACTGAAAATTAAACCTTCAAAATAAAATGATCCCCTACTCAGTTCCTTGCAAGAAAAACAAAAATTTTAAATGATATTTACTTTATGCAACAACCAAGACCACCTAATAGGATGGACGGCTCCTCCTCTAAGTTTACATCAGTTTTTGATCAATTATGGCTACATTCAAATCCTATCAGCATTCAATCTACAAATCTATGATATTGAAATTCTAAAATTCATATGTAAAATAACAACAGCTAGTTAAATAGGAGTTGGATCTTTTCTCAAAAAGTATTCCTAGACTCATGCTGTTGTGTTTATTACATCAAACTTAAATTAAGTGACCATTTTGAGCAAATAATCAACAGTTGAATGGAAAAGTAAGCTACAACTGCTAATTTTAAAAATCAACCTACCAACCTTACAATCATATCAAAAGCACCCGACACAATGAGTTTTCAAAACTTGGGCAGCAGGATACTTCCTTTTAAATATATATATATATATATGTGTGTGTGTGTGTGTGTGTGTGTGTGTAAGTTTCTAAACAGGATGAGTTTTCAAAACTTCGGTAGCAGCTAACAGGTTCTTCCTTCTATATATTTTTCATGTGTGTCAGTGCGGGTGCATGCGCTGTGTATGTAGGAATATATCTGTGTGTGCACACATGTATGTATGCCCATTATAATTTTTAAAAGAAAATTCTCACAAGGATATGTTTTTTCGATGCAATGTGCAAAAAGGGAAGCATCTGTGATACTTGCACAGGTAAACATCACTGAGAAATTGTTTCTGAGTGTAATTCAATATTTTTTAACAACCACCAATAAGAAACTTCCCACCATAAATGGAACAGGAGTATATTACTCTCAGAAGTGGAATTGCAGAATCTCCATCAAATTTTCAGTAATTTGAGCTTGAAATGAATCATATATGCACAAAACTGAATAATATTCTGAGACGAAACCAGCAATATGAAGAAATCTTTAATAGATCAAAGATACTGACACCAATAACTGCCAAAAACATTAATAATCTAGCACAATTTTTTATTTCAAATATCAATTAAGCATGTGAAATAGCAAGGAATATGATATACTGCATTGGTAACCAAAAGCATACTAAGAAATAATGCTAACAATGCCAATTTATACCAGGAACTGAAAAAACTCATCTAATGGCCTTGACATGTTAATAATGATAAAATTCAGTGACAGACAGAATCCACATGACCCAGCTAAAAGGACTGCAGGCTTTCCTCAAATCTATGATGCATTCAAGAATTGCTGGCTCAGGTCAATAGTGACCCCTAATATGAGGTTCAGGGGCAGTCAATTGTTTGTTTATGACTGCATGATTTTATAACAATCTGAATAGTCATGTCATGGTTGCTGATTACTTTTTTGCTAACCTACTAGACGATATTGGTATTTTAAGCTCCTTTCATTTCACTAGCTGTGGTAAGACGGGGAAAAGATTAACTTCTGTTTATCTTGAACCCACACTTGATTTCTTACACATGGTGATCCCTATAAACAGTTGGAAGATTTTTACATGCCAGACCTAGTGTGAGAGGGTTTTTTCAAGACTAATGAAGTCCAAACTATTAGACAATAAATAAACTAAATCAGTGAGATTAAGATGTCAAAAGATAATCTAAATTAGTAGCCATTAAGGTGAAAACAAGAAGCATTACATGACTCAATCTACCTTAATATGAGGGAACTTATATGACACATGAAAGGTTTATAGGCCAACTTCTTTGAAGTCAAGTTCAAGTTCAAAGACATACCTTGTCATTATCCAACCCAGCCTCCTCAAATGCGGAAAAGGCATCAAAAGCTAACACCTCTGCCCACTGAAAAATTGGACTTCTAAGGTCAGAAAAATACTGTATAAAAAAGTTAATATAACAATCTAAAATGAAACTTGAAAGATAAAGAAGCAGCTTGTTGGAAAAATGTGAGAATTGAGGTTCATACTACATAAGAGCAAGCTGAAGAAAGCATGAACACTAAAAGGAATATTATGTATGCAAGAGGGACCAAAAAGTACCTGGTAGCTGTAGTATCCAGCCGCATAATCATCTAATGTTCAACAAAAACAAGACATTTGTGATTGTAAATATTAAAAAAGGTAGAAAATTTCTTCTTATTATTATTGTTTTAGTAATTATTATTATTGTTATTTTAACTAAGCAGGATACATGGTGGTTTCAAACCTTTTGAAGCGAAGTTGTTACTTCAACTTTGTAATTACACATCATACAATAAGGTAAGATGAAATAGTAAAATAATCTGTAACACAAACCTGCAAATATATGGCTGAAACTGCAGAGGAACCTGTCCTCTGGAAGCAATGGGATCAAATGAGTCTTTTGACCCACTCTATGATCAATGTCAAAGACAGATTCTGAACCACCAGGTACTTTTTGGAGTTCCATATCTACACTCGCAAATCGTAGCTACAATGACATGATAACATATTAAACAGTTACACAAAACATTACATTCTATTAAAGTGATAAAATGAGTAATTCTTATTTTCTTTTTATTAAAAAATTTTATAATCATTAGGCAATTAAAATAACATCAAGAAAGCCGGCAAGCATGATAGAATTTGTTTCCATTTCTTTCCAAGATGAGTTATTGGTATCGACGAACTTTCACATTAGTTTGAACTCCTGACTTCAATTACCAGTCCATTCTTAAATCTAAAGTACAAATTATAGTCACTGCAGAAACAAGCGATTCTCTATTTTCAGTCTCACTTTATGAGGAGTTTGTATGGGCAGATCCAATTGTTTGAACCATTTTTCCTAAGCCTAAATTTATCAACTGTTAAATATGTGAACTAAATAAGATCTACAGCCATTGAAGATTTTGCTGCCATAATTGCTAATTCATTCTGAAGAGGTGACTAGCAGTGGAACTGAATAAAAATACCATTTCACAAGGGCAGGGCCCAAGGGGGGTTGAGGGGGAAAATTGTCCCCTTGAAACCTCACCCCCAAGAAGGGGGCTAAAGTAAACCTAACACAATGTTATAGAAAGAGAAGGATTAATGCACAACTAGGCCCCTGGAAACCTTGAATCTATAAGGTAGAGATTTGGAATATACAGGAAAAAATAAAGATGAAAGACTGAAATTTTACTGATAGAAGACGTATTAATTTTGTTTTACACTCTAGGGGCCAAGTTAACAGGCTTAAAAAAAAAACCTAATTTCCAATCAAAATATTTTTAAACATACCATACGACTTAATAAAATATATGACAAGGTCTTACGTCAGACCCCTTTCACTTGGAAAGAACTCATCATTGAGTTTTCACTTTTCAATTTCAGATGAAATCTTCCATTCTACAGGAAAAGATGTTTTGAATATTTTGCAATCTTTAAGTTCTTCCAATCAAAATATTTATAAACATACCATACGACTTAATAAAATATATGACAAGAACGTCCTACGTCAGACCCCTTTCACTTGGAAAGAACTCATCATTGAGTTTTCACTTTTCAATTTCAGATGAAATCTTCCATTCTACAGGAAAAGATGTTTTGAATATTTTGCAATCTTTAAGTTCTTCACAAATCTATTCTCCATAAAAAATGTGACCCAAAATTTCTTCACCTCAATCTTTAATTGATTTGCAACACTAATCAAGAGCAGATTAATGAAAAAAATATAAAATTATTACCCCAAAATATATATATATATATATATATATATATCTTGTGGCACTACTTGTATGTGATGGAGTCAAAATCTAATTTGACTTTTGTGTAATCTTCAATTGGGATATTCTCTTCGACACAAGATCAATCTCCTTGTGATTTTTCTCTATAACAGGATCTTCATTAATCTCCTTGAGAATCTCCATATTTTCTTGTTTGACTACTGTGTAATCTGCAAGTAGATTATTCTCTTCAACACATGATTTTTCAACCGGTGCCTCTTGGTCAGATTCTCCAAAGAAAATTTTCCACTTTCTTGGCTTTGAATCTCCAACCTTCAAATTAATATTCTTCTTTGGTGTTTGGAAGATAAAGCCCATATTATTTATCTCTATGCAAGAATTTTCTTGTTTATTTTCGTCACTCATATAACATAACATTCCATAATAATCACAAGGAAAAAATTATCAACCATCATCTTTTTAAATTCTTGCCAAGAATGAATTTCATGTTTACGTTGATGTATTCTAACATCTTTTATCTCAAGTATCAACCCACCATTCTGCAGCATAACTTTCTAAATTATTTGACACAAGTTTAACTTTTTCCTCTTCACAGATCTCCCAAATAATAAAAGTAATCTTCAAAAGCAAGAATCCAATCAATGAAAAATGCAACAATTTCAAATTATGATAAATTGTCAATGCAGCTAGGTAAGTTAACAATCATGTGAAAAAAATAAATTAGTTCACATTTATATTATATTTTGCATTACGATTCAAATTTTGTTTAATTTTTTATTTACTTTTTACTTATATTAATTAGCATTGTTTAAAGATTTGTTAAATTTTAAACTCCTAGCACTACCGCTAATCTCTTAGATAAATTATCTTAGAAAGAAAAAAAGAGACGAGCTATTGCCTGAAGTAGAATATGGTTGGACCTTGGAATGCAAAAAATAAAAACAAGAAGACAACAGAAAGAAGCCTTATTAATATTTGAAACAAATAAATTTGCAAAATTAAGTTCAACTTATCAAAAAAAAAAAAGTTCAATAGGCTTCAATCAACCTGACGAAGAAGCTCTGAACCTGCACGAAAAGTCCTTGCTGAACAAAGTTTCAAGCATACTTCTTCAGGGAGACTCTCACCAGTTTCATAGTGCTTGGCAATGCTCCTTAAAGTATCCCTGCAAAAGGAGAATGTTCAAATAGAATGCCAGAGTTGCAAAATCTAGAATAACTATACAAAACAATCAAGTGCTTGAGATTCAGACCTATAGTTTTTTTTTTTTTTTTTTGGGTATTGTACAAAGGAAATCATAGAATTTCCTCAAATTTTAATGTTTTCTTGAAATTACTGGATGAGTCACTTCAAAGTGCCCCAGAGCTCACTTGTCAGATTGCCATCTAGAGCTCTCTTCAGACATCTAAAAAAATCCTTGCAAACATTTAGATGTGTGGATGAAATGAGTTTTCCCACCTATTATTTTAGTCCCTTCTGTTTAATGTTATAGTACAAGTATGTATGTATGTCTGACAAAATTTTAACCAAATTTGATTAGCTTTTTATACGACTTTAGTACATTTTGCTTTTTAACCTTTAGTTTTCCTTCATCTTTGATTCTTCAATAGAAGTCAGAAGGCAAAAAGATGGGGATTTTTCCATCTTTTTTTTTTTTTTTGGCTGGAAAGGAAATTTTCATTAACAATTCTGATAACTACATTTAAATTGGAAACATACCCTTGAAATGAATCAACAACCAAATTTTAATAGCTAGATAAGGGAAAAAAAATCTTGACAACTGCTTTGGAGGGTTTTATTTGCACCTTGGTACTTACTAAAGGAGTATAAGATCTTAAAGTAAAGCACTCTACAATAAAAACAAGATCGGAATATACATCCTTAAAGTCCCTAACGACCACCTATCTTAAGATCCCAACAAAGGAAGTGAGGTAAAACTCATGTCTCACCTCTAACTTCCTTGGGCACTTTCTATCAACATAAACTCTCTTTGATATTCTGTATATTAACTAGTGATGCTGCTCCATTTCAAACTGAGTCAAAAAATTCACCTTTTTTTTTTCTTTTTTTTTCTGTCAAATTAAAAGATATGAACATGTGAGTTGTGAAGCCATTGAGTCTGATCCAATATAGTATATTTCGCTATAGATATTAAACATCATTACCTTTGATAACACCAATTTTCCATGAACGTAGAAGGTAATTCAACAGCATCCCATTCTATCCCTCGATTACCAGAAACAAGTCCCTCATCTTGCTTGGTTAACATATGCTGAAGGGCATGGCCAAACTCATGGAAGACAGCCTCAACCTGGTTATAACGGCTTCAATCAACATCAAAATATTTGTTCTTGAAACAATGCACTCAGTGAGCAACACAGTAGTTGTAACATGCCATTGCCCCTACTCAGAAATTAATGCAGTATCCAAATTCCAGAAAATCACTGGAAAACAAGAATCAGTCTCTTATAAATTAAAGAATTTTGAGTGCGTTAGGATGAGTTTATTTTCATTGGTTTACTTTGTTCTAAAATTAAAATATGTGTGAAAGTACAGTTATATATAGAAAAGCACGGCTGTAAACGGCTGTACATAAGCTGGTGATGAAAATAAGTTGGCCTTTTTAGGTAAAACAAATAGACCCCTGATAAACACAACACTGGAAGAGTGCAGAAAAAGGAAACTAAAAAAACATAGCAAAAACCTTTTTCTCTTTTGATAAGTAAACTATAAGACTAAATCATCACAAAATTGTTCAAGGTGATATTTACTTGCGATTTTAAGTTACACTATAAGGGCCAGAATTAAAATGATTTCACCTTATATGCAATGTGTGATGTGCCATACCTCACGGAAGGTCATAAGGCTTGGCTTGCCAGCTATTGGTGGTGTTTGATTGCACACTATGTGTACAATGGGCAACCTAGATGATGTACCATCTTGTGAAAGTGCACGACTACGACCAACAACCACAGAGACCCATGCCCCACCACGTTTTTCAGAGGGACGAGAATATGGGTCAAAATAGAAGTATGCCATGGGAGCACCATAGGAATCTTTGACACAGTACAATTTGACATCCTCATTCCATACCTGAAGAGTAACTTCCAACATGACAAATGAAACTTTTAATGTTTAAATCAAAGAGAGCAAGTGAATGCAGTAAATAAAATAGATTACCGGAGCTAGGCCATCCGCTGGGTCAATATCAATTGCAAAGAGCATCTTTGCAAGGCTAAAGAGGCCATCTATAACCTTTGGCAGTGATAAAAAGGGACGCAACTCTTCCTGTAAGTTTAAAATCAAGTGAAGTAGCACTAAAGCTTATGTAAATAGAACTGTAAGTCAAATCTTGATAGAAGATTAAATAAAGACAAGTCCATTGAAGAATACTTGGCATGTGCCCAAAGACAGATGTCACAAATAATAGCTTTTAACAAAAATAAAAATTCAGATCACTCTCAAATAGTAAGAAGGGGGAAGAAAAGTCATGTAGCCATGTGCAGTCAACTTAACAATGAGTCAACCAAAAGTCATGTAGCCAAAGTAATCATTTCACTTTCAAATTCGTAGTCTCCTTGATTAAGTTAATGTTCATAGTTTGAAAATTACGTAGGGCAGTCACTCAGTCATTCCTGACGTTTTTCTCATGTTGTATGACCCTCCAAGGGCTAATATAGTATCATGACTATCAGTCCATTGCAGACCACAGATAAATACGTATACTAAGAGCATGCACAGACAAATTGTCCAACTTTCTCACAAAAACCTTCTCTAGGATTTAAGACTGGGAGATGCAGCCTATCGAGCACAACTTCATGGATATTTGAACACTCAAGAACACATTGATAACTAGGAGATAAACTTCCCCTGTTTCATGTCAACGTGTGACCATTCTTGCAATGTTGGAGGGTTCCTGTAGAGCTTCTGGGTGAAACATACCAATTAAGTGGGCCATTTCCAAACCCCAGGACAGAAAGTGATTTGAGGCACTGCTGAGAAGAAAATTTCACCATGTTGGATGGGCCCAAAAAATCTAATAGTGACTTAACCAATATCAAGGTTATATATTATGCATTTTCTAAAGCTAATAAAAATTCATCAAAAGTGTATCCATCAACATTTGCTTAATTTTTTCACACACGCATGCACAGATGCATGCACAGAGAGAGAGAGAGAAAGGCCTACCTCATTTATGTGATAACACAGATGCATGCACAGAGAGAGAGAGAGAGAGGCCTACCTCATTTATGTGATAACTGGACTCACGCAATCTCTCACTCCAGAATTTAATGTCCCAGAGATTCAATTCATCAGCTTCCGTTGCATTTTGACCTTTAGCAAAAATTTTAATGTCCTCCATGTCTACAAAGAAAAATAAAGATAGTGAGCCCCCTAAAACATCAAGACAAGTGACATTTGATTGGAAACGAAAAAGAAAATGAGATTTGTTTTTTCTCGTCTATGTCTCAAAAGCAATTCCATACATCTATGGCCACCCGAAACCTGCTAAAATAGGTTTTAGGTTGGGGGCAGTTTAACTTTGCACCCACAATCCATATTCTCTTCATTTATCAGTAATTATTAATCTGTAGAAAAGCTATACTATTGTAAGTACGGATAAACCCAAGACAATCCTTCACAAAATTAAGGAAAGCATCATTAAAGTTCTAAAACTCCAAGAGACATGGAGAACATACCACACATCTATTTATAAAAAAGACAACTATTCCATCTTGAACAATTATCTTATAACATATAATTAAGCATCCACAAAGGAGTACCCATTGTGTGTTGCCTAGGATTTTTTTAATATATAATAAATGCTTCATTGAAAAACTCAAAATGGTTTTACCCTAATGTGTTGCCTAGAATGTTAGCTCCCCCTTTCTTTCCATCCTTTCTTCACCTTTATATGTAAGGCCTAGGATTCTTACAATCTATGGACAATTATATCACAAAAATATTGAACCTAGTGACAATTGCACCAATTTCAGATCTCATTTCTTCCATGAAAATACCAATGTGTCTAACAAAGCAACAGATTCCATTATGAAATATAACAATTATTTACTAATGCACTCTTTTTCTGGATACTTAAAACATATATAAAGACGACGATAATTCACTTATCCTCTTCAAGGAAGGGGGAAAAAAACCCTATACAATCATGTACCCAAATTCCATGAAATTTTCCACAAATAACTTAACAGCACATTACCTTGAATTGCAGAACTCCACGAAGCACTACGAAGTTCCTCTATAAGCTCCTCTGCTTTACTGACAGTAGCCATTTTCTTTTCCATGCTTACCTATATTCAAAATAAGTAAGTTTCTGAAAGAAGACATTTGCTAATACATAAAACATCATACCTCAGCATAGTTATAATAGCCAAGAAGATTTGCTTTCTCCAACCTAAGCTTCAAAATTTGGTCAATAATTGGTGTATTGTTGAGGTCTCCACTTGAAGCATGGGTGATATAAGCACGGTATACTTCCTCACGCAAAAATCGGTTCCGAGCATGTTGCATGACAGAACGATAGCTTGGACCATCCAAAGTAATAACCCATGGCCCATTTTCAACGGTAGCATTTTCATATCCCTAATGTTAGGAGGATGCATATATCAGAAATGAAAGAAACTATAACACAGTAAAAATTGCCTCTTCACAGCAGTTTTTTTTTTTTTTTTTTTCCTGATCAGTAAGTAAAGACCATTAATATTGCTTACTAGTTACCAGGACTGTACATGACATACCTTGGAAATTGCCTTTTGTGCAGCCATGGCAAGTGCAGTAGTAGACATTCCTTCAATGTCCTTCTTATCAGTAACCAATTTTTCATATTTCTTTGTGGCATCTAGAACATTCTCTTCAAATTTCTGTGCTAACTTCTCTAACTCCTACAAATAACTCACAATGATTGGCAAGAATCACCAGCCCAAAAATTTATATAGTTATTGCATCATCAACAGCTTTAATTATGAATATTCTCTAGAAAACCTGTAAGTTTTCAATTCATTTTTTTTAGTGAAAGGAATATACACTTTCATGTGACTTTATTTTGAAGTAATGAAAGCTAATTGGTTTAACTTTTGATTTTCATATCTTGTGCTATTATAGAGATATATTGATAATTTCTCATTTAGTTTCATACATTAGATTAATTAGAAACAAGTTTCAAAATCCTCTTTCCATATTGAGTGTAAATAAATATCTCCTTTTTTTAAATAAGTAATAAAAATCTCTATTATTATTACTATGACAACTATATGAGCAAGAAACCAAACATCAATGATTAGGACAAGACAAAAGGTTGCCTTCTCTATGAAGTTTTGGTTGCCAAGACGAGTTGCATAGGAATAAAACAAACCCAACCGAAGTCGAGAAATATCCCATAGAATAGACCCAGAAGACAATGGGAAGAAGAATAAGCGAACTGGGCCAAAGGTGGAAAAAAGAGTGGGATGAGTTTTGCTAGTGGTGACTGGGCACGAGAAGAAGGATTCTCAGTCACCCTCTATAGCAGATTTTTAAATGTATCAAAAGAAGAAGAAAATAACTGACTATCATGGGGATGATTTTTCTTATTTATATATCAGATTGCTTAGAAAAGAATGCTATAAATCTACGTCAGAGCAGTAATGAAAGTAAATTTAGTCGTACCAGCATATTTGCTACCAGAAATAATAGTTTTATGTCATTATTTGATTTGAAGGAGTCCGTACCTTTTCTCCGTGGGCTAGGCATTGTTTAGCCATGGAGTTAAAAAGAAGAAACCAGCATTTAGTATATCCACCGTCTGAACTTTGAACTCAAACAGTATGGACAAACTTAAATGCTTACCTTTCTTTAGTTTTATTAAAATCCTTTTCTTTCCAATTCTTTTCAATTTTTTTATTCCTTAAGGTTATGATTCAGATGGAAAACTCACCTGTTCAATTTCATTGAACTGTTGTCTTTTATCATCTTCAAGGGAAATACCATTGAGGACTGCATCTCTTATTTGAGCTGCACCAAACATAAATTGTGCATCACATATATAAAATTCCCATAAGCCAATGTCACTAAAGATATGACTGTAAAAATGAAAACAGCAATTGGAGTTTAATCCGAAATGCAAGCATGGTTGATAGATGGCCATGTTTTAACATGCAACGTTCATCTTCCATGGGCTAAACCACTAGAGCCGCTAAACTTGATCATATGTAAGATGGACTTGCAATGGAAGGTTCATCTTCCTTACTGCCAGTGGGGCCACACCCAATTTGCCTCTGACTAAAACACATAAACACTTACACGGGCAAGGGGTGAGGATCAAGTTATCTACGGTTAGGTCAGTCCCTGACTCCTGAATTTCAGCCTATATAAACTAAAAATCGTGAAAGAATGGGAACCGTAATTCCATTGCAATATTTTTAATTAATTAATTAGTCATGTAGTTGGATTGGGTTTAAACTGATATGGGCAATGGCACATCAAGAAGGAGGACCACAAGAAGTTAGAAATCTCAATTCAGTGGTGTCACATAAATGTGATGCTTGATAACTATGAGCAGCTCTTAGGCAAGTCAAATTTAGTTTGGGGAAATGACTTCCATCACCTATGGGACTTGCAGAGCTGTAGTTACCCTTCATAATGCAAGTATATTTAAATCACCTGCAAGGGCAAGCACGGCCACTGACTAACTCGTAGTTTCCATCCAACTAGTAATTTTAATGTGTGTGTGTGTGTGAGAAATCTAGAGTGAAACATACAGAACACCAAAAACAGAAATCTAAAGTGAAAAAAATCCAAAAAATCTAAACAATTTTCACTGGAAATTGGCTGGAGGCAGAAGTCCATTCATAAAGGGTCTTTAGCAATAAAAACTTCAACTTAGTCAAGTCTTGTTTTTCTCCATCAAAGCAACGGTCATTTCTCTCCCTCTAAAGACACCACATTATGCATAAAGGAACCACCTTCCGAATCCTCCCATTAACATGTTTACCAGAAGATCCCTCCCAACAAGTCAGCAGCTCCATGACAGAAGAAGGCATAACCCAAACAACCCCAAACACACAAAATCAATGGCCACAATTCATGAGCCACCACACAATGAAGAAATAGGCGAGGCACATTCTCACCATGTCTTTTACACATAAAACAACAGTCCATAATGACGATACCTCTTTTCCACAAATTATTTATAATCAAGGTCTTGCCTAATGTCACAAACCACGAGAAGAAAGATACCCTTGGTGGTGCAGAAACTTTTCCATGGAAAATAACTACCCGCACCAAATAAAACCTAGTAGTAGCTTTTCACTTGGAATCTTTTGCTTCTAGAAGGAATCCAGATCGAATATTAATTTATCTGCCACCCCATGCCTAATCTTTGCAGCATATAAGTATTTACCAGCTGTGTCATAGATTCTAGCTCCCAAACATTCACCTCTCAAATGAAGAGAGGACTCCAAGAACATCAGCCATTTATGCATTCTAAATAATTGGCCATTTTAGCATCCCCGTCTTGAGCTATTTGGATTGGGATACCTCTCGTGGAGAATAGACTCACCGGTCCACAAATAAAGCCCAATAAGAGTTTTGAGACCGTCTCTAACATCACATATGATCTAATGAGAGAATCTGTCCCAGCCTCGACAAATATTCTTCCACAAGCACACCCCATAGAGCCCCTTAACCTTAGTAGAGCACCAACTTTCCCAAGTGTGCCATCCTTCATATCTATCACCTTCCTCCATGGCGAATCATGTTCCATCCCATACCACCACAACCACTTTCCCAGCAGAGCTTGATTAAAAAGCAACCAATTCTTGATACCCAATCTACCATTGCTAATTGAGGCACAACAAACCCTCCAATTGACTAAGTGAAATTTGAAGTCCTCACCTAAACCTCCCCACAGGAAATCTCTTGAAGTTTAATACTTGTAAAGCATTTTGTTTTGCAAAAGTTTTATGGGTGGTTATTAAGCTCTTACATCTCTAGAAGGTCCTCACATTATTGCATGGTTCCACTAAGATAAATAGATGTTATGCGTGTAGAGTGCAGACCTAATGGTTGTCATTGCCTAGTATGTAATTACTATCTGAGAGGGAAAAAAGCATAATTCTTCCCGCACCATTGACCTTTATTCAATTCAATCAAGTAAATGCAAATTTATTCATACCACAAACAAGTATTTTCTAACCTTCAACTATACGTTTTTGTGCATCACTTAAACTTTCCCAACTGGAAGATTCTCGGATAGCTTTAAAAGCATAAAATATGGGTTTGCTTTGGCTCAACCTAAGTTGAAATTGTACCTTCTCTGGCTGCCAAAAATCAAAATAAATAATAACTAATAAAGCATTTATTCTAATGAATCTAATCTTTCTTAAAGGTACACAAAACGAAACACACCTGAACTTCTTCAATAGCATAACGGAGTTCAGGAGAGTCCTTTACAGCATTGAGATGGTTCACAATTCCCCAAACAACAGATAATCTATCTATGATCTTCTCCAACGGTTCAACTAACTTTGGCCATGTTGGTTCCACTGTAGCTTCCAATTCAACCAAATCCCTCTCCTGCAACACCATTGATTATATCCACAAAAGATAAAATTTAGGTAAAGAGTCTTAGATGTTGTAGCTTAGGTTCCCTAATTAAATTTAACAATATGGTTGTATTAGCCAATGATCCACATAGTTGAATTTAAAGATAACACCTTTTTTATGCTGCATTAGTCAATGCAACTGCATGGTCTAAGCTACAGCATCTAAGAAACTCTAGCTAAGATTTGCCCATATCCAAATTCATTGGGGTGTGTTTGATCATCCTAGAAAATAGAATAGACTCATTAATTCAATCAGCTTTTTTTATTTTTCTTTTAAAATCACACGATCAGTTCATCCAAATCATCTACTAGAAAATAATTTATCACAGGTGCAATCACAAGACAAGTGCTCTACGTGTTTGATCATCCTAGAAAATAGAATAGATCCATTAATTCAATCAGCTTTTTCTTTTTTGCTTTCAAACTCACATGATCAGTTCTTGTATACAAATATTGCAAAGAAAATCGACAAGACAAAACATGATTCTTTTAGTATTTAGCAACCAGAATAGAAAGTAACAGAAATAGAGGGAGGGTTGACATACAAGCTGTTTCAAGAGGGATCGAATGGCCGGACCAACATGGTGGGGCTCGATAATATCAAAAGGAGGAAAAACGAAGTCCTCCAACAAGGGGTTGTGGTGGGTCTCGGCCATTTGTGGAGTGGAAGCAACAAACTGCAGGTTCGTCGAGAAAATTGTTTTGAGTTTGAGAATGAGGAAAATGATCGGGTACTGATCCATATAGCTTCCACTTTCGCCGAACAGGACAAGAGATCGACTTTGTTTTGTTGCGTCTACTTGATGTTTTAAAAAACAAATGAAGACTTTTATTGGCTAGTAGTCAAAGGTACAAGAACCTCAAAAACTTACTTACGTCTTTGCATTCCACGCAACAGTGTATTGGAATTCATCAACACCCAAGTTTTTCTTTTTTTTGATAATTTGATTGTTACAACGGAAAATTGGGATTTGAACCCTAAATGTCATAGACACACAAAAAAAGTACCAAACAATTAAGCTACAAAAATCTCACAACTTACCATCTTTGCATCCCATGCAACAACATTGAACTCATCTACACCAGACTTGATGAGGTCCAAAAGGTTTCATCAAACTGACACGAGTTACATTAAAGAGTATTTGTTCTTGAAGTTTTGGAGGAACATGGTAATATTTCACATTAAATTGAAGAGCTTGGGCTGCTGCTTGGACTACTGCTTACTTGACTCTCCTGCTGCCTCTTGTTAAACGCTTTGAATTCATCTTGGAGCCACCACAACCGCCGGTTCGGTTGGATTGCACAAAACATGACACTTTTAGATAGATCAACAAACAGTTCTTTACAGAACATAGAGAGGGCCTCATCTGACTTCAATTCAGGAATTTTGGCTAACCTCCTTTTTACTTTCTTCATCAGCTCAACCTTGTCTGAACCCGCAGTACTAGCCTCCGAGTACGAGTCCTCAAGAGAAACCCTTGACGTCTCTATTCCTAAGCCCTTCGGTACAACCGTTGAACAGCTTCCGAATATGATGTCTAAAATACTTACATTTGGCAGACCTACTTCACGTATAAAAGCCGCCTCAGGGAACTCCTGCATGAGCATGGATTACAAACTTCAATTAATGGATCCACATATTAGAGATGATTCCAATTTGAAACCAAATTTGCCACATAGCACAATTTAAGAAAAATTTTAGGAAAAACGCATCCTAATAAAGCTATTTCGTTATGTACTGTAGCACATCCATTGCTGCTGAGTCAAGCAACTCGCGTGGCACAGCGGCAGTGAAGCCCATTGCTTGGAACTCGAGTTTTAAAAAATGTGCTACATAACTAAATAACTTTGTCAAAGTGCTTTTTTCCCAAATTTTTTCAAGCAATTTGATGTAACAACAAGAACAGAAATGGAAACTAACTTTTAACTTTCTTTCCCACCATGGGTTGTCTGCCATAGTAATTTTACCATTAACCCAATCTAGAGCGACCAACTCCTCATCCTTGATCAATTTTATCCAGATTTTCCAATTAGAAAGGAGTTTCATATATTTATCAATAATATCTTCGACCGTAAGCCTCGATTGATATTTCTCATTTAATTCTTTTGTAACATAAAATAACCCCTCTGGTATGTCCATCATTTCGTATTTTCCGACTCTGTCCATGCACAACTGACAAAAATATTCTGTGACTTCGGGATTGCTCAAAAATGCTTTTCCGTCATCTTTTCCAGCATCCACATTTTGCTGAAGGTAACAAACCAAAACACAAGATTAGCATACAAACTATCTAGTACTTAAACAGCGCTAACACCTTTAGAAAAACCAAAAATTGTCACTGGGTGTATGAGAAAAAAAAAATTACAAGCTAGCACCGACACGCCATTTTCGGCAAAGTACCGGTGTCCGACACGTGTCGGACACCGATACCGGTAAGACTCGCCGGACTCCGGTGTCCGAGCGGTGTCCTTTTTTTTTCGCCTCTTCGACACGGCTCCGACACGGCGTGGGCACGGTTCTCGCAGGTTCAGTTGATTCAGAGTTTTTTTTTTCTTTTTGGTACTTACAGGCTCAGCCATTGATGAAGCTTCAACCTCAGACATTGAGATCGCACCACTATTTGTTCTTACTCTTCTTTCCAGTCACGCTCGCCTTCTCTCTCTGCGTTTTTGCCGACTGCTAGTTCTGCATTTTCTCTTTCTCTGCGTTTTTTTCATTTGTTGTTTCTGCAGTTTTCTTTTCTCGAGTCTTCTGGTCTCTTTGAAGATGATTGACCACTTGCATTCTGTCAATCACAAAATACATGCTGTCAACCACTCGTTTTTAAATTTCATTGGGTTTAATCAATTTTTTAATAGCTTGTCTGTGCACTCTTCTAGCTTTTGTTTATTCTTTATTTTTAAAATTTGACTAAATACATGCTGTCAACTGTCAACCACTCTTTTTGTTTATTTTTTGGTCTAAAAATATTAAAAAATATGTCTAAATATAAAATTTAATTAATTATTTAATTATCTACCGTATATTTTTATTTTTGAAAAATTACTATACTCCAGTGTCCATATTTGTGTTGTATTCGTATCCATGCCGGTGTATAACCAAAATCCTTGAGCGCTGTCAATGATGCTTGATGCTTCACAAATTTGCAGAGAAGACAGAGATAGTGAGATGTAAAGTAGAAGAAAACAAAAGTTGCAGATTAGGGGCACTTTGTGGTTAATATATTTGTGTTTTTTAACCAACCAGATGTACACAGCCATCTACAGTACACTTAGAGCACCCACAGTAGATGTGGGATATGTATCAAACGCTAAATATTTGGCACATATCCCACACCAAACACAAAAAACAACTCCCATCAAATGTTGCATATGTGCTAAAATTATACCATTTGTTTCCGTACCGTTGCAAATTTGCAACGATACGGACAGATGTTGTAAACCAAAATAATGTTTTTTATTTGGCTTTCTCTCTCCTCTCACTTCTGGTCTTGATTTTTTCTCTCTCTTCTCACATCAAACCCAGCTCTTCCCTCAACAAAGAAAGAACAAAATGACACACTCCACATCTTCATGGGTGAGGCCACTCCGATCGGATCATCGCCATTGTCATCGCTGTCGGAGGCGCAAGCGGCATGGGCGAGGCCACTCCAATCATCGCCATCGTCATCGCCGCTCCAATCTCGCCGATCTCTCTCTCTCTCTTTTGGAGGTTGGTTGTTTTGATTGTTGGTGGTTGGCTGATTTTGGTTGATGGTGGTAGGTTGATCGGGTTGTGGGTGTGAGATTTGGGATGGGTATGAGATTTTGGTTGATGGTGTTTTTTTTTTATGTAGGGGCTGATATTGGTTGTAGTGTTTGTTTGAGTTTTTTTTTTTTTTTTTTGGTAGCAGTGGCTGATATTGGTGGTCAGTGGTTGATCTGTGGGGGTGGCCGGTGGTTGTGGGCTGTGGCGGTTGATCTACGGTGTGGGTTGTTATTGCTGTTATTGTTGTTAATGATAATGGGGGAAGGGATAATATATTATTTTAATGTGTAGTAATGTATATAATTGAATTATAAAATATCTGATATATGAGATGTTGTAAAATGATGTGGTAAAATAATAAAGTAGGCATTTGGTGTGGCAAAATGGCATAATTTTTGCACCAGCTACTACGGATGCTCTTATAAAAGCAAAGCAAAACAAATTTGAGAGTGAAAATGGGGAAATGGGACTAACCAGCTCGTGTGAGCTTTCACTACTCTCTTCTTCATAACTACTTTTACTTTCCATGGTGTCTACGGCTTCAACTGCTAGATTTTAATCTTCTTGGCTCTCAACGATCTCTCTCAATCGATACTTCTCTACCATTAGAGACAAAACAAAAGAACATTTTCAGAAGATCAAAAAATGAAAGAAAAAGTACCTGATGGCTGATGGTGTTTCTTACTTCCTCTGCCTCTCTCTCTCTCACTCACACACAAGCAGCGACTCTTACAGCTTGAAATGTCTTGAGAATAAAGATGGAATAGCCCATTTAATGAGCTTGTCTCTATAACTTTTATGCCAACCGTCAGGATTAGACTTGACATTAGAAAATTGACATGGTCCATTTGGATATCGCTTATTTTGCTGAAAATTGAAAATAATAATAAAAAAAATAATTAAAAAGTTAACGTTCACACGCGAGTTACTGTTCATAGGCCTAAATGCACTGTTCATGGACATGAACAGTGTAAGAGGCGCTATAAAAAAAAAAAAAGTAAACACAAGAGAAATCATTTATATCCAAACGTATACTAAGTGTGTGTTTAGATACCGCTTATTTTGCTGAAAACTGAAAACTTATTGCTGAAAAATAATTTTTGAGTTACTGTTCACTACTGAAAACACTGTTTAGCACTGTAGCTTTGCCTTAATGCACTATTCGTATCCCATGAACAATGCATTAAGGCAAAACGCAGAAACGTGATCCAAACGGAGCTTTTAAGCTTTGTTTGGATTTGGCATCTGCATTTTCTGTTCTTGCGTTTTTGGCTTTTTTTTTTTCTTTTTTTTTTAAGTCCAGCGCTTGGTGCACTGTTCATGGGACATGAACAGTGCTTCAAGGCAAATGCACAGTATTCTCTTTAATGAAACGGTAACTAAAAAATATTATTTTATTGTTTTCAGTTTTCAGCAAAATAAGCGGTATCCAAATGCACACTAAGCGCGTCTAGGAAGAAAGAAAATTGACTGAAGCAAAAGCAAGGCCATTTGGCCGTAAGGAGGAGAACTGAAGAAAAGGAGAGACACGCGTTCAAGTGAGCTTGAAAGCTTCCATTGAATGAGTATGAAACTGTGGGATTGAGATCAGCAATTGCACCATGCAATTAACCTCGCTGCTTCACAAAAGTTTTTCCAGCTTTAACTTTTTAATTTTAACTCTTAACCTTTTTTTTTTATTTAACCGTGGAGATTGAAAATTACTTTTTTTTTTTTTTAATCTTAGCCTTTCATTGCAATTACATCATGTACAATATCCTAAGTATATCACCTAATCTCAATCCAAAACTGTGAGAGAAATACAACAAGACAGGGTATATTTTTCCGAAATAAAGAGAGATGCAAAGTGAGAGTGTGAGAGAATGAAAAAAAATATAAGCATTTGCTCAAACTACACACAAGTAAAATAAATTAGTAGATTTTTCATGTAGGTTTTTTTTAGGTGCATGCTACACGGGATGGAGGCTTGGGGGGGGGGGGGGGGGGGGGCGGCAATAGTATATATATAGCTACCTAATTTTTAGCAATTTGACTCAATAAAATTAAACTTGCCCCTTTAAACCAAAGAAAAGACTCATAAAAAATTATTGATCTAAAATTTAAAAAACAAATTAGATAGCCCAAAAATATTAACTTAACAACAAAATCAATAATAAAAAGTTAAAGAAAACTTAGCCCAATCAATAAATTTCACCAAAAGATTAGCCTAGCCCTTAAAAATATTTGAAACAAAATCAATGTGAATCTTACATACCAAATCATTCCATCAAATTCCAAAAAAAAAAAAAAAAAAAAAAAAAAACTAAACTAAACTAAACGTGAGAGACAAAGAGAGTGAAAGATGCAGCAGCTATGAGCTTGAGTGTTGAGACTTGAGCTCTTGACAATGAGTGTCGAACCTAATGAGCTTCTGAGATTGAGTAGTGTATGGATGCAACAATGGTGAACTTCTTAGATCTAATAGTTAAGGAAGTAACGAACACAACAAAAGATGGTTTAATTGTGATTTAATTTGATTTCTAGACTTCAAGTAGGTTCAAATAAGAAAGAAGAAAAATTTTTAATTGTGATTTGATTTATAACATGTTTTCTTTACTTGACACTATTTTTGCTTGTTAACTTTTTTTTAAGTATTTGTTTACTTTAAACTTTATTTACATTTTTTGTTTAGGTTCGTGGGGCATATTTATTTGGTTTTTTTGGTTAGGGATTAATTTCTAGTAAAGTATATTTGTAAGACATGAAAATAACGAGTCTTTTGGCTGAATATTGTAAAAAATAAAATTTATTTGTGATATAAGTACTGTTTAAACTTATTTGGGGAAATGAGGAGAGAAGCGAATTTCAACAACACCATTGCCAAAATTATGAGAAAAAGTAAGAGAGGGCAAAGAGAAATGATGTGACGGAAATGGGAGAGAGAAAAAAAGAATTTTGGCAATGGTATTGCCAAAATATGTGCCCAAAAATTGGGGACTAACCTAACCGAAATTTATATAACAAAAAAAAAAAAAAACTGAATTGTGGCAAGAGTAATGCTACATCCACAAACTATTTTATAATATTTTTACAAATTGTTGTTATGGCCAACTTTTTTTTTTTTTTTTTTTTTAATACAAGATAGAATTTCTACTATAGCCTAATCTAAATGTATATGTGTGTGAAGTTTCCTCCTGGAAACTTGAACCACGGCCCATATCCCCCACACCCTACACGCATTTGTTGAAGTGGATAAAAGTCAAGGATGATAGATCCGTTTAAATAAATCTGACGGTACTGAATTAGTGAGTCGTCGGGAATAAGGCAGCATATAGAGCGATGGATGGAGGGACCACATGACGGATGGATGCCTCTCCATAATAGACGGATGGTCCCTATATATGGATGGATTATGGGTTCTCGGGGCCAAGGCCGACGGATACTAAGGCCATATGGCACTCACATGACTTGGGTAAACCCCACATGGAAATGTCTTGCACCCCACGATTAACCCTAATTGAGGGAATTATAACATGGAAAGAATCCCGCAATATACGCACGTTTATGAGGATCTTCCCCACATGAAAACGCCTTCTTCGCCAAGAAACAAAGGTCGGTTTTACACTACTATAAAGACCTAAAGCCTTCAAAAATAAAAGTACACATAATTCACTCCAGCTCTGACACTCTAGAGTTGTGAGAAGCTCTCTAACTTAACCTTTAGAGGGTCTTTGGCCAGTACACACCGGTACTCTCCTAAGGTCTTCTTGTTTTGTGTTGTGCAGGTGTTGTTTTAAGCACGTAAGGACTGTGTGACTAACTAATGATTTTCAGCATCATCACTTGTTGTTATGGCCAACTTCTTACTAGTTCTCATCAGGACATACCAATAACATCACTTTTTTATTTATCAATAATTACTCACCACATCAGCAGTTTGTGAAATTTTTTGTAAAACAAAAAAAAAATTGTATCTCTATCATTTTGCCTAAAGTGGATGATTACCCAAAAAAAAAAAAATCAACTGTGGCAATTGAGTTTTTTTTTTTTTTTTGGTAATCATCCACTTTAGGCAAAACGATAGAGATACAATTTTTTTTTTTTACAAAAAACTTTCACAAACTGCTGATGTGGTGAGTGATTATTGATAAATAAAAAAGTGATGTTATTGGTAGGTCATGATGAGAACAAGTAAGAAGTTGGCCACAACAACAATTTGTAAAAATATTATAAAATAGTTTATGGTTGTAGCATTACTCTTGCCACAATCGGCAATTCAATTGCCACAATTCTTTTTATTTATTTATTTATTTTTATTTCGGTCAGGTCAGTCCCCAATTTCGAGTAGGTCAGCTGGGTTTTTTTAGGCACATATTTTGGCAATACCATTGCCGAAATTTCTTTTTTCTCTTTCCCACTTCCATCACATCATTTCTCTTTCCTCTCTCTTACTTTTTCTCAGAATTTAGGCAATGGTGTTGCCGAAATTCGCTTCTCTCCTCAATTTCCCAAATAAGTTTAAACAATACCCATATCACAAATAAACTTGGTTTTCTACGATATTCAGCCAAAAGACTCTGAAAATAACTAAGCATCTTAAAAATAAATAAATAAATAAATAATGGTTTTACTTCAATGAAATTGGTAATACTTCATTGTAGCGTTATAATGAAAGTGAATGAGCTTACATTATGCTTGCCCTCCTAAGATTCGATTCTTGGCTCCATCCCTGCTATAGCCTTAAAGAGTTGAAGTGTTCAACAAAAAAAAAAAAAAAACTTAATTTGCTACTAGTTTTGTGGTGGCGAGATTATATTTAGGGTTTGTTTAGAATCCGCTTATTTTGCCAAAATTAAAAAAAATTTGTTGAAAGTATTGTAAATAAAAGTAAAAGTTAGTTGAAACAGTACAGTGGAACTCATGAATAATACCAAAAAGTACGGTGTGACCCATGAATAGTAACAAAAATAAGCTAAATAGCAAAATAAATTAGCAAAAATAATATTGCCAAACAGACACTTACTCCTGTTGTATATACAATTTATTGTAGAATCAGTTTAACGTGAATTTGAAAGTTGTAAACTTGTAATCTATTTTAAGAGCTGCCTTATAATTTTTCTTTTTATTCGAAAATATTTTTCACATAAGATTTAGAGCTCTCATATATATATATATATATATATATATATATATATATATATATATATTGCTTGGTTGATTATCATTTATTTTAATTCACAAACCGAGGAGTTGTGCTAGGATCACAAAAAATGGTATAATCTTGTACCACAACTCGCCACATGGCAAGTCGTGATTGGTGAAGGTGTGTCCCCACATGGCACACATACACTTCTTCACCAGTCACAACTCGCCACGTGGTGAGTTGTGGCAGAAGATTATATCATTTTCGATATTCCCAGCATTTTCCCAAACGGAGAGAAATGAGAAAGAAAGAAATAACGAAGGTTTAGGGGGTGTTTGGTACACCATTTCAAACAATAATTTTTAGTTTTTAAACAATATTACACGTATTTTCACACATTTTTTCACCCACGTATATTTTCATATATATTTTTAAACAACAAAATACATATTTTTAAGTGCGTATACTAAACACCCCTTATTCATTTGTCTTTGCTTTTCCCTTTTTTTTTTTAATATTTTTTTTTACTCCCAAATCCCAATAAAGACACTTTCTTTTCTTTCCTCCTCACAGCATAGTCTAGTCTTGTCACTATAGTATGTGTTTGGATTAAGCTGAAGCTGTGTCTGCGTTTCTGGTTTCGCGTTTTGCCTTTTTTTTTTTGTCAGCCGCAACATTTGACTAGTCTTCCGTGCATCCGTGTACTGTTCACGGGTCCCATAAATTCCATTTTTCAGCAACTTTTTCATTAAAAATAGGTCTCACAGTACTATTCACACATTTAAAAATTATTTCGCTACAATATTTTCAGTTTCAGTTTTCAGTTTCAGCAAAAATAAGCTCAATCCAAACGGACCCATAATGTACCATTTCTGAAACTACCTCCATAAATAAATGTTAATGCTTATCAACACTGTTCTAAAAAAAAAAAAAAAAAAAAATTTCAAACTATTCTAGATTTCTTTGATTCTCTTAAGAAATAAAAAATATAAGTGTACACGCAAAATGGGACGATTTTTTCCTTTCTTTTAGTATAAAATACTATTTTTTTATTTTACATATTTATTTTTCAAAATACATCATATTAAAGCAATTGTATCAATTCGCACAATATTTTTCGTCTATTTTAACATAAGAATCTATTTTTTCTATTTTATATATTCACTTTTCAAAATAGATTATTTATTTTATATTACATTTAATTAAAATATCAAATTTTCTTGATATTTTAAATTATTTATCTTTTTTCATACACAACAACTATTGTCTACTTTTTTTTTTCATCGTGGAGATACTTAAAGAAACAATAAACAATTAAATGTAAAATCAATAGTGTTAATATAAAATTACACGATTACTATAACAAAACTGTAAATTTACAAACTTATACATGGACTGATATGGGTCATTTTTAGACAAAATTGTGTAAATTCTACATTTTTTATATTATACACAGACTGACATGAATGCTCTTAGATTATCTATTTTACAATACATTTTATTAAAATATAATTTTTTTTATAAATTATTTTTCTTTCTTCACACACAACAACTACTATTCATTATCTTACTACATAAAAAAGTAAAAAAATATTAAATACAAAATATATAGTGTCAATCTAAATTTGCACAATTTTAGAGCACTCACATCAATGAGTGTATAACAAATAAAATAAAAAATGTTTTACTAACGAATGTGATACATTAGTAAACAATTTTAGAAAACCTTTTTGTAAAAAAAAAAATTGAAAAAGTAACTAAATATTTTTGACAATTTTTTCAATTTTTCATAAAAAAATTTCTTAAAACGGATAATTAATGTATATTTTAAGAGCACGCATTAATTTAACCCATAAAAAAATGTGTATAGTTACATTGTTTACATAAAAATAACTCACATCAATCTGTGTATGCTTATGTAAATTTACAAATTTGTTACAATAATTATGTAAATTTATACTCGAAAGAAGAGAGTGAACAGTAGTTATTACGTATAAAGAAAGAAAAATAATTTTAAAATATTAAAAAAATATTTTTTAATAAAATATAGTGAAAAAAAAAAAAATCATACAGTAAAATAGTCATAAAATTGAACGGGAGTGCTTTCAAGTTTTAAGAGGATGAGAAGGAGGATTTTGTATATCCTGTACCCGGCATATGTGCTGGGTACCTCACAAAGAGGTAGGCCCCACAGTGTGTGGGTCCCGCCTCCTTGTGATGTACCCGGCATAGGATATACCGCCTCAGAGCACGAAGCAAAATACGAGCCACAAAATAACGGTCACTTTAAAATAATCAATTTAATATATAAAACCACTCAAAATTTAAAATAAAATATATTATCCAGAAATAAATTATTCACCAAAAGATCGCACAGTGTCCTAGAGCGCAAACCAACCAACCCACCAACTTCCATTCCGTGACCACATTTCCATGGCTCTAACTGCACCTCCTCCTTCTTCATCTTCCTCCAATCTCCTCCAATTTCCACTTCACTCTCTCTCCACAACCGCTCTCTTCTCCGATCTCGCCACCAGCTCTCGCTTCTTCCAATCTCCATGGCCACCGCCTCTGCTTTCGTCGCACAAGACCGCGATTTCTCCGACTGTGATCAAGGAGATTCAGTGTAAAGCGAAATGCTCCGCGAAATCCACGGCGGAGGAGGACCGGTTGAGCGAACCGGAAACCCTAGCCGCTGATGGCGATGAAGCCAGAGAAGATGAGAAGGTCGAGCAACACCAGAGCTCATTGGCAACTACTACTGTACCTACTGGTTCGAAGAAGGTTGCCTCGTCACTGAGTGATTCTCTTTCTCTCGGGATTCGCGAGCCAGTTTACGAGGTCTTCTTCTTCTTCTTCTTCTCTATTCCTCTCTCGCTCTCTCTCTTTTTTCTGTATCTCTAACGGGAATTTTATTGCTTCACGATTGCATAGGTGGTAGAAGTAAAGTCGAATGGGATGGTATCTACTAGGAAAATCAATAGACGCCAGTTATTGAAGTCAAGTGGTAAGGACTAAGGATATTGTTTAATCATTTCAAATCGATCCATTTCAGAATTCGGATTAAATGTTACAAGGAATATGCTAAAACTACTGTCAATTTTACTACAAAATACTTAGAAATTATTGTGGTAATGAATGTGTGATTGGCATCTAGCGTGCTTGGATACCGCTTATTTTACTGAAATTAAAAATTTATTGCTGGATTTATAAAAGTAAAAGTTATTTGAAATAGTACGGGAACATGAATAGTTTTAAAAAGTACAATGGGCCCATAAATAGTAATAAAAATAAGATGAATAGAAATATAATTTTAATTTTTCATATAAATCCAAACGCATACTAAAAGTTTTAGATAATGGAAGCGCATTAGTTTAGGAACTATTTTTAGAAAGCTTTTATTAGAAAAAATGTTCATTTTTTCATGAAAGTAATATTAAAACTTTCCTGTTAATAGGACACATGAATGTCTAATTAGTTTTTTTTTTTTTTTGGTAATTAGTGACACATCAACTTGTAATTTTTGTATAGTAAATTCCATAGTATCATTAGCATCACTCATATTACAAATCTAAAGGCGTATCCAGTAGCTTGTTATTTAAATGACATGACTCTCTATACACGGTTAGATATTGTAATTCAAATTTTAATTGTGAAATGGACTATCTCTATCTAATTGTGAAATGGACAATAGTTGAATGACATACTATTGAAATCTCTTTTTTCTTCTGTGTTATGTGTACAGCTTTCCTGGATTTAAGAAACCTTTAACATCACTTACCTAATCTGGATTATATATTAGTTCTTCTAGCTGTGTTGGTTTGTTGCATTATTAATTGTGCTTCTTTGCATTGCTTATTAGGTCATGATACACAAACACACATAACCTGCAATAATGATGTTAATTTTCTCCTTTCTCATTTTCGCTTATGAGTATTTTTGCTTTCAGGTCTTCGTCTACGAGATATAAGAAGTGTAGATCCATCATTGTTTTTAACAAACTCTATGCCTGCTTTGCTGGTATCATGTCAACCTATGCCCTAACATTTTCTAGTTTTTTATTTTTTGGTACGTGTGTGTTTGTGTATTAATTAATTGCTTTATTAAATTGATTTTGCATTAGTTTTACCTTTTGACTGGAGTTCTTATACTATATATTGCCCTCTAAGTGATCTTATGAAGCATACACAAGTTAAAAGTTTATGCCAGATGTGGCTTGAGAATGGGGTATTAATTGCTTTTTCTAATATCTTATGCCATGCCATCATAGAAGGGGATTGTAAAGATTTTATTTCGTTCTTTTTAAACAAATACATTAGCTGACACACTTGAGAATTTCCATATCTGCAACTTCACATGTATAGAAGCTTTGAAATAAATAATACTTGAACTGTCATTGATTCTTTGTTTTGATGGAACCTAACTATATTTCATTTTTATTCTAATAAATAGAAATTGGCTTGGATTCTGTATGCAGTTCCATAAATAATTATTCAAGCAAATGATTCTTGACAGTGCCCATTTTATATTTTCAAAAGAAAAAGGAAAAGGAAATGCAAAACATACTTATATGAATAAGAGAGCTTTTGAGGACTAGGTGGTCATCCTAGTGGAATTTGGGAGTAAAAAAGTAGATAAAAAAAAATTATTAAAATGAATAGAGAGCAGGAAGAATATTCTATTCCAAATTCTTCATCAGGCTGAACTTTTGGAATGCATCGATGGGAAAACTGGTTGAGGGTTATATTAAGAAGCACAACAAAACTATGAAGGTGGATCAAAATGGTCACCTATTTGGCTGGTGTTCATATCACTTTTACAAAAAAATTGCTTCCTGTTTCATGTGCTAGGTCCGTGAGCATGCTATTCTTCTTAATCTGGGCTCATTGAGAGCAATGGCAATGCCAGATTGTGTCCTTATTTTTGACTATAACAGGTAATCTTTGTCTTCTAGAGCACTACAATTTTCATTAGACCTTGAATTTTCATCTAATATAGTTCAGAGTGAACTGACATTGTTGTACTTGTTATATTTTGATAACCTGTAGTAAAGGTGGGAAGGCCTTTCTAGAAACATTGCTGCCTCGATTGAACCCCAAAAACATGAATGGAGGGCCATGTATGCCATTTGAGCTTGAGGTTAGTTTGGTCTATGAAATCTCTGACATTACATACTAAAACACAACATCGCTAGATGTATGTAGTTCTTATTTTGATGGCTACAAATTCTGCTCTAATTAGGCAATCTTTACTTTGTTTAATTTATTATTCCTATAATATTTATAAATTAGAGAGTTATTAGAAGCAAGCTGATGTCAGGAATGGAAAAGGTTGATTAGATAAGAAGATGAGGTTGATGTGGGAGACATTTATCTTTTTATCTTTTTGGTTTTATTAGACAGAATTTATTTTTTGTGTGATATAATAATTACTGAAGGTGTTGTGTGTGTACGCCAAATGGGAAGAAATCACTTGGGAAAGGTGGAATCTTGTATATTAGCTTGTTTTGGGTTAAGTGGGTTATGCCAAGAGCAATGGTTGAGCTATTGGCATGTTTTTTGGTAAGTGGTAGAATATTGAAATTTGGAAGGCCATTCCTTTATTTTTAATGTGGAGCATTGAAATTTGGTGAGAAAGGAATGCATGCAAGTTTGAGGGGAGTGAATTGTCTGTAGTGAAATTGAATAAATTTTTCTTAAGATCACTTTTGATTGGTCAATGGCTACTAGTTCACTCTCTTCCATGAACGTCTTGCAGTTCTTTGATCTTTTGAATTTTAGATTCTTTTTTTCCTTTTGGGTATTTCTGTTGTATACATCCAGTATACTAGTGATTCGCCCCTTTTTTGAGCATTTTTAATGAATTTTATTACTAAATGAAATCTTTGCTTCAGAATCAAACTGTATAGAAGTTTAATAGCCAGCATGAAAGTTAGAGGAACTTTTATACATATTGGGTTGCAACAATGGTGAGTTCGTTTTGTAGCCAGTTATGGAGAATGTCAATAAGCATCCAAGGTAAATAGTGGAAGCAAGAAATGTCATTAGATTGGCTAGCTTTTCTTGTATTTCACCTCCATTTTCTAAATCCCATTTATAGCTGCAAATAAACTTTTTAGTTCTTATAATCAGGATTAGGGGGATGAAAAGGCACATTCCTAGATGCTATAATTTTAATCTGTAAACCTCTTCTAGCTTGAGGGACTGTGTAACGGCTGCGATCCGTGAAGTTCTGTAGAGGTTTCCTACAGAACCTATCTTGTAGCCATGCACTGATATGCAGCAAATATGCATTCCATTCCAATTGCTGGAATTGAAAGCCATCAGTTGGCATGACTTGTAAAGCTCCACCAGATGTAATCTCTCTCTTTCTTGGTTTTGGTTTAGATATAAGATGTTGTGTAATATTAAGTTTTGTGGGAGCATAGTTGATTTGGGGACAGTCATGTTATGTCGTCACTCATTAAATTCCAATTTTCATCCCTAGGATATTAAATTCATAAAGTTACTGCTATCTCCTTGCACAAGAAAAGCAACCCCTGCTCTTCCCATTCTAAGGCAAAGGGAGACCACCGACTTCCACCTCATTGACATGGTTTTACAAAACGGTTAAGTTAAAGATAATAAAATCTTCATGTCATCATATACCCACCGTATCAACTCAGACAGGCTTACTAAGATAGCAATCATTGATATTTAGAGAGTAGGATCTTGATGATCATGCATATACATCCAATACCTAGAGCAATGGGTATGACCTTGAGATCATATTTACTCTTGTATTTCTGATACAATTTGACTTCAGTAAAATTGAACTTATGCATTAGACTACTTGTTTTTAATCATATGATTTTCTTGAGTCTTGAAGAGAAATTTTTTTTATTGTATTTAGGTTGTTGAAGCAGCATTGCTTTCGCGAATACAGCGTTTGGAGCATAGTTTAATGCATTTAGAACCTCGTGTGAGTATGAGAACATAGTGAGTATACTTTATTATTTTTATTGTTCCTTTTTTCTTCTTTTTGTCTCCTTGGCTTGTCTGCATCCGTGTGTGTTTGGTTCTTTGGGGAAAAAGTTTTCTAAAACCATGTTTAGTAGTCCTTGTACTGAAAGACTCTAAAACTGCAGATCATTGAGAAATTGGGGTTAACCAATCTCCTTGAACCATTGTACGGTATGTTGCCGATTCAATGTGTCCACCTCGTGATTGTATTTAAGTATATTGGATAGTGCATTTGAATACAAATGGTTTCTGGATTTTTCCTAGATTTATACAAGTTTCAAGCTTCAATTTGTCTTGTTTCTTCATTATATAGATGAATCTCTCTTTCTACTGGCCTTCCAGTGGAACTGCAGTAATTTGCTATTTGCTTCAGGTACGAGCTCTACTTGAGGTTTTGCCAAACCGATTAACTGCTGATGTATTGGAGCAACTTCGTATTAGCAAGCAAACTTTGGTATTATGGAATTAACTCTGAATGGCTTGCATGTGTTCATTGGCATTGGAAAATATTAGTTTATATGGTATTCCTTTTGTTTTTTGGAAGGTTGAATTAGGTTCAAGGGCAGGGGCTCTCAGACAAATGTTGCTCGATCTACTGGAGGACACCGAGGAGATACGTCGTATTTGTATTATGGGAAGAAACTGCACACTTAAGAGAGGATATGATGACGTGGAATGTTCTGTCCCATTAGAGAAGCAGATTGCTGAGGGTAAGCTATGTAAAGGTTTCCTTCTTCCTGGCTTTTAAGAAATGGTTCAGGTGCATATACAAGTCATAGAGATAGGTTTTTATTTGATCTGCTCCTGTTATATGTAGAAGAGGAGGAAGAAATTGAGATGCTGCTGGAAAATTATCTTCAAAGGTTATTTCCTGGTCCTGGTGCATGTAAAGCATATATGCTCTATGCTATACTCATGCTACAAATTAATTTACTTCTTGCATATCAATTTTTTTTTTAAATCTTCTTGCATATCAAGTTGGATTCTTTTTCGTTCTCATTTATCATTATTTACTATGAAACTTATATAAAAATAAATAAATAAATTCAATGCTTACCTGTGCAGAGAGATGCTGACTTAGAGTCCATGTATTGATTTAGAAAGTCATTGCTTGCCTTGTATAATATTGATTACTTTGGCCAGTGTGACACATTAATATTTTAAGGCTAGAGCTACTAATCTTTATGATTACTACTGAAAAGCACCAATTTTGCAGGCTGGTTTTACTTAATATCACTTCTAACCTAAGCTAGTTCTTCAAAAGGTTGCAATTATAACTCATGGTGCGAGTGTGCTGCCACCACTGCATTGGCGATTTCTTTTGTGAATGAGAACATTTACCACAATTCCTATTTCTTTCAATACTTTTAAAACTCCAATTTTAGTTGTTAGTTTTTAGTGTATTAGTAAATAAAAAAGTGCAATCTTGGCCAAGTGCCCAAGTCCATAGAACAATCCTACAAAACCTTTGCTTAGTTGTGTCTTGCTGGCATTTTGCTATTGTTTTCCAATTAGGCCTCCATATGAATCTAATCAGAACTACATACAAGGTCATGCTTTCTGTTGTTATGAAAGTCCAGATTTAACCAAGAAAGTAGAATGGAAGCTATTGACATTAGGTGATGCCCTTGGACATCACCCAATGTCAAAAGCTTCCATTTAAGGCAATGGAAGTCTATTCTTGTTGGAAAGGTATGTACAGTCAGAATAAAAATAACATCATTCTCCTCACTGTTTGTTGTGGATAATTCAGAGAGAGCGGAATAACTGAACCATGGAAGGCTTGAGAAATCAGTTATAGAGATCAATTCTACTTTCTTGTGCTTACTATTTGAATGTTGTACCATGATTAGGAAGTTTTCTTGTAACTCTATAGTCTATAGTTGATTGTGTGGTTCATTTTATTTTTAATGAAAATTGTGTGGACCATTTAAATGTAAGATTGTAATCCTTTAGGAGGCTCTACATTTTGTGCCCTCTTCTTTATTTCCTTATTAAAAAAATGTAAATGGAATCTTTTGAGAAGTTGCTTATAAAATTTGCATTTGGAAATTTCCACTATCTTGACATGGAAACCGAAAACAAGCATTATTGATTATTTAGGCTCATCTTTCACTTGTCTTTTTGCATTTGCAGATGTGAATCTTGTAATGGTCAGGCTGAAAGGCTTCTTGACTCTGCAAAAGAAATGGAAGATTCAATTGCTGTCAATTTGAGGTCTGGATGACTGGTTTTAATGTTCTTGATTTGTTTATATGATGTGTAATTTCCTCAGTATTTTTATTTGCTTCTATTTATCAGTTCGCGGAGGCTTGAGGTTAGCAGAGTGGAATTGCTTCTCCAGGTTGGGACATTTTGTGTGGGTGTAGGTGCTCTAGTAGCGGGTATGCCTTTCACCTGCAATAAATCAATAGTTGATTTATTTAGCAACTGTGATGCAACATGCATTACATTGTGCTTTGTGCATAGTTGTCACATCATTTGCCCACCTAGGAACTTGCCTTGTTTATTAATTACTATGATGATAGCTTTCCCATGATGTAGCGTCCTATAAGCCCTTTTTTTTTTCTTTTTACTTAGTATTAAGACTACAGGGAACCTTTTAGAATTGCAGGCTGGAAAGTGCAATTAGCATGTAACAATGGTAAGGCTATTGGTTTTAAAATTGGTTGAGAAGAATAAACTTGGCAACTAAAACAAGGTGGTGATTCTGGTAAAGTTACAAACGCATATAGGGTGATTACTTGGTACCCAAACCTGCCGTACACCCATTGGGTCTAAATTTAGATAAATTAAAAATGGGTGGTTACTTTATACCCAATGGTTACCCAATTATCATTAAAAAAATATTAATAAAGATAAAATCCATAACTCAACTAAACCCAACCCCATTTTACCATGGAGGCAAGTAATGAACCTGCCAATAAAATCTTAACTTCAAATTAACTCGTTGAGTTGTGCATCTCCCTCTCAAATCTCAATCTGTCCTCAACTGCTTGATCATCATTCACTCCCCAGATATCCATTTGACAAAGAAATAATTTTTCAAATTTTTTGTGGCAAATTACTGCCTAAATCAAACGGTTGGGGAAGCCCTCTTAAAGTTGTAATTATCAGTTTGGTGGGGGAATCTGAGGCTAAGGTTAATAAACCTAAAAAAATTGCATATATGACTGAATAGATAATGAATATATAGACAGGGTAAGCATATATCTAATCTGTAACTCATTTATTATATGCTCATCCTTTTTTGACTCTCCAACAAGCCAGCAACTCAAGCACCGTGCTGGGCATAACCCACATTATCCCATGGAGTGAAAAGACAAACTACTATAGTTCTCCTGGATCCTGAACATTTTAAACAATGATAATGTGTAGTGAAAGCTGGAATTCCTAGTATCGTATGAAAACTGAAGCTTGAGTTGTTTATCAACCCTTTGATGTCATCAGTGGTAACCATAAATCCTCGATAAAGAATGGACAGATTTCTAACTTGTTTTCCATAGAAATTTAGGAATTATTTGTCTTTTGAAATGATTCCATTGCACGCAAAAATTTGGAGTAATCTCAATAAGAAAGATAATGATACTATACTTTATTGGTTGAAATCCTTTTAATTTCAAAACATTATGAATCTCATCTCAATTGACTCCATGAAAACAGTTACTTATAAAACAAATAAATACATGAAAGAATTTTTTTGCTAAGAAATCCATGAAAGGATTACTTGAGTTGCGGAGAAATTGTTGTTTCAAGAATTTTAAAGGTTCTGTGGTTTTCTGCTTATGTCCCTGTCAAGACATTGTTTACTGGTTGCAGGTATTTTTGGCATGAACTTGAGGTCCTACCTTGAAGAACATGTGGTACGTTGGTCCCTAAAGTCTAAAAACTTACTGTTTTTAAGTACACGAGTCACTCCAATTTTCTATGGATTTGTTTTCACTTGGACATGTTACCATTACCATACTGTTTTACTTGATGCAGTTTGCATTTTGGCTAACAACGGCTGGGATAATTGTTGGTGCTGTTGTAGCATTTTTCCTCATGTATTCCTATCTCAAAACAAGGAAGATACTGTAAGTAGAAAAAAAAAAATATTCTATTGTGTAGGCAAAGATTCAACTCCATTGTTAAAGTATTATTAAGAAAATCACCATCCACTTTATTTGGATGATTCTCATGAACTTTGACTAGTTGATAAGGAGCTATTAAGACTACTAACCCTCGAGTTGATAACATTAAAAACTCAGAAACTAACCAGCAAATCTCAGTTATTTTTAGGGTTTAAAATTCATTGGAGCAAATTAAGCCCATGAGATCCAAATGCTGTTCTTGTATGAGCCTGTGGAACCTGATCATATATCATCCATTTTACAGGTGACATCAAATGTCCAGAGCATTCCATTCCAGGCTTCCAGCGAATTGGTAATTATACAAGAGGATCATAAAATCTTTGTACTTCATGCATTGTACATTATTGGTAAGGTGTATGAACTTCCATAAATAGTACCTGAATGGTCCTTCAGATAATAACAGTGGCAGCCCTTGAAATCAATGAGTGGAGGTCTCATCGGTTTCTTCAACATCAACATAGCCGATTCTTTATCCAAGAAGTTACTTGAGGTCCCACATTTACTCAATAAGCCAAATGCTGGACTGTATTCTTTAGGGGAAATGCATGAAGCATTTCAGAGGTGGAACTAGAATTATTCCTGAAATAATTATTCACATTTTGCAATGAAATGGAGCGCCACTGTGAAGCCAATTTGACAAGCTCCATAAAATGAAGATACAAGCACCTTTTTAAATCATTATTTTGTTTTACTTTTAAAATCCATGGCTGATTGAATAGCTACAGAACTATTGTGAATTATGGTATTTCGTCTACTGAGTGATTTCTTTTGCGTTGGTCTAACCAAAAAGGTGTGGAGTCAAATAAAGCTACTGTCACCAGCAAGAAGTTTTAGAATTGATACAATCGATTCTTTGGACCCTTAAATATGCTTCTGCTGCATGAAAAATGAACGATGGAGAGGAAATGAAACATGTCTTGCTAAGCTGAAAGTCTGCACATTTTTGCCTCAGAAAATGTTAATTATTATAAAATATTGGAACTAATTCATTATCGTTAGCCATCTGCATTGCCTGATTGTTTGAATTCTTGAGAAATTAGATCTCAATGTTTAACAAATCCTTAAAAAAAACTAGTTTTTTTTAGTATTTTTTACAAATGTTGAGAGTTTAATGTAAATTTAATTGAGAGAAAACAACCCATGTAGCTATTATAGCAAGGGAGAATTGATAAGGTATGTCACTTTCTTTTTTGGTTAAACATGATAATAGCATAAAACTAGGAATTAACAAGTCTGTTACAACAAGTAGTAGTTTTGTCAAAAGCTAGAAGGCTTTCTACCACAAGCGGTGGATTCAAAAATACAACAATAGAAGAAATGGAACTTGCCCCCAATCTAGTCAACGCATTAGCACATCAGTTGGCTTCATGGTATGTGTGCTCTATTTGCTTGTTAGGGATAACTTTCAATAAGTTCCTGCAGTCAGATAACAAAAATTCTAAAACTTTAAACGTGATTTGTTACATCCTAATTAGAGTGCAAGATGCAGGATATATAAATTTCTAAATTTTTTTTTTTAGAAGAATTTAAATTTCTAACTTTAGGTGAGGCTTTTTTTTTTTTTACTGAATGCAACAGAGTGAGACTTTAAAATCATATAAACTGTGAAAAATATCTCGCAACTTTTTAACTCTCAAATAGTAGCCAACCAAACACTTATGATTATTCTCGAAAGTTTTAGTTATCACATTAAATTCCTTCTAATTAAACATCATGAAAGTGAAGGTCAATATAGGCTTTCTAATCACTAGAAGTGTGAATATGGTCGTCTGAGCCAAGGTTATTTAGACTATTGTTTCCACTGTCCTCTCTATGATGGTACGTACACATGAGGTTGCTAAATAATTTAAATCACTCAACCCACACAGCACCCAACTCTGTTTCAAAGAGACCAACAAAGAACAAACCAAATAAAACGTACAACTTTTACCCATCAAATATAACATAAAAAGAATCCTAATCTAGGGAAAAGTTTGATACATTAACTGCCCAACTCCAAAGAATTGTACACCCCCAAACAAAAAAAAAAAAAAAAAAAGACCAGGTCAAAAAACAAATAGGGATGACATGCTTGAGAAAGGCATTCTCAAATTTGAGCATGCTTGAAAAGGCTCTCTTTCAAAAGTCAAAAATGGAGTAGACATCCGTGTAGCTACACAAACCACTTCACAAACAAGTGCTTCCCAGGTTGCATCCTCACAACACATGAATCTCAGATGGATACAGGCACCCCACCAATCAAATAAGATGGAAGTCAGTGTGTGTGAAGAAAACATATTGCATGAAATAACAGGGTATACCACCGCAAACATGTTAGTCATATCTATTTTGGTGAATTTAGTACAGGTTGGGAATTTTTGGCTGCTTATCAAGCTCCATTTACGGCTATATTTGCAAATCCAACTTCCATTGCCTCCCTGTCATACTTTTCCCTCCTTTTATTCTCGGATAGAGACTCATCTGTGGCCTCGAGTTGGATATCAGCCACAGAAGGCTCAAGAAGCCGAGGGCCTGCACTAATCCATTGATGACTAAGGCATTGAGCTGCTGTTGGCCTCTTTTCAGGGACAAAATCAAGTAATGGAACAAGGAACTCAGCCAGATCATTTGCATCTTGCTCACTGAAATCATACTTCTCCATTAGCACCTTATTAATAGGCCAAAAACGCAATCGACGGATATGCCTCAATTCCCCACATCTATTGAAGAAATCTCGGGAATAGCGGCCACCTAAAGCAATCTGAGGACATTTGTTGAACAATGAGTGTTGTGAGCAAATGGGTAGCACAACTACATACTTTGAACACAGCAGAGTAATCAAAATTTTGTTTCTTAAAAATGGAAGACAAAAGCACGAAATAGTTAATACACCAAGTTGCTTTCTAAGACCAAGGCACATGTAATACTCTTACCTTGCGTGGCATCATTCCAAGAAGCTCCATCATTTGTGCCAAGTGATCCTGAAAACAAAATTAAAAGTCACAATCTACTGATGCTAAATCATGACGAAACTTACACAGCATTAGGATCATTTCGCCAAGAGGCTTTTAGTTCAGTGGCATTGCATGATTTCCGTTATTAACTATGGTTCAAACTTCAAACCCCCCCACCCCCACTTGTAACAATGAATTAACATTAAGGCTGTGTTTGGTTCGTGTAAAAGCATTTCCGGAAAGAAAAATGTGTGTTTGGTTGCATTTCAAAAAAATTTCCGAAAAATATTTTCTGGTGTTTGGAAAAGAAGAAGGAAGAGACAAACCTAGAAAAACACGGACAAAACCCAGAAAAAAAATCATCAACGATCGATGCTCGACTGGATAGTTTGACGAGGGGCGAGATCGCGATCGACGCTCGACTGGGTTCGACGGACAAAACCTAGAAGAACACGGCGCGATCTCGCGAAGCACCGTTCGCGTCGATCGACGCTTCGCGAGATCGCGATCGGCGCGGTGCTTCGTGATCAACGGCGCGATCGGTGCTTTGCGAGATCGTTCTTTCTCTCTCTCGTTCTCCCTTTGCGCGTCTGTGAAGTCTCTTCTTCCTCTCTCTCTCCGATCTGGGCTCTCTCTTCTCTCTCTCTCTCTCTTTCCGGAAATACTTTGAAGTGAAAATGAAAGTGTAAAATGATTTCCGTAGTCAAAGCCTTTTTTTTTTCGGTCAACGGAAATCAATTTCCAGAAAATTCTATTTTCCAGACCAACCAAACACCCGCATTTCCGGAAAAGCATTTCCGGAAGTGATTTTCACCCAAAACAAACACAGCCTAAGTTCATTTATGTTTTTTATGTGCTAGAAACAGATGATAACAGGTTCTTATTCAGTTTCAATTTTCTTTATGCATATTCTCAAAAAAATATATATATATATATTATGAAGTTGCTTGTGGATACCAAACACAGTTGGTGTCACCATTGTACCCTTTTGGATAAAACAGAAAATGTTTGGCAACCAAGAAAAGGGGAATAAAATTTCATATTGGATCATCCCACAAAAAGAGAATAAACATTGAAATGTATCCGCTTTCCATTTAAAATAATTTTAAAAGAGGAGAAAAAATGCTGCACAACTGCTTAAATTAAACTAGCAACAAGCAACCCAAGCGATTCTTTAATTGATTGTGCATCAGTCAAAAGATATCATACAGAGAATGAACCTATTAATGCCACATAAAATAAATCCAAAGATTACGCCAAAGGACCTACTAATGCAGAATGGAACAACAGCTGCTTCTAATGGTAACAGGTTAGAGGTCAAATCTCCCTATTTAACTAAAGAAGAAAATGGAGATAACCAAAATTTATAAACCAAAGTTGTATACCCAGAAATGAAGGCAATAATAGTTCAGGTATTGCCACTACAACGGCTATTGCCCACTACATCACCAAGCACATCAGAGGTCCTAATTAATGGAGATTTAAAAGAAGAGCAACTGCAAATGATAGAACAGAAAGATGTCCATATGCTGATGTAAAATCATATGACACAAAGAATGGTTCATCCGTATGGGTTGAGGTAACAGAGAATAGAACGCAGTTTGAAGGTATGGAGTATGAATGAAGGTCTAACAGGGTAGAACACATGCACCATTTTCTAGAGGGGGGGGGGCGGGGGTGCCTTTTGAATAGGCCATGGTCCACAATGTACATGCCACATGTATTAGATTTAATTGTTGATTTTGTATATATCAGTTTGGAAACCAAGGACAACATGCATAATACTGATGTTAAAACAACATGAATAAAGCTAACAGAGGGCATAATATGGATTTCAAAAAGATTTGAAGTCAAGATAACCAAGAAAGTGCACCCCAAAAAAATTAAACAAAGAACATGAGCACAGATACGCAGCATCAGCAACATGTGTAAGAACTAGGAGATTCTATTCAAAGTGGCAAAAGCACAGGGAATGTGTTTCAAAATTTTCATAAACGTTTCCCGTAAATTGCATTTGGATTTTAAGACTCAAAATCAAGGGATTTGAAAAAACAATTGCTAGTATAATCGCTTGATATGGATTTGATCTTTGAGAATTTTGCTCCAACAAGACCATTTATGATATAGATTTAAAACATCCTCTTTTACTCAATCATTTCAAATCCACATATTAATAACACTTGAAGCTACCCATAAATTACATCGATAGAGATAAAAAAAAAAAAAAAAAAAAAAAAGAAAAAAAAAAAAGCCTTTTGATACTTTACTCAAGTCATTCAAACTGGAAAACTGAAATCCAAATTCTTTGGAAATCTGCATTTCCTCCAGCATTAAAGACTGGTGATTGAAAGATCAAATGCAATAGGTTTGTCTGATCCAATCAGTTAAAAATGAAGAGCAATATGCACGTACCTCATCCTTATCATAGTTGTCACCGTTGTGAGGATCAAATAGAACATCTCCAGTGGCCATCTCGAAGCAAATGCAAGCAAAGGACCAGAGATCTGCAGGGGTTGAGTATTTAGATCCAAGAATAACCTCTGGGCATCTATACTGTCTTGTCTGAATATCATTGGTAAATTGCTTATATGTCCAACAAGCATTTCCAAAATCAACCAATTTGCACCTACGATCAACAGCTGCCAGTAGCTTCTTCTTTGTGGAATGGCTCCCCCTCCTACCACTTCCTTCACAACTATCCTTTGTTTCATCACCCTTTGTTGATTCATCTTTCACAGAATTATTTGGTCGTTCTTCAAAAGAACTCTCAACTGATTTAATATTAGTACTGGAATCTTCTTCACCAAGTGATTTTGAATCTGCTTCATTTCCCTCAGTAGTTTCCTGCTCCACACGACCATGAGCTGCCTTCTTAGCTTTTTTTCGAATCTTCTTCTTCTGATTCTTGGTCAGGTCCCCACTCAAACTCTTAGTGTCTTTTGAAGCCTGAAACTCGGGCAAAGTTTTATTCTTGCTGATTGAAAGGATGAGAGGAGCACCTGATATCCTAGGATCTTTGGATGGATCAATCGTCGACAAGAGCAGGACATTCTCTGGCTTCAAATCAGTATGTATAACTGAGAGTTGACGATGCAAGTAATCTAAACCAACCAAAATATGGTAACAAATTTCTTTAACCATGTGGAGAGGAACCCCTCGGTAACCACTATACTTAATAAGCGTCAAAAGATTATCCCCCAAATACTCAAAAACCATACAAACATGATGCCCATTTGGCCCCGTATGCTTAAAATGATCCAAAAGCTTCACAACACATTTCTTATCATCCAGGTCCCCCTCAGCAAGCTGTTTGAGAATCTTTATCTCATCCAACGCAGCCTCGGTGTAATGCTGAGCACTCTTTTGAATTTTCAAAGCTACATAACGCTAGAGACAATAAATAGTTCATGATGTTAATGAGTTGAACAATGAAATTTAACCACACGGGCCCAATTTAGTATTCAGAAATGTGTCAGTGAAATAACATCCGATGCAATAGAGCTTTATAAAATCTATTTTTTGATACATCTTAAGTTGGAGAAGAAGGATTCAAACCCTGGATGTCTCTCTTGGAAATACTAGGAAGTGCTAGTTGATCTAAAGGTCATTGGCAAGATTTGTATATACAATCTAATAGAGTAAATAACAGACAACACATGTAGTAAACATCTAAATGGAAAAACATAAAAAACAAATAATGCAATAAGAACCCCGAATTCTCCAAAGGAAATAAAAATGGAATAGTAATATTACTATATTTTCCCCCTCTTTAGCATAACACAAATTCTTTTGGGAATGCACTAAACGCAAAAACAAAAACTATATTCTTTCCATTTCATTCTGTCTTCTTTCCCTAATTTAGAGTATTGTAAGAAACTAAACTCAGACAAATCAAAGTGGACTAGGGTTCTACCCAATGTGTTTGGATATAGCTTTTTGCTAGAAGCTAATTTGTTTATTTTCCAGTTAAAGTATAGTTGTACTTGTATCTAAGCTAAAAAGCTAATAAACTCCATTTTTTTTGTTTCTCAGTCTCTCAACCTCTCCAGGCAATTGCTCAAGTGGGATTTCCATTTCTCAAACCCACAAAAGTTTTTCTCCATTTCTTTCTTGAAATCGACTCAAAATTCAGTCTTTCTTTCAATTTTTTCTGACCAAACAAACAAAGAAACAAATCAAGTTCATTCATTTGAGGTACTTACCGATCTTTGAGTGTCCCAAGCGAGCCAGACAGTGGAGAAGTGGCCCCACCCAAGCTTTCTCTGCACCACATAGCACCCATTCTTGAAAGTATCACCGACTTGGACCTTGTGGTACCCTCCTCGCCTGTAATCCTCGCTGCCCTCCTCCTCCGACGAGTAATCACTCGCCTCGCTCCGATTATCCGCCATTGTTGAATAATCGAATGCTGAACAAACAAACAAACAAAAAATGGGTTTGGTTGATTTTGATGAGTTTGATGAACTGTGAAGAAGAATGAGGAAAAGGGTGGGTTTGGTTTGGTTCTGTTACTCTCTCTGGTTGGTGGAACTGAAAAAAAAAGAAAAAAAAAAGAAAAATGAGGAATTAGGGTTTTTGAGTGTTTTTTTGTCTTGCCGGGAAATTAAAGGGATTGCATTATGATTGCTCTTCAAAAAAAAGGAAACAAAAAAATAAAGAAAGAAAGTGACTGCTTGTTTGTTGTTCGGGTTTTTTTTTGTACATGTAATAGCTCATGGGGTTTAAGTGGTTTAAACCGACGTTTGGTTTCGTTGTGGCATATTTTTTTTTTTTTTGCTAAAAGAAAGGGGGTGGGGGCGGGGGCGACCATTTGTGACTAACCCCCCAGGGCGTGACCTAATAGGGGCACCCCCCGCTAGAAAATGTTGGATTGAGCCATAGCTACTGTGACTGGGACGCCACAGACCTCACCCTAACACCCCAAGAGAGCCAGCAGGAGAGGCACAATGCAAGTTAGGACACCCTCCTCCCACACGGTACCCGCCACGACTTGAACAAGGGACCTTGTGCTTGCATGTGGGATCTCTCCCAACTGGGCCACCCCTCTTGGGGTGTTGTGGCATATTTTTTATGTGATGTATGTTACATGATATTATAATTTTTGATTTATTTTATTTTTTTAATATTATTATAATTTTAAATTATAAAATATATCATATTATTTTAATTTTATAATCTTCCTAAATAATATAATGTTGTAAAAATTACATTAATATTACAATAGTGTAATATTATGATTGATAGGATATCTCGTAGGTTTAAAGATTGATAGAATCAAGATTCAAGACAAGAGTGATGAATATTGTGCTGGTTTGATTGTGATTGTTGCTTCAGATAGGGCCCACTGAATGATTTTTTTTTGTTTTGGGCCCAAAGAGATGGTAATGGCCCATATGTATTACAAAAAGGCCCAATTGGCCCAAAATAGTCACATGCACTACTTGGGTATATAGAATTATAGATTATAGAGAACCAAGGGCCTAGGCTGTTTGGGCTAAGTTTGATCCTAGTTGTGGATGGCATAATCCCAGCTAGAAACGTATAAATAATCTGCATTAGAATCTCTGATTTTTTGGACCAAATGAGAAAATAAGTCTAAGCCTACCCTCATCCCATTAACATACTTTCCTGAATCTTGTTGACATATCCTAAGATCTTATGAGGATCTTACTCAATCATTACAAATAAATCAAAACCAATCAAAGGCCTTCTAAAGTGGGTAGCCACTCACTCTTTAAGAGTGATTTTAGTTGGGTAGAAAATGATAAAGAAAAAATGGAAATTTAATTGATATTTTCTGTTGTTTGGTAAATTTAAAAAAAAAATTAAAAAGTAAAGGAAACAATTAAACAAAGAGAGTAATGATCTTTTTCACCCAAACTCACCATTTTTAATCTTTCAAAATTGGAGGAAAATAGAAGAGAAAATATCTTACATAAGTGATTTGACAATTTTTACCTCTTTGATTTGTTAAACACAATTCAGTATAGGATTATATTGCCATCAAATATATATATAGGAATATATTAGGAATTTAATGCAATATACATACTTTTTTTTTCCTATTCCTCCTACCAAACAAAGCCTAAAACATATAGTATTTGTAATATGAATCCTAAACTACAATAATTTAGCACTCAATTCTGTGATTTTAGATTAATATATCTAGTAATCTGCTAATTTAGTGTTTTAGACACTAATTTGCATAGCAGGTGAACATTATAAATTAATATGAAATGGTTCTGTTAGCTGCAAAATTTTGTAGTTTAGATTGCACATTACAACCTTCCCATAATTTAGAGTGGATGGTTGCGATTGAACCTAAATTAAAAATCTCTAAAGGCAACGTACCAATAATTCTTTAGCTTTTTTTGGGTGGTTCAACTGCCATGGCTATGTCGATAAGAGATAAATATGAAATATCGTAGATATAGTGTCCAAAATGATGATTGACAGGCTTAACTTTTGTAGCCCTAAAGTCTTTTTGTTTTTTAATAATCTAGTCCTAGTAGTAGTCGATAAAGCTCTCAAAGTATAGTTTTCTTCAAATAAAGTTCAAACTGAGCCATATGGCTGAATGAAAGGTAGCTGGAATTTTTCTTGAGAAAGCAGAGATTGGCTGTCCTTTCCAGCCAACATTTGCCTTTAAAATGCACTCATTAATTTAATTCCAAGGCATAATTTGATTTTTTTTTTTTTAGATTGGCTGTCCTTTCCAGCCAACATTTGCCTTTAAAATGCACTCATTAATTTAATTCCAAGGCATAATTTGATTTTTTTTTTTTTTTAAATGATCATTTTAACAGGTATTTTTAGATCAATTTTTAATAAACCATTTATAAAAAAATTTAATACCATTTTCATAAAAAATTATAAAAAGCCATTAAAAAATCTATTACTTTTTCTTTTCTCATAAAAAATTTCTAAAAATATACCTTAAACCAATACGCTTAATGCGTGCGTTAGATTTTTTCCTTTTTTTTTTTTTTTGTTTTACAATAATAATAATGTTATTGGCAAGCCAGAGAAACGTCTATCTTGCAAGAAAAGTTCAGCATAAGTTGGCGAGGAGTGAAGAGAGTTTGACCAATTCGATATTTCCTGTGCACAAGTCTATGGTATACCCTTTAACTCAATCGATTCAATAAACAAGAGAAAGCTACCTGGGGAAGCCTTATGTGTTTTTAAATGTTTGCCGATTCTAGATTACATCGAAGAGAACATTTTTCTTAATATACAAGAAAAGTTGATTTTATAATTTACTACAATCAGCTGGTCAATAAAATAAATTGACTTTGGCTCTGGAAAGAAAATAAAGAAATAATGGCCAAGAAAACTAGTTCAACTATATAAAAACTAAAACTAGTTCAACTCACCGTATCTTTTTGATTGCCTAGTTAATGTCTCTTTTGATAAATTCCCAATCTTCATTGTCTAGTTAATGTCAAATCTAAGTTAAAGGCGTCAATTGTTGTCTTGTTGTGGAACAATCTGCCAAAGATGAATACAATTATTTTGTTGATGTTTCAGGCTTTTCTTGGGTTTTCTTTTCTTTCTTTTTCTTTTTTTGGCTAATTAATTGGCTTTACTGGGTTTAAGATATGCTTGTCCGATGTCACTATATTGACCTGTAGCTGCTTGTCTAATTCAATTTTAGTAGCTTTTATGAGTTTGTTCACCAATCAAACAAATTGACCCTGAAAGTTTCAAACTCATTTTTCAACAATATAAACTTGACCTCTTTCATGTTTTACCTCATGAATTTTGATGTAAAGCGTCGGCAAAGTGTGACTAAATATCAAGACTTGTTATCTTTTTCTTTTTAAAATGTCATATATGCAGGGCGGCTTGATGCGTTTAGGGGGTCTAAAGTGAAAATTGATTATCTTATTTTAGATGCAAAATTACTACTAATTAACATGAACTATATACGTATAATTCTTTCTTTTCTTAGAAATTTTATAGACACAAAAAAATTGACTAAACTTTTCACATTTGTTGATGTGGCAAATTGATAGCGGTAAATAAAAGAGTAGTGTTAATAATAGACCTAAATGAAAACTAGTAAAAATTTGCTAACTCAACTCTTATTATTATTTTATTTTTTTTAAAGTACAGCATTCACAATATTTTTCACAACAAATCATAAGTTTTAAGTTACTTCTTGTTTTCTATTTGAAAACATCACTATAATTATTTTTTTGTCATAATAACAGGCTGTAACAATCTGCTACTTAGCATTTGTTGTAAAAGTATTGTGAAAAATATTGTGGACTTAACATTTTTCTCACTTTTTTGTTTGTTTTTTATTTAATAAAAAATTATTATTTTATTTATTGATTATATATAACCCTATTTGTTAAAATTTGGGGGCCTTTTTTTTACTTAGGGCCTTAGGCGACCGCGTCTGTTGCTCTACCATTCAGCCGGCCTTGCATATATGTATATGTTTTGGACTTTAGGGTAGAGATGACAATATTGCCCCACCTCACCTTGACTTGCTCCTCCTTACTTCGCCCCCTGTGGGTTTTTCCTGTCCTGCATAGGTGGTGCGATGGGGATGGGACAAGATTTTAACCCCTGCCAAGGAGTAAGGCGAGGATGGGTTTACATTTTGGCCCCACTCTGCCCCTCTTAGCTCCATCCTCGTATTGCTCCGCGTTGATAAGGGCTATAATTGTAAATTGTACATACCTTAAATCCCTACTATTTAAACAAACAAATCAATATTGATTTATTTAAATGCATGAATGTTAAGATTTTTGTTTTTGTTGTGATATTGACTTGTTAAACACTTGGATAATATTATTCAGTTCTTGCTAAAAATTAGTTTGATTTGATGGGATAACTTTAGTTGTAATTTCAACTATATTTATATTAGGGAATAGGTTTTATTAGAGAAAAAATTGTAATAGTTGTGAAACAAATTAACACAAAGTAGAATTTTATAGGACAAGGCAGGGTAGGGTGAAAATCCCATCCCCTCCCCATTGTTATCCCTATTTAGGGGGACTATGGAAGGTTGTTAAGATGTATTTTAGTGAGCAATTTTTATATTGAAAAGAACAATGTTTTACTAACAAAAAAATATATATGTATTAATAAGCAACCAAACCTTCTTTCTTTGACAATTCAAACTTGAATAATATAAGTTGAACGTAGCTCAATCTTCTTTCTTTTTTTCTTTTTTCTTTTTTTATGGGAAGCTATGGTATTAGTACGTGATGATTTTTGGAAGGTAAGATCGGGAATTCAGTTCCCTATGGGTGTGACAATAGTATTTATCTATAAAGAAAGAAAGAAAAAAATGTTTCTTTGTAACTACTCACCTAATCATGCTATCCTCTCTCTCTCTCTTTGCGTTTGCACAACTGCACATTGTGCATGCACAAAGTACACCATATATATTGCGTCGTTTCTTAGGGAAAAAACAAAAATGATAGGAAGCTTCCTTCTCAAAATTCTTCTTGGTGGTACTTCGTTTGTTCCCCATATGACATTCCACTACGCATCTCTGAGGAATAAAATGTGGTCTTATACTCTTATAATAATAACAAACTAAGGATTGGTTTGGATATCGTTTATTTTATTGAAACTGAAAACTTATTACTGAAAATATTGTAAATAAAGGTAAAAGTTAGTTGAAATAGTACAGTAAAACCCATGAATAGTAATGTAGGGATAAGGGCCCAAAATTGTATATTGGATCTTGGGTTTTGGCCGAGGACGTTGATTGGTCCGAGGATGACTAAACAATAGTGAGGGTGTTAAGTTCAAAGACCCATAAGTAACATGAAAGTAGGAAGGTTAGGAAATGTGGAACGAGGAGGAGTGTCTCCTCGGATAAACAAAACACAAGTCAAACGTATATTCTATTATTCAGAGTGACCTTCTAGGAAATTCTGCTTAGAGGGACGTGCATCGTGAACGTACTGGAAGAGTGGAAGCTAGGAAATATCTAAGGAAAAACTGCTGCCACCATATTGAATGCTCTGCAGCTAACTTTCTGGCCACATTTATGTGGAGAAGACCCCTGAACAATGCTGCCTTGGCTACCACAATTCACAGAAAGCAAGAAAGGATGTCTGATGGGACAAGCACTCAAGTAGTGGCTCAAATGATCAACAAGTATAGGATCAAGATAATCCAAGAGGAACTATATAATATTAGAGATCCTCCATGGATATAGGATCGAAAAAAGGGAGAAGAAAGCATTGTAACAAGCAAAATTGTATTTGTAACTGTTTCCAATTAATATACATTAGAACTTACTCCTCGGACCGGGCCGAGAGTTAATTTATTTAGGTCAATCCTTCTGGCTTTTGTTTGATTATCTTTCAAACCTATTCTATCCGTTGTCCAACTCATTAGGGCCTAGTTTTCCAACCCACTTTCTACAAATTTATTGTGTTGGACTCACTGGGCCTATATCCCTTTACATTTTGGGTTTGTGCTTCAAAACGTACCCTTACAAGTAACAAAAATAAATTAAATAATGAAATAATTTATAATTTTCATTACAAAGCAAGAAATGAACGTCAATAAAAATTAAACTACATATTGTTCAAGCAAGAGATGTACAATCCTGCGGTAAAAACCTTGACATATGTAAGAAAAATAGAATAGTCTCAAATTACAAAACTTTTTTATCTACATTTTTATTTTCTTTTATTGAAGTCTGAAGAGTAAAGATACTTGCGAACTTCAATATACGCGGTTTCTTTTCTCTTTTTACCTAATACACGCGGTTTCACCTAAACCAAAAGGTCCAAAACGAAACACTTGCACAGTTGCACCTAAGTTTGTCTTTCTCAGTTTTCAAAAAAAAAAAAAGTTTCTCTTTCTCAAAGTATTTCTAGAATGATAGCGATAGAACTAGCCGAGAAGGTCGCAAACTCGCAATTTTCTTCAATAAAAAAAAAAATATATATATATATATATATATATATATATATATATATGTATGTATTTCTAAAAGTTTTGCAGATTGAGACTGTACTCTTTTCTAATGGGAACCAAGAATTGGTGGCAAATTTATACATATATATGTCAGAGTGGAGAGGAAATTCAATTGAATTCTAAATTAAAGTCTAATTTTGCGTTGTGTGTCTCATCTAATTTTTAAATATATATGTCAAGTGAATTATTAGGTATAAAAATCAAAGAGTCTAAATTCAATTAGATTCTAAATTGAATTTTAATTGGAATTTAATTTTACGCTATATGTCCTATTTAATTTTTTAATCTTTGTGGCAAGTGAATTATTGGGTGCAAAAACCAAAGAGTCTAAATCCAATTAAATTCTAAATCATATATATATATATATAGGGTTTGGCTTATCTACAGTACTTTTTTAACTGAAATATTCTTTTATTTTAATGAGAAATTGCCACATTATCCACTAACTAAATAAAATATGGAGATTAAAACCCACTACCACTTGCCATTATATATTTAAAACGAAATGACATGTTCAATTAAAAAATTATTAGAGGTAAGCCAAACTCATATATATATATATATATATATATATATATATATATATAATGAGAAACTATTATATATTTTAGAAATTAATGGCTTAAAAAATGTGTAAGTTGTAATTCTTACACCAAATTGTTTTTGAAATTGTGATTGTTTTTAAATGTATTTGTGCATATGCATGAGATTACACATTAGTTATTTTTATAATTTTTTAAGATAAAATGATTTTTTTTTTTTTTTGTGGAGAGTGAAGGTAAAATGATGTTAAAAAAAATAAAGTAATGAATTGTGATTCGATTAACGTATATGTTTAAAGAATAATTCGATGGTTAGAGAATAGAGGATTTGAACTTATTGAAATTCTAAATCATTTTTATTATGCATTAATCATAACTATCAATGCTAATAATTATGAAAAAAAAAAAAAATCATTTGCATCTATAAATTTATTGTTCTAGAACCCAATGCCAAATCGGATATATCATATATGTGATGGCCCAACATGTGTCACCAAGACACACCAACCAAATATTGTCATGTACATTCAATTTCATTGAGGTCATCCTTTTTTTTTGATGAATTCATTGAGGTCATCCTCGTCGGTCAATGCGTACACACTAACATTTATAAAGATTTTCTTTCAATAATTTCTGTATGCACAGTTCAAAATTAATGGAACGATAACATATGCAGTGACGCACATTTGCTATTTAGCTCTGCCAATCTCTGTCTACTTGCTACGTCTCATTATATATTTCAATTTTCAGACAGTACTAGTTCTAACTTATAACGTGTCAAAGCCATCCTCACATAGGTGAGGTTTTTTTTTTTTTTGAGAGAACATAGGTGAGGTTTTATTCATCAAAAAGGAAGAAAAATAAAGTGAGGTTTTAACAGCTTCTTGACCAAAAGTGACACTCGAATTTAGGTTTATACACTCAATTTATTACTTATTAACCCTGACAAAGAAATAATTAAATAAAAAAGACCTACCTTCTACAGTTCTACCCCTCTTCGACGGGAAAGTTGATATTTGGTATAAATTTATGCATAGAGAAAGTCTAAAGACACGAAAATTTTGACATTTAATGGGGTAGATTGTTAATAATAGTTTTTAAAAAAATAATGTTAATGATAAGCCTAAATGAGAACCAATAAAATATTGCCAACTTAACGGGTGCAAAAAAAAATTGTCAAATTTTATGTATATGTGACCTAACTCTTACATATATAAAGGCACTCAGAGGTAGAATTTATTTTATATAATAATTCTTCCTCCTCAAGACCAATCACTTGTCTTTAAAAAATAAAATAAAAACTCAAACCTTGTAACAGAATCTTAAGAAAAAACTAAATTTATTATTTTTTTATTACAAAAACCTTACAAATTAACATGATCGAATATGTGATTGATATTATATTAACAATATAATAAATAATTATCTAAATTTTATCCTTTTTTATATTTAAAAGAGGATCATATTTCTTGCAATCTTGCACTATGCAATCAAACTATTGGACTTACCCAACCTGAAAATAAGGACATTTTTAAGGTTTAAGGGTGGGGTGGGGAAGGAGGGGATTTTTCTTTTCTTTTCTTTTTTGGCATTTTTGTCTTAAGTGGATTTGAAGCATGATGATGATCATGGGCTGGATGGTCATTTGCGTATGGCCAATGCAGGTTAGGATGCGTGGGTTTGCGCATGGCGGAGGGCAATGCCACGAGGGAGGGAAAATATGTAATAAATTGCATGAAATCTTATATCATACCATATATACTATATAATAAAATTAGAGTTTAGAAGTTGTAGTTGTGCCAAGTGATTACTCTTACACTTTCTCAAAAAAAAAAAAAAAAAAAAAAAGTGACTACTCTCACTAATTAGTAAATTAATTTTATATCCTTCTAAAAAAAGTATATTAATTTTATATTATTTGTTAGAATATATTTCCTCAAATTAAGGAATAATATTTAACAACGGTTTATTAATTTAGATAAAATTTTATCATTCAAATTTCAACAAATTTAAATTTTATTCAAACTAAAAGTATATTATAAAAAATTCTAAACTAAATCCAGACAACAACCCACGTTTTATTTTTTCTTTTAAAAAAAAAATAAATAAAAAACCTTTTGACTTCTATCAAACTAAAAGTCTATTATTAGCATTTTAAGAACAACTAAGGGTCTATTTAGATATCTCTTATTTTGTTGAAACTAGAAATTTATTACTAAAAGTACTGTAAATAAAAGTAGAAGTTAGTTGAAATAGTATAGTGAGGCTCATAAATAGTACAAAAAAAGCATGAACAATACCCGTGGGACCCACCATTTTTTCAACAAAACGTAAATTTTTTTCATCCCCAATGCAATCCAAACGCACGCTATTGGTCCCTAAAATTTACCTACGGAGCACTTTTAGTTCCTAAAGTTTCTAGTGAGCGCTATTGGTCCCAAAAGTTTCAATAATGAGTACTAGCGGTCCTTCTATTAACTTCTGTTAGTTTTTTTGTCTATGTGTCTAATGGAATAATGATGTGGCAATTTTTTAATGATGTGTCTTTTTTTTTAATTAAAAATTACATATCAAAATACACATCAGCTTGGATCTCCCAAATCAAACCCAGTTCTATTTTGAATCATACACTGATTTTCTTAGGAACCAAACAAAACTACTACTACTAATTTTCTTAGCAATTTGCATCTTATAATGACCGCCTGGCTTCTCCAAGCTGTAGTACTACCTCCACTCTCTATAAAACCAAAGGATTTAAAATCAAAACCCCAATTTGAATAAAAAAAAAAAAAAAAAAAAAACAAGAATAGGACTATTTGTGATAAAAGAAAAAGATGGAGATACCCTTTTGATCGTCCACCAGAAAATATATTATATAGGGTAGGGAGATGCCTTCCAAATGTGGGTGTTAGACTAACCGATCTCAAAGATACCCATGTACTTTGGAGAAATATATGAGTTGTGGTTTTTCTTTCATTACCCTAATAATTATAATCGCTATTATGTTATATCTCCAAACCTTGAGAATGTTTTCAATTTGTATTTGATTTTCGGCATGTACTACAAATTTCCAAGCGGTGGTGAATGAATCTAATAGCTAGTAAGAAGGTAGGCAATGGTAAATTCGGCAAGCTAGGTTTCAGCGATTGGAAGGCTTCAGCGATTGGAGAATATTAGTAGTAGTTTTGTTTGGTTAGTAAGAAAATCAATGGAAGATCCAAATAGAATTGGGTTTGATTTGGGAGACTCAAGCTGATGTGTAATTTTTTAATAATAAAAAATCGCCACATCATTAAAAAAATGCCATATCACATATAGACAAAAAAACTAACAGAAGTTAATAAAAGGACCACTAACGCTCATTATTGAAACTTCAGAGACCAATAGTGCTCACTTGAAACTTCAAGGACTAAAAGCGCTCCATAGGCAAACTTTTGGGACTAACAATGTATTTTCGCCATTAATTTTTATTATTTATTATGACATATTTCCTCAAATTAATGGATAACATTATAAATTGTTTAATTTAAATAAAACTAAAAGTCTATCATCAAAATTTTCTAAACTTAAATACCAAACAACTCACCGTTTTGTTTTTGTTTTCGTTTTTTCGTCAAGTTGCATCTTATTAAATTAATATTTTATTAGGATATTAAGCTGCAAGACTCTTGACTAAGAGATAAGATTTAACAATAATTTGATTTAGATAAAAATTTATCATCCAAGCGTGCGTTTGGATTGCGTTGGGGATGAAAATTTTTTGCATTTTGCTGAAAAAATGGTGGGTCCCACGGTACTGTTTATGCACTTTTTTGTACTATTCATGGACTTCAATGTACTATTTCAACTAACTTTTACCTTATCTACAACTTTTAGTAATAAGTTTTCAATTTCAACAAAATAAGCTGTATCCAAACACACCCTAAGTTTTAGAAATTTAAATTCTACTTCAACTAATAGTCTATTATCAAAAAATTTAGACCAAAAAAAGTCATCCTTATAATTAAATCCCACACAACACACTCCACATTGTTGTCTTTTTTTCACTTTTTTTTCCCCAAGTTGCAACTTACGCTTATATTTTAATCTAGTAAAATTATCTTACTTATTGTTCTTTTCTTTTGAATTTACTTGAAGGATACTATGCCAAAGGAAGTTTACTATAAAGAAGCAAAACAATTGACACTCATTTAAGTTCTTGGTTCTTTTACGTAAGTTTTAAAATTTTTTAATATTTTATACTCTCAATTTTTGAGCTCTTTTGTGTATGTTTTGATTAATGTATTTAATTTGTGAGTGCGTTAATTTTTTTTTTTTAATTATACTGTCACTAGGAAAATAATATGAATTGATGAACTATTTTGTTTATTATTATTTGTGGTGGTTAAGGCATAGATTAAACATAATCCAAATATGAATGATCAATCTCATTCCATATATCATATTAAGGAATTAACACAAAGCACAAAAAAAAATTTTAAAAATAAAAATACATAAACACTAATAAAGTCCATACTCTGAACAATCAAAACTTATGTGACATTTGGTATGAGGAATCCACATTACTCCTAGCAGCCCAATTACTAGGAATGTGATGCCTTGCAATCTAGATGCCTAAGAATGTAACTATTTCTATGTTTGGTTTAACTGGGAATCTAATAAGATTCCTAGAAATATGAGATTATAATATTTGGTTTATTCTTAAGAATCTTAAATGAATTATTTATTTTTCTCATACTACCCTTAGATTTATAAATCTTATATCAAGTCTTCTTTCTTTTTCTTTTTTTTCTTTTTTTTAATCTTACTTCAAATAAATAATGACAAACAAAATGTAAACAATAAATAATGACAAATTTAATAAAACTATACATTTCAAAATGACAAGTACAATACAAAAATAACTATTTAAATTCTTATTTTTTATGAAAAATCTTGTTAATAAAAACAAATAATTTATTTTACTTCAGCATCTAACCAATCCCAAATAGGAGATATAAAAAGGGGGAAAATTAATTCTTAACCATAATTTTTAAAAAGAGCTTAATCCATAACAAAACAACTTGACAACGTTTAGGTCTATAAGATATTGATGATTTGTTTTATGTTTTATCTCCATTGCTTAAATGATAAGAAGAAATGGTTAAAATTGTCAATTTATAAAAAAATACAATTTGTGTTAAGCTTGAGAATCTGGATACTCATCTGTTTTAAAAGAGAATCCACATTCCTACAAAAAAAAGGTTAAGGGGGAATCCAGATACCCTTAGCATCTGATTCCCTGGGATGATTTGGAGCCAAACATGAGAATCTTTAAACATTCATAGGAATCTTAAAACATTACCCTGTATCAAATGCCACATTAAAGTAATTTTTTTATTATTAAAATTACTTATTTTAGAATTTATTATTACTATTTACTTAGTAACTTTGTCTTAATTATTTTTTTTTTTAAAAATTAGCTTACATATGAATCTTCATCAAGTTATGCATTGCATGCGAATAATATTAGTAATAAATATGGAAGGTCCCTAACATCACTTTTAACCTAAAGATCTAGAGGCCATTTCTTTCAATGTAATAAGGCCTGCAATTAAATGTTTAAATCTCATTCATTTTTGTGTCATATAGTTAAGTAATAAGTTGGGGAAGATTACTTCAAACTAATTTGAAGCCCAACTTTGCCTTTTTAAAATTATGAAATTAAAAATGATGCAACTAAAACTTTTAAGTTGTAAAAAAACAAGGGTTTTTAAAAAATAAAAAATAAACATACTTGAGTTTTTAAAAAATGTATATATATATATATACCCACACAGAGGTTAGTCCTTTTGCAATTTTTTTGGAGTAATTTTGCAAATATTCTAAGAATATTATTACAGCAAATCATGGATCATGTTTGTTTGATGAGCTGTTTGGTAATGTAACTAGAATAGCAATTTTCAGTATTTAAACAACATTATACTTTTTTTATACACTTTTTTACTCACACATATTTTCTAAAAATACAAATATCGTTATTAGAACAATATTACCGAACACCCCTTACTTTCAATTTCCCCAAATAATAAGATCTCCAACTTAAAAAATTATAATAAATAAATTTAAATAATTCTTTAGGAAAATAGGGTACACAGCCGTCCGTGATGGAGAGGCAGTACTTTGCTTTGCCCACATCCCTGCTCCTCTTGCGGTCTCTGGTCAAAGTTGTTTAGCCGCGAAAATCAAAGCACTTCTCTCTTAAAGATGCTACCTCACAATTACAATAATGCCAAGCTTCTTCCCCCACAATTTCATAAAAAATATGTGTGAATATGCTATAAAATTCAGATAGCATTTAGGGCAATTTAGTCATTGTAATGAAAAGACAACCCCAACTTTGCCTTTGAGAATTTATATATATTATTTTGGGGCCATCTTTTTTGACAATTATTTAGAAAGTAAAAGAAGACAAAGAACGAGGACTATATACTTTTTAAAACCGGCTATGTAAAGTAAAATGTGAAATAATTGAGCGTTGGGCTGTGTGAAAGTACTTGACAAAAAGAAGTGGCTCTGTTAAAGTGCTTCAATAAGTCTTTAGTGCTTATGCCCAAAATAAAATTGAATTGAGTGTTTTTAGATTAATTGTTAATAAATTATTTTAAAAAATGTTAATATAATTTTTATGAAAAGTATAATAAATTGTCAAAATAATTAATTGTATTTTTTCTCATAAAAAATTTCAAAAAATATTTTCTAAACCAATATCTTAAGCATCTATTAAATTTTGCCAATGAAAATGAAAAAAAAAGGTGCTAAGTGGCATTTCGAAAGGAATTTGGAAGTTATGGGCTCTTGGGGTAAATGGTGAACAGTAAAAAATGGGCCCTCTGTCCTCTGAAATAAAGGGTAGCCCACAATGGGTTAAAGAATAAAGAAAGTGGATTGAGCTATGGTAGGGACCCTACCGTAGGGTCAATGATAGTTCAATTTCTTCTGATAATTAATTGCACGGAATATAAGAAATTCATACTTGCTTTGGGGATTGTATGTGTATCATTCCATGTACTAATTGTACTTTTCCTCACTTTATTTATTTAAAGGTTAATCTAACCATCCTAGCTACTTTATCATTCTTAACTTCGTGGATTAGTATTTCTCAAAAAAAAAAAAAAAAAAAAAACTTCGTGGATTAGTATTTGAATAGCCCCTTGGCGTGGCGTGTGGCAGGAGTCTCAAACTTGGCCACATTTGTGAGTTCAAGAGTTGCCGAGTTCGAATAGTGCGTTTCACAAAAATATAGCAAGTATAAGTGGATCGGGTCAATGATCACACATGCGAAACCCTTTTTGCTCATAAAAAAAAAAGTACTTGAATAATTCTTTGACACACATCCAAATTTCACAAATTAATGATTTATAAGATTGTGAGTAGCAAATATTTTTTGTCCATACAAATCACTTTTAATTGACCACTCACAATTATATAAATCAACAAATTAAGAAATTTAGTGTACTATAACTTTTTCTCCCACCTGTTAATTTTAGATTGAGAAGGAAACTCTGGAAGAATGCGATCAATATAGGAACTCCCACTACTGACTTTGTGAATGACAACAAACTTTTTTCCAAATGAAACGACTAGGATGAAGGAAGAGTCGACAAACCACAGTGCAAGCCTATCGACAATAAGGAAAAATTGATCCCAAAATATCTATTTCTTTGTTACAATTTCAGCAGTCAATTTAGATCAATTTATAATTCCTTTGGATAAAAGAATTCAAAGAGAATTATTTGAATTTTATTTTATTAAAATAAAATTTATGGAGAGATTTGAGCTTTATTAATATGTTGATTTTTAAATGACTATATATAAGACATCATTTCAAATCCATAATAATAAAATAAGTGTTTTTGTTTGAATAAAATCTCCAAAATCCACAGCATCATGTGTTATTAAATTTATATTAAACTATTTATATTTTATACTAGTAATTGTTCTTTAAATACATTGATTTTAAATATTCAAATCCAAACACAACCTTTTCTTTATATCTTTTGGAAACTATACTTGCCAAAAGGAAAGTGAAGCACCTAATGCTTTGAAATGATTCCGAAAGGAACAAGCATGCAGATCACGCTGATTTGGGTGAAGTTTATTTATAATGGAGGTTGAAATGAAATGATCAATCAAAACTACAGAGCAGTTTCACTATCTGTCATTCTCTTTTTCAATTTAAATGGATCATCTATGGCACCGACTATAAGCCGAACTACTTGGGGAATTCTTTGCCTAACGTGAAGAATAGACTAGAGTGCATTAAACAACTTAGTATATAGTGGTTTACTTACCCCAAACAAAAATTAAAAAAAATTCAATGGTTTCAGAATGTAGACAAACTTTTTCTCAAAAAAAAAAAAAAACAAAGAAGAAAGAATGTAGACAAACTAGGTTAAGACTTTCACACTTCACACCTTAGATTGCTTTTAAATCAGTCCTTCAACTTTTATATATATATAATTCAAATCTTATGATTTAAATTTCACGATTATTACAACAATGTCAATGTATTCATTTTATTATAGTCTTTTACAATTTCATCGTTAACCTGCTTAAAAGCGGTATCATGTTTAGGTGGGATAATAACAAGTTCTAGAATATGTTGATAGAAGTATGTGAATATTATTGTAATAATTGCATTGGTAGTGTGAATTTGTAAATCTGATAAAGGGATCCATTAGAAGTAACTTCCAATGTAGAGGATGTAAATAGTATTTTAGTTGATTCTCAGGGGGAAAATATTTTAGGTGTGTGTGCCTATGTGAGATAAAAGTAAAACAATATCTGCACTACAAGGATTTTTTTTTTGTTGGTATTCTCATTCCTACTATACTAATTAGAGCATTCACAGCAAGGTTTTCAAAAAATGTATTGTTTTTATCAACTCAAAAACATATTTTATTTATTTTAACAACTTACTTTACAATACTCCTAATATCAAAGGTTTATTTTAACAAACAACATATTAAAATAATATAAACAAACAAAATAAAATAAATATAATAAACACTACACATGGAGAGAGAGAGAGAGAGAGAGAGAGAGAGAGAGAGAGAAACTAAATTAGGTAAAATTTTATCATTTAAATTTCAACAAATTTAAATTCTAATTTTTTTTTGAACGAAAATGATAAAACAAATTTAAATTCTATTCAAACTAAAAGTTTATTATCGAAAATTCTAAACTAAATCCAGACAACAACCCATGTTTTCTTTCTTAAAAAAAAAAACAACATTTTAACTTCTACTCTAACTAAAAATTTATTATCAACATTTTAAGAACAACTAATTAGTAAATTAATTTATATTATTTGTTATGATATATTTCCTCAAATTAAGGGATAATATTTTAAAATTGTTTAATTTAAATAAAAATAAAAGTCTATCATCAAAATTTTCTAAACTTAAATACCACACAACTCATTATTTTGTTTTTATTTTTGTTTTTTCGTCAACTTGCATCTTATTAAATTAATATTTTATTAGGATATTAAACTACAAAACTCTTGACTAAGAGATCAGATTTAATAATAATTTAATTAGGATAAAACTTTATCATCTAAGTTTTAAAAATTTAAATTCTACTTCAACTAATAGTCTATTATCAAAATTTTCAGACAAAAAAAGTCATCCTTATAATCAAATAAACAAATATAAATAACACATTAAAGGTTTTATAATGAGAGAAGAAAGAGAAAATAATTTAATATTTGTAGCAACTTGCTACATTGAGCTGCTACTACTAACAGCTCACTGTAGTAAGTTGATAAAATATTTTAAGTTTAGCAACATTGTTGTGGGGTGTTTTTGTTTGTTTGAAGTTATAAAATAACTAAAAAGCTATTTTAAGAGCATTGCTATGGATACTCTTAGAAGGATGGTAAATGCCCCACCCTACATGGGGTTTTTTTGCCTCGTTGCTCACTCCCTCTGAATGTATGTATATGTATATATTATTTTACTATTTCCTAATATATATATATATATATATATATATGTCTCTCTCTCTCTCATCTATGTTGGAGTCATCTCACTAGGAATGACAAAATACCTCAAATTCAATTCGCCTCTATTTTCCCCCATGAGTTTTTCCACCTTGAAAAAGGGATGAGGAAAGAAATAAGTACTCATAATCTGACCTCGTTTTGCCTTATTGTCATCCTTAATAGTCATGGTCATAACTAGATTTCAACTCAAGCGTTCAAAGAATGAATTTTTTTTTTTTTTACAAATTCAAAAAATAAGAAATATATTGTATTAATGTATTTCAAGATTAAATAAAAGCATGGAAAATAAGACTGGAAGAGTAAGATTTATTTAATACTAACAGAATGTAAACAAAGTAAATTATATAAATTCGTTACTTTTAAATACATTTCAACTTAACCATCTATCATAATAGAAGTCAAAATTCATTTGAAAGTCATATATCCCATATATTACCCAATTATAAAACTAAAACAAAGACAATTTTGAGAAAAAATAAATAAATGATGATTTTTTTATGAATATAAAAAAATAGATAAAAATGGTGAAAATATGATAATGTCAATGAGAGGTTTGTTCTTTGAAGGGAACAAAAAATGACACCAAAAAAATATTTTTTAAAAAAGTAATCCGCTTTGGACCCATTACCATTTATATAAAAAAATACGAGGATTTTTTTTTTTTGATAAATATGTATTTCAAACCTAGTCTAATCTAAGTGCATTTTTTTTTTCATAACTATTACTGTAGGCTCCGGAAGTGAGGCTGTTGGGCCTGGATACACTTGGGCTAACAATTTATTTGTAAAGTGGGTTTTTGAATTTCCTACTAAGGGTCGTTCTCGGCAGAGAGACTCAATACAATATTCACTCTACTCTCCTTTTTTCTGAACCCCTTTCTCTTCCCAAGCTCCTGCTATTTATAGCCAAGGTTAGTGGAGGGATTATGATTGCAGCTGCCAATAGTGCTATCGAAGGTCCAATATTGTTTGCTTTAAGTGGGTGTTTAGGTGAAGGTGGGATGCAGTAATTGTGGCCTTGGAACTTGGTTCCAGCCTAGTCAATTGTGCTCGGCAATGCAGTTCCCCGACCATTTCGTGGCCTCCCCGGACAGGATTTATGAGCTTGTTAAGGAAAACTCATGCCGAGCACCTCCCGGGATCCGTGACCCAAACTCTGCTCTTGCACGAAGGCAGTTTCAAGGATTTAGGGCAACTGGGCCGCCACGTTGGGCTTGGGCCCAGGGCCCATACAAGTCTAGGGATCTCGGTACCGTACAATTACCTTTTTTTTTATTATTTTATACAAGATAGAAATTCTACTCTAGTCTAATCTAAGTGGATATGTGTGTGAAACTCTATCCTGGAGACTTGAATCCTGGCCCTTGCCCCCCACACTCCACAAGCACTACTGCACCAAGGGTACGCGGTAGTATAACTATTACTCTTTACTAATGAAGAAAAAAAAAAATATTGACTATAAAAAGGAAGTGTCCAAAAGAAGGAAATTACCTTAAAATTGACATAAAACATTGTCAATGTATTCATTCCACAAAATTGTTGATGTGGTACTCTGGTACACTAAATAATTTATCCTAACATAGATTTTCTTATATTACTAAGGTTATAACACTAAAATGGAAAACCCTATACATACCCTTTTTTTTTTAGAGAGAGACCCTGTAAATATCATCTAAAATATAAGAGCATTCTCATCAGGTGTGCCAAATGCCAAATATTTGGCATTTGGCACACCAAACACCAAAAAACATCTCTCATGAGATGTTCTAAATCTCAAAAAATTTGACACATATCAACAGTACGCTCTCAAATATGAAAGTGTACGGAGAGATGTGCTATAGTTTTAATGAATTTTTTATTATTTTCTCTCTCATCTCTCTGTCAGTCTCTTCCTCCTTTTTTTTCTCGAAAACCAATCCTATCTCTCATCCCCTCATATTTTCTTCCTCACCATCAGTTCTCTTCCATGTCGACGCTGACGCATCAATTCCACGCCGATCTCTCTCTAGCTGTGGTTTTTCTATTATTTTTTTGGCTGTGGTTTGATGGGTGGGTTGGGCGATGGGTGGGTTGGGCAATGGGTGGGTTCTGATGGGCAGATCGGCGTCCACCACGCAGCACCGTCCACCTCACACTCTTAGATCAGATTGCCTTGGTTTTTTTTTTTTGTTTTTGGTGGATGTGGGTTGAGTTTCATGGGTTGTAAACTTGTAATGGGTTGATGTTGGTGGGTTATGGCGGTGGGTGGGCTGATTTTCATGGGTTGTGATGGCTGATGTTGGTGGGTTATGGCGGTGGGTGTGGGTTGATTTTGGATTTTAGCTATGGTGGTCGGTGGTAGTGGGTTGGTTGGTTGATTTTGGATTTTGGTTATGGTTGTCGGCGGTGGGCTACTATGGGCAGTGGTGGTGGTGGTGTGTTATGGGCAGTGGTGGTGGGGGGCTGTGCAATATATATTATTGTTTGAAGTTTTTTTTTAATGATATTTTAGTGTGATGTATATATTATTTTAATGTATGAGATTGAAGAATAAAACATTTGATAAATGGTATGTTGTAAAATGATGTGGTAAAATAATAAAGTAAGTTTTTGGTGTGTCAAAATGACATTTTTTATGAGAGAGCTGATGAGAATGCTCTAAAATGTCATTTTTTTTTGAGAAAATATAGAACGGATAGTAGCATTAAAAAAAGAGTCATTATAATGATAGTTCGATAATGTGGTCGTTGACCATCATTTGTACATTTTCATATATATATATATATATATATATATATATATATATTTCTTGGCTATTATATAATTCATGATTCATGATTAGACACGGTCAACTCATCATAATAATGTATTAAATCATCACCGACCATGGTAAGTTACGAAGAGCACCTGATTTACCAAACTCATAACTTTTTAATTTTTAATTCTTTGTTTTTTTTTTTAATTAAAAAAATCTTTAAAAGTAGCGAAGCATTAATTTCACAATATTTTCATAATTTTTTTTTAAGAAACAAACTAACTGTTAAACACATACACTTAATTACATTTTCTCGCCAAACTCAAACACATTGCTTAACTTAAAGTACTATTGAAAAATGACATAACTTTTAAGCAATGGGAAAGAGTTATACTCAAGTAATGTGGAACAACAACCACTTTTTTTTTTTACTTTTAATTATAAACAAACTAACGGTTCATACACATATAAAAAAAAAAAAAAATCTTAAATTGCAGGTTGTTCGGCTTTTTAATCTGAATCTACAATTGAAATTATTTTTTTACCCACTAGTAATATTAGGTAACAACCTGTCACATAAAATTTGTTGCGAAAATATTATAGACATAATATTTCTCTATGAAGGCGATAGTTTTAAAAAGAAGATTTTATATTAGACAAACTATCACGTGATTTGGTTCAATTTATTTTTCCAAAATTTAGGAATAATCATTTTAATATATATATTTTTAATTTGATTTTAGAGTTATAAAGATTAGGAAAAAAACTCATTTTCACAAAAATAAATATAGACTTCTTAAATATAAATATACATTGAATAACATTTCACTTGATGGGTCTAGATTATAATAAATATTTATTATTTTTTAATAAAAAAATATTAATCTTTTTTTTTTCCTGCTAAAAAGTTGAGGCCGTAGCTTGGTCACGTCACACTATAATAATTTCTACTCTTTATATATATGTAATAAAATAAATATAAATATATAAACCGAGAGAGGAAAGAGCGTAGAAAGTACGCGCAATATGATTGTGTGGCTTACCAAACAGGAACACACAACGAAACTCTCACAAACTCCACCAAGGCCGCAACTAAAACCTTATAAAATTAAAAAATAAAAAGTAAAAAAACCTAAAAAGAATATATATAGTTAACGTAAACAAACAAACATCGCTCAAATCCATAATTGTTGTTTATTTTTTTTTGAAACTTCTGTTATCGTCGGCTGTTGCTTCAAACTTTATCTCTCTCTCTCAAAACTCTTTCACCCCAAAAAAAAAAAAAAAACCAAAACAAAAATTGAAGAACAAGAACATTGTTTTTTTTTAATATTAAAGTTAGTCTCTGATTACAACATTCTTTTACACACACATATATAATACACGTATTTTCATCATTGTGAGAAAAAAGTGAAAAACTCAGAGAGAGAGAGAGAGAGAGAGAAAGGAGATGAGAGGAATTGAACCGGCCGGGATTCTGATTGCGGCGGCGCTGCTGTTTCAGGCGGCGCTGGTTCTGTGCAGTTTTCCGGCGACACTGAAGCTGGAAAGGGCCTTTCCGTTGAGCCAACGAGTGGAACTGAGTCAACTCAGGGCTCGTGACTCACTCAGGCATGGAAGAATGTTGCAGTCTTCTAATGGCGTCGTTGATTTGCCTGTAGCTGGTACCTACGATCCGTTCGTGGTTGGGTAATTCTATAATTCACTCTTTTTTTTTTTTTTTTTTTTTCACTTTTTTGTGCGTGTGTTTTTTTAATATGAATTGGAGTTTTTGAGTTATGGATTTTCTTTCATATTTTTGTTTGTGTGCGTTGGGATTAGTTTGTATGTGTTGTGTGGGCTTTTCATTGATTTTGGGATATGGGTTTTCATTGTTAAGTAGTTTTCTTTTGTCGGTTTTTGTTAATTATGGGTTTCTGTTTCTTTATCTGCTTCCTTTTTGGTTGTGCTAAAGATTTCTTCTTTCTAAATTCTTGTCTACATTGGTTTGCTCTTTTGTTGATAGGAGTGAAAGAAATTCATTGTCTTTAGGTGCTTTCTTTTTCTTTGTTTTAGTTTTGCTATGGCTTCCATTTCTCTGTGTTGCTTTCTAGTATGTTGGAATTATTGGGAGTTTTATTTTGGTGTTTGGTTAATTTTACAAATATATTCCTTATTTTGATCAAACTTTGATGGATTAATTGTGGCTTTATTACAGACTTTATTATACAAAAGTGCAATTGGGTTCTCCTCCAAAAGAATTCTATGTGCAGATTGATACAGGAAGTGATGTTCTGTGGGTCAGTTGTAACTCATGCAATGGTTGCCCAACAACGAGTGGACTCCAAGTATTGCCTTTTCTTATCCATATTCATTCTTTTATATGGTTTTTAAGTCCTTTAGTTTTGCTTAAACAATAAGGCAATATGCTGCTATGGATTTTAAATACAAGTGCTTTGTTTTCTTATAGATTCCGCTCAATTTCTTTGATACTGGGAGCTCGTCAACAGCTTCATTGATCTCTTGTTCAGACCAAAGATGCAGTGCTGGAGTTCAAACGTCAGATGCCATTTGTTCTAGTCAGAACAATCAGTGTGCATATGCTTTCCAGTATGGAGATGGCAGTGGGACCTCTGGATATTATGTATCAGACTTGTTGTATTTCGACACAATTCTTGGGGGTTCTGTGACCACGAATTCTTCGGCTCCCATTGCCTTTGGGTGAGCTATAATTAGTTTTCAAGCCTGAGATAGTAGTTGTATTCTTTTTTTGTTGGTTTGAAGTTGGAATACGTGCCTTAGACGGTGGATCATGAAACAGGTGTAGCACCTCACAGACAGGAGACTTGACAAAGTCAGATCGAGCAGTTGATGGCATCTTTGGGTTTGGGCAACAGGAAATGTCTGTTGTCTCACAACTTGCTTCGCAGGGAGTAGCACCAAAAGCATTCTCACACTGTTTGAGAGGAGATGAAGCTGGTGGAGGCATATTGGTTCTTGGGGAAATCTTGGAGCCTAATATAGTCTATACTCCACTTGTTCCATCACAGTACGTTCTTTTCCTCAGGAGTAATCTGCTAAATCTTTATGCAATATCCAATTAAATGCTTTATTTTACTTGGAGTTATGTTGGGTGCAATTTAATGAGTTGTAAATTATATGAAAGTGACAGATAATGGTTGTCATTAGAGTTCATCATGTGTTTTCACAATTTGTTTTATGGCAGGTTCAAACCCAAAACTATATTGTTTGTTTGACTTTTTATGGCTCTTCTAAATAAATGTTTTATAGTTTATGATCAGCCGTGCATTCTCATCCTCCTGATTTTTAACAGTTTTATAAGGATTAACTTTGATTTTATACTACTGCAAAGTTGGATTATTGTTTGGAATTGCATGAACTTGATAAATGTGTATCAGAGGTGATATGGTTGGCATCATTTTAACATAAAATGTTTTTGCCTGTTAAAAGATTCTTCTTTACTGAAATCTGTATGCACATGTAGCTTGTTACACATAATAACCTTTAATTTTAAACAACATTTGTAGGTTTCCATTCAGATCTGATATGTTGAAGTTTCTGGGATATTTTACTTTTTTGTTTCGAAATAAATGCTTGTGAGGATTGGATCATGTAAAACATCACTGCATTTGGTTTGACTGATCACTTGTCTATTCAAAATTTCAGGCCTCATTATAATTTGAATCTGCAGAGCATTTCTGTGAACGGGCAAACATTATCGATTGACCCATCGGTGTTCACAACATCAAACAACCAAGGGACCATAATTGATTCTGGGACAACTTTGGCATACCTTGCAGAAGCAGCTTATAATCCTTTCGTCACTGCTGTATGTTTCTGTTGAGCAAACTCTCTGTGTTTACTTAACCTATTTAGAATTCTATTTTCATTATAAATATTTTAAAACTGCATAGTTTTACTTTTTAATCATGAATGATAATATAAGTATGTTATTTTCTTGTCATGCAGGTAACAAATGCTGTTTCACAATCTGCTCAACCTGTTGTTTCCAAGGGAAATCAGTGTTATTTAATAACCTCCAGGTTCACTTTCTGCTCATATCATCTCAGTTCCTTCTTCCCTTGGTATTAGTCTTTTCAGATGATCTTAATTCTGAAATGTTTCTTTTCTTATGTTCAGTGTCACTGATGTCTTTCCTCAAGTTAGTTTAAACTTTGCTGGTGGTGCATCCATGATTCTAAGACCTCAGGACTACCTCTTACAACAAAATTCTGTTGTGAGTAGACAATTTTTTTCCCCTTTTCTCTTCTCTCTCTCTCTCTCTAGCTTTATAACTGGTGAGAACTCGTCTACATATTTTACCTTTGTGTGGAAATAGCAGGTGAGTTGATGTGAGATGTAATTTGCCTGTTTAGTTGAATAATCCTTCCATTGTTTCCATGCTCTGACTATTTGGCTTTCTGTATTCTATTTCTTCTATTAAAAACTTATTTAGAATGTCAGCTGTGACTTTTTAACCACATTTTTCAATTACCCAATTGTGTGGGAAGCATACTTACGGCTATGCAATGCAATTTCCATGATATTCTGACTTATAAATCTAGTTTCAGAAATATTGTAATCCATATTGTGTAGTAACCCACCTTGGCATAATTATTTGCATTCAAGTTGATCCTTTACACACTGATAGAAGATTTTCAAGTATTACTGGCTACTTAATGCCTTGCCTCACTATTCCCAAGAATCCATCTTTGCTGATATTCTTTGACTGTTTCCTTTATTAACTATTGCCATCAAATCATTGGCAGTGGTTTCTTCTGCAGAGTTAAAATAACCCAAGCAAGCTAAGAAGCTTTGTAGCGGTCCTTATACATAGTTTTGTCTCTATCTTATCACCGCATGTGGAATAATGGTTTACTATTTTCATTCTTTTAACTTCGGTCAATATCCTTTTCAGGGTAGCTCTGCAGTGTGGTGCATTGGCCTACAGAAACTACAGGGTCAAGGGCTAACAATTTTAGGAGGTATGGACAGACTTGAAACTTTGCTTTTATTTATTACTTGTGTTGAAACCACTTAGCTTGAATGTTCATATTGTGTCAAATAATGAAGTTTTAGGCCTTTCCTGAAACCTTAAACTCAATCAAGGCGTATTCTTTTTCATTTTAAATCTTAGTAGACAGCAATTTGTGTGAGGATTTTCCTTTGTATTATCTTTGGGTTTGGGGGGGACTCAGAAGTTTAATATAATCAGCAATTTGCCTTTTCAGCTACTTGTGCACATAAGGTGCCCCCTACACCCCCTCCCCACCCACCCCTTTTTTTTCTCTCTCTGCCAATTAGGGCTAGTTCTAAATTTATTGTATCTGATTTGTTAGAATTACTGCATATTCTAAATTTTCTTTTGTCTAATGCGCTTGAAAAAACTTAATTATTCTTGTGCTTTAAGATAACAATACTTCAATCTCTTTTTGCAGACCTTGTCCTAAAAGACAAAATATTTGTTTATGATTTGGCTGGTCAACGGATTGGCTGGGCTAACTATGACTGTAAGTTTCAATATCCTATCTGAATGGGGCCTTTGGACACCACATTGAAAGGGACATGTTGATTGTGCTAAGTGCCTAAATGATTATTTATGTAAATAATTCTATAAATTAATGATAAGGTCATTTTTTTGAAAACTTTCCATGACCTTGTTATAAGTACGCATTATGAAAAGTGAATAGACTTATTCAAATGCTAAATGGAATTTTTCTTTTCTTTTATTTTTAAAAGGCAGGCACATTTAAAATGCTATAATGATAACAGGCTTTGGTTACTCCCTGGTGTTCAATTGCCCTTGGACTTATGTGAGTTTATGTGTGTATTGAATTCTTAATCCCTTCATTTTTGAATTCATGAAATCAGGTTCAACATCAGTAAATGTCACTGCAACTATGAAAACTGGGAAAAGTGAATATGTCAATGCTGGGCAGCTAAACGACAACAGTTCACCGCAGAATGAGCCTTACAAGGGGATAGCAATAAGCATGATTTCTTTCCTAATGCACAAATTACTGCTTGGCAGCTTCTTATTTTTGTAGCATATACAGCAAAAGGTCTGAGACTAGCATTCTTTGTTCATTTTATATTCCCTTGCCGGTTTATATTTATAGAAATCGGTATGACCATGCGTTGTTTTTAGAGTTTAGGTTTCTGCTTGTCACTGCACATTGTGGAATAGGTTTGTGGCTGCTGAATATTTCTTCGTCAGCCATGTAGAATTACACGTTCCTCCATTAGGGCTTGCTCCATTGGCAGCATTTGTATATTACATTTTCACATAATATTTGTTTAATAGCAGATTTAATTTATACAAACTTCTTATGTTTTTACTTCTGTAACATATTTTTACTATTATTATTATTTTTACATATATGACATCATATTCCATGTATTTTACTTGAATTCATGCTTGAAGCCTGGTAGAATAACACAAATTTAAGTTCTTGGGGCCTCATCTTTTACAAAACACTAATGACTTGTTCCATGTATGGGCTATCTTATAATAGTCAGACCCAAATGGAAGACCTGGTTGGTTTAGTACCTGAACTTTGAAAATTTTACAGTTATTAGAAGCAATGTTCAGCATTTTACTGTTGATAGCCAGGGACAGAGCCAGGGTACAAACCTAAGGGGGGCAAAGCTTAATGTAAAGCTCATCATTGGCATTGTAATCTTATATTTGTAGATGCAATTTGAGATTTGCAATAAACTAATACTAATTTTGGTGATTTTTCAAATTTTAATTTTAAGATTTTTATAAATTATGACATCAACATTAGAGGTTAGCAACAATAAATCATCAATATTAGCTTATGAATAATGCTAGGGATACATCCAACTACACACTTGAATCCACAACATGCCTCACAAAAATTAGGTTAGTCCTAAAAAAAAAGCCAAATAAACATATCTTACATACCACAACAAACTTTTTTTTAGAGATAGTTTTCAACCTATGATGTTTAATAAATTTTACCAGCACTTGAGCTACAAAAAAATAAAATTACAACAATATTAATATTAATTCATTGCACAACATGAAATTTACCATGTTTCTACTAAGTAGGACCGCTAAAGTCAAACAAAGTATAGACCATCGGTTTTAATTTTTCTCTTTTCCCGTTAGCCCGCCTGCCCATTAACTTCTCTAACGATAGCCACACATTTGATTTCTAAAACATTAAAACAAAAATCCAACTTTATTTTATATTTTTAATCTTTCTTGTTTCACCTGTTCCATTTTTCTCATTGTACCCATGAGTCTATGACCAACATATTATTTAAATTTTTTATTATAACATAATCTTCTCTCTCTCTATATTTCTCTTTCTTGAAATCTCAGTGAATCTTATCTCTATCCTTTGCTGACATTTTCGATTGACACTTATCTCTTATCTATAAAAATCTGAGTTTTTCTCCCTCTCCCTCACTCTCTATTCTTGCTAATGTTACGGCTTGAACTATGAAGCAGAAGATGAAGACATACTTAAACCCAGCATTAGTGGTAGTGTCAACAAGAAGGTTTGTTTAGATCCATCATTGATTCTTGTTTCAAACCTTGATCAGATAATATCAGATCATTTAAACGAGATCTCACTCAGTTCTCTCATATATATATATATATATGTAAGTGGAATTTTTAAAAAATTTGGGGGGGGGGGGCATTGCCCCCCCAAGTCCGGAAGTAGCTCCGTCCCTGTTGATAGCTTATGTTGTTCTTAACCATTAGACTACCTGATGATGGGCCTTGTTCAAATGGAAAAATATAAATTTGAAGACCGGCTTATGGAGCGTTCATCTCACAAAATGTGACTCTCTCAAGTGTGTGGAGCACACCAATGGTGAGAGGAACATTCTATAAGTTGGTCTCATGAGATATTTTCTTATTCAAATGCACCTTGTTCAGCTGTTCTTATTTATGATCTAAATGTCATTTTGTTCTTATTGACCTAAACGGCAACTTTTTATTGAAACTTATAATTGGTCGACATTGTTACTGAATTCCTAATTGAACGACACAGTCTCAATGTTTTTTTTTTTGTTTTTATGTTCTGAATGACATCTTTTTTCTTCCCTAATACACACAAAATGCTAGGTGTGGTATTGTCGTTTGTACTCATCAATGAAATATTGACCCAGAGGGCTAAAGTGAAAAAGAAGAAGAAAGATTTAGACATATAACGTGAGTTCTTCCAAAAGTCGAACAAGTGTTAGGCTTAGAAGTTTGTTTTGAGCAATTGAGGGTTCAACGTGGAATTCCTTGGAAGATTATTGATTTGTGTTGAGCTAACTTATCTCCTTGGTTTATCTTAAAATAAAAAAAAAAAAAAAAAAAAATAAAAACCTTATCTCTTCGGCTAATAAGATTAAGATCCAAAAAGTTTTTTAGATCTCAGAGGATGCAATGTGCAACTGCAAATCCATAATTGACATATAGAAATTGTAGGCTTATTAGGACATATTGGGCTAACAGGATTCATATCAATGTTAATTAATAGTAACTAATTAAAGCCTCTCAAAAAAAAAAAAATAGTAACTAATTAAAGCCCAACTTGTTTTTTTTTTTTTTACACTTTACTTGGTTCATATGTGCATGCATTAGGCTATTTATTTTTTCTCCATTTCATTAAAATATTGTTTTAATTTATTATTTTTTCTCTCCAAATCAATCTTTTTTTTTTTTTTTCTCCATTCACATTTCACAAAAAACCAGAGAGGGGGTGTGTTATCACAAATTCATAGACAATTTTCAAAGAGTTGCATATAAAGTTATAAACCCTTCACAAAAATCACAAAACTTGTTGTCCTCTTAAAGAAGAGACAGCCACCACCTTCATCTTCTCTTACAAGCTCATCTTTGGCTTGATTCCGGAGATCGTGTATTAGTGTTGTAGGTTCAAATCAATGTTTTTGAACTTGAAGTGACAAATCAAAGCTCGAGTTCCAGCTAATCTGCTATGAGAGAGAGAGAGAGAGAGCTCTGGTGTAGGAGAGACTAGAAAGACTTTGGGGAAAGAAATTATGTATAAAAAGAAAATGAAATATTGAGCTACAAATACACAATGAGTAAAAATGACTCAATAGATGTATTAAACTACTGTTCATACTTTTTTCCTCTAGAGGTTATTGAGCCTTTTTTTTTTTAACAAAGATTCATATGGTGGTCAAAATAGCACTTGCGTATACCCAAGTGTCAATTAAACGTGTCATATTATTATTATTATTGTTGTTGTTATTTTCCTATTGCAATTCGACTAGACTTATCTAAAAAAAAATAATAATAATAAATAAATAAATAAAAAGGTAAGAAAGAAAGAAAGAAGATATGGACTAGCCTTATTCATCCACAAAAAAATAAAAAAAACAAAAAAAAAAAACCAAACAAACAAATATTGAATCTGAAATTAAACAAAAAAAAAAATGATGATTAATTAATTTTAACTTAAATATTAGCATTTATTTTTAGGGATAAAACTGGTTTATACTCTTAATTATCAATCAAAATGCAAATATGCTAAACTGCTAATTGTCTGTTATTAGATTTAAAGTCCACTACATGCCTTGGCATTTAACTTTTCAAATTTAAAGACACTTATATTGATGATAAAAAGCAATTTAAAGACTTTTATATTAATGATAAAAAACAATTATTATATAGAATATAGAGATAGGTTGAATCTATTCTAAAACTTAACCTTCACCAGTGATTAGAATACATACTATTCTAAAATCTGACTTATATAGATTAAGGTCGTCATTTGTCAAGAATCACTTCCCTCGGTACATGCAAAACTAATAATTTGTGATAATACTTATATAATATTTGGATTGTTGGAATAACAACAAATCAATATTATCTCACCTTTTCTTACCCTACATAATTGTAGATCACACAAAATTAGGGTATAGAATTTACATTTATTTTTTTCATTCAAAAAAGGGAATTAATTCCCATAAAAAAAAAAGGAATTAATTTTTTTATTATTATTCATATCACATTTTATTTAAAATATTAAATTCATATGCCTATGTAACTTTTCGTAAGTTTAAAATACTATCTTATAAAGAAAAATAAAAATGATACTTGCAAGTTGCAACACAAAAAAACATAGTCTGCCACATTGGTAATTACGATTCACTTTATTTTTGTTCCAGGCAATCGAAATAGTAATATAATTAGTTTTGCTTGTACAGAGGGAAGTAAAACAATTAGCCGACTTTTTATTTAATTACTAAAGCCATATACATATATGGAGAAACAGCCATAAAACTAGTTGCACTTTGTGAATTTGAAGTTATCCCGTGTTTCATGAAGAACAATGACTTCAATTCGAGCCACTGCCTTCTTGCTTGGGATAATACCTCAGGGTTTGATCGCCTGTGCTTTATCCGTGCGTGTGCAATTGCATGTATATTGGCTTGCAAGCCCAACCATTTTATTATTTTACATAAATTTACATAGGGGCATTTCTCAACAACCCCTAAACTCTCCATGTTACCGAGCAAAGTGGTCATATTGACCTGAGTTGGATCTGAAAGCGAATATTACTTGACCATTGCATTACCACAAATGCCATTTCCAGAAACTTGACCCAAGTTCCCAGTTCGGGCAACTCGATGACCTTTCTCAAGAATGTTACTACTTACAACCACAGTTCAACTGCATCAAGTAAAAGCCAACTGTAACACCAACATCAATATACTGAGTATTGATCTTTGTCTCTTTGCTATGGAAATTATATACCATTCTCACCACAGTTCAAAGGCTTGTGGCAAGGAAAGCAGTTTCACAAACATATAAATATGCCCAAAAGAAAATTAAAGCCTAAAGCCTCTGTGCAATGGAAACAAGACCAAAGCACCAATTGCAAGAGTATTAACAAAAGAAAGAAACATAAAAGGGGGGACTATAAGCATCATCCAAAAGAAACCCCACAAAAGGCCTAACTAATCTCAGTATAGAAACATAAGAGGGAACTATGAGCATTATCATCCAAAAGAAACCCCACAAAAGACCTATCTCAGCAATAAAACATGACATCTTTGACGTTATCCTTGATCGGAGGAAGGGGCCGGAACTCTGCTCTGTTCTCACCCCCAGTTGAACCACCATCTGATGTATCACCCTCAATGTAATAGCGTGCTCGAAAAGCTGCTAAACGGGCATAACATACAGGAGGAACTGCAATAAGAGTTATCATTTCAGTAGAGAAATAAGCATATGCACAATCTAATGGTAATTTAAATGAAAAAGTAAATAAATAAAAAATATGAAAAAGGAAACAAAAGAGGAACGATATCAAACCTATGGAAACTGATCGAGTGCACCTTGCATACCTGAAAAGGAAGTTGATCTAAGTTACAAAATAACACAACAGAAATGTTTTTCTGATGCATAATAGGAATTCAAAAAAACCAGGGGTCAGAAGGGCATTACGTGTAACACAAATTATTGGTTAGAACTTGTAAGAGATCTGCGGTAAAATTGTTCTCATCGTACAACATATGGTAGTGCGTAGGCCGGCTAGTCCCCTGCAAGTACAATACAATTGAACTCAAATCATTCCTCTACAACGAAGGTATGTCTATTTATAAATCAAAATCTATCCATAAACAAAGCCAACTGTTCTGAAAGTTAATTCTACAATGAATCAAAGTTTTACCTGTATTACAGCATGGCTGTTAAGGTAGAAGTCAAACTCAGTTGGATGGCAAATCTTAGAATCGACAACAGTACCTACACATAGAGATACACAGTCAGTTATTGTAAAATCAACAAACTGTAATTGACCCTAGGGTGACAAAATGGGAACCTGGTTGAATATTGCCACTCCTGTCTGTCTGATTATCTGTAGGAAAAAGGCGTGTATGGTGTCTTTTCCGAACAACAACAAAAGTAACTGGCGGCAGATAATTTTCCTCTAGTGACAGACAGGCCTGAAACAAACAGTTATAAAATTAGAGACCAAGGTGTCAACATAAAGACAACAAAAAACTAATATTCAACAATCAAGTCATGTTGATTTTGAATTTTCTTTGTCCTTGTACTCCTGGCAAATGCCTATCTGATACATAAGGGCACCCCAGTACAATGACTCCTGAGCTATAATACCTTTCTTATTGCATCCATCTCATAAAGCAGAACTTGACTAAATTGGCCTTCACCAACACCATCTCTGTGAGTAAAATAGAACAAGATCAGATAGATATAATGAACAAATCCAATTTTGCATGATCAAAAATTATACCTGTAGAAAATAATCCTGTGGGGTCTATGCCCAGTTGCTCTTCTGAAGGCAATAAGTTGTTCTCTGAAAAAAGAGTGACACAATCAAAGGAAAAATGAGAAAATAAAATAATATTTCCTTCCACTAAGGTAATAAAGAATCATGCATGACCTTACCTGATCATGCCTCCATGAACTAAACCCTTTTGAGGATCCTGCACTGATTTATAGAGATCCTGGATAATTTCTTCACGGTGATCCTGTGCAGAGACGAGTCCTCTGTATTTGGTTACCTCCGGCCAATCCATAGAAGCCACTACCTGTATCAATCAATTAAACCATTTAACATGATAAAGTCATAAAGGGGTTAAAAAACTACATGACGTACCGCAGCTATCGAAGGGCTAGAGTCCTCTCCCGGTTGTGGATGTGTCACACCCGCACCAAGTATAATTGTAGGACGATCAGATACAAGAGGAATTCTTTTTTGAATAGCATCAGATAACACATTGTTACGTCCCCCAGCCTAAAAAGGTTTTCAATTATCAGTTTAGAAATTTAAATCCACCAATGAATTCAACAGGAATAGTCAATCAGAAGTCATATAGAACAAACCTTCACATTGATCTTGAGAGCCAAATTTTCAAGGTACTGCATACTAAGCTTTGATGCTTGCTTGGGCTGACAGCACTGAGAAACAATTCCTAGCTCCGTTTCACATATACGTTTAATCTTCCCTAAAAGCAGCAAAAATTATTTTAAGCAAAAGAACCCAATTCTAATTATAAAATCTGAATACTGATTGAATTGCTCACCATATGACCCAGTGACATCAGGCAAAATAATTATCAACAGCTGAAGCTGTTTTCCTGGCTCAATTTCTTTAAGTTTGGCTGCACACTGCTCGTGAATATCCATGAGAGCCCTATCAATTTGACCAGGATGAGCTGAATGTATTGGTATCAAAGGGTCTAGGTTAAAATCCTGGTGAAATGTGCAAAAATATCTAGTCAATTATCTAAATTCAGTAAGGATCTACACATTATACAATAAAGTAAACATGGAACACCAGGTAATATGACTCGTACAATTCCTTTGCTGTTGCACATGTTGACCAATTCATCACAGAATTGGAACGGAAAATCTCTGTTCACTCGAGTAGAGAAATTCACACATGTCCAATATGACACTCTACCACCATTGACCATTTTCTACAAAATCAAAATTATAAAGGTTAATCAAACTAAAATAACATTTACGAATAATAAAAGCCATTCACAATATACAGGCAGACAGCCTTTGATACTTGAGAAACACCCAGATTAATCATTTACCTGCCACTTATTTTGGGCTACCATTATTCATTGGGTGGTGCTCTAAAGCCAACTTAGACCCAATTTTACAGAATTTTCAAGCTAAATAATGTCAGAGGAATGGAACAATTATAATACACTGTAATCTAGTAACCAGCTACACAACCAAATAACCACCATCTGACCTTGTTTATCATATTCCATTGCCCCATCTTAGGATGTTCCCTTGATTCTCTCCCAGTTTCATGATAATTAAGCTGCAAAACAGAAGTGACATTAAATTTTAGTGTATTATATAGACTAAATAGCTCAAACAAACAAACCACCACAAAATTACCATTGGAGATGGCAACACTCGTGCATCAACCGTTGTAAGTCCTTCTCGTACTTCAATTCCAAATTCCTCATGCACAAGCTTACCTCTACTAAAATCATTTCGCTTTACCATCTGTAATAAAAGAGAACCATACATCACCAAATCACCATATTGGAAATCAGACAAGCTCATTCAAAAGAGACATGAACAAATTATCGCCAATTTTATAACATTAACATACCCCTGTGATACTCCGTTCCCTTTCAATAGGCCGTTGACACGTTGCTCTTAGTAGGTTAGTTACCTGTCTTTCATTTAATCTCTTAGTGTATCTCTGTCCAGCAGCAATCTTACAAACCTCCATCGGTAAGTAAACTGGATTCGAATCACTACCAGCTTGAAGGGCAGGCAAAGACGCATATTGGAGAACAATGTCATATTTCTCAAGAAAATATTGAAGAACTGATGTCTTTGTTTCCTTGTCATCAAGGGTAAACCTGAAGGAAAATGAACAATAATTAGCCCAAAAAAATTATTTAAAAAAAAAAACGTACATAAGTTGAAGAAAACAACTTAGATGCACAAAAAAATAAAAAAAAGTTCGAAGCATAGCCAACAAATAAACAAGTCACTAGTAAGACAAATTCTTATCACATAAGTTTTACCTAAATTGCTAACTTAATACAACTAGAAAACAATTTGAAGTATAAGCAAACTTAATCCATGAGAAAGGGTAGTTTCTAAGAGCATTTGCAAATGAACAAAACAAAACAATAAACATCATAAAAGATATCATTTAGAAAAAGTGACAAAAAGGGGGAGAGAGGGAATAACTCATAGATTTTACAAGAAACCATGGAATTTTCATTAAATAATTAAAATCCTATTTATTTTCCAATTTTTGTATTTAACTCAAAAAAAGCAAAACGACAGAGCAATGCAAACACGGTCTACCTTGCTGTATTGGTATTTATATTCACTACATACAACGTTACGGTTACATACTAAGTGCACCAATAAAAGAGGGATGCAAAAGAGGGGGAGAGTGGAAGAGGACAAATACAAAAGCCTAGTTACTCACATTAACTGGCTAATTGGTTGTGTTGAAACACCAGTGACTTTGTGACTTTGTGCACACCCTGTATGAGTAAGCTCAACTTTTGCTCCTCTCAATGCCTTTTTAATCTGAAATTCACAAACAAAACAGAATTACTTCATTGAAGCTAATTTATGCATCAACAAACCATTTTTTTTTATAAGTACATCATCAACAAGCCATTGAAAGTAAAACTTCAAGTAAATAGCCAACAGAATATCTGAAGATAGTATATGTGATTGTACATGTTTACACTGTTGGCATATTAAACAATGTAGTGGATGGGAACAAACACCATCAACACCAAGTGAGTTTACATGTAAACACAACAAAATCCATTTACTCTACATGCTTAGAAACACTCTTAAATGTTTTTCAATTTTTTTGGGTACAACGGAAGCCAACTTTAAACTCCATCTACATCTCATTCAAAAGTCACAATTATTCATCAACAATCACATCATAAGGAGTAGAAAATAACCTTAAGATGGTCCTGATCAGACATATGCCTTGACAGATTAAAATGGAAATGTTTTGCAAGAAAGTCAGTCACAAGAAGTGGTTCGTAGAATGCTCTGGCTGACACATCTGCAACAAAATCAATCACATGTTAGAAGCAATATAATACAAGTGCAACTTTGAATGAAACATACCGAATAAGCATAGATAAGAATGAGGAATACCTATATTTAGAGAAAGCCCCATCTGTGTTGGCCTGAGAGATTGGTAGTAGCCTCTCCAATAATCAATACCATCACCCAATTCACCTTGTGTAACCAAGCTAGGATGAAAAAATGACCTCCCCACAACAGTATAGCTGTACTCAAATTTCACCATGTTAATACAGTTTTTTTTAATTAAAAAAAAAAAAAAATTCCATATCTATACAAGAAAAATGTAGATATGTAAATTACTTCATTGATGGTTCCGCTCTGAGTACCACAGCGAGAACGTGAATTGTTTCTTGTGGAACATCTGACTGCCTACTGACTAAAAACTCTTTCAGATGCTGTAAGTCAGGCTTAGAAACCAACTTAATTGCCACTTTGAATTTTCTGCAAGCAATGGCATTCATATCAGACAAAATTTAAATGACCACAAAATTGAAAATACCCAACAAGATAAAATGAAAGAATAATACCTCGCAGAGCTGGAAGATGAAGATGCAGGACGGTCATCATTTTGTAACTTGACAATGATCTCTATGGATATAAACGGCAATGCTCCTGCAGTATAAAGGCTCTTTCTGCCATCATAAACAGCCCTTCTGTTACCAAAAAGTGTCTCTCGGTAGATTGTGTCTAGCTGAGTCATTACCCTCCGATTCACTTTCTTTGATGTTATCTCAGGTGTTATAGTCACCTAAAACCAACACAAAATATACACATGCATTACATTCTATAGAAATTAAATCCTCAGATAAATACCCAAAAACAAAAATTACCATCAACAGAAAGCCATTAGTCCTGAAACGAGAAACAAATCTCCCTTTATGGACCCATTTTTACATTCACACACATGCTTCAACTTCACACTATATAAAAAAAAAAGAAAAAAAAAAAAAAAAATTGAAAACCGAAAGGTCAAAGAACACAAAATATGAAAAAAAAAAAAAAAAAAAAAAATTAATTGACAGAGTTTTATTTTTATTTTTTATAAAATGACTAAAAATTAACATTGTGTTATCAGTCTTGCTTAAATGAGATTCTTCGATAGGAAATAACTAATAAATAAACAAAAATAAATAAATAAGAAACAAAACTCCATTTCTGGACCGATTGTTACATTAACACAATCATCAACTTCAAACATTTTTTTAAAAACATTGAAATAAACCAAAAAGTCAAAGAACACATAATAAAAGAAAAGAAAAAAAAATTGTAATCAACGAAGATTAAAAAAATAAGGGTAAAATAAAATATATGAAACAGGGTGATGAGCAATAATTTTGGAGCATAAAAACAAAGGCATAAAGGACAAAATGTAAATAAAAAAAAGGAGACGAAGTTTGCGCATGAGATACTCACATCGTAGTGGTGGATATCTCTATCGGCAACTTCAACGAGAAAATGATTTGCTCGGACTTGGATTTTCTTTCCGACGCTTCCGTAGCCAGGCCTTCTCGGAATCACCAAGGCTTTCGAGGACGAAGGCTGAGCCGCTCGATCCTGCAATGTGACTGTCCTTTCGACACCTCTGGCCAGGTCAGCCACCGTGGACGACGATGGCTGAGGGGAAGGAAGAGCGGAACTCGACGGTGAAGCTACAGATGATGGTTGTGAAACAGCCGGAGAAGGCACCGGAGAGAAACTAGAAGGAGCAGTACCGCAGCCTCTGCCTCTTCCACCGCCTCGTCTACCGCCGCCACGTCGTGGCATTGTGTGCGAGAGAGAAAAAAAAAACTCCGTGGAGTGTGTGAGACTTTCAATGAGAGCGAGAGAGAGAGTGTGTGAGAAAAATAAGAGTGGAAGAGGCAGAGAAGAAGAGAGTAGGTTGTGTAGAAATATATACAGAAAAAAAGCAAAAGACGAGTGGAAATGGTGTATAAAGTTCACTTTCTTTCTTTTCACTAGTAATAATCAATTTCTCCCTTCTCTGATCCATACCTGTGAGCAGTACTCTCCAGACCATATCAATGTGATTGTTTGAGTTAGAATTTTTCTGTCCCAGCAGTGGGTTTCGTTTTACACGAAGACAAAGTGAAGAGAGAAGAATCATTTGAGCTAGAATTTTTCTGTCACGAAGACTATGTGAAGAGAGAAGGATCAGGGGAGAAAAGAAAAGAGAGAAGGAGTTTCTCTCTCCTCAAAAAAAGAAAAAAAAAAAAGTAAAATTACTGTGTTTGTCAAAATTTTTTTTTTAAAAAATAAAAAACAGTCGCTTACCAAATACACAATTATATTTTTATTTAAAATATAGTACGAAACATATTTGTTACATTATAAATACTGAAAACATCGTGTTGTCAAGCGTTTTTAAACCATAGTTTTTATATTATTTGAAATAACAATATTAAAAATCTCTAACCAAACATGACCTAAACCACTGGAACAGGCGAAAGCACTAAAAAGTAAAAAATCTGTTTGGTAAAAGATTTATAGTAATATTGTTTAAATTTTGTAGAAATATGCTTAGGTGAAAAAGTGTGTAAAAATACGTGTTACGGTGTTTAAACAACAGTTTTCAAACGGAGCCAAAAATTCTATAATTATAACAAAAGCCACAATTTTTTCCATGCGAAGAAAGTGACGACTCTGCATAGATCTACAACTTCACCACTGAAAAATTAAATAAATTATGGCAAAGTTGTGAGTTTATTATAGTCTTTAGAATAATTGGGCGGAGTACTGCTAATCAAAAGTTGGCACTACAAAGTTTACTGCTAAATTTAACTAATTAAAGAAACAACTGATCGCCAAAGGCCTTGTAGTTGAATTGGTACCTCCCCATGTACAAAGTGCTTGGGGGTCTAGGGGGAAAAGGGTTCGAGCTGCGGGGTTAGCAGCATGTTGTAATTATTTTCTCAAAAAAAAAAAAAAAAAAAAACTGATCAACCATTAATTTTAAAGAAAAATTAAAAAATTTTATGACACTAAATTTATTGTTTGTTTATGGGGCATTCATTGAAGACTTGCTTGCCTTTCAGTTTTGTAGGCATAATTATATGTTACTCACATGTGATTCAATTTTTTTTTTTTTTTTTAGCTATGTAGACAAGTTATGACAAAGTTGTGAGCTTTATTGTGATTCTAGCATTATTGGATGGAGCACGGCTAATCAAAATTTGGTACCGCAAAGTTTCCTGCTGAATATAACTAATTAAAGAAACAACTAATCAACCATTAATTTTGAAGGAAAAATGAAAAATTTTATGACACTAAATTTATTGTTTGTTTAGGTGCATTCATGGAAGACTCTGCTTGCCTTTCAATTTTTCAGGCATAATTATATGTTACTCACATGTGATTCAAGTATGATATTATATGTATGGAGCACAGACTATTTTCTTCTAAAAAAGTTACTTATATGTATTTTATTTACCTATGATTTGAAAATATCATTTTATCAACCTAAAATTAATTCTGTTAACCTCCATAATCCATTTAGAGAATGTTTGGGATTTTTTTTTTCAATCTTAGATACACCTAATCACCCTTCACCTTCAAAAATAAGGATAAAGATGTATTTGTAGGATTTTTGTTTGTTTGTTTAGTAGTCTCACCCTTGCCACCACAAAAAATTGGGAAAAAGAGTGATGAAGTTTATTGTGTTTGTAGGATTGTTGTTTTATGAAAGCAAAAACAACCCAATGCCCAATATGTATGTTCATGCACGTGAAATAGGCAGGGAGAACGTACAATTTGCTTACCTCTTTATGTAAGTAATGCGCGAGCATCTGAGCAAAAATATACTCAATGGCTGTAGCCCTTATCGTTATGTAAAGGAAAAGTGTTGTGCCACAAAAAAAAAGCCACAGAAAAAGCCACAACTCATATGGCGAGCTGGGGCTTTTTTTTGTGGCACAACACTTATCCTTCTTTTTCTGTGGCTTTTTTTGTGGCACAACACTTTTTCTTTACATAAGGATAAGGGCTACAGCCATTCAGCATATTTTTGCTCAGATGCTCGCGCATTACTTACATAGAGAGGTAAGCAAATTGTATGTTCTCTCTGCCTACTTATTTTTTGTGGCGCTAGAAGGACTTTATGTAAAGAAAAATTTTTATGTCATACTAAAAGGTATAATATTGACCATAATTCGCTTATGTGGTGAGTTGTGGTTGGTGGAGGGGTGTCCCTACATGGACCTACCTTTATCCCTCCACCAACCACAATTCGCCGTATAGACGAGTTGTGGTCAATGTTGTGCCTTTTGATGTGGTATAAGAATTACTCTTATGTAAAAGTATAACCCAATGCCATGCGTCTTTCTGGCGTCACATTGCCATTGCTACCATGATCTCACTCACACAACTCTCGTTTTCATTGACTGAAAGCAACATGTCTGGGTCAGCCCAAAACAAAAGAAAATTAAAGAAGATTTGGACTCCCCCAGGGAGAGTGTTAAAAAAAATTAAAAGAAGTGTGGCCCACCCCCAACTCCTTTTCGGTTCCCACCCCTCTTCTCTGTCGCACTACAGGATAAGATTTTAATAAGATTATTATCCCAACCAATGATCTTTCTTTTTTTTTTTTCTTTTTTCTTTTTTTTTTAAGGATATATTTGAGCATCCATAATAATGAAGTTAAAAATTTAGCTATTTAGTACTATAAAAAATTACTTTATCTATTTTACCTACTCACTTTACAAAACATTCGGTGGATCTATTTTAACTTTCAACGTAATAAAATAATATAAACATCACAATAAAATAATACTAGCCTCTGAGCACGCACGTGTTCAGAAACTCTTTTATTTTTTGGGTAAATCTTAATAATTTTTTGATCTCTTTACACAGAATGCACTAAAAAATTAAACATGTGAATCTGGGCTTACTAAACTTAGGAAGACACTTCCCAAATCCAACTCCCACAATACATTCTAACATATATTTAGATCTAGACAACATGAAATAATTACCTCTAGAGATGATGTTGCTTTGTTAGGAATGTAGACTCTATAATGAACTTTAGCAGCCAGGTTGTCAACATGAAGGGACTTAAAAATGGTGGCATATCATTTGTAGCACGGACTTCACGTCCCCTACCCTTTGATTGCAAACTTTTATCCTGAAAACATAAAACAACGTTCATTACAGAGGCTACATACAAAAATAGTTGTTGCTATGGAGGATAGGGATGGAGGGAGAACATTATAATTGCTTAATGATAATGGGTGGAAGTTTGAAGTTGTGTTTGTGAGAATTTATTGACAGATTTTTTTTAAAGCGATAGTTCATCGTTATCCAATTGTTAACTTCTTCTTTTTTTTTGTTGGGAATATATATATATATATATATATTTTTTTTTTGATAAAATTTTTGCTGGGAATATTGGTAGTTAGTTAAGGAATAAGAAAGAATTTTGAACAGTTAACTTTTTTTTTTAATAAAAATAAAAGACAATGATTAGAAGTTAAGAGTAAAGCTTCAATTGAAATTAGGAAAAAAAATATTGAATTCAAATAGGAGAACGTGTACCTGGGATTTGAAGAGGTATGCTAAATTTTAGGAAGATGGGTGAACGTGGGATTTTTTTTTTAATTTATTTATTTAATTTAGGATATGTATAGGATATGTAAAAAGTGTGTGGAATATATCTAAATAGAGATAATGTATGCGAATTTTTAGGAAAAAAATGTGTCAAACTTTTGAAATTTGTTAAACCGTTTAGTGATAAAAAGTTGCAGACAATTTCATTTTTGCAATTACTTAGAAAAAAAAAAAAAAAGAGTACGTTTAAGGTAGAAAATAAAACAGTTCTATATTTATTTATTTTAAAAAAGAAGAAGAAGTTGTATTAGTACTTGACTACTAACGTGAGAGTGAAATGTGGAGGTGGGAGAAAAAACAGTTTTTTTTTTTTTTTAATTATGTAAAAATTAGGAGTTTTTAAATTACTAATTTTACATGTCTAACCCTATTATTTAAGCTATACAAATAGATGAATTTAAGGGTATTTTGGGCATAAAAATTGAGGAATACAAACAGAGAAAGCCCCTTAAATAGTAGTATAGATATCCACTACAATAAACAACGATCACAACCACCGCAAACTTCAGGAACCAGCCACAACCCCACACACACAACCACAACCACAACCACAACTACCACCACCACCACAACCATAGCCCATAACAAAGAAGAAGAAAAAATATCAACCAAGCTTACACCTACTCGACCCACTAGGCAACACCCACACCAACCACCACGAGACCCACCTAAGCCACCACCACGAACATACCAATCTACCCACAAACCCACCCACACAGACACCGTATTGAACCCCGCGACCCACTCACGAACCACACTGACCCACCACAGCACACTAACCACACCACAACCCACCAACGCCGACTATTCAACCGCACCACAGCCCACCGATGCCGATCTACCCACACAACCACAACCACCACCACACCACAGCCCATAGCAGGAAAAAAAAAAAAAAAAAAAAAGCAACCAAGTAAGGGCAAGATGGGTTGGTGGCGTGGATCCGCGGCGTGAGTCGGTGGCGTAGGTCGACAGCGTGGGGGTGGGTTGGCAGTGGTGAGAGGAAGTTGAGAGAGAGCTGAGAGAGTTAAGAGAGAGAGAGAGAGGTGAGAGTTGAGAGTTCTAAATGATAAAGAAATAAATAAAAAAAAAAAAAAGAAGAAAATAAAAAAACAATGAATTTAATATTTTAATAGGAAGTGAGAATAAAAAATTAATCTTTTTTTAGCTCTCAGCTACAGTGCACAGCCATATATAGCTGTGCACTGTAGCAATGAAGGTAAAATTTTACCTTTAGCTCCACTATACAACCTTCTTTTTTATGTGGAGTGATGCTAAAAATAGTTTTTTTGCACCACTATTGCTAGTGCTCTTATTAAATAAAAGCCGGGTATAGAAGCCATAGTAGCATTACAAGTCTACAATAATACAGACCATTAATATCCATAGCCTATCCAATTACTTTAACCAAAACATTACCAACCCCTAAATATGATAAACATTTGATAATTGTATGGAAAAAAAAAAACATTTATTATTGTTTTCTTATATTGCATTTGTAATCATTGTAATTTCATTAGATTTAACTGAAAAAGTAATGAATTGAAGGTATTTACTCCTTTTTCAAACATAGAGGGGGAAATTGATTGATTTCAAAGATAAGGGGATAATTGTGAATTGCTCCAAACATAGAAAGGATGAGTGTATTTTTTCCCCTAATTGTAATGTACTTTTTTTTTTTTAATCAAGAACAAAAAAAAGTAGAGTTCAATACAAGTTTAAGGACTAGAGTAAAAGATAAATTAAGAAGAGTAAAGTTATATAAAAAAATAAAAATAAAATAAAAAAGCAAAGAAGGATTCTAGATAAGTATTGGGGAAAAAATGATTAGGTGGGTCTTACTAAATTTTGCGGAAATTTGGCGTATTATTTACAAGTTGCTCCTTTTTTTGGGGTGGGGGTTTCATAATTGAGGTTTTATGTTTATGCAAAAGAAATGATCGCTTTTCCATACCCAATTAATCCAATCGACAACAAAGGCTAATCTATATATATATATATATATGATCGCTTTTCCATACCCAATTAATCCAATCGACAACAAAGGCTAATCTATATATATATATATATATATAGATTAGCCTTTGTTGTCGATTGGATTAATTGGGTATGGAAAAGCGATCATTTCTTTTGCATAAACATAAAACCTCAATTATGAAACCCCACACACACACACACACACACACACACATATATATATATAATAGGTGAAGTTAAGAGAAACTCAAATTAAAATTTCAAATTAGAATTCCAATTTTGCGCCATGTGTTCTAAATTATTTATTCTTAAAGAGTTTTATTTCTTAATTTTAGATTAAAATGTGGGACCACATCATAAATATTCATCCAAGTGAGTTATTAAGTACAAAAATTAAAGAGTCTAGAATAAATGAATCATAAAAGATAGAAAAAAAAAAGTGTTTCACAATAAATTTTTTTTTTTTTTTAAAATGGACAATTTACATTTTATACCTAATAATATCAATACAAATTTTTTTTTAAGAATTAACAAAATATAAAAATGACTATCAACAATATTTAAATTACATATATAGGAATTATATTGTGCATCTTATTGTATAACTTTAAGTGTATCCATGTATATGCATGAGGTTACAAGCTAGTTCTAATATAAAGCATAGACATAGAACAAAGCATATAACATGAAAAGAAGGAAACTAACTTTGAATCATTTCTTCCGGGTAAGGAGGGAAAAAAATCCAATAGGTAAACTCTTTATAAATTGTACCTTGTAAGTTATTTATATAGCTATCTAAGCACTTTTGTGTGTGTGTAATACTTTGACATCTAAGGAGGAAGATTTGAACATTAGCAGTATTTGTTAGAAATACAAAAAAGTATCAATTTATTCACAACATGAACGACAAAATTAGAGAGGCAATTTTTGCAAAATACACGTGTTAAGTGGCCAGTTGGTAAAAAATTCAATCTTGACATGATCATGTCAAGATTGAATTTTTTGTAAGAGTTACTACAACTTAGTTTGTAGTAAATCCTTGCCCGAAATTATATTCTCCTCATGATCACATGACTACGTCACTTGTCTATCATTCCACTAAAAGACTCCCACCATGCATTTAAAATTTTTGAGTGAAAGTCAGTTTCTATTTAAATTTTTTTATCATAAATTGACTCAGCAATATTAAATAGGTGTGAGTTTTGTAGTGGAATGATAAACAAGTGTTGTGACTCCATTATGAAAACCATATAATTTTTCCTGCACGTGGTACTTTTTAAGGGTGAGATATTATGAGGTCCAACTAATAAAAAATTGGCATGAATTAATGAGAGGGTTAAAAATACGGCTAAAGTGTGGCATGAATTAATGAGAGGGCTTAAAAATATGGCTAAAGTGATAAATGAAACTTAAAAAGTTGGCTCTATTTACTCCACAGTCTACACCTTATAAATCAAAATATCTGATGTAAAACAAATTTTGAAAATCAATAATTTAAGCCGATAGTTATTACTTATTACATTTGATAGGGATTCCTAAAAATGTTATTCGTCCATAAGAGTCGTCCAAAACTTAATAAACGTCCAAGACGGACTTCAGAAAGGAAAAATGAGAACAACGTACCACAAATTTGAAAGGAGGTCGTCCAAAGAGATTTTAGTAGTTTACACCACAAAAGGGTGTAGACGACCAACAAACACTTAGTAAATTTTTAGATATTTTTTACAAAGTGAGAATAGCTACACCACCACTATCCTGAGACGTGTGGTGAATTTCCTGAAACTTGCTCCACTCTCCCCACTAAGCTCACACATCTCTCATGACGTTAGTAGCTCCTAACAAGTAGACCAACTCCAAACTCTTTATTAAAAGGACCCAACCACACCAAACTAAGATATGTGCTATTATTCATTCACTCGCCATACTTGAGTCATTGAGAGAAATTTGACTTAACCGTAGGAGGGTCCTTGGCCGGTTTATCCTAGTTACTTTCGATAGTCTCTTTCTTTCTTTTTTAGGTCATCACTTCACCGTTGAAACTCGGAGCTTACAACCTACTGAAATTGAGTTGTCAAGTCAGTTTGTCAAAGTCACAGGGATGTGTTTGATTTGATTAAAAGAGAGACACTTCAAGATTGGAGTGTTTTTCAAAATTTTCCAAAACAAAACTTTTTGGGTCTGGTTAACTTCACCTAATATACATTAATTGTCAATTTTAAAAATATTTTTATGAAAAATTGAAAATTTTGTCAAATTTTTTTTTTTTTTTTTCATTTTCTTATAAAAAGTTTCATTAAATGATTTACTAATGGATGCTTATAAACTAAACTTTTCTCTCCCTTACTCTCTGTAGTCTTGGAAAGTAAAATAACCCAACTTACGTCTTTGTCACGTAAGATTCAAACCTCTCAGATCTGTTTTTCAGATTCTCGTATAGGATTTCCTTCTGGATTTTCTTTCCCATAACCTCTTAGCATAATTTTTTCTTTTCTATACTACCATCTCTATCTTCTTTCTTTCACCCAATCTCATTCTTTTCAATCATGGATACTTCGATGGAGGAAGTTTGGAAAAAATTTCACCTATGTGAGGAAGAAAATGGGGGTTTTGGCTATTAATGCTCAAGAAGTGGTTTTTTTCTAAATAACAAGCTTAATTCAGTCTTCTTTTCAAGCTACAAACAAACAAAGAGTTCAACAAGGAGGCCTTTAAATCCACCCTTCAACAATTTTGGCGCTGTTCACGTGGTGTAACTATTAAAGAAGTAGGGACCAATTTATTTATAGCTATCTTTACCAAAGAGGAGAACATGATTGAAGTGTTAGACAGAAGCCCTTGGTTTTTTGATAAAAGGCTTATTTTACTAAAGCACTCTAATGGTGATCTTAGTCCTGGTAATGTTTCTTTTCAACACTCTCCTTTTTTAATTTAGTTTTTTAACATTCCTATTAAAAGTATGAATAGTAAGAGCATTAGCATTGGAAAATGCTAATGCTATTCTATTTTACAATTCTAAAAACTCACTTTATCATTATAACATCCTATTTTACAATACCTCCACATCCCAAACTTCTATTTTCCTCTTCTACTCATTAAAATAATATATTTACAAAATAAAATAATATATATTAAAATTATATATTTTCTCTCTCATCTCTCTTCTCTTTTTCATTTTCAGCTCTCTTCCAGAAACCTCACAGCAACCCGGCCACCACCATCACCACGGCAACCCCCCACCTTCACCACCATGAACCCACATGACCCATAATAAAAACCCCACACCCTTCCACCACCCCACGGCAACCCCAGAAATCTCAGCCCCGAAACCCATGGCCACCACCATCACCACGGCAACCCCCCACCTTCACCACCATGAACCCACATGACCCATAAGAAAAACCCCACCCCCTTCCACCACGCCACCACCCCACGGCAACCCCAGAAACCTCAGCCCCGAAACCCATGGCCACCACCATCACCACGGCAACCCCCCACCTTCACCACCGCGAACCCACATATGACCCATAATAAAAACCCCACCCCCTTCCACCACCACCACGGCAACCCCCAACACCACCACTATGAACCCACAAAAAAAAATCCATCCCAAAATCAAATCAAACCAATAGCAAATTCCAAATCCACAAGATGACCCACAAAAAAAAAATCAAGTCAAAATTTACACAAACCCAGCTACAAATCGATCTCGCCGCTGCAAACCGGAAATACCCAGAAATCGCCGCTGCAAACCAAAAATACCTAGAAATTGCCACCATACCACGCCGATCTGACTTCCCAGTCTCACCTCCACGCCGGACCCACGACCCACGCCAGAAAAGCCCACCGTGAGAGAGAGACGTGATGAGAGAGAGAAGCCGTTGTGGTGAGAGAGTCATTGGGGAGAGAGGAATGAAAAGAGAAACAAAGGGAGAGAGAGAGTCAGAAAATAGGGGAATAGAAAAATAATATAACTTTTACAATTGTGCTACAGTACTATTCTACCTTTAGAATAGTACTGTAGCACAATTGTAAATATTTTTGCAATACTTCCTTATAGGATTCTCTGATGCAGTGGTTATTTGGTGCATTTATGCTAAAATACTCTTAGATATGGCATTAGCATCTTCTGATGCTAATGCTCTAATGTTGGCACTTGTATAGCTAAGGAGATTGGTAATCCTGAGTCCTCTATTAATTGATGCTCCTAAGAGTGGATTAGCTTGGGGTCCTTTCTTTCGTATAAGGGTGGATACTGATATCACAAAACCATTGATGAGAGGAAAAATGGTTCACTTTGAAGATGTGGGAGAAGGTTGGGTCTTTTTCAAATACGAAAGGTTACCTATATTTTGTTACCGTTGTGGTATTCTCGGCCATCAAGATCATGAATGTAAAAAAATTACTAAAGGTTGTCTATCTTTGGATGACGATGGATTTCAGTTTGGTCCCTAGCTTCGTGCTTTAGCTCCAAAGATTAATCACAAGAAGAATGGTTTTCGACAATCCAGATCAAGAGATGATGACTTTGATGATTTCATTGCCACTAGAGATGACGAATCTGAACCAGTTTTTTCCCCACCCCTCTGCCAATAGACAAACACTCTAGCGGCTAGAAAATTTGATGAGCTGGCAGGTATACGACAATTGGATGGCCCCACCAAAAATTCCACTAAGCAAGATAATTCCAAATCAAAAGAAATCCCTACTATTGAGCCTGCAACCCTTCCTACCAAATTCAAAAAACCCGTATCCCTTCCTTCAAAATTCAAAATACTCGAAAACTCCATCCCCACTCAAAAATTTAACTCCTAAAGCACCAGAACATCCCCACATAGATATCCCAGATTCTCCCAATGATCCTTTGGTGGTTATTTTAGATAAGCATAATCTGATCCCAGCTGCAGATTTTTCAAATAGGAGGGACTCAGCCATGACAAAGCTAGGTAGTTCTAAGCGTATTGAGGGGAAAATGTTGACAGATATGGATAACAACAATTCAAATGAGGATAATTCAAATATGGATATGGATATGGAGAAGGAGAGTATGTCCAATTATACTGAGGATTGGCTGGGCCAAAAAAGAACCTTCTCTGAGATCATGGAAACGTATTTTTCGGAGTTCCAATTTTCAAACTCCTGTTGAGAATTTGCCTAAGCTTCAACACGCGGGTAAGCGACCTTCACCAGCCTCATCTTCTTTGAACTCTTCAATTCACAAAAAACAAGCTATTTGTTCAGATAGTTTGAATGTTTCTCAAACATTTGTTGGGGGTAATCTTCCACCCCTCCTCTCCAACATGAAGATTTTAAGTCTATACTGCTGAGGGCTTGGAATCCCAGAGGCAGTAAAAGAACTCCGCTGTTTGGTGAGAGAAAAATGTCCCAAAATTCTTTTTCTGTCTGAAACTCGTCTAGATATGGATGGTTTTTTCGCAGATTAAAGAATAAATTGGAATTGACAGCAGGTTTTTGCGGTCCCCAGAATTGGATTTGGTGGTGGCTTGGCCCTCCTTTGGGTGGATAGAGTGGATTTGGATATCCTAATTTTTTCCTCACATCACATTGATGCTATAATAAATCAAGAGGGCGTTGTTTGGCACTTTACTGGTTCTTATAAACATCCCAAAACATCAAGAAAAGGAGAATCTTGGGATTTATGTGTCAACTCCATGCATCTATCTCTTTCCCTTGGCTTGTATTAGGCGATTTCAACAAAATTTTGCATCTTGATGAGTATTGGGGTAATGAATCTTGGCCTTGTAATCAAATTGCTAAGTTCACAAGGGCTGTGGGTGATTGTTTATTACTAGATGACCTAGGATTTAGTGGAAACTGGCTATGCTTTTCGTTTTAAGTATTAGTTTTTGCAAGGTGTCATTAGGGATAATTTTTTTTTTTTTTTTTTTTTTTTCACAATATACCTTTACGATGTAATCGTGCTATCTTAGCTTTGGTTAGTGCTGCAAAAGAGGAAGAGGAGGCTATTGTTTGGTTAAAAGAATGCCCATCTTTTCTCTTCCCCATTGTACAACATAAATTTCCCTAAATAAAGTCTACTATCGTCTCTTCCCCATTGTATGCTTTAAAGGCATACGCTTACATTAGTAAAAGCCAAACTTTTTTACCACAATTTTGTGAGAGATGGAAGAAATGATAAACAATCCCTCACAACCAATTATCTCAAAATTATTTTTTGCAAAAAAAAAAAGTTTAGTTGGATTCTATTTTGTCTCTCTCTACAATTTTATTTGATAGTACTTGGTGTAAATAGTCAGGTTAGGTAATTGTAATGATAAAACATGTGCATACAAATTTTGTAATAATTTTGATGTGACAATCAGCTATAGACTTATAGTTTGAGAGAGTTTCATTTTATGACATTCGCTTCTGATGATAACTTTTTATCATTAGACCAAGAGGGAAAATATTAACATTTGTTGATATTCAGAAAACTTAATTAAGGGAATTACATATGTAATTAAGTGAGGGAGATAGTTGAACCAGTATAATAGATTTCATTTATAGTTTGAGAGAGTTTCATTCTATGACGTCCGCTTCTAATGATAACTTTTTATCATTAGACCAAGAGGGAAAATATTAACATTTGTTGATATTCAGAAAACTTAATTAAGGGAATTACATATGTAATTAAGTAAGGGAGATAGTTGAACCAATATAATAGATTTCATTTCTGTTTTTACTAAGTGTACCAAGTTTTCTTCCTCCCCCCCCCCCCCCCCCCCCAAACGAATGAATTGCATACTAAATTCTCTCTCTCTCTCTTCCCTCATCATTCTTTTCTTGTTATATTTTACTATTTTTAATCACCTTATTCCAGCTGACAAACAGCTCCTAGACCTCAGTTCTGAGAATGAATATCATGTATGAAACCATGTTAAGTAGTTCATAGAGCACTTAACATGTTACATGGTTTATTGCACATAAAGGTTGTAGTACAAGATATTAAGTGAATAAGCAATCCAAATAAGCATAACTATAGTTCAATACCTGCAAGTTTGCTCGGAATGAAAGACATAGCAAATGCCTTTGGGATAGCTAATTTGTCCACATCAACAATATCTCCATTTGGAAGTTTTTGGCAACTTCACTGTTGTACCATCAGAGTAGTTCACTTCTAACGTAGGAAACTTTACGGAGGCCAATGCAGCAATCTGCACCAAAAAAAAAAAAATCCTGCACACGAAAGAATAACAAAAAGAACATGACTCATTTGCAAATTGTTGTTCAATCATCTAGTCCTTATACTCCTATAATAAGATGCACAGGTTGCAAGCTTTCCAAGAACATTATAACTCATCAGTCATCAGCATAGTTGAAGTAACACAAATCACAACTAATAGGATCCAGCTATTATTCATGCTAAAAGTTAAAAGTAAGCTCTATTTTTTTTTTTTTTTTGTTGAGAAAAGTAAGCTCTGTTTGACAATCTAAGCATACTATTTTTAATAAAATCCTATCTTTACAATACAGAAAGTGGATTTTATAGTTGTCTGTTATTAGAATTAAAATCCACTACTACATGCTTGGCATTTAACTATGGCTAGAAGAGGAAATATTAGGTTGCAGGTGCTTTCTGATGAAATTAAGAAACTCATGGATTTGGAAGAGTGCATGTGGAATCAATGATCCAAGGTTGATTGGTTGAAGCATGGGGACTTAAATACGAAGTACTTTCACTGCCGTGCAACAGAAAGAAACAAAAGAAACCTTATATCGGGCCTAGAAAATGAGTATGGTGTTTGGGTTGAAGATGAGAATCGTATTGGTGACATTCTAACTTCTTATTTCTCTTCTCTGTTTACGACGGCAAACCCCAATGTCCTTGAGCCAGTATTAGAGGGGGTGAACCCAAGGGTTTCAAGGGCTATGAATGAGGAGTTACTCAAACCTTTTGCGGCAGAGGAAGTCAGGTTGGCTTTGAATCAGATGGATGCAGATACGACCCCAGGCCCCGACGGTCTCCCTCCTCTATTTTATAAGCAATTTTGGGGTAAAGTGGGTGGGGAAGTCACAGAGGCAATCCTATCCGCCCTCAACTCAGGTACAATCCCTAAGACCATAAATCATACCTATCTTACTCTTATTCCAAAAATTCAGAGTCCTAGGAAGGTAACTGATTTTCGGCCCATTAGTCTGAGCAATGTGTTGTATAAGCTCATTGCGAAGGTGCTGGCAAATCGCCTGAAACCCCTGCTCCCCCAGCTTATTTCTAAAACCCAAAGCGCTTTCATGTCAGAGAGACTTATTACTGACAATATTTTGGTCGCTCATGAAACGCTCCATCATTTGAAGTCAAAAAGGTCTGGTAAAATGGGTTACACGGCACTGAAATTAGATATGCGAAAAGCATACTACAGAGTTGAATGGAAGTTCCTTGAACAGATCATGGAAAAAATGGGCTTCGCTCCGAAATGGATCCATCTAATTTCTGCATGTATCCATTCAGTGTCTTTCTTTATAATGCTTAATGGTCAACCTCACGGTCTTATCTATCCTTCCAGAGGTCTTCGCCAGGGCGACCCCTTGTCCCTATACTTATTCTTGTTGGTGACTGAAGGCCTCCACGCCCTCTTTAGCAAGGCTGAAGCGAAGGGCGATATCAGTGGCGTCTCTCTATGCCCAGCGGGTCCTAAGATTTCTCATCTATTGTTCGCTGATGACAGCTTAGTTTTCTGTAGAGCTTCCGTTCCTGAGTGTGTTAAGCTCCAATCTATCCTTTACAACTATGAATTAGCCTCGGGTCAAAGTATTAACAGGGGTAAAACAAATATTTTTTTCAGCTCTAATACTTCGCATCAAACTCAGGTAGCTATCAAGAGTTTCTTGGGGATCCCGTCTATCCAAAGCTTTGAACAATATTTGGGCCTCCCATCATTGATTGGTCGGGCGAAGAAGAAGTCATTTAGTGTAATAAAAGAAAGAATCTGGAAGAAGCTAAAGGGTTGGAAAGAAAAATTATTATCGCAGGCGGGGCGGGAAATTCTTATCAAAGCAATAGTGCAGGCTATACCAACGTACACTATGTCTTGTTTCAAGCTCCCAAAAGGCTTGATAAAGGAAATTGAGGTGTTGATAAGGAAGTTCTGGTGGGGTTATAGAGGGGAGCAAAAGAAAATCCATTGGCTGAGCTGGGAAAAACTATGTCTCCCTAAGGGTGAGGGCGGAATGGGGTTTAGGGAGTTAAGCAAGTTCAATGATTCCCTTTTGGCAAAACAGGTCTACAGGTTAAATACCCATACTGAATCTCTCTTTTATAAAGTGTTTAAAGCTAAGTTTTTCCCTGATTGCTCCATCATGGAATGTGATAATTCAAATAAGGGATCCTTTGCTTGGAAGAGCTTGTTGCAAGCTAGACATGTTTTAGACCTGGGCATGATTTGGAGAGTGGGTAACGGAGAGTCTATAGTGATCAGAGGTGATAAGTGGCTGCCAAGAACCTCAGCCTCAAAGGTGGTTTCTCCAGCCTCTGTTTTGCCCCCAGATTCACAGGTCTGTGACCTTTAGACCATGTGACACATACCTGGAAGAAGGGGTTGATAGCTCAAGAGTTTCTCTCACATGAAGCAAGTCTGATCACCGGCCTGCCTTTAAGCCTACAAGCTACCCCTGACAGGCAAGTCTGGTTTCCTTCAGCTAATGGTGATTTCTCAACTCGGTCAGCCTATAAGCTCCTAGCCACCTCAAACTGGGCTGCCCAACCAACGACCTCATCTAGCAGCCGTGGAAAAGCTCTGTGGAAGGGTATCTGGAATCTTCAGGCCCCTCAAAAGGTGAAACATTTACTATGGAGGGAAGCAAATGAAGCTATCCCCACTTTGCTCAACTTGTGGAAGAGGCGGGTGGTTAATTTTGTTTGCTGCCTAATGTGCAAGGCAGATACTGAAGACACAACCCATGCCCTGTGGGGCTACAACTCTCTTATAGCAATTTGGAATTCTCATGAAGAGCTGAAGAAGATGGTAAGGCTCAAATTTGGTGTGTTCTCTGATTTGTTGGAAGTGGTGTTCAATAGGCGAAGTAGCGTTGATGTGGATGTGTTGGCTATGATGTTTTGGCTTATATGGAACAATAGAAATGCTAAAAGATGTGGAGGGGCCATTATAGAAAATCACTTGATTCGGCCTAAGGCAGAAAGTATGATCAATGAATTCAGGTCAGCCCATGTTACTCACTGGAAGCCGTCTGAGGCTGTAGCTCGAGCTGTGAGGTGGATTCCACCCGAATCTTCAACATATAAGATTAATTTCGACGGGGCAATTTTTAAGGAGCTTAGTTGTGCTGGTTTGGGTGTTGTGGCACGTGACTCATCCGGCCGTGTGATTGGCGCTCTAGCTGAAAAGATTCCCCTCCCAAATGCAGTAGCTACGGTGGAGGCTTTAGCATGTAGAAGAGCTATGATTTTTGCTAAGGAACTTTGCCTCTTTGATTGTGTATTTGAGGGAGATGCCGAAGTCATAGTAAAGGCCATTTAGAGAGAAGATTCAACGCACCCAAAGCATGGACAAGTGCTTAGTGATGTTTTATTCCTCGCTGCTGACTTTCGTGTATGCACTTTTTCCCATGTAAAACGAGCAGGTAACTCTGTTGCCCACTTTCTTGCTAGACAGTGTAAGTCTGGTGATGAGCTACAGGTTTGGTTTGATTCCATTCCTGAGGATATAGCTCCTCTTGTTGCGCGTGACGCGTTGTAACTTGTTTTTCTCTGTTTCAGTTGTTTTCCTTTTAATATATTTCCTTGACCCTCGGGTCTGGTTTTTCAACAAAAAAAAAACTTTTCAAACTTAAAGACTTTTATATTGATGATAAAAAGAAATTTATAGACTTTTATATTGACGATAAAAAACAATTATCATAAAGATAGGTTGAATCCATTATATATATCTTAAAAAGGTAAAAGGAAGTTGTTTCCAAATGGTTATTCTAAAATTTGACTTTCACCATTGATTAGAATACATATTATTCTGAAATCTGACTTATATAGATTGAGGACGTTGTCAGGAATCACTTCCCTTGCTACATGCAAAACTGATAATTTGTGATAATACTTATATAATATTTAGATTGTTGGAATAACAACAAATCAATATTATCTCACCTTTTCTTACCCTACATAATTGTATATCACACAAAATTAGGGTATAGAAATTACATTTATTTTTTTCATTCAAAAAAAGGGAATTAACTTTTTTTGTTATTCATATCACATTTTATTTAAAATACTAAATTCATATGCATATATAACTTTTCGTAGGTTTAAAATACTATCTTATAAAGAAAAATTAAAATGATACTTGCAACACAAAAAAACATTGTCTGCCACATTGGTAATCACCATTCACTTTATTTTTGTTCCAGGCAATCGAAATAGCAAATATAATTAGTTTTGCTTGTGTAGAGAGGGAAGCAAAACAATTAACCAACTTTTTATTTAATTACTAAAGCCATATACATATATGTAGAAACAGCCATATATTGAGCAACACTTGCAGTTCTGTGAATTTGAAGTTATCCCATTTTTCATGGAGGACAATGCCTTCAATTCGAGCCACTGCCTACTTGCAGGGGATAATACTTCAGGGCTTGATTGCCTGTGCTATATCCGTGCGTGTGCAATTGCATGTATATAGGCTTGCAAGCCCAACCATTTTATTATCTTAAAAAAAATTTCCCTAGGGGCATTTCTCGACAACCCCTAAACTCTCCATGTTACTGAGCAAAGTTGTCATATTGACCTGAGTTGGATCTGAAGGCGAATATTACTTGACCATTGCATTACCACAATTGCCATTTCCAGAAACTTGACCCAAGTTCCCAGTTCGGGCAACTCGATGACCTTTTTCAAGAATGTTACAACTTACAACCACAGTTCAACAGCATCAAGTAAAAGCCAACTGTAACACCAACATCAATATACTGGGTATTGAACTTTTTCTTTTTTGCTATGGAAATTATACACCATTCTCACCACAGTTCAAAGGCTCGTGGCAAAGAAGCAGTTTCACAGACATATAAATATGCCCAAAAGAAAATTAAAGCCTAAAGCCTCTGTGCAATGGAAACTATACCAAAGCACCAATCGCAAGAGCATATTAACAAAAGATAGAAACATATAAGGGGGAACTATGAGCATCATCCAAAATAAACCCCACAAAAGGCCTAACTAATCTCAGTAGAGAAACAAAAGAGGGAACTATGAGCATTATCATCCAAAAGAAACCCCACAAAAGACCTATCTCAGCAATAAAACATGACTTCCTTCACATTATCCTTGATCAGAGGAAGGGGCCTGAACTCTCTTCTGTTCTCACCGCCAGTAGAACCACCATCTGATGTTTCACCCTCAATGTAATAGCGTGCTCGAAAAGCTGCTAAATGGGCATAATATGCAGGAGGAACTGCAATAGGAGTTATCGATTCAGTAGAGAAATAAGCATATGCACAAACTAATTGTAATTTAAATGAAATAAATAAAAGGAAACAAAAGATATCAAACCTATGGAAACTGATCGAGTGCACCTTGCATACCTGAAAAGGAAGTTGATCAAAGTTACAAAATAACACAACAGAAATGTTTTTTATGATCCATAGAAGGAATTCAAATAAACCAGGAATTGGAAGGGAATTACGTGTAACACAAATTATTGGTTAGCCCTTGTAACAGATCTGCAGTAAAATTGTTCTCATCATACAACAAATGATAGTGCGTAGGCCGGCTAGTCCCCTGCAAGTACAATACAAATGAATTCAAATCATTCCTCTACAAGGAAGGTATGTCTATTTATAAATAATAATCCATCCATAAATAAAGCCAACTGTTCTCAAAGTTTATTCTACAATGAACCAAAGTTTTACCTGTATACCAGCATGGCTGTTAAGGTAGAAGTCAAACTCAGTTGGATGGCAAATCTTCGTATCGACAACAGTACCTACACAGAGATACACAGTCAGTTGTTGTAAAATCAACAAACTGTAATTGACCCTAGGGTGACAAAATGGGAACCTGGTTGAATATTGCCACTCCTGTCTGTCTGATTATCTGTAGGAAAAAGGCGTGTATGATGTCTTTTCTGAACAACAACAAAAGTAACTTTTGGCAGATAATTTTCCTCTAGTGAGAGACAGGCCTGAAAGAAACAGTTATAAAATTAGAGACCAAGGTATCAACATAAAGACAACAAAAAACTAATATTCAACAATCAAGTCATGTTGATTCGGAATCTTTTTCATCCTTGTACTCCTGACATATGCCTATCTGATACATAAGGGCACCCTGGAGACTCCTGAGTTCACAACAATAGCTATAATACCTTTCTTATTGCATCCATCTCATAAAGCAGAACTTGACTAAATTGACCTTCACTAACACCATCTCTGTGAGTAAAATAGAATAACATCAGATAGATATAATGAACAAATCCAATTTTGCACGATAAAAAAAAAAAATTATACCTGTAGAAAATAATCCTGTGGGGTTTTTGCCCAGTTGCTCTTCTGAAGGCAATAAGTTGTTCTCTGAAAAAAGAGTGACACAATTAAAGGAAAAATGAGAAAATAAAATAATATTTCCTTCCACTAAGGTAATAAAGAATCATGCATGACCTTACCTGATCATGCCTCCATGAACTAAACCCTTTTGAGGATCCTGCACTGATTTATAGAGATCCTGGATAATTTCTTCACGGTGATCCTGTGCAGAGACGAGTCCTCTGTATTTGGTTACCTCCGGCCAATCCATAGAAGCCACTACCTGTATCAATCAATTAAACCATTTAACATGATAAAGTCATAAAGGGGTTAAAAAACTACATGACATACCGCAGCTATCGAAGGGCTAGAGTCCTCTCCCGGTTGTGGATGTGTCACATCCGCACCAAATATTATTGTTGGTCGATCAGATATAAGAGGAATTCTTCTTTGTATAGCATCAGTTAACACATTGTTACGTCCCCCCGCCTATAAAGGTTTTCAATTGTCAGTTTAGAAATTTGAATCCACCAATGAATTCAACAGGATTAGTCAATCAGAAATCATATAGAACTAACCTTCACATTGATCTTGAGAGACAAATTTTCAAGGTACTGCTTACTAAGCTTTGATGCTTGCTTGGGCTGACAGCACTGAGAAACAATTCCTAGCTCCGTTTCACATATACGTTTAATCTTCCCTAAAAGCAACAAAAATTATTTTAAGCAAAAGAACCCAATTTTAATTATAAAATCTGAATACTGATTGAGTTGCTCACCATATGACCCAGTGACATCAGGCAAAATAATTATCAACAGCTGAAGCTGTTTTCCTGGCTCAATTTCTTTAAGTTTGGCTGCACACTGCTTGTGAATATCCATGAGAGCCCTATCAATTTGACCAGGATGAGCTGAATGTATTGGTATCAAAGGGTTTCGGCTAAAATCCTGGTGAAATGTGCAAAAAAGTCTAGTCAATTATCTAAATTCAGTAAGGATCTACACATTATACAATAAAGTAAACATGGAACACCAGGTAATATGACTCGTACAATTCCTTTGCTGTTGCACATGTTGACCAATTCATCACAGAATTGGAATGGAAAATCTCTGTTCACTCGAGTAGAGAAATTCACACATGTCCAATATGACACTCTACCACCATTGACCATTTTCTACAAAATCAAAATTATAAAGGTTAATCAAACTAAAATAACATTTACGAATAATAAAAGCCATTCACAATATACAGGCAGACAGCCTTTGATACTTGAGAAACACCCAGATTAATCATTTACCTGCCACTTATTTTGGGCTACCATTATTCATTTGGGTGATGCTCTAAAGCAAACATAAACCCAATTTTACAGAATTTTCAAGCTAAATAATGTCAGGAATGGAACAATTATAATACAGTGGAATCAAGTAACCAGCTACACAACCAAATAACCACCATCTGACCTTGTTTATCATATTCCATTGCCCCATCCTAGGATGTTCCCTTGATTCTCTCCCAGTTTCATGATAAGTAAGCTGCAAAAACGGAAATGACATTAAATTTTACTGTCTTATATAGACTAAATAGCTCAACATACAAACCACCACAAAATTACCATTGGAGGCGGCAACACTCGGGCATCAACCGTTGTAAGTCCTTGTCGTACGTCAATTCCAAATTCCTCACGTACAAGCTTAAGACTACTAAAATCATTATGCTTTACCATCTGTAATAAAAGAGAACCATACATCACCAAATTACCAACAACGAATCCATATTGGAAATCATACAAGCCCATTCAAAAGAGATGTCAACAAATTATCGCCAATTTACAACATTAACATACCCCTGTGATACTCCGTTCCCTTTCAATAGGCCGTTGACATGTTGCTCTTAGTAGGTTAGTTACCTGTCTTTCATTTAATCTCTTAGTGTATCTCTGTCCAGCAGCAATCTTACAAACCTCCATCGGTAAGTAAACTGGCTTCGAATCACTACCAGCTTGAAGGGCAGGCAAAGACACATATCGGAGAACAATGTCATATTTCTCAAGAAAATATTGAAGAACTGATGTCTTTGTTTTCTTGTCATCAAGGGTAAACCTGATGGAAAATGAAAATAATTAACCCAAAAAAATTATCAAAAAAAAAAAACACATAAGTTGAAGAAGACAATTTCAAAGTACCCAAAAAAAAAAAAAATCGAAACACAGCCAACAAATAAACAAGTCACTAGTAAGACAAATTCTTATCACATAAGTTTTTTTTACCTAAATTGCTAACTTAATACAACTAGAAAACAATTTGCAGTATAAGCAAACTTAAATCCATGAGAAAGGGTAGTTTCTAAGAGCATTTGCAAATGAACAAAACAAACCAAAAAACGTCATAAAAGATATCATTTAGAAAAAGAGGCAAAAAGGGGGAGGGAGGCAGTTACTTGAGATTTGTCAAGAAACCATGGAATTTTCATTAAATAAAATCCTATTTATTTTTCAATTTTTGTATTTAACTCCCAAAAAAAAAAAACCAACAATAACAACAACAGAGCAATGCAAACAGTCTACCTAGCTGAATTGGTATTTATATTCACCACATACAATGTTATGGTTACATACTAAATACACCAATAAAAGAGGGATGCAAAAGAGGGGGAGTGGAAGAGGACAAATACAAAAGTCTAGTTACTCACATTAACTGGCTAACTGATTGTGTTGAAACACCAGTGACTTTGTAACTTTTTGCATACTCCGTATGAGTAAGCTCAACCTTTATTCCTCTCAAAGCCTTTTTAATCTGAAATTCACAAACAAAACAGAATTACTTCATTGGAGCTAATTTATGCATTAACAAACCAATTTTTTTTTTTAAGTACATCATCAACAAGCCATTGAAAGTAAAGTAATAGCCAACAGAATATCTGAAGATAGCATATGTGATTGTACATGTTTACACTGTTGGCATATTAAACACTCTTAATGTTTTTCAATTTTTTTTTTTTTGGGTACAGTGGAAGCGAACTTTAATCATCATCTACATTTCATTCAAAAGTCACATTTATTCATCAACAATCACATCATAAAGCGTAGAAAATAACCTTAAGACGGTCCTGATCAGACAGATGCCTTGACAGATTAAAATGGAAATGTTTTGCAAGAAAGTCAGTCACATGAAGTGGTTCGTAGAATGCTCTGGCTGACACATCTGCAACAAAACCAATCACATGTTAGAAGCAATATAATACAAGTGCAACTTTGAATGAAACATACCGAATAAGCATAGATATGAATGAGGAATACCTATATTTAGAGAAAGCCCCATCTGTGTTGGCCTGAGAGATTGGTAGTAGCCTCTCCAATACTCAATACCATCACCCAATTCACCTTGCATACCCAAGCTAGGATGAAAAAATGACCTCCCCACAACGGTATACCTATATAGTCAAATTTTCACCTAGTTAATACAGTTTTAAATTTTTTTTTTTTAAAAAAAAAATCCATATCTATAGAAGAAAAATGTAGATATATTTACTTCAATGATGGTTCTGCTCTGAGTACCACATCAAGAGCTTGAATTGTATCTTGCGGAACATCTGACTGCCTACTGATTAAAAACTCTTTCAGGTGCTGTAAGTCATGCTTAGCAACCAACTTAATTGCCACTTTGAATTGGCGTTCTTTTCTGCACCTCAAACAGAGCAATGGCAATTCATATCAGACAAAAATTAAACCACCACAAAATTGAAAATACCCAACAAGAGAAAATGAAAGAACAATACCTCGCAGAACCAGAAGATGAAGATGCAGGATGGTCCTCATTTTGTAACTTGATAGTGAACTCTTTGGATGTAAACGGCAATGCTCCTGCAGTATAAAGGCTCTTTCTGCCATCATAAGCAGCCCTTCTGTTACCAAAATGTGACTCTCGGTACATTGTGTCTAGCTGAGTCATTACACTCCGATTCACTTTCTTTGATGTTATCTCAGGTGTTATAGTCACCTAAACCAACACAAAATATACACATGCATTACATTCAATACATATTAAACCCTCAAAAATATCCAAAAACAAAAATTACTATCAACAGAAAGCCGACCCACTTTTACATTCACACATGCATCAAATTCACACCCTTTATAATAATAATAAAAATTGAAAACCAAAAGCTCAAAGAACATATAAATATGAAAAAAATAAATAAATAATAGTCGACTTTAAAATTATCAGTCTTGCTGAAATGAGATTTTTAGACAGGAAATAAATAATAAATAAACACAAAGAAAGGAGAAACAAAACTCCATTTATGGACCGATTGTTACATTAACACAAACATCAACTCCGATTCACTTTCTTTGAAGTTATCTCAGGCGCTATAGTCACCTAAACCAGCACAAAATATACACATGCATTACATTCTATACATATTGAGTCCTCAGATAAATACCCAAAAACAAAAACTACTACCAACAGAAAGCCATTAGTCCTGAAATGAGAGTAATAAACAAAACAAATCTCCATTAATGGTTCCATTTTTACATTCACTGATTCTCACACATGCATCAACTTCACACACTTTATAAAAAAATTTGAAAACCAAAAGGTCAAAGAACACATCAAATATGAAGAAAAAAAAATTAATCAACAGATTTTTTTTAAAATGACTAAAAATCAGTAAATAAATAATAGATAAATAAACACAAAAAAAGAAGAAGAAACAAAACTCCATTTCTGGACCGATTGTTACATTAACACAAACATCAACTTCACACATTTAAAAAAAAAAAATTGAAATAAACCAAAAAGACAGAGACAAGAAATAAAGAAAAAAAAAATTGTAATCAACGAAGATTTAAAAAATAAGAGTAAAATAAAATATATGAAACAGGATGATGAGAAATAATTTTGGAGCATTAAAAACAACGGCATAAAAGGACAAAATGTGTATAGAAAAAAGGAGACGAAGTTTGTGTATGAGATACTCACATCGTAGTGGTGGAGATCTCTATCGGCGACTTCAACGAGAAAATGATTGGCTCGGACTTGGATTTTCTTTCCGACGGTTCCGTAGCCAGGCCTTTTCGGAAGGACCACGGCTTTTGAGGACGAAGGCTGAGCCGCTCGATCCTGCAATGTGACTGTCCTTTCGACACCTCTGGCCAGGTCAGCCACCGTGGACGACGATGGCTGAGACTGAGGCTGAGGCTGAGGCTGAGGCTGAGGCCGAGGCTGAGGCGGAGGAGGAGCCGAAGTTGAAGGTGAAGCGAACGATGATGGTTGTGAAACAACCGGAGCAGGCACCGGAGAGAAACTAGAGGGAACAGTACCGCGGCCTCTTCCTCCTCCTCCTCCTCCACCACCGGCAACTCTACCTCCGGCGCCTCGTCCACCAGTGTCGCCTCGTCCGCCACGACCACCAGCTTCGCCACGTCCACCGCCGTCGCCTCGTCCGCCACCAGCGCCTCCTCTGCCTCTTCCACCGCCTTGTTGAGACGCCGGTGACGGTTGATCACGACGATAGTCCGGTTGTCTACCGCCGCCACGTCGTGACATTGTGTGCGCGAGAGAGAGAGGGAAAACTCGGTGAAGTGTGTGAGACTTTCAATGACTATGAGAGAGCGAGAGGGACAGAGAGAGAGTGTGAGAGAAAATAAGAGTGGAAGAGGCAAAGAAGAAGAGAGTAGGTTGTATAGAAATATATAGAAAGAAGAAAAGCCAAAGACGTGTGGAAAATCAAAATATATAAAGCATTTAATTTTTTGGGCGACGGCGGGTTAATTTCTTTTCTGACAATTTTACCCTCCAATTCTTGTCATACCCAATCAATTCGATCCTATCGTGAACGTTTAAATTACCTTTTCAACTAATCCAATTTTTTAAAAAATTTGAAAAACCGCTAAACCATTGAAAATGCCGCGAGTGGGGAAGATGAGTAGTTTTTTTTTTTTTTTTTTTCGAGTAACATGAGTAGTCGTTAACGAGTCGTTTTGGATGACGAACTGAACAAATATTAAAACGTCTTTAATTAGAGAATTTTCAGTTCATCACCCTTGAAAAGTGGGTGCATTTAATTATTGATTTTCAAAATGGTTTTATGTCAGATTTTTGTTTTATTGAGTCTAGACTGTAGAGTTAGGAGAGTAAATTTTTTTTTTAGTTTCACATATTACTCCAGTCGTATTTTTAGCCCCTTCATTAATTAATGCAAATTTTTATTAGTGAGACCTTTCAATCCCCGTTCGTTCTTAAAACATAATAAGGAAAAATTATGTCTTTTATAATGAAGTTACGATATTACAAGACTCACATTTATTTAACATTGTTAAGATAATTTATAATAAAAAAATAAAAACTGACTTCTACTCAACAATTCTAAATATAAAATTTTTTAGTAAAATGATAAATAAGTAACGTGTTCACGTAATCACAAGAACATTATAATTTTTCCACGTGCTAATTGACATTTCGCATTAAAACATGGAGAGGAAGTGTTGGCACTGATTTTGCTCTGGTGTCAATTTGAAGACGAAGCCCAAGGGGGTAAAATAGTCAAAGGCGGGTTTATTGGGAACACAGAAGAAATCGTATTGGACATATATAGTGAGTACCATACGATTTACCCAAGAAGAAACCAGTAATTCCTAATTCCTAGCTAGCCATCACCCACGACATACAAATTTTAGGCGGCGATGTTGTACACAGAAAGTCGTGACGTGGTTTGGGAAATAGGAGTTCCTAGGTCGTTGGTGGAGTCACTGTGGACCCCACCAATTGTTTATTAAAAATCCGTACAATCCTTTGCGTAGTGTGGTTGGACGATTCATTTCCTTTTAGGCTTAACACGTAAGGTCTGTGTGGGGAAGGAACAAAGAGAAAAAGGTTGGAACATTGTAAACAGAATAAAATGTTTTAAAGTATTGATTTTTCTGTCCTATCCTTACTATATAAACCCCAACTTTTGGACCACCTTGACATGTGTTGAGAAAATGCTATTGAAAAAGAATGACTTAGACATGTTCGAAGCTTTCAGGCCACGTTTTGATTTAACGAAGTTTATTAGCTTAAAATACCAGTTAAAGCATTAGTATAAACTTGTATTATGTATTAGGCTTAGCATGGAAGGAACTCTTGACTATTGGCAAAATGAGGGCTGAGAGATAGAGAGAGTCAGAGCACAATACAATTTTTTTTTTTTTTTTTTCATATTCTTTGTCGTTACGTATACCAAATCTTTTTCACGAAGTTAAATTGTTTTTAAAGTCTATCTATTCCTTTTTATTAAGTACTCAATTCCTCCTATCATTTCATATTTGTGGGCATATCCTATACTTTAGAAGACTTCATATGTATCTAAATTATCTTTGATACTTTTTTGTTATTCAGTGAAGTGTAGGAAACTAGGAATCAATTTTTATTTTTTTTGGTGGGAAAGGAATATCATTCAATGGCTTGTTCATATTTATCTAAAGTAGAAAAAAAAATGCTTCATTTGAAATGATTGATGTATCCAAATTTTTATTTGCACATTTTTCCTAAGTTGCTTATTAAGTGTGCGTTTGTTTAGCAACGCATCTGCGTTATTGCTGCATTCATGGACCAGTCAAAGCACAAAAACGCGTGAACAGTAGCAAGTGAACAGTATTTTATCTTTTAATTAATATTTTGCTATAGTATTTTTAGCAATAAATTTTTAATCTTTAACAAATAAGCGATATCTAAAGAGACCCTAAATTTTTTTTAAGAGAATATTTTGATTTTATTGGTTGGGAAGTGGGGTCACTTTACTCCTTGTAAACCGGATTGGATGGTAAAATGTTTCACTTTTTTGTATAGCCGACTAGGACTGCATTGGGAGGACTCTTTTAACTCTGAAATAATCCACAGATGTGAAAAAAAATGTTTTCTTTTGTTCTTGGGTGGATTTCAAAATTGTCCTAATGAAATAAATTTAGGTTCCGTTTGAAATCCGTTTATTTTGTTGGAACTGAAAACTTTTTACTGAAAATACTATAAATAAAATTAAAAATTAGCTGAAATAGTACAATGAGACCTATAAATAGTATCAAAAAGTACAGCGAGACCCATGAATAGTAGCAAAAATAAACTGAATAGTAAAATAAACTGGCAAAAATAATCTTTGTCAAACAAACACTTTATTCATGAATTTTTTTTGGATTCAAGGGTTTAATCTTGTGGCATGTCCTTGTCCCATCCCATTTTCGAGTGAAGAAAATCCACGCTAGGCAGGATGGATCAAGCAAAATAGAGCATTTTTCCATCCTTAGCTATGACCTCTTTAGTTTTGTTGTTCATGTTGTGAAGGTATAAATTGGTACCTTTTTTTTTTTTTTTTTTTTTTTTTGTATTTCTAACAAAATACGACTAATGTTAAAATCTTCCTCCCCAAATATCAAAGTATAACACACACAAAAAGCTCTTAGAATAGCTATACAAGATTACTTACAAGGTACGATTTATAAAGAATTTGCCTATTGGATTCTTTTCCCTCCTTACTAGGAAGAAATGATTCAAAGTTGCTTTCCTTCTTTTCATGTTATATGCTTTGTTTCATGTCTATGCTTTATATTAGAATTCGCCTTTGTTGTCGATTGGGTTAATTGGGTATGGAAATGCGATCTTCTTCTTTTGAATAAACTAATAAACGTGAACTTATCCAAAAAAAAAAAAAAAAAACTAATAAACATGATACCTCAATTATGAAACCCCCACCCCAAAAACAAAGGAGCAACCTAAAATAATACCCCAAATTTCCACAAAATTTAGTAACAAATATGGTGACTTAATACTAGATTAGCATTTGGATTTGAAGTTCATCAAATTTACTTCCATGTAAGATTAAGACCCACCTAATCATTTTTTTTCCCCAATGCTTATCTAGAAGGATTTGAAGTTCATCAAATTTACTTCCATGTAAGAGTAAGACCCACCTAATCATTTTTTTTCCCCAATGCTTATCTAGAATCCTTCTTTGCTTTTTTCTTTTTTTTTTTTCTTTTTTTTTTTTAAACTTTACTCTTCTTAATTTATTGTTTATTCTATACAATTTTTGACACCTCCACCCTTCACCTCCCCCCTTGCGCACGTATCTACCCCAATATTTGAGTCAATTCATATTAACCCACTAATCACCACAATTAAAAAGAAAAAAATAGTCTCTCTCATTTTTAATGCGGGATTAAACAATTTCACTAACTCCTCATCTTTCATATTCACTCCCACATCTTTACATTTATGTTGTAATATTTATTCATTTTAATTAATTAATATTAAAATACTTCAACAAAAACTTATAGTGTTGATTAAAAAAATAGGTACATTACAATTAGGGGAAAAAATACATTCATCCTCTCTATGTTTGGAGTAGTTCACAATTCCCCCCCCCCCCCCCTCCCTCCCTTTATCTTTAAAACCAACAAATTTTTTATCTATATTTAAAAAATGAGCAAATACCTTCAATCCGTTATTTTTCAGTTAAATCCAATGAATTTACAATGATTACAGATACAATTTAAGAAAATAATAGTACAATCTTTAACTTTAATTTTCTCTCCCTTGGTGTATAACTAATAATTTCTTTAAAACATTTCATTAAATTTAACTGAAAATGTAATAAATTGAGATGTTTGCTCATTTTTAAAATATAAATAGATAAATTAATTAGTTTTAAAAATAAAAGAAGAATTGCCAACAATCACAAACATAAATGATTAAATGCCTTTTTCCCCTTACAATTATGACGTTTATATTTAGGGGTTGGTAATGTCTTGGTCAAAGTCATTGGTTAGGATAATCTTCTTAAGATCTTGTCATGTAGTGCAATTAGAGACGAAGAGGTGGGAACTGAGAAGGAGTAAAAGGACTAAGGAGTTTAATCCAAAAACAGTGGTGGGCCACACTGCCATAATTTTTTTAACCCTCTTCTTTAATCTTCTTTGGTTTTGGGCTGACCTAAACATGTTGCTTTCAGTCAATGAAAACGAGAGTTGTGTGAGTGAGATCATGGTCGAAAAGGGAATGTGACGCCAGGAGAACGCGTGGCATTGGGTTTTTGCTCAGAATCAGATGCCTCGCGTATTGCTTACAAAGAGAGGTAAGCAAATTGTACGTTCTATCTGCATTTTTTATGCGCATGAACATACATATTGGGCATTGGGTTGGTTTTGCTTTCATAAAACAACAATCCTACCAACACAAACTTCATCACTTTTTTTCCCAGTTTGTTGTAGTGGCAGGGTGTGACAGTGTGACTAAACAAACAAAAATCCTACAAATACATTTTGTTATCCTTATTTTTGAAGGTGAAGGGTGACTAGGGAATATGTAATTTTCGGTAACTTATTTGTATAATTTTTATCTAAATATATAATTTTTTTTTTGTGATTTTTATGTTAAATGTGTGACAAAAATAATATTTCCAAATCATAGGTAAATAAAGAACATACAAGTAACATTTTTTTAGAAGAAGATAGTCCGTAGTCCATACATATAACATTATAACTTTTCATAAATTGAATAAGTTCATAACAATAATGTAAAAAAAGAAAACCGAATCACATGTGGGTAACAAATAATTATGCCTAAAAAAAAGGCAAGCGAGTCTTCCATGTATGCACCTAAACAAACAATAAATTTATGGTCCGTTTGGATTGAGGGAGAGAGAAGGGGAGTAGAGTAGAATAAAGTAGATTTAGTACAAAATTAACTTATTTTTAACCAACTCTACTCTACTTCCCTCCACTCTCTCTTCATTCAAACAGGCCATTAGGGTCTGTTTGGTTGGGAGATGGAAAAGTGGGAGGATAGAAAAGATTTTAATTTCTCTCATTTTTATTTGATTGGGAGTGAAAAAGTGAAGGGGTGAAAAAAAATGAGTTTGTATAAATTTACTCAAATACCCTTGTTAAAAAATGATGTTCAATTAAAAAAAATGACACAACCAAAAAAGAAAAAACAATCACCCAAATTTAATAAATAATAATAATGGAAAAAAAATCATGTCTTAAAAAAAAAAAACAAGGCATTGTCACGCCCACATCCCAAGGAGATCATTAGAAAAAAAAAAAGAAAAGAAAAAAGGGAAGGTGCAATGTCCAGGAAAGCAAAAGAAGGGAAAAAAATGAAGAAGAAGAGAAAGATGCAACCAGGAAAGAAAAAGATCCAAAAAAAAAAAAAAAAAGGGGAACGTACTGGATGCAGCCTATGTGCATGTGGAAAGTGCACATGGACATTTTTGTCATTTACCATTAAATTTTTCCTTATCAATTTTTCCTTTTATTTTGGAGAGAAAACTTTTTGATGAACCCGAGGAAAAAACACCTGAATTTCACCATCATTTTCTCCCCTCTCTCTCTCAACCAAACACTCTCCAAAAAGTTTTCCTTCCTCATTTTTTCCATCCTCCCTAAAATATACTCTACCAAACACACCATTAGTGTCATAAAATTTTCCAATTTTCCTTTAAAAATAATGGTTGATCAGTTGTTTCTTTAATTAGTTAGTGCCAAATTTTGGTTAGCAGTGCTTTGTCCAATAATGTTAGAATCCAGGGATGGACCTAAGTGGGGGCTCAAGGGCCTGAGTCCAATTTTTTTTAGTTATTATATATTTCATTTTTGTAGTTGGCCTCTTCCAAAGTCTTAGGCCCCTTTTCTCCCCAATCAGTCCAATTGGTTTATCCCAAATGGTAATTATTCAACAAAAAAAATTTACAAAAACAATAAAAACATTCACAATAGTGATTGTATTTTAGTTTTTTTTTAAAAAAAAAAAACTATTTTACCACCAAAGAACCAAAAAATCATGTGTTATTGGAGAAGTTAAAACTAAATTTTTTGCAACTACAGTAAACCGGTATAAATACCAGTTGACTGTATCAAGTTGTTAAAAATAAAATAAAATATTTTATTAAGATTATAATTCTTTCTTCAATTAAAAAGCTCAAACTCTCTTAATTTCTTCATTTTTTAATGAGTTGTTTATATTATTTTAAATAAAGTGATAAAAGAAATAGAATATTTAATATTTGGTGTATTGCAAAGTAGGATAATAAAATAGATAAAGTAACTTTTTGAGGTATTAAAACTAAAATTTTTAGCACCACCACTATGAATGTTCTAACTTCAACAAAAAAAATTTCTAACCAGCCTAGTATTAAAAAAAAAAAAAATTGTTTTTGTTTTTGTCTTTGTTGGTAGATGAATGCTTCTTAATGTATTTAGAAACAATGATTTTGTGTATTTATAATTTTTTAATACTATATATATGCTTATTTGGAGTTTTTTTTTTCTTTATACTCCGGTCCCATTGACTTAAAATCTTGGATCCGTCCTTCTAGAATCACAACTAAATTCACAACTTTATCTCAACTTGGTTATATGGCAAGTTATGAGTGGTAAAGTTGTAGACTCACATATACTTACCATTCATAATTTGCCACGTAAACAAATTGGGACAAAAAATATGAATTTTGTTGTGTTCATGACATTTTTGGTACTTGTCGGGGACGTTTTGCGACAAGGGCCGAAAATGCGAGAATGACCCAAATCTCCCCTTGGGTTCTTTAAAAATGTTTATTATGGAGAATCAAACTCAAAATTCCAAATGTATAATGAACAAAAGGTTAATGGTGTTTTGACAAGAGCGAATCAAAATGCTAATAACAAAAGTGTAGAAAAAGTGTAAAAACATAACAGGTCTGAAATTTCGATCCACAGTCATCGAGAAGAGAAAAATGAGAGAGGTTGTGAGGAAGAGAGGGAAGGTTCCCTTGTACCCATATTCCCACTCCTAAGGTTCAGATTTGTGAGAATGTTTCCTGGCTCAGTGGGTTTTTGCTCTCAAGTTTCAGCTCTATGGGGAAAATGTGGTTCAACAGGTCTGAAACTTCGACTCACAGTCACCGAGAATAGGAAATTGAGAGAGGTCGTGAGGAAGAGAGGGAAGGTTCCCCTATACCCATATTTCCACTCCTAAGGTTTAGAATTATGAGATTGTTGACTGGCTGAATAAGTTTTTTCTCTAAAGTTTCAAGTCTCTAGGTAGAATGCGGTTAGTCCTTTTTTTGAACTGAAGAGAGAGTTTTATATAAAATTTTGGGTGTTGCTAATGACTGATTTTTGAGTAGTGGAAGAGGCTTTTATCCCCCATGATACTAATTTGGTGTTTTGGCTTGGGTTGCTTTTGTTTAGGGAAGAGTTTAGCATGCTTTTAGCATGATTTTGGAAATAAAGTGTCTGACTCCATTAGCTATTGTTTCCTTGTCATTGTAGGCTTTTAATAGTTGCATTTGGTGGCTACAATAGGCTAGCTAATTAGTTTAGAGTCAACTGTATTATGGTGTGGAAAATGGAGCTGGGCTGAAAATTAGGGGCACAGTCACCTAGAGCATAAAAGCTCTTTTGAGGTGGAAATTTTGGGTACAAGACCTCCTCCATGAGCTTGAGGTGCTACCAGTATTCCTTACCCACTTGGGCACTCATGGCTTGGGCTCATGCAAAAGGTTCGAAAGGAATTGACCCATACCCTCCAAACCACATTTCCTCAATTTTCCCCATAAGTCACATGAGCTTGGGTCATGCTTAAAAGAATAAAATAAAATATAATACATGAATTGAGCCTACTAGGAAGTCGGGTTTGGTTGAATCAGGCTTGTGGAAAATGTGTCGCGAAAATGAGTATCAACAGTACTTAACTTGTTTAAGGATGGCAATGGGGCGAGGCGGGACCGAAGGATGGGATTTTCGTCCTTGCCCCGTATGGTTTTGTCCTGCTCTATCCTCGCCCTGCCTCGCATGACAGAGAAAACTTTCTCACCCTATCCTCGCCCCTTGGGGCCTCGCAAAGCCCTGCCCCACCACGTAAAACTTTACTTTTTGTTAATTTGCTCTACAATTAATACAATTTTTTTAATGAAACCTATTTCATTAATAAAAATATACTTGAAATTACAACTAAATTTATCCCATCAAATCAAATCAATTTTTAGAAAAAATTGAATAATATATCTAAACGTTTAACAAAAAAAAAATTCTCATAAAATAACACATAGCAAAATAAAGGCAGAAAACCAAATTGGGTAGAATAAAATAAGCTAATATTAATATGTTATTTAAATAGTAGAGTTTTAAGGTATAAAAAATTTACAATTTAACCCTTAGCAACGCGAATGGGGCGGGGACAAGGAGGGGCGGGGCGGGGTGGGTCTAAAAAGTCTAAATTCATTCCCGCCCCGCCCCGTAGTGCTGGGCATCTTGCCCTAAACCCACCCTATCACCTTTTTGGAGTGAAAAAAAATTTGCATAGAGCAAAACGAGGAAGGGCGAGTTAAGCGGGACGGGGCAAAATTGTCATCCCAAACTTGTCTACGTGGTTTACATAAAGGCAAGGCCTACAACCTGAAGTGTATTTTTGCTCAGATGCTCGTGGATTACTTACAAGAGAGGTAAGCAAATTGTATGTTCTCTGCATGTCCATGTGCACGAACACATGTTGGCATTGGGTTGGTTTTGCTTTCATAAAACAATAATCCTAACTGGACCTACCAACACAATCGCCTTCATCACTTTCTACTAATAATAACAATAAAAAGAGCCATTGGCTCTGGCTACAGTACTCATTGGTTTATTCAACTTTTGTTTTGTTTTTTTTTTTTCTTTTTTTTTAGCAAGCCAAAAAGTTGAGCTTAGGTTAGAAAGGAAAAATTTTTAATATTAAAAAAATATTATGTCTATGATATTTTCATAATAAATTTTAAGTAGTAAGTTATTATTGACTATTATTGGTGAGGAAAAAATAATTTTAGTGATGGGTTCAAATTAGAATCATTAATAACATACCTCCGAAAATTTGTTGTGAGAATATTATAGACGTAACACTTAATATTTAATATTATTAGCTAAAAGCCTTAAAATAAGGAGAATTAATTGGTGAGCTCTCTTCTTCTTCTTCTTCTTATTTTTTTCCCCCTTCAGTATGGCCAGTTTGGTTTGAGCTTGTTTTTGTTGTTTGTTTTATTTTTTTAATGATTTTTATATGTTTACTTTGTACCTTTTCAACGTAAACTTGCAGCATAGAATGTAGACATACAAAAAGTAGCAAATATTATACATATTTACAGAAAAAATGGTAAATATTACTCTCTTAGTTGAACTGAGGAAATACCTTAAATGTTACTCTCTAAGTGGCAAATATTTTGAAATCTTATGATTCTTAAAATGTTCTATTATAGAATGTCTAAAATACTCTTACTAAATTTTAATGTCTCAAAAAAAATTTCTGTGTATTTTGAGTTTTATGTGGTAGTCATACCTCGAAAATTGGAATGGTGATATATGGTGTTTTATTTGTTACCTAAAGAAATTGACTTTCTTAGTTTTAATTAATCTAGATTTAAAATTTTATCTAATGGAAACTTCAATGACACATGCCTTTTGTTATCCTTTTTTTTTTCCTTCCTCTTCTTACTTAAAAGAGTGTTCATTAAAAACTAAGTAAGCTAAATATCATGGCTAGACTCATAAAATGTAAGATAGTAAAAAAGGAAGTATGAATAACAAAATATTTATTATGAATAATTGCAAGTATTTGATGAAGACCTTCAATTGTAGAATATGACATCATTCATTGTGAAAATTTATATATTGCGACAATGTCTTAGCAAAACTTAATTGTTTATTATTTGAAGAAGATGATATTCATTATCACTCTTAGAAGTTTTTAGTGAATGGATACTACCTTTAGCAAATAGGTTCTAAGAAACTATCATGGCAAATAAATACTCATATATTAAAATAGTTACTCTAAGTTTAAATACATAGTTTCATTCTTCTTCAAATATAAGTTCTAGCTTAATTTTCTCACTCAAAAGGGTAGCACTTGCCTTGCACGTGCCATCCAAGCTAGTTTTTTCCCAATTTGTTGTGGTGACAGGGTGTGACTAAACAAACAAACAAAAACCCTACAAATACATTTTGTTATCCTTATTTTTAAAGGTGAAGGCTGACTAGGTGTCCATTTGGGTATCAATTTTTGGTAGCTAATTTGTCTTGTGATTTTTATGTTAAATGTGTGACAAATAGATTAAAAGCTAGCTTCTTTAAAAAAAAAATTAAAAGAGATTACTTAAAAAAAAAAAGTTACAAGACAAAAGGCAAAAAAAAAAAAAAAAAAAAAATTATGACAAAAATTATAAATTTTGTCGTGGTCGAACCAGTTTTTGTGCTCTGCGGCTCTGCCTGTCTCAGTGGTTTACATAACGACAAGGCCTACAACCTGGTTTATATTTTTGCCCAAATGCTCATGGTACTTTTTTTTTTTTGAGAAAGAAATGCTCATAGTACTTAAAAGAGAGAGAGGCAAGCAAATTGTACGTTCTGCCTGCATATCCCACCCCCATATGCATCAACATATTGGCAAGGAGTTGGTTTTGCTTTCATAAAACAACAATCCTACAAGTACCGACACAATAAACTTTTATCACTTTTTTTTCCCAATTTGTTGCGGTGGCAGGGAGACCAAAACAAGCAAACAAAAATCCAACAAATACATTTTTTATCTTTATTTTTAAGGTTAAAGGGTGATTACTACTAATTAGGTGTCCATTTGACTACTTGTAATTTTTGGTAACTTATTTGTATAGTGTTTATTTAAAGTTGTATATATATACATATATTTATTTATTTGTAATTTTTATGTTAAATGTGTGACATACTAGTTTATTTAAAAAAACAAAAAATTAAAAGAGATTACTTGCAAAAAAAAAATCTAAGACAAAAAGGGAAAAAACAAAAAAAAAAATCCCAAACATTCTCTAGAAATGGACTATGGAGCTTAAAAGAGTTAATTTTAAGTAGAAAAAAAAATGATATTTTCAAATCACAGGTAATAAAGTACATATAAGTAACCTTTTTTTTTTTTTTGGAGAAGAAGATAATACATGCATATAAAATATAACTTGAATCACTTGTGAGTAACATATAATTATCTCTACAAAATTTAAAGGGAACCAAGTCTTCCATGAATGCCCCTAAACAAACAATAAATTTAAGTGTCATAAAATTTTACATCTTTCAAAAAAAAAAAAATAATAATGGTTGAGAAGTTGTTTCTTTAATTAGTTATATTTAGCAGTAAACTTTTGATTAGTAATACGATTCCACTCAATAATACTAAGGCCATTAAATAAACTCATAACTTTGTCATAATTTATCTTTTTTATCTTTATTTTTATAAAAAATTTTAATATATGACGTTCACTTCTAATAATAACATTTCCTCATTAAATCAAAACATTAATCAATTTTTTTAAAGATAAAAATTAAACTCTAAATATTTTATTCCAAAAAGCTACTGAAACCGGTTAAAATCCAGAGTGTCACAAAGTCATCACTTTAATCGCGTGGCAAAAATTGTGGCTTTTGTTATAGTCATAGGGTTTTTACTTTATTGTGCTTTCGCCTGTCCCGGTCGTTTGGGTAATGTGATTCAACTCTGGCTCCTTGTTGAAATTGATTTGTCAAGTCAATCTGTCAAAGTGATGGGGGCGTCTTTGATTTGATTGAAAGAGAGATACTTCTTGGAGTGTTTTTCAAAATTTTCCAAAACAAAAACTTTTTTATCACAATTTTGTGAGAGATAATAATAAACAATCACTCTATTTATTGAAAAAAAAAAAAAAAAAAGTTTAGTCGAATTTTTTGTCTCTCTCTACAGTTTTAGTTGATAGTACTTGGTGTAAATAGTTCGGTCAGGTAATTAATTGTAATAATAAAATATGTGGACACAAATTTTGTAATAATTTTTGATAAGACAAATTGATGCGATACGTGATTACTTTTTTGTTCAACTTCATTTTTCAAAATAGTGGGTTTAAAAAATAGGTAAATTTAGACGAGTAAATTGAAAAAAAAAAAAAAAAAAAAAAAAAAAAAAAAACACATGCTAGGGGTCTCTTTACGTGTGTGAGTATCCAAAAGGAAACGACGTAGTTTGCTTTTTATGCACCTATTATTGGCAGTAAGTACCCCTCTAGATTACCTGCCTTTCTTACTATTTTTTTTTTTTTGAGGAGCACCTGCCTGTCTTACTTAATAGCCTTATTTCTTTCACATGCTAGGTTTCGTTTTGTTTTAATCACTTCATTGAAGTCTGTTTGGTAACCAAACTTTGGTTGCTGTGAAAAATAGAGGACGTGATATAGGAAAAAACACATTCATAATTCTGGTGTTTATATGTAATTGAGCTATTTTGAGCTTACCCGCAGCTCACAGAGAACCAAAAAAGTGAGAAAAAGAAAGAAACAAGACCGAGTCAAGAATTTTTTTGTGCAGCAAAACAGAGCATTAGTGTATTCAAAATCAATAGTGGTGATGTATGCAACATTTTGACATGTTGAAAATGTTATGATGTTTATTTTTATTTTTGCCTAAATTCGTTTAGTGAAAGATACTGAATTTCGTGGTTCCAAAGAATTAGAAAAAATGGAGTGAATTATTTTTCAGTTTATGAATAATGCACCTTTTTGTTGTATATATAATTATAGATGTGGACCATGTGGCACAATTGGGAATTATTGTGTTTTTGTGTGTTAGTGAATGAGGTCTTATTGAACAAATGCATAAGATTTTTTTTCCCGTCAAATTGTACACGAGTGGTCTTTTTATTTTTTATTTTTTAATTTTTTTTAGAGAGTTTCAACTTATGATATTTGTTTTTAATGATAGTTTTTTATCATCAAACCAAGACACCGATTGATTTTTAGTGTAGATAAGGATTGAATTACAGAACTCTTATTTAACTATCAAAGATTTTACTAATTAAGCTAATTTGGAACACACATACACATGTGATGTTTTTGAGTTGTATCACATTTAGTCCTTGGTAAAGGTATAAAAAGTTCATCCTAATGGGTTTTGCTTGTTTCATGTGCTTACTCATTGGGCCTTTTAGCATGGTCTCAGCTGTTTATCATGAAAAAATTATGAAACAATTTGACTAGTTCTTTTTTGCCCTTTAGATAATGAAGGTTTAAGAGGGGCAAGTGAGGTATTATAATGCATCTTTAGCCTAGAAGGAATTGGCTCTAATTTTATGAGACATGCTTGAGGTTTTGGAGGATTGTTGATGTTTCATACTGGATTAGTTGCCCAAGGAGATGCCTTGGTGTCTATTGCCCAAAGTTTAAGCTAGTTACAACAAGGAAAATTCATGGTCCCATTGGGTAGCAAATTCGAGAATGCAAGCTTTAGAAGTTGTAGGAGTCCAAATTTATTCGGTCTTCTAAGACTCCTAGTGATGAACCTCTTTGATCAAGACTCAGAAATACTTTTCAATGTAAGATTTGTGGTTGGATAGGTTTTTATTGTGATGGGGGATATGTGACTTGTGACATCTTTCACTGGAATTAAACCAATCTTTGTTATTGCTTCAATGACAACTCTAATACACCTATAAAGAAAAACATGATAATCGATCATGATATCAATGTAATAATAAGTCACTAAAACTCTTTCGGAAAAGAAAGAAAAATTCCATTGCAGCATTATGTTTCCTTTTTTGATAGGTTACGTTGTTTAGTTTTATTAATGGTCTTCATACATTCTGCTTATATTTGCTTGGAATCTTTCTTTTTGAAACACCATAGTTTACATAACCAATTATATGTTTAGAAAAGATACTCTTTCATTAGGCTATCCTGGTGTAACTTCCATTTGGGAGGGATGTCATGAGTCGTGATTATATTTCAAGAATTTCTCATAGCTCCAATGGCTCTAAATCAATTATGATGGCATCCCGACTTAACAGTTGACCAAGCATTGATCTCTATGACTATAAACAACTTTGGGCAACATATGGAGTTTCTATAGTGTCAGATGGTCGGGCAAACACTAGAAGGTAAGGCAATGCTTATTAGTGGCATTAACTGTTCAGGAGATGATATTTCAAGTGATATTTCAGTAGATGGTCAGGCAAACACTACTACACCAGTGGTGCAATTTTTTTTACTGATAATACACACACTTGTCAGGCTGCTGGTGAAAGTATTGAAACAACGTACCCACATATTTTTTGGTCAGGGTGCACTGTTCATACTCTTAGTCTCTTGCTGAAAGATATTGTAAACTCTATGCACCCAAGTTTGGTTTTTGTTGCTAAATGATATAATCAGGCGAAGGAAATCAGGCGAAGGAAATCATGAAATACATTAAAACCATAGTTCATCATTGTATATGTTTCGGAAATTTTCTGCACTGGATGTTTTACAAGTAAAAAAGAGAAGAGATGGACAACATTTTGTTGTTTTAAAGAGCATTCTTCGCTTAAAGAATGATCTAATTAACATGGTTTTGAAGCATTTTCATGCATTTCATTGATAGTGTTGTTCCAGCATAAGGAAAAATCATGAATAATTTAATGCAGCATCTAACAACATAACTAATGCTAATGTTACTTCAATCATGCAAGTCATTAAAGGTGAAAAATTTCCAATGCAATTTGTTTTCATCATGCTTAAAATGCTCATATATCTATCCACTTATTAGCTAAAACAGTTCAGTTTCCTAGAATTTGTTCTAGGGAAATATTTGGCAATATGCCCTACTAGGCCTTGCGTTTTGTACACAATAGTTTGTGTGTGATCTTTATGTCGTATTGAACAATTATACATATGGATTTTGCTTGATGCAGCTTTAAGGAACAGTCAGGAGCTCTCAGCAAATTGATCATTATCGTGCACCTTCTCATAATGCAGTGTTTGCTATGACCAAATCATGCTAAAGCTAATTGATGCTTAAAGAACATGCTTAATAATAAGTTCCTAGTGAATCATTGTAAGAAAAAATAAATCCCTACCTTATTACAATCCCCCAACTAATACAAGTACTACTCATTGTGACTCTTCATCCACAACAAAGTCGAATTTTCATTAATCTGTTTCCGTTAACATCCATATTTGTACAACGGATATGGCAAAAAGGAAAGACACATATTATGACATTACATATCTCAGAACATATTCTCTATCTCTATCTCTAGAGTTTGGTCTCAAAAGCATCTTTGAAAATACATATTCTTTTAGAAGAGAATCTCTCTCTCTCTCTCTCTCTCCCTCTCTATTGTAGATCTCATCAAAGCATCCTTGCCAGACAGAAACTTTTAAGTTTGCACTATTAAATAAATTTTGCACTCCATCTGTTCGTACTGCTGGAGCCTGGAGTCTGGAGCAAGAGTGTCACCACCACAACAAGCTCTTTTCCATTATGCAATGGGAAGACTTTAACGTGGTAACATATGTACTGTAATAGAAAATTTTAAATGCAACTTTACATAAAATGAAAGAAACTGTTACATTTGACTTTTATAGTGGAATGAAAGAAATAAAGTTTAGAAGACCCAAGAATAAAGAACTATTTCATTCCTGCTCGTCGTAAATTTTGTAGATTTTTTTCCCCTCCAATTTCATAAAGATGAAAGTTATTCTACATCAGTTGCTTTTTCAAAAGCTAATTTGCAGGTCTCACAGCTACAAAACAGAGGCCCCTTACAGATCTGAATCCCCAGATACATTGGGCCAAGAGGCTTATTACAAATGCCACCATGACAACTCTTTCTTCCCACTCCTTTTCACAAGCCAATATCACTGCAAATAACCAAGGGTGATTTCAGACCAATGGGGACTCTCACAAAAAAACAGAAATAGAGAAATAAGAACGCATAATGATAAGGAAAATGAAAACAGGAGGCAATGACGAACCAGCTAACTTTTTATGAAAAAGAAGGAGAGGAAATTTGCATCAAAATATAATCATCATAATACTATGCTATATCTGACATACTTAAGTTGAGGCCCAACAATACCAGTGCAATTCTATTTTTTCTTATTATAATATCATTAGCCATGGAGTTTAAGATAAAGTAAAACAAGCTTAGAAAATGCTTTGGCTACCTCATTTCTCTTCCAAAAGAAGCGATGCGCAAGAAAGAAGGGATGACAACTCCTCTTGCGTTGCCAATCCAAAGCCTTGCCATCTTATTCTACCAAATTTGTCAAGTAGAAAAATATACCTGAAAATGCCAATAAAAGGTTTTTACACCAACTTCATCTGGTTTTCCATGAAATAATTTAGGCAATGGAAAATTTTGTACCCAGTGAGAAGGTTCAGAACTTTTAGTTCTTTTCTGAAGTAATAATGGTCACCGAATGAATATACAATCTGCTTCTGAAGAGCATCCTTCCCTCCATTAGATTTTTTCATTATCCGAAGAAGCAGCCGCTTAATAGGGTTCAAACGTAAGAACCATGAGTCTATAAATGATACCTGGAACAACCTAAATATGTTATTGATAATTTAAATTGTAATAATTGAAAGATAATTATTAGCAATAAATTATTAAGGCACACTGAAAAGATAATAACAAGACACATGCACCTTAGTATCATCTGAATGTTTAATAATGAAAAAAATGTAACTTGGACACATTTTAAATCCTTAATAATGCACCTTCGCATTGTATCTGGAATGAGCTAACCATGAAGCATAAACACAATTTCTAACTGGAATGTAAGGCACGCACCTAGTGAGTTCTGAACCAAAGACCTCATCATCAACCTTGCTCTTGCAAGGGAAGGAAGAAAATTTGAGCTAGAGCTCTTGATAACTATTGAAGCACAAATTACCAAAAATATTTGATTTTGCTCCCTGACTTTCTACTAATATTTTCCAAGAAAAAGATAATATCTGTTGCATTATAATAGTTTATGTGATAAGATGTCTTTAAATAAAGGGTTTCTGATTCTGAATGTCTGCGTGACAGAAAACTTAACCCTCTGTAATGGCGTTTGGTTTTGGTTGTTTAAACCATTTTAGAATCACATTGCTGCTTAAAACCCTCGCTACTGGTGTTTTATACAGGAAAGAAAACCAACATAAGAATTTGTTAATGGTTGCATACTGGAAATTTGGAAGAGGCCTAGTCTAACAATCTGTCACAAAACACAGTAGTCATCAGATGGGCTCCAGTTTTCAATATGCTTGGCCAGATGGTGAAGGAGGATAGGCAACTTATACAATTTAGCACAGTGCCAGAAATTGTAAAGTTAAAGAGAGAACAAGTCTCTGCTCAGTCATTGAAACTCTATGTACACAGCTATGCAACTTCGTGAACATATGTTATACAAATTATCTGAGCTATATTTGTATAATTCATCACATACTGATCTAGGTCCAGAATTTAAAAATTGAACCAATCATATATAACAAATTTACAGTACCTCATATAGCTGAACGTCTTTTGAATTACTAAAAGCATCAATAAAAGGCCCACTCCAAGAATCAATCATTGCCTGTCAAGGAAAAATAACACCATATTGTACCAGCAACAGCAAGATAAAGAAATAGAAGAAGCCAACCAACTGAAATATAATATGTGTGCGTGTATTGGATAAGTAATAAAAGTTTTATTAGAGAAGAAAAGAATAAATTCCCAAACAACCAACCGAGATATAGGATCCACGAAAGTCTCAGCTTTGGCTTTGTAAAAAAAAAAAAAGAAGAGGGAAAATATTAACATTTGTTGATATTCAGACAACTTAATTAAGGGAATTACATTATGTAATCAAGTGAGGGAGATAATTGAACCAGTATGATAGATTTCATTTTTGATTTTACTAAGTGCATCAAGTTTTCTTCCTCCCCCCCAAAATAAAAACGAATGAATTGCATACCAAGATTTCTCTCTCTCTCTCTCTCTCTCTCTCCACTCATTATTCTTTTCTTGTATTTTACTATTTTAATTGCCTTATTCCAGCTCACAAACAGCTCCTAGACATCAGTTCCAAAAATGAATATCGCGTATGAAACCATGTTAAGTAGTTCATAGATCACTTCACATGATACATGCTTTATTGCACATACAGGGTATAGTACAAGATATTAAGTGAATAAGCAATCCAAATAAGCATAACCATAGTTCAATACCTGAGAGTTTGCTCGGAATGAAAGACATAGCAAAGATGCCTTAGGGATAGCTGATTTGTCCACATCAACAATATCTCCATTGGAAGTTTTTGGCAACTTCACTGTTGTACCATCAGAGTAGTTCACTTCTAACGCAGGAAACTTTACGGCTGCCATTGCAGGAATTATAATTTTATTTGCCATTGCAATCTGCAAAAAAAAAAAAAAAAAAAAAAAAAAACGATTCCTACACATTAAAGAATAAAATAAAGAACATGATTCACTTGCAAATTGTTTTATCATCTAGTCCTATGCTCCTATAACAAGATGCACAGGTTGTAAGCTTTCCAAGAAGATTATAACTTATCAGCTTGTTTGAAGTAACAGAAATCACAACTAAAAGTAAGCTCTATTTGACCATCTCAGCACACTATTTTTAATAAAATCCTACCTTTACAATACAGAAAGTGGATTTTATAGTTTTGTCAAAATTGATGTAAACTAAATCTCAACCATTCTAACTCAGTATCAATACACTTAATATACTACATGGAAACCAATGCAAATAATTCCTTTCCACAAAAAAAAATTTACATTAGCCCAGAAGAGGATATGGCAGTATTTAATTGCACCAATACCTTACCACCATGTTGGTTAAGTTCTGAAATATCGGCAAAGTATCCCCGGTTCATCTCATCTGCACTGCCCTAACTCATATCAATAAATACCCATGGAATTTCAAAATATGCTCCACAAAAGAGTCTAAAAAAAAAAAAAAAAAAAAGACTCACAGTCGAGCACGCTCTTTCTCGATTGCTGCTTTGTTTCCCAGCTGCAATCAAATGGGTTTTCAAATAACAAAAACAAAATTTAGCTTATCCAATACATATTGCACCAATAAGAAATGCAGTAAAATTTGATAAGCATATATACCTTAACAAATTCGAATTATACCAAAAGCAAAAACGAAATGGAAGAAATCCCACTTCAAATAACCCAAAACAGTACATTTGGACTACATGTCTTAGTTAACAAGAAGAAAATAACAGACAAAGAAAAGGTTAATTTTTGCTCATATTCCTATACGTTTTCTCGGAATCCAAACAGACCCAGATGAAAAAAGAAAACGAAAAGTACCTGGTAAATGTCGAGGAAGCGAATGGAAGACCTTTGAGCTAAATGCTGAAGAGTAGGATGAAGAAAGAGCTTGTCTTGGTGGCTTGAAAGCTGAGCACCCAATAGAGTAGCTCGGGTTGAAGAAGAAGCTTGGTGGGTCAATCGCTTCAAACTCTGCATCTTTTCAATCTGATTAGTGCCTAAGCTTCTCTCTCTGAAGAACCCTAGGATTAGGAAGAAGAAGAATTGTACGGACTTTCTCTGAAAGCTTGTTCTCACTTCTCACTTCTCACTTCTCAGCTATGGGTGACTGTGGAGCTGAGCTGTGGGCTTGGTTAGGGGTTGACAAATTGGGTCTATGTTTTATATAATGGGTTGGTCTGATATATATTGCTTTCTTTTTGGGCCAGCATCTCTAGGTGAAAAATAAAAATAAAATGGAGCTAAACTAGAACGTTGATCCTATGCATTTATCATACTTTTTTATTTATTTATTTTTATTTTTACAATACATATATCATACTTTATATATATTTTTTGAGTAAAACATATATCATACTTTAAATTTCACCTTATATAAGTTTAAATTGTATCAAGCGGGTTCTAGTCAGGATTCAATGAATAATATTATTGGACAAACAAGTAGGATAAATGAAAAATTATGACACTTAATCAAAAAATAAAAAGTCTTAAAGCTTGCACAAAGCATGTAAAAACTTTATTTTTGGTTGCATGCAGGAAACCACTGTAGTTGATGACAATGGAAGGATTTCAGAAGATAGTAGTTTGGATCATAGTTGTCAAAACGTGAATCGTATCGTGAATCGATTTTTGATTTTTCTGTATCGTGTATTGTAAGATACATAAAAACTTAATAAAATTTATAAAAAAATTATAGATATACATATATATATAGGGTATGTTCATTATAAAGTTTCAATATATTCAGCTAATGACTAATTTATTCATCATTTATGTAATAATATTTAACAAGCTAATTAAATAAATCAAACTAGCACGTATTTATAACATACACACTTAAATTGTTTAAATTCAAAAGTGATAATATATTACAAATGACCCAAAAATTAATTTATTTTCATCACATCCATCATATTGGCTAATCAACCTCATTTAAGTCAATACTATTATCACGTTTATCATTTTGCAAATTTATTTCTTCATTAAAATTTTCTTTATCATCATTAACTTTTACTATCTCTTCTTGTTCTTTTTATTTTAATAATTTTTTTTAAAAAAAATCTTCTTTGCATTCTAGATTAATATCTTATTCATAGTATAGAAAATATATTTGTAAATATTAAAGTGAAGTATAAGTGTGTACTATGAAGTCCAAATTTTGTAAAAGAAAGAGAGGGAAAAAAAACTTATGAATATGTTATTTTATTAGGTTAAATTAAATAACCTAATAATTTTGTGTTTAAAACAAGTATAACAACTTGTTAGATTCAAATAAAAGTATAAACTTTAACAAAAAATCTTATTTTAAAGCATTTGTCTATGTATCGTACGATATGATACGATTCATACGATATACACATTGTATCATATGATTTATGAGCACTTACGATACGCTGATACGATACGGAACTTTTTACACACGATACGATATGTATTGCGTATCGTACAATACTGACAACTATGGTTCGGATGGTGATTAGTGTTTAGTAATTCAACAAGGGGACTAAGATAATTGGGATTATTTGTCAGGCAGACTTTTTGTTAGCCTTGGGAAATCGAAATCTTGTTGTCGTGTTATTAGTTTTTTTTTTTGGTTTCCCACGGGGTGTTCGGACCAGCTTACACGCACCTTGACTATTCCCTATTCGTGCTGGGAGCCTGCTGCTTGTTACAAGGTGTTGCAGCTGCTAGGACTCCAATTGGGTAGCAAACCCAGTCTAACCCTAGAGCCTCACCTAGTGGTGGACAAGCCACTGGGCCACACTTGGTGGTTTGTTGTGTTATTTGGTGGTTTATGTATAACTTTTTAAAATCTCACTTTTTTCTGCATTTTCTCACTTTTTAAAATTTTTTCAAGGTATAAGTATATTTTAGCACACTTTCAACAAAATATTTTCAGCAAAAAACTAAATAAGCCTAAGGCCATGCCGTCACTCTTTATTCTTCTTGCAGTGCCATGCCTTATTCCAATTAACTCTTTTTATTTATTTATTTATTTATTTTTTTAAAAAATATTATTGGCAGCATCATCTATTCAAGCGCATGCAACTACGCATCATTATAAGCTTTTTATTTAATTTATGGAATTTCTTTCTTTATGCAATCAAAATTATTACACAAATGATGTGTTTAATTTTTATATTTGTTAAATTTATGTCACATGATATATATATATATATATATATATGTTTTTTTAGTTATAATTTAGATATATGACTTATTTTTAATTTATTTTAACTATTTTTATATTTATTAAATATATTACTTAGGCGATTAATAAATTTATAGTTCGCCATTAGTTGAACCAATGAGTCACTACTTTAGTTGGGTCAATCTTTGATTTGGTTCTTATAACCATGGTTCTAAAAACTGGATCGGGGCAAAACCAAATTTGCCTCTGGTTCCTAATTTTTACCGATTTTGGGCATTTTTTAATCGGACTGAACTGTACTTGGTTCCCTATTGAATCGGCCGGTCCGGTTTTTAAAACCATGCTTATAACTAAGTTAGAAACACTCAAAAAATTTCAAAATACAGACAATCAAAAACACTAATCAGCATTGAAAAAATCACAATACTAGAACACACAATGACAAGAAAGAAAAAGAAAGACAACTGTCAAAACTCCAACTATAAATAAAATAGAGCAACCACTCCAGTAGCATATCTAAAGGGTACTCTAGAGATAGCAAAGAATTCTACTATGAGATGAAATTCAGAATTTCTTTTTAAATGTTACTATTTATGAAAAATGTTATGAACATAATATTTTTATAACAAATTTTAGGTGGTAAATTATTAGTGATAAATAAAAAAGTGATATCAGTAGTAAACTTAGATAAAAACCAGTAAGAGATTGCCACTTAAGTTTTATTGTGAAATTATTATAAAAATATTATGAATGTAATACCCTCTACTGTTTAAGGTTTATTATGAAAATGTTGTGAAAATAACGTCTAGTTGGCAAGTTTGATACATAAACATAACCCATTAAAATGGGAAACAATCTTTACCCTCTGCTCCTATGATCACATCCTTTTCTTGAATTGTAGTTTTAATCACCTTATTCCAGCTGACAAACAGCTCCAAAATCTGAGGTCTGAAAAACGAATATAATTTATGAAACCATGTTAAGTAGTTCCTAGACCACTTAATTAACAAGTTACGTGCTAACTAAGGTTCTATACCTGGGAATTTGCTTGGAATGAGGGACATGGCAAAGATGCCTTTGGAATTAGCTAAGTTGTCTGCATCAACAATATCTCCATTGTAAGTGACGGGCAGCTTCAAATGTTCAGAGTAGTTCACTTCTAACTCAGGAAACTTCACGGCCGCCATTGTAGGAAATGGAATTATGATGTTATTTTACATTGCAATCTGCACAAATACCGGTAATAAAGTCATCTTAGACACTTTAGAATAAAATAAATAATATTACTTACATGAAAAGGGTTAAAGAGTTTACACTTGTTCTTCAATCATCTTGTTCAAATTACAAATTTATAACATGCATGGGTCTAAAGTTTTCTAAGATCCTAACACATCAACTTGGTTGAGGTAACAGAAACCGCCACTACTAGGACCCAACTAGGTAGATTTTTCATAATAAAAATAAAAATAGGTTCTAGTTGACCATTTTAGCATACTATTTTTAACCAAATTCCCCATCTTCATAATACAGTCAGTGGATTTTATAGTTATTTCAAAATTGATGTAAACTAAATCTCAATGGTTCTAACTCAATATCAATATACTACATGGAAACCAATGTAAATCATTCCTTTCAATTAAAAGAACATATTCTCAACAAAATTTATATTAGCACAGTAGAAGATATGGCTCCAATACCTTACCACCATGTTGCTTGAGTTCTGAAATATTGGCGAGGCTTTCTGGTTCATCTCATCTGCACTGCCCAAACTCACATCAATAAAAGAGAATCTAAAAAAAAGAAGAAACTGAGACTCACAGTCACAGCCGAGCACACTCTTTCTCGATTGCCGCTTTGTTTCCCAGCTACAATCAATAGGGTTTTTAAATAACAACAAAAAATTTTAGCTTATCCAATATAGATTGCACCAATACGAAATGCATTACAATTTGATACGCATATATGCCTTAACAAATATGAATAATATCAAAATGAAAAACGAAATGGAAGAAATCCCACCTCAAATAAGCTAAAATAGTGATATTATGAGGCACATTTGAACTAGAACAAGTACTCTTGGTTAACAAGAAGAAAATAACAGAAAATGGAAAGGTTCATTTTTGCTCTTATTCCCACATGTTTTCTCAGAAACCAAACAGACCCAGACGAAGAAAGAAAACGAAAAGTACCTGGTAAACGTCGAGGAAGCGAATGGAGGATCTTTGAGCTAAATGCTGGTGAGAAGGAAGAAGAAAGAGCTTATCTTGGTGCCTTGAAAGCTGAGAACCCAATACAGTACGTAGCTCGGGTCGAAGAAGAAACTTGGCGTGTCAATCGCTTCAAATTAATTCTGCATCGTTTCAATCAGATTTGTGGCTTTCTTAGACAAAACTCGACGAGTAGGAGTGTAGGACGAAGAAGAATGGTACGGTCTTTCTCTTAAGCCTGGTTCTCACTTCTCAGTTCTCTATTCGCTGTGCGGTGTGACTGTGTAGCTGTGGGCTTGGCTAAGCGTTGATAAATTGGGCCTACTTTTTATATAATGGGTTGGTCCGATATATATTGCTTTCTTTTTTGGGCCAGCATTTATCATGGTTTAAATTTCACCTTATACCAATTTTTTAAATCGAGGTCCCTCAATTGTTGTTTTTTTTTTTTTAATTTTTTTATTTATTTATAAAACTGTGTTGGGTCACAATCTGGTCTAATGTGAATTAAGAAAAAAAAAATCCAACATAAAATATTCAATCAATCTCAATTAAAAAAAAAAAAAAAAAAAAAAAGAACTCACCAAAATTCTCAATCCAAGAACACAAGTCAACCACAAAGCAAAAAAAAAAAAAAAAAAAAAAAAAAAAAAAATTTACATGGAAAACCTTTTCAAATTTAAGGGAAAACATGCCAACTCTAGCAAATCCATTATAATAAAATTAATTATAATATTTTCTCAAATTATGTCCAAATCTTGAGTTCACAACAGAGTAGGAAAAACAACCAAAAAAAAAAAAAAAAAAAAAAATCCAATTTTCTAGGAATAAATATAATCTACTACAAAAGTCAACACATGATGAAACTAATTAATGTCTGACGCCCCATTTTGATCCCCCTCCATCCTTGGACAAAACACCTAATGAGAAAGCCTAAAAATGCATTGCTCGATAGTAGTATATGGAAACATGGGTCTGGGAGGTGGTCCCAAACTTGTGTATCCCTCGAACATGCAAAAATGAGGGTTTGTGTAACATGGGTTTGGGAGTGCCATATTGGCACATTTCCTTGAACTTGAAAAATACGGAAGGTTTAAGCCAACAAACGTTTGGAAGGTGAAAGCTATTGGCACTCCCAAACTGATGTTCACTCAAACCTGCAAAAATGATTTGGGAGTTTCATAAAGTTATGTTGCCTCCAACTTAAAAAAAATAAAAACAAAAACAAAAACAAAAATAAAAATAAAAATATAAACACAGAGCTCTAGGAGCACCATATTGGCGCTACCAAACTCATTTTGCCTCTCTCTCTCTCTCTCTCTCAAAAAAAAAAAAAACTTTGTTGCCTCGAGTATGAAGGTTTAGGACAACATAAGTTTGCGAGTAGAAAATGTATAACATGCATCCGATGCATGTATCCTCCCTCTCAAATGCCTTATGTGAGAGGGTGGGAGTAGACAGGGGCGAAGCCATATAGTTAGATGGCTCCCCAAAAGTTTTTAAAAACACTCCAACAATAAGTAAAAATAGAATCCACTCAATTTTTTAAAAAGTTGGCCCTACAAAAACAAAGCTTTGGCCCCCTCACCTTAACACTTCAACCAAATTTTTGACTCCCAAAATCCCAACTTTGCACTTGTTTTGTCATTTTCCATTTCTCAACATCCAATATCTTCATTTCCACCAAAAAAGAAAAAAAAGAGGCATTTATGTAAAAAAAAAAAGCGTAATAACATTTATAAACAAATCTACCTTTCATGTGAATATTTGCCCCTTTGTAGTTCCACTTTATATATATATATATATATATACTTATATTTATTTATTCTTTTTTTTTCCCTTAATAATACTGGTACCACACCTTTTTACATATATTTTGTTTCAATTTTCTTACATGGTAGACTGTGAATGGTGAAGAAAAAAATGGTGATTAATGTGATAATAACAGACAGTCAATCACAGTTTGTCATATAAGATAATTGTGGGAACAAACAACCAATTATAGTTTGCTACATAAGACAATTGTGAAAAAGTGTGTGGTACATCATAATTTTTTTTGGTTGAAAAAATATTTTTTTCCTTCTCTCAATCCTCATTACTATTTCTTCTCTTCTCTAACATTACTTATATTTCTCTACTTCATTTTTCTTTTTCTCTTACATAGTATTTCTCTTGGTAACTTTTGCATCTCATCTTTCTCATCTTTTTAGGCATTTTCTCTTTCACAGTGTTCTTTTTGTAACTTTTGCATCTCATCTTTCTTATCTTTTTGTGCTACTTGCCTACTTTTTTTTTCTTAATTTTTATTTATTTATTTACATTCATCATTTTCTGACACTTTCAATCTCTCTCTTTCATAAACCTACTGCATTTCTCTCGTACTCGCCATTAACAAAACTCATTTTTTATTTGGCTTGGAAGTTGGAATTAATATGATAGTTTTATCTTAGCTCCTTAAACATAAATTTTGGGCTCCGTCTTTGAGAGTGGATCTTACCTCATATGTGAGAGGCAGGAAATATATATGGTGTATTTTCTCATGTGAGTGTCTGTCCAAAAAAAAAAAAAAAAAAAAAAAAGCCTGCTAGCGCCATACTTTTTTTTCGCTGAACTGCTAGCGCCATGCTTGATCTGTAGCTATCTACCCTACAACATAAGAGAATATATATGTTTCTGTTGCATGAAGCAGATACGCAAAATCCTTTTCATTATATCGTCTCTATTTCTCGTGGGCTGGATCACTTAAACATGGTGCAACCACGACAACCTATTGGGCCTAATGGGAAACTTTTGTATGCATAATGGTGATATTAATTTGTTTGGTTGTTGTGGTAGTGATGGAAATTATCTTAGCTAAAAGTAAAATAATCTCTATAATAGAGAGTGAGATCCAAAAAATGGTTTCCAATAGATTCTCAAAATCATGATTTTTTTTGGCTCATGAACAGTAGCTCATCAAATTTGATGGATTATTGTACATTAGTAAAAGAATAAAACTAAATAAAAAATTAGCCAAGAAAAGAGTGGGGATGAGGTATGGGAATATGATGGACTACTGTACATTAGCCATGATTTTTTTTGGCTCATGAACAGTAGCTCATCAAATCTGATGGACTACTGTACATTAGCAAAAGAATAAAACTAAATAAAAAATTAGCCAAGAAAAGAGTGGGGATGAGGTATGGGAATATGTGTGTTAAAAAATGAATAAATAATGAATGGAAAAATAATATTTAAATGAGATAGAAAAAAGATAGAGAATCTGTTGGAAGATGTATTTGAAAAAGTAGGTAGGTAAAAGGTAAATGTCATTGTTTACTGTCCAAACAGTACAAAAATATAGAGAAGCTGCTGAAGATGCTCTTACCTTTTTAAATAAAAGGTAATAAATTCTTGGCGATTTTATTTTTAACTATTATGTTTCTATTATTTAGACTAAACTAATAACGATAACTAATTGGACAAAACTTAGGTAAAATATTTTAGGTGTTGTTCTTTATATTCTCCATTTAAAATTTAGTTATGTGGTTATTTAATAAAAAAATACACTTCTACCACATGAGAAAAAATCTATATGACAGAATTTTAAAAAGGGAATAGTACCTAAATACTGTACTTAAGTCTTGACCTAACTAATTATTGTACTGAATTTCAATTTTATCTTCTCGTGTCTTGTAATATGTTGTTGTAGTGGATTTGGTTTTCTAGAAATGAACTAGACAACTTCGAGATCAATGGATTCTATTTCTCCCATAATTAAGTTGAGAATAATATTATGTTGAAAAATGAATTTCATGTCATGTTGGGACTCTAGAATGTGTGCTAAGTTTTCAAGCAGTTACAATACAATCTAGTATGGTTTTTTTTTTTTTTTTTTGAATAACCGATAGAATTTCATTCAAATAGAAAAATTATACAACTGAAACAATTCAGTATAAGCTAGGAGAATCACCTCCATTCGAAACCAACAACAAAAATAACAATATTATAATGAGATGATCTGTCATATCTATTTAATTCTCCAAGGCAGCTCTTATAGAGATCATAAAAAAAGAATTCCTATAGAAAACAAACAACACAATTTTAATTTTAATTTTTTTTTTATATAGAAACTTAAGTAAGACTACCAAAATTAGCCTTGAAATGATCTAGTACGGCTTTTGAAGTAGGAAGTGTGTATATGTAAGAAGTTTTTATGATGTTTTTCTTAGACTCTCATCATAAATTAAAATAGATTAATTGAAATAGAGTGGAGACAAAAATAAAGGCCAAAAAGCTGTAGCCAAACTTACCCTAGAACTGCTCAACAACTCTTTATTTGGATATATAGGTGAAATGACACCACTGAGTCAAAGCAATGTCATTTACAAAGACATTGTATTCTCATGTCGACCTTTATGCTTTTGAGAAGCAGTCTTTTCAAAAAAAAGAAAAAAGAAAAAAAAAGAGAAGCAGTAATACGATAAGCATGAATATAGATTCCAGTCATTTCACAACTGTTATAGGAGTTTGGGAAGTGCGTTTTTTTTTTTTGAGGAACGGGAAGTGCGTTTTTTAACGGGTGCTTTTTTTTTTTTTTGTGGGTCTTGTCTATTATTTACGGGCCTATAAGTATTTTTTTCAAAAAAATAATTTTAAAATTGGATCTTATGGTACTATTTACATATTTAAAAATTATTTTATTACGATAATTTTAGTTCTTAATTTTTAATTTTTAACAATAAATGATATTCAGACAAACCCTTCTAATGAACTTTTGGCGCGTCGGGATTGACCAGTACTATCGAAGGATCCTTAGGATCACCAATATCTTTGTGGAATTAGATGCATCGGCTGTGGTCCACCTCACCAACAATCCTATCCTATTAGAACTTTTGCTTACTGATTGCATGAATTTATTGAAAGTTCTCCCCACCTAGCGAATATAACACAACTATCTATCAAAAGATAAATCTCAGAAAAATTTAAAATTAATTATTGTTGCTTAGTGAAAAAGAATACAATAAAATAAAAAAATTAAAGTAAAAAAATATATATGTTAATTAGGACAAATCACAAAGAGCCAAATTAACAAATGAAAAATTGAATGAACCAAAAGAGGCATATACTGAGAAAACACCCACTACGACACTATGTACACAAGCCAATACTACAATTCACACCACAACTAATTTTTCTTGTTAAACATTGTCAATTCGGCTAAATTTTTAAGGCTAAATGGGCTAAGAGGGCCAAGGATGTTGTTGAGGGAGACCAAGTTTAATTTAATTGGGCTATATTTCTAAAATCAATTTACATATACTTCTTCTTTTTTACTTTTTTTTCAAAATTTGGGGGTGAGGGAAGGAGGTAATTAATTGATCAGTTACAAGACTCTTGACAATTTTATTATATATTAAATTATTAATCTATATATCTATATATATATATATATATTAATAGTAAAACCTCAAAGAAAATTTAATTAGATTTTAATTATATTCTCAATTTTGCGTCACATGTCCCATTTAATTTTTAATTTTGTGTTAAGTGAATTATTGAGTGTAAAAATGAAATTGTCCAAATTCAATTAGATTCTAAATTGGATGTCAAATGGAATCCAATTTTTAGTCACGTGTCTATTTAATTTTTTAATTTTTTAGTAAGTGAATTATTGGGTGTAAAAATAAAAGATTCTAAAACCAATTAAATTCTAAATCATATTCCATTACACACACATATGATAAAATAAGAAACCATTAAATATTTTAGAAATGTATGATTAAAAAAAATAGTGTAAGTTAATATTATGTATAATTATAACATTTTCTAAAAAAAAAAAGGGTATAATTTGAACTATATAATTATAATTGCTTTTAATTATACATGTACATAGCACGTACGGGGTTACACACTAGTTAATATGACTTGTTTTGACCCCAATATGAAGACTAAATCCTGATTCACTCTCTCTATATATTTTTTTGAAACTTGATTCACTCTATATAAAAGAGTTATATATATATATATATATATATATATAAATCTAATTCCAAGGGCTAGTCAGAATGTACTTAACAGTTAACTATACCATTTGCGCCCAAAACCCTTTTTAAGTTAAAACTGCACGTAAATTTATTAGATAAAAAAAAAAATGATATCTATTCATAAGAAGCAACAAGGTGCTCAACACAAAGAGGTATAAACTCAAACCAAATACTATCAAAGAAAAACAAAAAAAAAAAAAAAATTCAAGAATGTCTTATGTAAATGAGGATGACGTACGGCTCATGTCCAAGTACTCTATCGCATAATTAATTGCATCCCGATCAAGTCTATCTGGACATGACCTCTACTCTCTAAATCTAGCTATATTCATTTCGTGTATGCTAAAGCATCCATGAAAACAATTCAAAGATCATGGTGGTGACTATTTCAGTCTTATCTTCAAAATTTCCATATATAGGTCAGAGTTTGAAAGAACTGGTCATATATTGCGGCCTTTAAATTCAATAAACTTTAGTATTTTTTTTTGAACGGAATCTGGTCAAAAATATCTGTTATGAAAATCAACATCATAGTACCGCATGTTCTTGCTGTAGCAGTTACAGTATAAGTATAAGCATTTGTGGGGTGTAGAGAGTAATGATTAGTCTTCAAGTTTTCAAAAGAGAGTTTCACCCACATATACATTTAGATTAAGTTAGATTACAATCTCTATCGTGTAATTAAAAAAAAAAAAAATCAACATTGGCGGAAATGGTCAAGGATTGATCTTGTGTGTACACTAATTACGTGAAAAGATAAGCTGCTTGCAATATTGCCACTAGAAAGTTATTATTCCAGTTGATTATCATTTCCATCATTGAAAGAAAGGTTCTAAAGGTTAAGCATAATTAAAATGTGCTAATGATCAGTTATTATTCTAGATGACTACTTGTGTTGCACGAGTATTCCAACTCTAGATTACGTAATGTAGGCTAACTCAAATGGCTGCACGTGATGATATAGGGATGTGTAGCCAACCCACTAATCTGCGAAAACTAACTCCATCCAACCCAACTTGTTGGGTTGGGTTGGTTTTTAGGGGTTGGTGGGTTGGGTTAGGTTATGCAAATTTTTTTAATAGTGGGTTGGGTTGGGTTTAGGTCATAACAATCACAAACCTGTCTAACCTGACCCGACCTACCTATGTATTTAATATATATTTAAAAATATATTATATAGTTAATAATTTCTTAAGTTTAATTTATCCCCTATTCGGCTCTTCTTATATAAAACCCAATTACCTCGCAAACCCTAACAATTTGATTTCTCTCTCTGCCACCTCCCAGTCCCACTCTCCCATTCCACTCCTATTTGTTTATAATTGAGTAAGAATACTAGTTCATGTATTTTTTGTTTATCAACTCAAGTGGCAAGTGAGATATATATATATATATATATATTTTTTTTTTTTGGCTCAATTTAATAATAATAATAGTAATAAAAAAAACTGTCAAACTCATGGGTTCAACCCGACCCAACCCGATCCATGTGGGTTGGGTTGGGTTAGATTGGATTTTTTTTTTTTTTTTAACTCACCATGGTAGGTTGGGTCGAAAAATCTCCTTAACCTGAACCCCACACACCCCTTATTGACATGAATGGTGGTTTGTATAGTTGCATTGCATAATGTGTAAATGAGGACACAATTACCTGGTTTTTTATTTTTTTGTTTTTGTTTTTGTTTTTTTGGTCTAGTTTGACTCTAAAACATAAGTTACACACAAAAATTAGTACTAGAAGGTACTTGTAGGGTCTCGATTTACAGTCCAAGCTCAAAACGTATGAGATATTGGCCCAATGAGCCCAATACAATAAATTTGTAAAGAGTGGGTCGAAGAACTAGGCCCCAATGAGTTGAACAATGGCTAGTATTGAATTGAATGACAATCAAACACAAAATAAGAGATTCTGATATTAATAGACTTTCAGTCCGAGGAGGTCACACTTGTATATATTGATCACAATTGAATACAAAGACAATTTAGATTGCTACAGTCTTGTTTCCCTATTTTTCCGTTCCTTTTCTCATGGAGGGTCTCTCATATTATATAGCTCCCTGTGGAACATCTTGATTCTACACTTGTTGATCATTTGAGCCTTCACTTGAGTACCTGTCCCATTAGACACCCTTTCTGGTTTTCAGTGAATTGTGGTAGCCAAGGTAACACTGTTCAGAGGTCTTTCATAAAGAATTGGAGGAGCTGCAATGCATTTAATACGTTGACAGCAGCTTTCCCCTAGATATTTTTGGGCTTCCTTTCTTCTTGTATGCTCATGAAGCATGTTCCTATCATTGTAGCTTCTTGGAGGGTCATTCTACTTGCTAGAATACATATTTGAGCTGCACACGCCACATCCGAGGAGTAATTCCTCCTCGGACTACTTTCCATTCGTTCCTTACTCATGAGACTTTAAATTGGGACCCTAAATGACTATTTGCCCCTCCTTGGACCATTCAGCGTCCTCGGACAAAAGCCCAAGGCCCAACATATTATTCTGGGCCTTTATCTTTACAATAGCCCCTCAAAATTTCGGTTTTTCCCTCTTATCCAAGGAGAAAAAGTGGGGTTTTGATTTCTAAGAGATGAAACCAACTGATTCCTTGATTCACACGTGCGGGAGTACAGTTTTACGCGCCTTATAATTGCTACTGATGCTTCGTAGTCCACGACGCATCATTAATTGCTCTAGGCGGCGCTATGTTCCCCGCATCCGACGGTGAGGCACCAATCCAACGGTTGATATCTTTCCTAGAATTCTGAGCGGGAGTATTCCCACTCATTCCCTCCCTCTATATAAAGCATCGAGGGAAATCACTTTCTCCTTATTTCATAAGTCTTTAAATTCTCCAGAGATTCCAAGCACTCAAACTCATAGAGCTTTCTAAGTTACTAGATTTCCCTTACCTTTTCTTTGAGAAATCCTTGAAAAATTTTCTAAAAGTTTTCAAAGATTTAAGCACATCTTAGTTCTTGTAAGTTTCTATCTCTTTGAATTTCTCATTCTCTCCTCGGCCTAACAATTCTTAGTCAGCCCTTTAATTTGTCTGGATGGGTAGATTCAAGTATTTAGTAAACTCCCCTGCCAAAATAGAGGCCTTTAAGAAAAGATACCACATTCTGCAGGAGGTTGCTCTGCGATACTGTTCCCCGGAACAGATAGTGTCTCATAGAGAAAGCGGGGAAGTCATCATCCCTATGATAGCTTTCATAGAAGGGAGGATGACTCTCCCCATGAGTAGGATAACACGGGATTACCTCCTCAATCATAGGATATGTCCCTATCAATGTGTGCCTAACCTCTTTAGGGTCCTAGGTAGTGTTGATGCTTTCAACAAGCATCTAAACTTGGGGCTCACCTCGCACGATATGGTCCACATGTACGAGTGTCACTCCCTAAAAAATGCGGGATATTACCTAAAGTCCCGATCGGACATTGTCAAATTAGTATCATGTTTACCTAAATCTAACAAGGGTATGAAAGACGACTATCTGATAGCTTTGGGAGCGTGGCATGATGGCCTTCCCTGCCCAGTCCAAGAGGGAAAGCCAAGTGGGATACCTTAGAGTTAGGTTCTATAATAAGAGATTTAGATTTTTTGACCCCGACCATGTCGTTATTTTTATTTCATCCTGCTTTCTTTTGATGAATGAATTTTAGCTTTCTAACCATATTTTGTTTCTCAACTACCTTTGCAGATAAGAGGCACGTTGCACCCAGGCTCAGCTTCACCAACGTTGCCGCTCTTAATTATCTGCTGAGATTCGAGATTTTTGTAAGTGAAGACAGGTAGCTACGAGCTGTCCATTTAATTTTGGATTTCCAACCAATCTCGGAGATATATCGAGATGTCGGCAACGCTATAAGATCGGGTGATCCCAGATTGGCTCGGATCGACGTTTCACGGCTAAATTTCTTAGCCTGGGACGATCTTCCACCAGTCGCACTGCCACTTCCACAAATTCTACTTTAAGTAGAAGCAATACCCGAGGAGGAGATTGCCTCATTGCGTTTATCACTAGAAGAGGAGATAGATAAGTTCCACTTTGGAGAAGAAGAAGAGCCAGGGGTTCCACTAGTCACCATCTCGGACGCCAAGGGTGAAGCAGATAGGCATTCTGGTGTTCACACCCCAGTTTTAGTGATTGCCCGTCTAGACAGTTCTTTTGAAGAAGAGGAAGACAGTATGACGTTGAACAAGGGAAACAAGAGTTTAAGAGAGCTCATGGCTTCCAAGGGAAAAGTGTCAACTTCGAAAGAAGCCACCAAGTCCCAAGTTCCCTCCAATCTTCCCCCTCCTCCTCCTCAGATCCCCATTGACCTCGCACTGAAGCCAATTGTTGATTTGAAGAAGAAAAGGCCAATTGAGGTTCTTGAGCAAGGCGAGATGGGTCCTCAGAAGGGGACAAAACAACAAAAAGTTGTCCAAGATGCTCGTGATAAGAGGTCCCAATCCGTGGACAGCCGGGAAGAACTAAACAGGGTTGATGTGCGCATGACACAACGCACATGGAGTCCTCGGCTGGAAGTTGATGGGACCCCCATCCCTTGGAACGCCTTGGTTCGAGAATTCCAAAAGGGTCGAGCGGGGTACATAGCTGAAGCTCTGGAGCAGCCTTTACTCCTTCCGAAGGGTATGGAGGCTTACAGGTGCTTCAAGCAAAACAACTTCTTTCTGTCACTAAAGAGGGACCTTGCTATGGTAGGTAGTCCACATACTTATGAATTTAGCTACTAAATTGTACTTTCGTTCTTTCTTTACTTCTTGACTTATATTATTTTTCTGTGATTTGTGGGCAGATTACTCAATAAGTTTTCATGGCCGAGGAGTGGAATCGTGATGCTCGTAAACAAGCTGAGGCCGAGGCCCTCTCTCGTGCTGAAGTTGAGAAATCATTGGGGGCCCTTAAACAAGAGCAGGTTGAGATGTTCGAGAGGTTAAAGGAGGTGAACCAAGCTCGTTCAAGTGCTGAGGTTGGTTTGAAAACCGTAGAAAGACAAGCTCAGGATCAGCACCAAAAGCTGCACTTGATTGAGATAGATCTGGCCACTCAGAGACAGTTGGTCCTAGATTTTAAGGTCGAGTTACAGAGGGCCAAAGACGCACTTCAGCTAGCTAAGGAGGCAGCTGAGGCTGAGAAGCAGGCTTCTTATCAACTTGGCGTGGAGGAGACACAGATAAGGCTTGCTAAAGAGCTTTCAGAGTTATGTAGGGATTACTGCAACGTGACATGGGATAGGGCCCTTAGCGTTGTAGGAGTCCCTGTGGACTCTGTTTGGAGGTAGCCCGGGAGTGTTTATTATCATCCGGATACCCGTGAAGTCCCCGGTGCTGTTTCCTCTCCCCCTACCCCTGCTCCAGAAAATTCCGAGCAGCCGCCTGCTATCCAAGATGTTCTTCCTCTCCCTAAGGCTTCCAAGTTACCTAGCCAAGTTGGTGATCAAGGCCAAGGGGTCGGGGTAGAGAAAGAAAAGGGTAAGGGCAAGGGGAAAAAGCTCTTCGCAGAAGCCAAGGACGCTGCCAAGGACAAGGAAGTTGCAGCCAAGGCGAAGGAAGTAGAGGCCAAGAATCAAGAAGCTAATCCCAAGGCCAAGGATGCTTCTACCTCCCAGTCGAGCCAGAAAGAAGATCGTCCTGCTCCTTCAGCCAAAGACTAGCACTTAGGATCCTCCTGCTCCTTTTTTTTTTTTTTAGAATGACACTATGTCAATGTGTATAATGTACTTTTTTTTTTTTTTTACTTAATGAGAATGTTTTTCTCTTTATCTCTTGTTCTTTTGCTTTATGTACCTTGAAGCTTATCATTTTTATACATAGCATTGAACTATTGTTACTGTTCCTTTGATAAAAGCCAATAATATTATACTGTCAGTAATCTAAGTAATTTGATCAAGTATCGAAAACAAAGTTATATATTAAGTGTTCGTATTGTGAATTGAACCTTCTGTAATGAAGGTTGATATTGATAAACTTATATCATGTGAGGGAAAATAAAAGAGGTAGACAACCTGCATCTTGCTCATCACTTATGTAAATAAATATAAGTTTCAATTTGCTTAAAGTTTTCAACTCGAAGATGTAAACATAACCTTGGATCTGTTTTAACCTTTGGTGAAAAATAAAGGGGTGTTACAGAGTGTTGATTTCCCCAAAGTGTGTGGTTCGAGGAACCTGACACAACTTAGGTTCTGTTTATACACTTGTATAGATACCTTTGAGTGTTAATTTCACACAAGCATGTGGTTCGAGAGACCTGACATAATTTAAGATCTGTTTAAGCACTTATATAGATGCCATTGAGTATTAATTTCCCCTTAGCTTGTGGTTCAAGGAGCCATGCAGGGCTTAGGTTCTGTTTAATACTTGAATAGATGTCAAAAGTAATTAATTTCCCCTAAGCCTGTGGTCCGAGGAGTCATGCAGGACTTAGGTTCTGTTTAATACTTGAATAGATGTCAAAAGTAATTAATTTTCCCTAAGCCTGTGGTCCGAGGAGCCATGCAAGACTTAGGTTTTGTTTAATACTTGAATAGATGTCAAAAGTAATTAATTTCCCCTAAGCCTGTGGTTTGAGGAGGTTCTATTTAACACTTGAATAGATGTCAAAAGTAATTAATTCCTCCTAAGCCTGTGGTCCGAGGAGCCATGCAGGACTTAGGTTCTGTTTAATACTTAAATAGACGTCAGAAGTAATTAATTTCTCCTAAGCCTGTGGTCTGAGTAATTAATTTCCTCTAAGCCTATGGTCCGAAGAGCCATGTAGGACTTATGTTCTGTTTAATACTTGAATAGACGTCAAAAGTAATTAATTTCTCCTAAGCCTGTGGTCTAAGGAGCCATGCAAGACTTAGGTTCTGTTTAATACTTGAATAGATGTCAAAATTAATTAATTTCCCCTAAGCCTGTGGTCCGAGGAGCCATGCAAGACTTAGGTTCTGTTTAATACTTGAATAGATTGAGTAACAGGAAGCATGATGCCTTTACACAACAAAAGAACTTATTGATAAAGGAAATTTTCATTAATAATAATACATTTCAGGTTGTTTACATTCCAAGGGCGCGGTATTACATGCTCATCTAAGTCTTCTAGGAAATATGCCTTTATATCAACCACAGAGGTGATGTGATATGGTCCTTCTCAATTGGGTCTTAGCTTTCCCCATGCTGGATTTTTTTGCAGTGCCCAGAACTTTCCTTAATACCAAGTCACCAGGTACTAGTGGCCTCAGCTTTACCTTGGCATCATATCCTTGCTTGAGTTTGTGTTGGTAGTATGCCAATTGGACCATTGCACTTTCTCTTCTTTCTTCAATAAGATCTAAGCTCCTTTCTAGCAACTCGTTGTTACTGCTCGGAATGAATGAGCTGGTCTTTAGCGTTGGAAAGCCCGTTTCTAAAGGAATAACAGCCTCAGCTCCATAAGTCATCGAGAAGGGGGTCTCCCTTGTTGATCTGCGAGGTGTGGTTCGATACGTCCACAGGACATGTGGCAGTTCTTCCACCCATCTTCCCTTCGCATCATCCAACCTTTTCTTGAGTCCGTTCACTATGACTTTGTTAACAACCTCGGCTTGTCCATTCCCCTGGGGATAGGCTGGGGTAGAATATCTGTTCGTAATTCCCAATTCACAGCAGTATCTCTTGAATGACTTACTATCAAACTGAAGACCATTGTCTGAGATGAGGGAATGAGGGACCCTAAACTGGGTAACAATGTTTTTCCAGACAAATTTATTAGCGTCCACATCTCTGATGTTTGCTAAAGGTTCAGTTTCAACCCATTTAAATAGTCAGTGTCGACCAGCAGATACCTCTTGTTCCCTGCTGCTTTGGGAAAAGGGCCAACTATATCTAAGCCCCATTGAGCAAATGGATAGGGGCTGGACAGGGGGTTAAGAACTCCTTCCGGCTAGTGTATGTTTGGTGTAAATCTCTGACATTGATCACACTTCTTCACATATTCTTGTGCTTTTTTCTGCATATTTGGCCACCAATAGCTCTGAGTGATGGCTCTATGAGACAAAGACCTGCCTCCTGTGTGGCTTCCACAAATCCCTTCATGCAACTCCTCAAGGAGTAGCTCTGACGCTTCAGGGTGAATACAGAGTAGATATGACCCAGAAAAAGAGCACTTGTACAATTTTTGGTCCTCGGACAGCCAAAAACGAGGCACCTTTCTCCTTATCTTATCAGCTTCTGATTTGTCTTCCGGCAAGATGTCCTCTCTCAGATATAGTACTATAGGATCCATCTAACTAGGCCCTACTCTGATTTGGTGAACATGAACCACTTGTCCCTTTACCTCCGTGGGTTTGCACAAGTCTTCTATGAGGATAACTCAAGGTAGGCTCTGTGCCGAGGAGGTTGCAAGCATGGCTAGGGAATCGGCTAGGGAATCGGCATGTGTGTTTCCACTCCTGGGGATGTGCAATAGGGTGAAGGATTCAAATCCTGATTGCAAATGCCTAACCTGATTTAAATACCCTTGCATTCTCTCATCTCTTGCTTCTAGTTCACCCCTCACCTGACCGACGACCAGCCTCGAGTCCAAGAACATCTTTATTACCTTTCCTCCCATTCTTTGAACCGTGGACATTCCCTCCAGCAAATCCTCATATTCAACCTCATTATTTGTGGCCGAAAAGCCCAATCTTAATGATTTCTCGATGATGAGTTTTTCAGGTGAGACTAGAACTAGTCCCACTCCAGAACCCCTTTGATTTATAGCACCATCAGCGTATACCTTCCAGAATAAAGGTTCTTGCAGGGAGACTATGCCAATCGATTTTTCATCCATGTTCTGTGTCGCTGCTGCTTCTTCTAATGGGGGTTCAGTGAACTCGGCCAGGAGGTCTGCCAGTACCTGACCCTTGACGGAGGTACGAGGCATGTATTTGATGTCGAAAGCCCTTAGAATTGTGCCCCACTTTGCAATCCTCCCTGTGTAATCAGCACTTCGAAGTATTGCCCTGAGTGGAAGTTGAGTTAGGACGACGACTGTATGTGCCTAGAAGTAATGGGGAAGCTTTCGTGTACCATGCACCATTGCCAGGATGACCTTCTCCAACGGTAGATAGCGAATCTCGGCCTCATGTAGTGATTTGCTCACATAGTAGACTGGCCGTTGTATGCCACTGTCAACTCGTATCAACACCAAACTTACAGCATGAGGGGCCACCGCAATATAAGCAAACATGACCTCATGTACCTCAGGATTGGACATGATAGGCGGCCGAGATAGGTATTCTTTAAGTTGCTGAAATGATAAGGCACATTCCCCAGTCCACTCAAATCCCTTCCATTTATTCATCAATAGGAAGAAAGGTCTGCATCTATCTGCGGACAGAGAAATAAACCGGTTTAGAGCAGCAGTCATTCCGGTTAGCTTCTGAACTTCTTTGGGATTCCGAGGTGGTTGCAAACTGTTTATCACCTTAACTTGGTCGGGATTAACCTCGATTCCCTGGTGGGTCACCATATAGCCCAGAAATTTTCCTGACCCCACATCAAAAGAACACTTGGAGGCATTAAGGTGCAGCTTGTGTTTTCTCAGTATTTCAAAAATATTTCCGAGGTCTCTCACATGCTCGGACACCATCTTGCTCTTCACCACCATGTCATCTATATAGACTTCAATATTCTTGCCTAACTGAGGTTTAAACATCTTAGTCATCATCCTTTGATAAGTGGATCCCGCATTTTTCAAGTCAAAGGGCATCACCTTGTAATGGTAGTTTCCAGTGGGAGTAACAAAAGCTGTCTTCTCTTGATCATCTGGAGCTAGTGGTATTTGATGGTATCCTTGAAAGACATCTAAAAAGCTCATCCAAGGATGGCCTACGGTAGCATCTACCAGCTGGTCTATCCGAGGCATAGGGAAGGGATCTTTTGGGCAAGCCTTGTGTAAATCCGTGAAATCCACACACACTCGCTATTTTTCGTTCTTTTTCTTTACTACCACAGTATTGGCCAGCCACTCAGGATGGAAAACTTCCTTGATAGCCCCCGCCTACTTAAGTTTCGTCACCTCATCTTTCACGGCAGCAGAATGATCTCTAGACGAGCGTCGATAAGGTTGTTTTTTGGGGGTAACAGATGGATTGACATTCAAATGGTGGCAAATGAAATTTGGGTCCACCCTCGGAGCTTCATAAGCATTCCACGCGAATACATCCACGTTTTTTCTCAGGAATTCGGTTAGCTCTTCTCTCTCTTGGGGAGGCAGCTGGGAGTCGACCTGAAAGAACTTCTCCGGATCATCACCAACAGCAACCTTTTCTAGATCTTCACATTTTGCTTCCTCGATTGATTTATTATTGGGCAATACTGGAGTTCTTGATTGCTATAAGTCCCTTTCAGCAGAGGCTGAGGACTCAGCATTGAGCCTATGTAAGATGGCAGCCACCTTGCATTGCCTAGCCATGGATCGATTTCCTATAATCTCTTTAACTTGGCCATCAAACAGATACTTCACCTTCTGGTGCAGGGTAGAAGAGACGGCTTCTAAGGCATGAAGCCAAGGTCTAGCCACAATAGCCGTATAGGGTGAATAAACATCCATCACAATGAAGTCCACTTCCACCACGTCCGAACCGGTTTGTATGGGCAGTCTAATCTGACCTCTTGGAGTAACAGTCTTCCCCTCGAAGCTTACTAGAGGGGAATTGTACACTGTTAGGTCTTCGGGTTTCAAATTCAACCCCTTGTACGGATCGGGGTACATTATCTCGACAGCACTTCCTTGATCTACCAACACTCTCTTCACATCATACCCCCTATCCTAAGTGTTACCACCAAAGCATCGTCATGGGGTTGGATAGTTCCGATCTTATCGTCCGTCGAGAAGCCCAAAACCAGTGGGGCTTCTATTCTGGCTCTTTTTGGCTTTGAATTGCTGTCTTTGGTTGATAGCCGAGCCACCGACATCACTCTGGAGGGACAAGAACCGGTCCTATCGGGGGCAGCGAAGATGACATTGATCGTTCCTAGAGGAGGTCTTGAAGAAGCATCTCTCCGGGGATCCGAACCTGTTTGCCCCACTTGGCCACTAGAATGGTGTAGCAGTTGCTTCAACTTCCCTTTTCAGACCAACTGGTCCAGATGGTCCCACAAATTCCTATAGTCTTCTGTAGTGTGCCCCTGGTCCTAATGATATTGGCAATAAAGGCTCTGGTTGCGTCTCATGGGGTTTCTAGCTATCTTGTTCGGCCATTTAAAGAATGACTCGTTCTTAATCTTCTCCAGAACCTGATGCACTGGTTCTCGGAATACTGCATTAACGGTCTGGATGTTGGTAGACCCTGATTATCCAGCAAAATCTCTCCGAGGTCAGTTGTTATTGAGTCGGTCCAACCTTAAATCCCTCCTCTCTTGAGGGATAACCTTAGCTTTTCCTTTACCCAGTTGCTGGTCTTCCTCAACCTTTTTATACTTGTCAATCCGGTCCATGAGTTGGCACATGCTGGTGACAGGTTTTCCTGTTAGGGACTTTCTTAAACCATGCTCGGTTGGGAGGCTGCTCTTGAAAGTACTGATGGCGACGTCATCAAAGTTACCATCTATCTCATTGTATATCTCCCAGTACCTGTCTGAGTATGTTTTCAGGGTCTCCCCTTCTTGCATGGACAAAGATAGTAGGGAGTCTAAGGGCCGAGGGACCTTGGTACATGTGATAAAACGAGAGCCAAATGCCCGAGTGAGCTCCTTGAAGGAATCTATAGAATCTGTCCTCAGGCCGTCGAACCATCTCATCGCCACGGGTCCCAAACTGGATGAGAACACCTTACACATCAAGGCTTCGTCCTTAGAATAGACATCCATTCTCTGACTAAAATAGCTCACATGCTCCACCGGGTCCATTTGCCCATTGTAGATGGTGAATGTTGGTTGATGGAAACGCCGAGGAAGGGTTGCCCTTTCAATCCTGTGCGTGAAGGGCGACTTGGAAATCTGGTTTAAGGTTTTGCTCATCGCATCATTTCCCAGTCCTCTGTGAGTTGGACTCTTGCATCTGCGTTCACGGTGGTGCTCCTCTTCATATGAGAAGGATTCACTAGGAGGAGTCCTTGATTTGTATCGATAACCGCTATCCTTCTCATTGTCAGAAGAGGAATCAAATGGGGTGGGAGTTCGTTTTCATTGTGCATGGCGTAATTTCTTCTTTAGATGGTCGATTTCCCTTTGCATGGCTTTATTGTGTTGCTCTTGAGAGACGTGACTCCCAACTCGAGAGTGGCTTTTGCTTGTATGTGTAACGTGCATGCTGCCCTCTTGATCTCTTCTATGCTCAAGGTTGGCGAAAGGATTTTTACGTTGAGATGCTATGGATTCTGCCTGGTGTGGGCCTGAACCTACCATAGTTAACCGTTGTTTTCACTACCACACAAGTTCTTCCCACAAACGGCGCCAATTGTAGGGTCTCGATTTACAGTCCAAGCCTAAAACGTATGGGATATTGGCCCAATGAGCCCAATACAATAAATTTGTAGAGAGTGGGTCGAAGAATTAAGCCCTAATGAGTTGAACAATGGCTAGTACTGAATTGAATGGCAATCAAACACAAAATAAGAGATTCTGATATCAATAGACTTTCAGTCCAAGGAGGTCACACTTGTATATATTGATCACAATTGAATACAAAGACAATTTAGATTGCTACAGTCTTGTTTCTCTATTTTTCCGATCCTTTTTTCATGGAGGGTCTCTCACATTATATAGCTCCTTGTGGAACATCTTGATTCTACACTTGTTGATCATCTGAGCCTCCACTTGAGTACCTGTCCTATCTTTGTGAGTTGTGGTAGCCAAGGTAACACTGTTCAGAGGTCTTCTCCACATAAATGCGGCCAGAAAAGTAGCTGCAATGCATTTAATGCGGCAGCAGCAACTTTCCCCTAGATATTTTTGGGCTTCCTTCTTGTATGTTCATGAAGCATGTTCCTATCATTGCAGCTTCTTGGAGGGTTATTCTACTTGCTGTAATACATATTTGAGCTGCACACGCCACATCTGAGGAGTAATTCCTCCTCAGACTACTTTCCATTCGTTCCTTACTCATGAGACTTTAAATTGGGACCCTAAATGACTATTTGCCCCTCCTCGGACCATTCAGCTTCCTTGGACAAAAGCCCAAGGCTCAACATATTATTCTGGGCCTTTATCCCTACAGTACTAATTTAGTCATTTGCTTTGTAGAAGTGGGATTGTGCATCACTCTTCGCCTATATATATATATATATATATATATATATATATATTGTGGACCATAATAAAGGTGCAAGAGTCTAGACTCTAGAAACATTCTCCCTTACCACAAAAAAAAAGGGTGTGAAACTCATTCTCCTTGACTGAAAAACTATCAAACATAGGTCCCATTATGTCAAAATAATGGCCACGCCTGAAAATGGCTATGCACTTGTAGTCATAATAAAGAGTTAAAGACCAACAATTGGAGAACAACCTTCATCAATATTTGAATTGTGGAAGTCCAATATTCTCTATCATCTTTCTAAAAGTCATCTTATTTTTGCCTCTATTTCTCCTTCTAGGTTAATATATGGACCCATTTGTTATTTGCTCATAAGACATCCTGGGAAAGAAATAATAGTGGAAGTTACCTTTGTTGAATAAGGACCACCGGCCATACACAGCAAGTGATATATGGAATTTAATTAATGAAGTCGTGCTCGAGGGCATAACAAAAGGAAAAGAAATGAAAAAGTTGGTCCCTAATGGGGTGGCATGCCCACCACTTGCCCACCACTGTCAAAATTCTAAGTAGTGTCAAAATTCTTTTCCCTTGTTTCCCCCACAAATGCATATAATAATGTGGTCACATAGACATGCACTTTAAATCCATTAAGAACTGGTGGATTCCACGAAAGAAATTTTGAGTCTTTGATCATTATAATTATAAGCAGTGTTATCTTCACAATATTTTCATAACAAACACTAATAGTTAAGTTGTTATTGGTGGGTGAAAAATATTTTCACAACAAACACTAATAGTTAAGTTGTTATTGGTGGGTGAAAAATGATGTTAGTAATCAGCCCATATTAGAACCAATGACGGTTTGACACATAAGTTTTATTGTGAAAATATTGTAAATATAACAGTAATCTATGATTATTTCTTCAATGATATTGTTAGGTTTTAAAGATTTAGGTGTAAATGTTTAGAATCATATTTTATTGTGTTGGCAAATTGAGAACAAAATATGTCTAGTTTAGGTGTTAGACAATGCTTAAATGTGTTGATTTTAAGGTTTAAGTCCAGCTGACTGTAGAAAAAGGAAGACAGTTTCTGCCTTACTCGACCGATTGAGAAATTAGGCTCGACTGATTGAAAATCGTAGAAACAGAAATTCTGCAGATTTTTAAATCAAGCCAAAGCCTGCGAAAACGTTTAGGGTTTCATTTCAACTTCTCCACATATAAAAGAGAAACCTTAGCCACGTTTTGAAGATCTTTAGAAGGCTTGTGTGTTACTCTTTGTGAGATCTGAGAGGTTTTGTACCTTCTAACAATACAAGAATCTACCAGAGCAAGAACTACAATCAAGCGTTAGTTGAACATAGTTGCTGTATCAAGATCATTACTGATAGTGATTTGAAACCTTTGAGTGGGATCTCAAAGTCACAAACAAGGCGGCTTGTGTTGCTGTAAATCCAAGAAGAGAAGGAGTCTGTGGATTCGGAGCTTGCACGTGGTCGTGTCAGTAAGTTACAACATGAGGTAGCAATAGATTTAGGGTTAAATTTGACTGTAAAAACTTCAATTCTCTTATAGTGGATATACTTTACCTTAAAGATAGCTATGTCAAATTTTCTCCAGGTTTATACTTTGAAACGGTTAGTTTCATTGGTTTTCCTACGTCATCATATCATTGTGTTATTTATTTTTCGGCTTTTGTGAATGATATGATATATGCTTATTTAACCTAAATTTGAATAATTAATCTAAGTAATTACTTTGTTAATATATTAGGTTAAACAATCTGTTTGAGGGGTCTAAACGAATAAACAGATATCATATTACATGCAATAATCGCTCAACTATCATGAGTGCCGGAATTTAGAATACTTAATATTTTTTCATTGATTTCGGATTGAGCATTAGCTACATTATTTGGCTCCATAATTCTTTCTGAAACTATATGTGGAGTTCCTCTGATATATATTAAACATGCTATTTGAAAGCTAGAAGATCATCATGGTAATTGGCAATCCATTTTTCAATTATCTTGACCTCTGTCTTTCTTTGCATAACCAACCATTGCGGATCACTTGGCTTTGCCACGAGTATGTCCAAGCAATGAGAACCTGCAGAAAATGAACATTTAGCACGCTAGGTTATATGCATGACAATTATCATAAAGAATATAAATTAGGAAATAGTGAACTTAATAATTTAACCATCATTTTAACAATGAACAAGAGGCACCATAGGTTATATGCATGATTTTTCTTCCTAATAATAGTTTATTTAACCATTGTGTGTGTGTGTGTTTTTTTTTTTTTTTTTTTTTTTCCTTCAGGTAACAATCTTTTTAATGAAATGATCAATACCATTAACTGTAGTGACAGCAAGGATACTTTCTGATATGTTCTCCAAAACCCTATGATCAGAGATGGACAAACGAATAAGTAGGTAGAATACATTAAAATTTATAAACTTCCAAATAAAATGAATAACTAAAAAGCTGATTATTTATTTTGTTTCTTTGTTTACCCGCCACTACTGTAAGGATCTCTTAGTCCGTTGGAGAATATAATATTGCTACCAAACCTATGGAGTGCGAGTTTCAAATCCTGCAATAATTTGAGTCATTTGACTATTATCAGAAGCCCAAAGAGTAATTTGCAACGAGTAACATCACTGAATACAGACAAAATCATCAGAAGTAATTTTGAAATGTTTAACTAAGTCAATTAAGGACAAGTACTTAAATTAAAAACATACTTGACCACCGTAGTAAGTTGTCACCCAGTGAGGCTGAGGCATGACACCATACAAGCTCTTGCATTCATTTATGAATTTGTTTAGATTGAAAGGTGCTGGTGGGAACATTGAGTCCTTGCTATCATGGCCAATGGGCATAACCATCTCACTACATGTCTGAACATATAATATAATATATAGATTAGTCATATCATGATAACCAATTCAAACAAATTCCGTGCACCTACTCATGTTTGTAGTTGGAAAAAATTTCTCATTCCTTCGCTAAATAAATAAATAGGAGAGATATCTAGTGACAGAAAATAATTTTGTGCAAAAAAATTATATTTAGTACATTTTGATGCATATTTGGATGCTTTTAGGTGGGATCTACTTAGTGAAGGGCTTAATGATGCCAAAACTAATCACCAATAGAGCCATATTGAAGTGCATCTAGAGGTTTACTTCTCATAATTCTTGATTAATATTTTCTACTATTCCTATTTATAAAATAATTAGCTTAATATATCTTATAATATATAACATTTAAAACAGTTAACACTATGCTTTTTTTTAGTCATTAGAAGACACAATGCTTTTTTTTAGTCATTAGAAGACCTAAAACTTACAGTAGCTATTATCATCATTAATTATATTATTATTATGGCCTTGTAATGTAGAACTGTGAAAGCTATACCTGCCAGTTCCACCCCTCATGGGTTTCAGTTGGACGATTGTAAAAATCCATGTCATAGCATGTATGGTTTCCCATATAAGCAACTACACCCGCATATACTCGGCCGAGAGTATCGGTTTCTACAGAAGCTCCATCTATGGCACTGCACAGAACGCTAAGTGGATATGTTGGGGGGTGATTATATTGAGCTGCTTCAGTATATATTGCGTCCAAATAGTCCTTGAGATCAACAGATCCATTTAACCGACTGCGGAGAAATTTTTTTAAGATTGATTAGAAATGACCCCTAGAAACTAGATCCTCTCTATTTCATGATCAACAGGTTTTTATTTTCTGAATTTAACAGTGTATCACGCTATGCAAAGTTGATCAATATAAAATGGAGAGAATTGTTTTCTTAGCTAGAATTTTATATAACAATGAGGTAAAACTGTGCTAGTACTTGCAAGTATTGAATCTCTTGCCAAGGGCTTCAAGACCATGAGGCTTTGAAGCAACCCTATCAATTTCCGCCCATGATTCCCGTATGGTTTCGTAGCAACTTTCACTAGTTTCCTGCACCGGCCATCACAGTTTCTATAAGCTTTTGAGGGCAGCTTTTAAATTGACGTGACTTGCTATGATTATTTTATTTGGATTTATCATTAATACTAATTTTATTATGCACAAATAACATCCATGTCATATAATAATTGTGAAAAATGTTGTATCTCTAAATTTATTGTTTTAAATTGATTTTAACATTAAATCCATAAATATAAGGTAAGTTAATGAGTTACTTTAAAATCCTTGGTTACTATAGAGTAGTATCCAGCTTGTGGTGCGATGGTGTCAAAGTACAGGATTGGAGCTGAAGCAGCTACAGCTCCAAGGGCAATATGCGGATACTTTAGCCGAAACCATGATGCAAGCACTGCAAAATTATGTAAAAAAGAGAAAAATAGAGTAAGAAAAAACATTAAAAAGTTGTGATCGACTAGTAGCTATTGTCTAAAAAGATGGATTTAGAGTGACTTACTTCCCCCATAGGAACCTCCAACAACAATTACCGGAGAATTTTCTGCAGATAGCTTTTTCTTTATGTGTAAGAGCACAGCAGCATAATCGGCTATAGCTTGAACTGAGTTGAAATAACCACGAATGCTTTCATTTTTCAAAGCCGCCTCCATTGACCCAAATGGTACTGATTTCCCATAGTACCGATGCTATTTAGAATAAATAATATATACAACAACTTCTTAGTGTAAGATTCCAATACATATCACATCAAAACCGAAAAAGCTTTTCTTTGTCTGAGGATTCATTTTATGGTTCGGTTTAAATATTACAATCTAAAAAAATGTTCAGGGGTAATTTTATTATATGAAAAATGTTAACGAATGCTCTTATGGATAACTATCTATTTAAAAAAAATTTTATGAAAAAAGAAAAAAAAAATAATATTTTATCAGTTTTTACAATTTTCTATAAAAATGGTGTTAAAATTTTTCTAAAATAAATTGTTAATTATTACCCACATCTGTTAACATGACCCTTATCATATATATATATATATATGTGTGTATAGTAGTTGGTTATAAGTTTATAGTTATTTTGAAACGTGAAATAATTGACACATCACTTTTTAAAGTTTACCTCTATGTATACTTGGAGAGCCTTAAACCTGGGGGCATTATCACTTAGAAATCCAATGATGGGCAAATCGTCATCCAAGGATTCTTCTGCGCCAAGATACGCAAATATTGGTGCACTTGCATTTGCTCCACCCCAATACCTAGAGTTGATCACATATCTTTGTTTGAAAGTGGTGTAGCTATCAGGCCTATAGTTGAAGTGATCAAGTGTTTGGGTGTAATAGTAGGTTTTGAGATCTTCAAGATTGGATATTGAAGATGTGGTTTGGGGTTCATGCTGCGTTGTTTTTCTTTGGGTTCCAAGCCTTGGCATGTTAAAAGCAAAAACAGAAGCAGAAAATGTGAAAACTAGGAAGAACAAAGAAAGCAGTTGAAATGATCTAAGAGAATCCATGGCAAAGTATACTATAAATATGCAGATTATCTCACGAAAAGTTCTATCTAGAGCCTCCTTGAGAGATAGAAGGTTTGATGTTAGACAATTGTGGATTGACACGTATTTATACTACAAGGTTTAACACTACCTTAACCCCCCACGGCTCCACCACACTATTTGAGGATAAAGGTGTTTCATATATAGATAGTGAGTGAAATTGTGTGATAAAAATTGGAAAAGATATTTCCTTTATTAATTAATAAAAAAAAAAAACTTGTCTTATTATATGAATCGATATATACCAAGAAATTGCCAAATTATCGTTGTTTGGCTAGGTGCATAAAGTGCTTACCTCTGTATAGATAGCCTTAGCTGACATAAGCTTTGTCCACTTTGATGGCGTACATATATTCAACCTCAGCTCTTGTTTCCTCATTGGTTTAGGAGGGTCTCCATGGTAAGCAATCTAGTCAACTTTGATAAATATATATATTGGGATCACTTTTTTTTTTCCCCCCAAGCCATCGCCTTTATGAATTATTAAGAAGGAATTTTTTGAATGTATTTGTAATATGATTTTTGTAACAAATTTATATCAATAATGTAATCTACAATAATCTAGTCAATTATATGATTTTTTATATCAATAATGTAATCTTTTTTTTTAGATATCAAGCAGGGAATTACAATTTCTTTGGTATTGTTGATTAGGTTCTCCAATTAAATTCAAATATATAATTGTATTAATTATTTTATCTTTTCTAAAAACTATTATATTCAATACAACTATAAAGTGGTGACGAAGTTAATCCTATACCCTTAAATTTCAGCACATAAGTGATTTTAGTCCATGAATTTTAAAGTATTTCTTTTTAGTCCCTGAATTTTAAAGTAATTGCCTTTAGTCCTTAAGAAACTTAAAGTGCTTGTTTTTAGTCCCTAAGAAACTTGAAATTATTGGATTTTGGTCTCTAAAGGACTAAAAGCAATTATTTTAAATTTTAGAGACTAAAATCGCTTATATACTAAATTTTAGGAGCTAAATGTATTTAAGTTTTAGTGTGTGTAAAAAAAAAAACGTATAAACAACTATCATGGTGCTTAAAGATGTAGCTTTGTGGCAGACAAATCAGAATGGCTTACAAATTAGTTTCCATCTTCTAATCATAAAAAGGAAATTCCACTCCACTAGCTTCATAGTATTATAACATCCCATTTGCTTCCATGTTTCAATTTTTTAAATTGTGGTGGCTCCTTTCCAAAAAACCCTGGGCTTTCTGGGATTTGGGCCCCCAATTTATTTGTATTTTGGATTGGGTATAGCCCACAATGGGAGACTCCTAAAGTGATTTATGCTAAGATGGATCACACACTGGTTCTAATTTTTGTAGGAATGCTTTGAAGTAGGCCTAGCTGAGAAGACTTTGCTACTGTCAAATTCCCTGCTTGAGGTCTGAACAAGACCACAATAATCCCAAGATTATGTCCTCACTTTTATCTTGTGTATCTCTCCCCCAAATTTTGTTCTAACCCCCAATTTTTGCCCCTCCCCTCCAATTTATACCATTGTTTCAGTGAGACAGTCATGATGAGAGAATATCCAGTTTGTTGGTGGTTCCTTTTGTACGTTTTTAGACCCCTTAAAACACAACTGGATTAACCTAGGTAATTAGCCAAGTGATTACTTAGTCAAATTATCAAGTCTAGGTTAACACACACATATCATATTATTGTAAAGTGCGAAAAATAAAGAACACAACAATATGATAACCCAAGAAAACCAAACCGGTAAAAAACCTGGGGAGGATTTAACCTAACTATCCTCAAGGTAAAACTGAATCCACTATGAAAGAATTGAATTTTACACAATAGCGACTTAGACCACTAACATCCTATTGCTACCTCGAGTAGAAAACTTACTACCACGACCACGTGACAGCTCCGAGTCCACAGACTACTTCTTTCTTGGATTCCCAGCAAGAACAAGCACCCCTGCTTGTGTATCTTTAAGCTCTTAATGTAGCAATTGAATCAATCACCAAGTTCTTGACATAATCTTGAAACTTGGAAACTCTAAGTATGTGTGAAGGCAACCCCCTCTTGATCTCACAAAAGATTCACACACACAACATATGGAGCATCTCCAAAACGTGGTTAGGGTTTTCCCTTTTATACTTAAGACAAAACATAAAACCCTACACGTCAAACGGGCTTGGGCTGAGTTGGAAATTTCTGCAGAAAAACAATTTGCACGACTTTCGATCGATCGAGTCTAATTCTCGATCGATCGAGCCAGACAGAATTGCACAATAAATTCTGCAGTAACTCAATTCCAACTTTACATAAAAAGCAAATACTTTGAGCAAGTCTAAACAAGACTAAAACGTTTTGATCATGGTTTGCCAACATTACAAATTGAAGTTCTAATACATTTAAACCTAAAGTCTTAGAACCCAACACCCTTCACCCATAAGGCTTGGGTGGTTTCTTAAGTCTTGTCTATAGTTCAATTATGTCATGTCATGCATTAGAGAGAGGACCCACTGTCGTTGAGGTGATACTCTAGTAACTTATGCTCGACGCCGAATCCTATGTCTGGCGGGCGGATTCTCCCAAGACATTGCCTTGCATCTTCAGCTCATATGGGTTCTTGTAGGAAAGTTTTCCTAGGTGGGGTCCCTTATCTAGGATGTTTCATTATACTCTTGGCTAGCATGGGCCTATCTTGGGTCGAGACCACCTCGAAATGGGCTTAAGTTGTTCTGGGGATGGGTCCACTCTTTTCGGCCCACCCACAAAAATTATAATGTCATCAAATCATATTGACAAATCCCTTTCTTATAATACATGCGAGTTGTGAATCAGAATGGCAACGAGTCGGGTTTGGGCTGGGTTTTTTGATGCCAAGACCTGACCTGCGGGCCCTCCCCCGTTACCCGGACTCGGCCCATTTAATAAACGAGTTTTTTTTTTTTTTAGCCCCAAACCCACCCCGTCGGGTCTCTACGGGCCTCGTCCAGCCACTTCTGGGCCTAATCCGTGGTCCAATCCGACCCAATCTTATTTTAAAAAAAAAACCCAAACAGAAACAACAACACAAATCAATCAACATTGTATTATCAGTCTTGCTGAAATAATATTCTTAGACAGAAAATAAATAATAAATAAACACAAAAAATAGAAGAAACAAAACTCCATTTATGGAACGATTTTTACATTAACAAAAACATCAACTCTGATTTACATTTTTTGAAGTTATCTCAGGTGCTATAGTCAACTAAACCAACACAAAATATGCACACGCATTACATTCTATACATATTGAATCCTCAAATAAATACCCAAAAAAAAAAAAAAAAATACTAAGAGAGGAAATGAACCAAAAAAAAAAAAGAACCAAAAAAAAAAAAAAAAAATTGAAGAACTCAAACATGGCGGTGGTTTCAGCCATCAATCCCAACCCTGGGCTTTGCCTGAACTCAGCATGACCAAGAGCTCCTCCAATCATCACATCTCTCTCCGATCTAACAATCCTGTGCTTCGATCTAACAACACGACCACATCTCTCTTCGATCTAACAATCCCGCGCTCCTCCGTGACAAACGGCAACCACCACGAGATCCGTGCTCCTCCACGAGGGTGAGGTGGGTTGGTGAGTGAATATGGTGAGGGTGAGGATGATTAGGTGAGACTATGAGGGGCGGATGAAATGAGAGTGAGAGTGAGAGTTAGTGAAGGTGAGGTAAGAGAGGCGGCTGAGTTAAGAGAGAAATGAGTTTTAGGGTTAGGGTTGTGATATATATATATAGGTAGGTTTTTTTGTAATTTTACATTTAGGCTAATCGGATTGGGTCTGGGTCTGGGTTAGGGCTGGGTTTTAAAAAAACCCGGATCCGACCAGGACCTGCTTCGGAGAGGTTTTTTTTTTTAACCCATACCCGACCCTATTCTTTATCAAGTCGGGTAAAACCCGACCCATTGGGGTAGGATCGGGCCGGGTACTCGCGGGTCGGGTTGTTATTGCCATCCCTACCTGTGAAGCATAATTACTTAGAAATAATGAATTAAATTTTGGTGATGCTTGTAAAAAGTTCACCCATGCTTAAATTACATGGATTAGGTCACCGCGACATGGGTATCATATAAGATTTTACCGGGTTTAAACCAACATAGGCCCAGAGCACCATATTTGCACTACCAAACTCATGATGCCTTGAGCTTGAAGGTTAGGACAACATAAGTCTGCAAGCGCCATACTTTTATTTTTATTATTTTTGATAGGAAGCAAGCGCCATACTTGATATGTAGCTATTTGCCCTATCCTACAACATGAGAGAATATCCTGTGTTTCCGTTGCATGAAGCAAATACACAAGATCCTTTTTTCCTACAACACAAGCTCATTAGATGATCCGTAATTACTTCTGGGCTGGATCACTAAATCATGGTACAATATATTAACATGTTTGGTTGTTGAGATAGGGATGGAAATTATCTTACATTTTTAAAATAAAAAATTATAAATTATTTGCGACTTTCTTAACTATTACATTTCGATTATTTAGACTAAACTAGTAACTAATTATTGTAATGAGTTTTATCTTCTCGTGTCATGTAATATATTGTTGAAAATGAATTTTATGTCATGTTGGGACTCTAGAATGTGTGCTAAGGGTCCGTTTGGATACAGTTGAAAACTGAAAACTGAAAAACACTGTAGTGAAATAATTTTTAAATGTGTAAATAGTACCGTGGGACCCAATTTTAATAAAAATGTTGTTGAAAAATGAGATTTGTGGGTCCCGTACTGAAAAGTTGCTCAAAAGTTGATTAAAAGGTGTTGGAAAAGTTGCTGAGGTGTGCACTGTTCGCACCTTTCCAGTCAACAATCACGGCATAGAGAAAAAAAAAAAAGGGTGAAACGCGTTTTGCGTCCAGACGTGGACGCAAAACGTAGTACCCAAATGGAGGCTAAGTTTTCAAGTAGTTACAATAAAATCCACTATGGCTTTTATTTTGATTTTGATTTTTAGAATAACCAACGAAATTTCATTCAAACGAAAAAACTATATAACTGAAACAATTTAGTATAAGCTAGAAGAAACACCTCCAATCGAAACTCCATCTGTCATATCTATCTAATTCCCCAGGACAGCTATTGCAGAGATCAAAAAGAAAGAATTCTTGAATCCTATAAAGAACAAATATATATATATATATATATATATATATATATATATATGTTATGGACATATTTTATGTAATTGGTTAATCCTTTGACAAAATGCACTTTACTTGTAATTGGGTAGATCTAGAATGAGTTTAAGACTTTAAGCAACATGTTGTTTAAGTCAAGTGTTAAAGTCATGAATATTTGACCAAGAAACAAGTGAAGAAGAGCTGTTTATTAAAACTCGACAGATACCTCGACAGAAATAGTAACTATCGAGATTTAAGAACGAAACTTGACAGAAGCTGAATCTGTCGAGATCTACGAAAACAGAATTTCCAGATCTGATTTTTGGCCCTAACTGACATGTATGTGTAGGGTTTTTTTTTTTTTTTTTTTTCACAATCTTAGACATATATAAGGCATATTTTGAAAGGCCGCCGTGCATGCAAAAAGTGAGCTAGTTCATTATTCTTTCTGAAGAAGCTACTCCGTCTTTACGCCAAGAGTTTTGTAATCAAGGAGCTTCCTGATTTTCATCTTTGATGAACTGAAGAACTTTGCAGCCAGCATCTTCTTCAAGTTGTTGGTGTCAGTCATGTACTTGGATCCTTGCATCATTGGTTAGTCACGTACTAGGATTCGTGCATTGAACTGAAAGATTGCCGCTACAATACAAGTCCAATTGGGTATTGGGGGTAAGGGTTCAACTGTAGGTTAGTATTTCGGGATAGGCCAAAGGGTTTGGTAAGATTCCTTATACTTGTAATCGCTTGTAATTGATAATAGTGGATTCTTGGGAGTAGTGACTTTAAAATCACCCGATGGGGTTTTGCCTTGGTGGTTTGCTCCATTCATAAACAAATCACCTGTGTCAAATTTATTTTCCGCTGTATTTAGTATAATTGGTGATTTGTTTGTGCTACCACGCTATTGCATGTAATTTAACCAAATTAATTAATTTGGGTAATTAATTAATTTGCAAGGGGTCAATTCATTTTAACCCAACAAAATATATATATATATATATATATATATATATATATATATATATATATATATTTATATTAGAAACTCAAATAAGACTATCAAAATTAGCCTCTAAATAATCCAGTATGGTTTTTGAAATAAGAAGTCTGTATATGAAAGAAGTTTTGATGATTTTTTTTTGGCTAACAAAAGTTAGAGACTTTTTGTTAGATTATTTGAAAAAAAAAAAATTGAGTCAAAAATAAAAGGCAAAAAGATGTAGCTAAACTTACCCTAAAACTGCTCCTCTTTGTTTGGATGGGTGACATGACAGATGACACTACTGAGTCAAAGTAATGTCATTTACAAAGACATTGTATTTCTCATGTCTATCTCTATGCTTTCGAGAAGCAGTAATACAATAAGCATGAATAATAGATTCCAGTCATTTCACTAGTGTTATGGTGAGCTTTGGCCCTTCGGGATTGACTAGTACAATCGAAGGATCCTTAGGATCACCAATATCTTTGTGGAATTAGATGGGGCGGCTGTGGTCCACCTCATCAACAATCCTATATTATTCAGAAAAAAAAAAAAAAAAAATCCTATCTTGTTGGAACTTTTGCTTATTGATTGCATGAATTTATTGAAAGTGTTCCCCAGCTAGCGAATAGAACACAACTATCTATCAAAAGAGAAATCTTAAAAAAAAAAAAAAAATAATAATTATTGTTGCTATGTGAAAAAGAATACAATAAAATAAAATTTTAAAATAAAAAAAATATATATGTTAGGACAAATCAAAAAGAGTTAAATTGAAAAATAACAATTGAATGAACCAAAAGAGGCACATACTGCAAAACACCCACTGCGGCACAGCACTGTGCACACATGCCAACACTACAATTTGCACAACTAATTTTTCTTGGTAAAATTTGTTGATTGGGCTAATTTTTTAAGGCTAAATGTAGATTTGGCAAAATAGGTTAGAATTTTTTAGTTGATCCGACTTAAAAAATACCCGATTTGAACCTGCTTTTTTTAACCTAAAGCAAAAATGAATTGACGCGTGACTTGACCCGTTTGTTTGAGGGTCAACCTGACCCGTGACCTAAACAATTTTTTTAAATTTTTTTGGGGTAAAAAAAAAAAAAAAGAGACAATATTGGTTTAATTGTTTGTTGTGAGTTTATTGAAATATGAATTATTGAAACATGAATTATTGAAACATTCTCTAATGAATAAGGATTTTTAGATATCAAATAACAAAGTAAATGCTACGATAATCTGGTTATAGTAGAGTTAAAAATATATATTTAAAATTATAGACATGTATGAGAAATATTCATAAGTGTGAAAAGAGTGAAACCAAAGTATCAATAAAATTAGCATAAATTATGAATGATTAGACCTATTTTTTAACATTTCATGTCCAAAATAAATGGTTTTTCAATATAAATTATGATATTTTCTGGAGTATGTATTGCTTAACAATGACATTGAGAAATCATGTTTTATGTTGGCTTTATTCAGTGACAAAAGTTTATTTGTAATGCATTTTATTGGTGATGTATTGTTTTATGGGTTCTCATGTAAGTTGGGGTAGTGTACTTGAACCTCTTCTTGAAGACTAGAAGCTGCATTAGCCAGAGATTTCGCAGCCTGGAGGTGACCATCTCACGACCTAAGTTGCCCTTGAAATCCATGTGGCAAGTCTTTGTCTAAGAGTGCAATCGTGCACCTCGCAACCTTAGGGGGAAAACAGGTCGTGAGTTGCATGATCTCTGTACTCTACAATTGCACCTACCACTGTCAATTTGCCAACACACACACACACACACACACAACTGTGAGATGTGGTAAGAAGCTTCAGATAAGTATTGAACACACCCTAGAAACCAAAAATGGGGTCAAGTGAGAGGAGCCAATCCTTTGTATGAAAAGATAGAGCTTTTTCCCTTAGAGAAAAACCAAGTTCCCACCTCTCTTTTCCATCTCATTCATTCCTTTGATTAAGATTCTATAAACACCTTTCTCATCTACAAACACAGACCTTGCGAGTGAGAGAATGGCATTGGAAACATGAGAAGCCATATCCAAATCCAAATTCTTTGGTGGCTTTCGTTGGTGGCTCAACAGTGGTGACTTTGAGAAGCTAGGTGAAGAAAAGACTCGTGGAGTTGGTTGCTACCTGGAGCTTGGAGAGCTCAAGTACACAGGGAGATATAGGCTTGGAGGCTTTATAGTCATCTATATACTACAACTATTCATTCTAGTGGAGTTTTCCAATGGGTGGTCAGTGGAGAGGTTTTTTCGCTCGGGTGATCGGGTTTTCCTCTTCAAAAACATATCTCGGTGTTTTCGTGTGGTTTGTTTATTTTCTGCATTTTCATATTGCTCTTTACTTGCCTTATTTTGATATATATCATGTTTGCAATATGAAAGTTGGCTAAACACGTATATTGGACTAATGTGCTAGTTTAGTAAAAGTGATTAAGCCGTAAAACTTTGTGTTAAGGGTTCTTAGGGTTAATATATCATGTTTCAGACATGATATTCATAATTCATAAAAGAGACAATATACAAATAAGTAAACAATCAAACTTTAATATATATTCTCAAATTGAAATAAAATGCCAATCACAATTGATAATAGATTATAAAATTAGTTTTCAAAATTTGCAAGTTTCTTATATGTTTTTATTCTTTGTCAAATTAGTTATCCAATAAGGCATTTAATTTGTAATTTTGTTTTATGTTTTGAGATGTTGATATTGTGTAGAAATGAAACTTGCGTATTTATTTTACTTATCCTTTGTGCTATTTTGTTTTGGTTAGTAATGTTGGGATTTTTATAATTTTAATATTATTGAACAAGTATTAATTTGTTTAACTGAGCTCCTTCTTGATATGAGTGGTAAATTCAAATTAATGCATTTTACATCAAGTAATTTGCTGCGTAACTTTCCAAGTGACAAATACATGTCATTTTTTTATATAAAAAAATTTCTTGTTAAAAATAGTAAACCTGACCCACCCATTTGTCACGTCTAGCTACATGGGCTAAGAGGGCCAAGGACATTGTTAAGGGAGGCTAAGTTTAATTTTATTGGGCTATATTTCTAAAATCAATCTACATATACTACTGTTTCTCGAAAAAGAAAAAAAAATCTACATATGCTACATTTTTTTTTCAAGACTCTTGACGATAATTTTGTTATATACTATTAATTAATGTAACTTGTTTTTGGCCCCAATATGAACACTATATCCTAATTCTCTCTATATAAAAGAATTATATAAATCTAATTCCAAGGGCTAGTCAGAATGTAGTTATACATATATATATATATATGCCATTTGCGCCCAAAAACCTTTTTAAGTTAAAAACAGCAAATAAATTTATTAGATAAAAATTGATATCTATACAAAAATGTTAGGGACATATTTTATGTAAATTGGCTAATCTTCTGATAAAATACACTTCACTTGTAATTGGGTAGATCTAGGATGAGTTTAGTACTTCAAGAAACATGTTGTTCAAGTCAAGTGTTAAAGCCATGAAGATCTGACCAAAAAACAAGTGAAGAAGAGCAATTCATTAAAGTTCGACAGAAGCTCGATAGAAAGGACATCTATCAAGGTTTAAAGTCGAAACTCGACATAAGTTGTATTTGTCGAGACTTATGAAATCAGAATTTCCAGATCTGATTTTCGGCCCAAGCTTATGTATTTGTATAGGGTTTCTTTTCTCACAACCCTATACATATATAAGGCTTATTTTAAAGGCTGTCACATATGCAGAAATTGACCTAGTGTCTTGTTCTCTTTGAAAGAAGCTACTGCGTCTTTGCGCCAAAGGGTTTTGTAACCAAGGAGTTTCCTGTTCTTCATTATTGATGAAGTAAAGATTTTTACAACCACAACCTTCTTCAAGATTGCTGGGAGTTAGTCACGTACTGGAATCTGTGCATCATTTATTAGTCACGTACTGGAATTCGTGCATTGAACGGAAAGAGTGCCGCTACAATACAAGTCCAATTGGGTATTGGAGTAAGGATTCAACTGTAGGTTGGTATATTGGGATAGGTTAAGGGTAGTTGGTAAGATTCCTTATACTTGTAACCGCTTGTTATTGATTAGTGGATTTTTGAGAGTGGTGACTTTAAAATCACTCGGTGAGATTTTTGCCTTGGTGGTTTTCCTCATCCATAAAAAATCACCATATCAAATTTAATTTCCATTGCATTTAGTTTAGTTGATGATTTGTTTATGCTATCATGCCATTGCATGTAATTGAACCTAATTAATTAACTTGGGTAATTAATTAATTTGTAAGGGGTCAATATATTTTTGTCCTCTCAAGAAGAAGCAACAAGCCAACAAGGTGCTCATCACAAAGAGGTATCACTCAAACCAAAAAAAAAAAAAGAACAAGAATTAATGTCTTTTATTTTATTATTTTATTTTATTTTTAAGGAAAAAACAAGAATGCCTTTTGTAAATAACGATTAATGGCTCATGTCCAAGTACTCTATCGCATATTAAGTAATTGCATCCCGATAAAGTCTATCTGGACATGAACTTTACTTTCTAAATCTATATATATATATATATATATATATATATATATATATATTCGTGCCGTGTATGCTAAAGCATCCATGAAAAACACTTCAAAAGAGCATGGTGACTATTTCAGTCTTATCTTCAAAATATCTATATATAGGTCAGACTTTGGAAAGAACTGGTCATATCGCTTTTCTATTCAATAAACGTTAGTTTTTTCTGAATTCTAATTTGTTTTTCTATGTGAATTTGGTCGAAATTAAAGTATTTGTTATGAAAATCAACATCATATTGATATGGCGGAAATGATCAAGGATTCATCTTGTGTGTACACTAATTACGAGAAAAGATAGGCTGCTTGCATTGCCACTAGAAAGTTATTATTCTTGTTGATTATCATTTCCGTCATTGAAAGAAAGGTTCTATAAGTTTAAGCATAATTAAAATGTGCTAATGATCAGTTAAAAACTTAAGAGAGAAAGATGACTAGTGACTACCTGTGTTGCACGAGTATTCCAACTATATTTTAACGTACAGTTGCATTGCATAATGTGCACACGAGGACAATTACATTAGTACATGTATTAATTTAGGATATGTTTGAATACAATTTATTTTGTTGAAAACTAAAAACTGAAAACACTGTAGTAAAATAATTTTTAAATGTGTAAATAATGCTGTGGGATCCATTTTTAATTAAAATTTTAGGGAAAAAAGATGTTTGTGGGTCCCATAAATAGTGCATAGAACCTACGACAATGCCATTTCAGACCAATGTGTGGACGTTCAAAGTGCTGGTTGGTCTCGTGCACAGTACACGGGACCCACTGGCAGGTCTGTGTTTCGTGTGAAACCAACTTTTGGTAAAAAAAAAGAAAAAAAAAAAAGAAAGAAAAAAGAAAAAAGAAGGATTGTGCATCACTCTTCGCCTATACATTGTGGACCATAAAGGTGCAAAAGTCTAGACTCCAGAATCATTCTCCCTCACCCAAAAAAAAAGTGTGAAACTCATTCTCTTTGACTGCAAAACTGTTGCTCATAGGTCGCATAATGTCAAAATAATGGTCACGCCTGAAAATGCACCAATGGCTTACCTATGTAGTCATAAAGACCAACAATTGGAGAACAACCTTCATCTATATTTGAATTGTGGAAGTCCAATATTCTCTACCATATATCTTTCTAAAAGTCATTTTACTTTTGCCTCTATTTCTCTTCTAGGTTAATATATGGTCCCATTTGCTATTTGCTCATAAGAGACCTTGGGAAAAAGAATAACAATGGAAGTTTACCTTTGTTGAATGAGGACCACGGCCATACACGCCAAGTGACATATGGGTATTAATTAATGAAGTGGTGCTCGAGGACATAACAAAAGGATAAGAAATGAAAAAGTTGGTCCCTAATGGGGTGGCATGCCCACCAATATCAAAATTTTAGGGACTATTTTGAGGATGAGGCAATAAAACTCTTTTCCCTTGTTTCCCCCACAAGTGCATATAATGTGGTCACATATACATGCGCTTTAAATCCATTAAGAACTGGTGGATTCCACGAAAGAAATTCTAAGTCTTGATCATTATAATTATGAGTAATGTGATGTTCACAAAATTTTCATAATAAATTATAAGTATTAACTTGTTATTAGTGGGTGAAAAAGTGATGTTAGTGATCGGCTTATATGCAATAACAGTTTGACACTTTAAATTTATTGTGAAAATATTATAAACATAATAGTATTCTATGATTAGTTTTTTAATGATATCATATTACGTGCAATAATCGCTCAACCATAACCATCATGAGTGCAGGAATTTAGAATACTTAATATATTTTTTTTCGTTGATTTCGGATTGAGCATTAGCTACATTATTTGGCTCCATAATTCTTTCTGAAAACTAATTGTGGAGTTCCTCTAATATATATTAAACATGCTATTTGAACGCTAGAAGGTCATTGTGGTAATTGGCAATCCATTTTTCAATTATCTTGACCTCTGTCTTTCTTTGCATAACCAACCATTGCGGATCACTTGGCTTTGCCACGAGTATGTCCAAGCAATGAGAACCTACAGAAAGTGAACATTTAGCACACTCAGGTCTAAAACAAAACAGTATCTTCGAAACCTATAATTGTATGATGATAATTATCATAAAGATTTTAATTAGGAAATAGTGAACTTAATAATTTAACCATCATTTTAACAATGAACAAGAGGCACCATAGGTTATATGCATGATTTTTCTTCCTTAATAATAGTTTATTTAACCATTGTTTTGTTTATATTATGTCTTTTTTTTTCTCTCCTTCAGGTAACAATCTTAATGAAATGATCAATACCATTAACTGTAGTGACAGCAAGGATGCTTTCTGATATGTTCTCCAAAACCCTATGATCAAAGATTGGACAAACGAATAAGTAGGTAGAATACATTAAAATTTACTAACTTCCAAATAAAATGAATAACATAAAAGCTGATTTTTTTTTTTTTATATATGTTTTGTTTCTTTGTTTACCCGCCACTACTATAAGGATCTCTTAGTCCGTTGGAGAATATAATATTGCTACCAAACCTATGGAGTGTGAGTTTCAAGTCCTGCAATAATTTGAGTCATTTGACAAATATCAGAGGCCGAAAGGGTAATTTGCAACGAGTAACATCACTGAATACAGACAAAATCAGCAGAAGTAATTTTGAAAGTTTAACAAAGTCAATTAAGGACAAGTACTTAATTGTCCCTCAAAAAGAAAAAGAAAAAGGACAAGTACTTAATTAAAAACATACTTGACCACCGTAGTAAGTAGTCACCCAGTGAGGCTGAGGCATGACACCATACAAGCTCTTGCATTCATTGATGAATTTGTTTAGATTGAAAGGTGCTGGTGGGAACATTGAGTCCTTGCTACCATGGCCAATGGGCATAACCATCTCACTACATGTCTGAACATATAATATAATATAGATTAGTCATATCAATATAACAAATTCAAACAAATTCCGTGCACCCACTCATGTTTGTAGTCGGAAGAAATTTCTCATTCTTTCGCTAAATAAATAAATAAAGAGAAGAGATATCTAGTAGCAGCAAATAATTTTGTGCAAAAAAAAAATATATTTAGTACATTTTGATGCACATTTGGATACTTTTAGGTGGGATCTACTTAGTGAAGGGCTTAATGATGCCAAAACTAATCACCAATAGAGCCATATTGAGGGGCATCTAGAGGTATACTTCTCATAATTCTTGATTAATTTTTTCTACTATATCTATTTTTAAAATAATTAGCTTAATTTTATAATATATAACATTTAAAACATGTTACCACTATGCTTTTTTACTTATTAGAAGACCTAAAACTTACAATATAGCTAATATTATCATCAATAATACAACGAGTGATAAGTTAAATATTAAATGTAATGTAGAACTCTGAAAGCTACCTGCCAGCTCCACCCATCAAGGGTTTTAGTTGGACGATTGAATTCATTCATGTCATAGCATGTATGGTTTCCCATATAAGCAACTACACCCGCATATATTCGGCCAAGAGTATCGGTTCCTACAGAAGCTCCATCTATGGCACTGCACAGAACGCTAAGTGGATATGTTGGAGGGTGATTATATTGAGCTGCATCAGAGTATATCGAGTCCAAATAGTCCTTGAGATCAAAAGATCTATTTAACCGACTGTGGAGACAATAGTTTTAGATTGATTAGAAATGACACCTAGAAGCAAGATCCTCTCCATTTCATGATCAGTGGGGTTTTATTTTCTGAATTTAACAGTGTACCACGTTATGTAAAATTGATCAAGCTAAAATGGAGAGAATTTTTTTCTTAGAATTGTATATAACAATGAGGCAAAACTGTGGTAGTACTTGCAAGTATTGAATCTCTTGCTAAGGGCTTCAAGACCATGAGGATTTGAAGCAACCCTATCAATTTCCGCCCATGATTTCCGTATTGTTTCGTAGCAACTTTCACTAGTTTCCTGCACCGGCCATCACAGTTTTTATAAGCTTTTGAAGGCAGCTCTTAAATTGAGTAATACTAGTGATACAATATTTTCTAAATTATTGACATGACTTACAATAACTTTTATTTTAGTTCACCATTGACACTAATTCTATTATGCACAAATAACATGCGTTACATGCATGTCATGTAATAGCTGTAAAAAATGGTGTATCTCTAAATTTATTTTTTAAAATTGATTTTAGTATTAAATCCATAAATATAAAGTAAGTTAATGCGTTACTTTAAAATCCTTGGTTACTACAGAGTAGTATCCAGCTTGTGGTGCGATGGTGTCGAAGTACAGGATTGGAGCTGAAGAAGCTACAGCTCCAAGGGCAATATGCGGATACTTTAGCCGAAACCATGATGCAAGCACTGCAAAATTACATAAAAAAGAGAAAAATAAATTAAGACAAAGCATGAAAAAGTTAGTGATCGACTAGTAGCTTAAAAAATGGATTTATAGTGACTTACTTCCCCCATAGGAACCTCCAATAACAATTACTGGAGAATTTTCTGCAGACAATTTTTTCTTTACGTGTAAGAGCACAGCAGCATAATCGGCTATAGCCTGAACTGAGTTGAAATAACCACGAGTGCTTTCATTTTTCATAGCCGCTTTCATTGACCCAAATGGTACTGATTTCCCATAGTACCGATGCTATTTAGAATCAATAATATATACAACAATTCATTAGTGTAAGATTCCAACATATATCACCTCAGTAAAAATGGAAAAAAAATTTCTCCATCTGAGATGGATTCATTTCATGGTTCAGTTCAAATACTACAATTTAATGAACATTTATTGTCATGTTATTTAGAGTCTTAAAAAAAGAGTCATATTATTTATAATTTTCAATAATTTTATACTATGTATATTGTTAGATACAATAAATAAATATTAGATCCAATTCTCAAATAAATATTAAGAAAAAGCTGATTATATATATACATACACACACAGAGAGGGGCATAGGCATGATTTTTTATTTGAGGGGTCCAAATTACTTATTCATATGTTAGTCATAACTCATACATATATTATACACAAAATGATCAATGAAATTAAATAACATTTCTAAACTCAAATTAGTGTACAAAAATGAGTAATTTACTATAAACATAAACAAAAAAAAGAAGCATCTCCTATAAAAGTTATGTTCAACATTGATCTTTCATAGAATAAAATTTATTCGTTATCAATTCTATAGGATTTCCTATTCAAATCTTCAAATATATAAATCTCTATTGCAACCTAAACTTTCTTCTACAAAAAGATAAAATAAAATAAAAAATTCAATGTTAGCACAACTTATCAAGCACCTAAATCCAAAAGTAAAAGATAATATTAGCTAGGAAAAAAAAAAGAGATAATAAGAAAAAAAAATCAAATTTATGGGTGAATAAAACCTTATAAGTTCAAGTAGTACACCGTGCACAATGCACTTCAAAATTAAACATTGATTACATAGCACTTTTGCATTCTTATTATAAAATATTAAAAAGGATGGACATATGGCAACTAAGCATTTATTAGGTTTTATTAAAAGTGTTTGTTTTATTTGGGTGGGGTGTACAATGTACATAAAAACTAACAGTGGAGTGTTATATTGTATCATTGCGAGATTTCAAAGGGTGGACTGGGTTCCATGAAATTTTTTGGGGGGGCCAATTGGCACAATTGTTAAAGCTCAACTTTTCCATATATATATATATATATATACACACACACGCATGTGTGTGGAAGTTGGTTATGAGTTTATATATAGTTATTGTGAAACGTGAAATAATTGACATATTCACTTTTAAGGTTTTACCTCTATGTATACTTGGAGAGCCTTAAACCTGGGGGCATTATCACTGAGAAATCCAATGATGGGCAAATCGTCATCCAAGGATTCTTCTGCGCCAAGATACGCAAATATTGGTGCACTTGCATTTGCTCCACCCCAATACTTAAAGTTGATCACATATCTTTGTTTGAAAGTAGTGTAGCTATCAGGCCTATAGTTGAAGTGATCTAGTGTTTGGGTGTAATAGTAGGTTTTGAGATCTTCAAGATTGGATGTTGAAGATATGGTTTGGGGTTCATGCTGCGTTGTTCTTCTTTGGGTTCCAAGCCTTGGCATGTTAAAAGCAAAAACAGAAGCAGAAAATGTGAAAACTAGGAAGAACAAAGAAAGCAGTTGAAATGATCTAAGAGAATCCATGGCAAAGTATACTATAAAATATGCAGATTATCTGAAAAGTTCTATCTAAAGCTTCCTTGAGAGATAGAAGGTTTGATAGACAATTGTGAACTGACACATATTTATACTACAAGGTTTAACACTACCTTAACCCTCCAAGGCTCCACCACACTATTTGTTTATTGGGATTTATCATTTATGAGGATAATGGTGTTTCATATATAGATTGTGAGTGAAATAGTGTGATAAAAACTGGAAAAGATATTTCCTTTTTTAATTAATAAAAGAAAAGTTGTCTTATTATATGAAACGATATATACCAAGAAATTACCAAATTATCGTGATTTGGCTAGGTGCATAAAGTGCTTACCTCTGTATAGATAACCTTTGATGACATAAACTTTGTCCACTTTGATGGCGTACATATATTCGACCTCAGCTCTTGTTTCCTCATTGTTGGTTTAGGAGGTCTCCATGGTAAGGAATCTAGTCAACCATGATAAGTATATATATTGGGTTCGCTTTTTTTTCCCAAGCCATCGCCTTTATGAATTGAGAAGGAATTTTTCGAGTGTATTTGATATATGATTTTTGTAACAAATTTATATCAATAATTAATGTAATCTTTTTTAGATACCATGGATTAAAACTTATTACCCCCTCTTCTTATTAATGTTTTTTTATTAGGTTAAGACAACAATTTTCTCGGTAAAGATTTAGATCTCTGGAAAACACAATATGTTTAACCTAATTTATTAGCAAAGTTGTTACTTAGGTTAATTATTTAGATCTAGGTTAAACATTCCTCACACATAATATGCACAGTGGAAAACTAAATAATACAAGATGTGATGACTAAGGAAAACCAATGAAACAACTCGTTTTAAGGTAAAAAAAACTTGGGGGAACTATCTGTTAGGACATATGTGGTTCACATGTTAAGAACATATGTCATGATTTTATGTAATTGGTTAATCTTTTGACAAAACTCACTTTACTTGTAATTGGGTAGTTCTAGGATGTATTCAAATACTTCAAGAAACAAAGTTTCAAGATCAAGTGTTGAAGTCATCAAGTCTGTCCAAGAAACAAGCTGAGAAGTGCAAATTCATTAAAACTCGACAGCTGTCTCGACAGCTGCATCTATCGAGGTTTAAGGAAGCTGTTTAACTTGTGGCTCGACAGCTGCTCGACAGCTTATCTGTCGAGATTTAAGAAATTCAGAATTCTAATATGATTTCTTGGAATCCGTGATTATGTGTTTAAGTCTTCTTTTCTTCTAACCCTAAACATATAAAATGATTATTTTAAGGGCCGTCAAGTAGTTCACAAGTTGCACAAGTATTGAGCAAACTCTGTTCAAGCAAATTGTGACCGGAGATGAAGTTCTTGCCCTAGTTCATCTCTTTCTCTTGAAGAAGTTGCTGTGTATGTGCATCATAGGGTTTTGTAACCAAGCATCTTCTTGATCTTCATTGTGTGGATGAACTGAAAAACTTTGCAGCCAACAACTTTCTTAGTTGGTGATTGAAGTCGCGTATTGGGATCCGCGCAATTGGTTAGTCACGTACTTGGGAGCCGTGCATCGAAAGGGGAACTGTCACTACAGAACAAGTCCAATTGGGTATTGGGGTAAGAGTTCAACTGTAGATTGGTAAGGTACTTGAGATTCCTTTACTTGTACCGTTTGTTGTGATAATAGTGGAGTTTCGGGAGTGGTGACCTGAAAATCATCCGGTGGAGTTTTTGCCGTTAGGTTTTCCTTATTCGTAAATAAATCACTGTGTCATTTATTTTCCCCTGCATATTTAGTTTATTGGTGATTTGTTTATGCTACCACGCGTTTTGCATATTAATTTGATTAATTAATTACTTGACTAATTAATAAATTATTTTAATCACAAGGGGTCAATTCGTTTTTGGCCTATCACTATCCCAAGAGAACAATCCATTATATTAAATTGAGATTTACATTTAAGAATACCAATTTATAATAAATCTAACACAGTTACCAAACTGGGCTCTGAACTCCTCAGACTTCTTTGATCTTGGACTTACTCTCACATGAACCTCCAGTTCATGTCTTGATCTTTAGTACACTTGATAGCTGAAGCTCGACTGCAACTTTTACTCCACTGGTACAAGCAATATGAGTTTGATCTCTGGTAGGTGCTTGATAGAGCTAGAAAGTACAAAACCTCACAAATCTCACAAGAGTAACTTTCAAGACTTAAAAAACTTGTATTAGTGTTTTTCTTTTATACTTAGCAGTGTTGGACTCAAACTCTAAATGTTTCATGGGCTGTTGGACATTCTTTAAAATTTTGCAGATTCGCAGTTTGATCGGTCGAGCCTTCTCTTCGTTCAATCGAGCTTGACAAATTTTGAATTCTTCCTTTTGCAGCTTGTATGTTTTTGAATCTTGACTTGTATCAACTTGAGCAATGTCCAGAACACTTCAAAGGCACTAAGATCTACTTCTAGACAAGTTTTTGTTCTTGGTTTGCCAACATACAACATATTTAGAACCTAAACATTTATGACTAAATATTTAGAACTTAACAAATTCTTAATATAGTTGAGATTCAAATCCATATCTCTTATTTGATAATAAAAAAAAACTTAAGTACAGTTTATTTGGTATTGTAGATTAGGTTCTTCAATCAAATTCAAACACATAGTTGTATTGATTATTTTATTTTTTAAAAAAACTATCAATTTCAATGCAATTATTTATTTATATTTTTTGATACAAGATAGAAATTCTACTCTAACCTAATCTAAATGTATATGTGTATGAAGCTTCCTCCTGGAGATTAGAACCCCGGCCCTTGCGCCTAACACCCTACAAACACATATATCTGTGGAGTGATCATCACACAAAGGGTGATGAAGTTAATTCTATTCACTGTCAATCCTTAAATTTCAGCTCGTAAGTTATTTTGGTCCAAGAATTTTAAAGTGTTTCTTTTTAGTCCCTAAATTTTAAAGTAACTATCTTTAGTCCTTAAGAAACTTAAATTGCTTATTTTTAGTCCCTAAGAAACTTAAAATGATCGATTTTGGTCCTTAAAAGGACTAAAATTGATTATTTTAAATTTTAGGTACTAAAATCGTTTATGTACTAAACTTTTAGGAACTAAATATATCTAAGTTTTAGTGTCTGTTAAAAAAAAACGTACAAACAACTATCATGGTGCTGGAGGATGTAACATTGTGGCAGGCAAATCAGAATGGCTTACAAATTAGTTTCCATCTTATAATCATAAAAGGAACTTTCTACTCCACCAGCTTCATAGTATTATACATCCGATATCCTTCCATATTTCAAATTTTAAAATTAAAATGTCATCAAAGCATATTGACAAATCCCTTTCTTATAATTGGTTTTCACATGAGAGCTGACTAGTAACCTCGTGAGTGAAGCATAATTACTAAGAAATAATGAATTTAATTTTGGTGATGCGGAAAAAAGCTCACTGATGCTTACATTACATGGATTAGGCAGCTGACGCTTGTTAAGCAATTTCTCTTTAATTAAAGTATTTTATGTTTCTTGGAAACTCATAAAGAAAAAGAAAGGAGATGGAATATGACAGTGTAAAGCACAATATCATGTGAAGAGGAATTTCTCTGAAACTCCAATTGAGATGTTGGCTAAATGCACATCCAAAGTGCATTTTAATCATAATTTAATTTTGGCAAAATGTCATTTTCATTCTTACATTTTAGAGTTATTATCAATTTGATTTCTATTATTTTTTACATACGGTCAATTTTTATTAATGAATTGTTGATAGGTATCAAATAAACTGCAATTTATAATTTGAAAACTACTACCAAAATCTAAGAACTAAATTAACATTGGCAGTAAAATATAGGGACTAAAATGGTAATTTTGCATTTAATTTTTTCTTAGTTTCTTAAATAAATTTAAAAAGAAAAAGAATTAAAGAAAAGGAACAAAATTATAAGTGGATTGAAAAGTTCAACTTTTATCTAATCTACTGTAACTAATTGGTTGATCAACATGTAAGACAAAATATCAAGTAAGCAACAAAGTCCAACAGGCATCTAGATTTATAAGAAGTATATCTTAATTAATTATTTCTTATTAACAAAAGAAAAAGGCTAAATATCACTGAAAGGGTGACAGAAATCTTTCAATAAATTGCTTTATAATTTTCTTCAATTAACAAATTAATGAAAAAAAGAACAAAACCCATATTAATTACCATAACTTGGTTGTTGTGACATGCTTTTTATGGTGCATTTTGTGGTCAACTGGTCAAGAACTTGTGCAGCTTTAGAGAGCTAGAGCCTAGAGCTACCTTAGAATCACTTGCCTAATCCTAGATGGTGATGGACCAGTTGACGACTTGACTCTAAAGAGCCAAAAGAGATCAGAATATGTAGTGGCAACGCTTTCAAAAATATCATAAGATTCCTCAAACAGATGATGCTATAGACCAACCACATCACTACGTACCCACCGCATATCTAATTATAAATACAGGAAAGACTACCTTCACTACCTATCAAATTTAGAAGCAAATATCGTATAATCTCTCTCAAAGCTATTTTACTAATCAAAATTTAAGAACTACCCTCAAAGAAAAGTAGGTTTCCAGTGATTCTTAGTTGACTGAGAATATTGATATGGTCCTCAATGGGGTGGTACACCTTCCATTATCTTGCTTAGTTTCAACAACTTACGGTCCTTTATTTAAGCAAAAGTATAGAATTTTGTGAATAAAGATCTCTTTCTCTCTTTTCTCAAAAAAAAAAAAAAAAAAAAGATCTCTCTCTCTCTCTCACTGAATTTTTTGTTAGAAATTTTGGTCTGGACTAATCCAAAATGAGTATGATGTTAATGGGTTGGGTCCAGACTATTATCAATAATTTTGTTTTGTTTTGTTTTGTTTTGTTTTTGTTTTTGTTTTTCTTTAGAATCTATTATCAAGAATTGTCTCTCATAGTTTTCTGCAAATAAAATAAATAAATCAATGCAAATACAAAGGGATGTGTCTAACAAATTCAATTCGAGTGTTGAATGTGTTTGAGGTCCTAGCTTTAGGATACCATCTCTTATAATTCAATTGATTGACACTTTTGAATTTTTTGATAGAGACATTTAGGGATCAAATATTCTCTTCCCAAATGTTAAATTAAAAAAATTAAAAAAAGAGATTAACTTCATTGACTTTAATTTTCTGTTCATTTATACTATTAAGAGTGGAAGAGGGTTCATGTATGACCAACAATCTATGCGAAATACAGGTCATAAATATTTTTTTTAATTGATAATGATCACAAAATTAAAAGTTGTCTTGCTAGGAAGGCCAACTCGATATGGTTTAGGGTTTAAGGTAATAAATTTATGTGAGGCCTTTTATATCAAATTTTCAACTTCGATTTTGGTTTTAAGAAGGAGAGAGATGCTAAAGCTGATTTGGAACAATCTGAATCTGTTTTTCATGTGCTACGTGATTGAATACATGCTAAAGCTTTTTGGGAAAAGCTTGGCACACTCCAATCCTTGGTCAATTCCTTTTCTATGCCTCTTGCGGACTGACTACACTCTAACTCCTCTAATCCCTTTTCATGTGTTAACAAGGCAGCAGAAATCTTTGCCTTGGGCCTGTTTAACAAGTCTGAAAAGTCGAAAGCTGTGTTCCCGGTAGCCTGGAAAATAACACCTAAGTGTTGGTTTACTCTTTAATTAATACCAAAAAATCAGCTCTTGGAAACCCAGGCAGAGCAGCAGGTGGTGGCCTAAGACGCAACAGTGATGGGAATTGGGTTCGGGGCTTCTCTAGAGGCTTGGGTTGCACCAATAGTTGTCTTGCTGAGTAGTGGGCCTTGAGAGATGGGCTCAATCTTGCTTCAGATATAGGAATTGAAAATCTTATTTTTGAAATTGATGCCTTATTTGTTGTTAGTTTATTTAACTTTTTTGCCGAAAGTATGCTAAACTTTGAAAAAGTAAGAAAAATGAGATTTTAAAAAACTATACATAAAAACTAAAAAGCGAAAAACTAACTTACAAGCTAGTTCCAAACACATTTCTGCTACTAACCATCTCTTGGAACCTTTCCTCAATAATTGCAGGAACTTATTGATGGTCATTCTCAGGGCTCAAATTGAGCACATATATAGGGAAGTGAACTAGTGTGCTGATGCAATGGCAAAGTCTAGCTCTAGCCTAGACTCTCTTTTGTACTTTTAGATCACTCACTACCTGTGGTGGAGAATTTTCTTACGCTTGACAAGGCAGCTAACGTTTGTAATAGAATTATTTCTGTTAGGTTCTAAAAGTTTAGAACAATTGGCAAACTGTGAACACAAACTTGTCTAGTTATAGATTCCTAAGTCTATAGGTATGATTAGACGATGTTCAAGGTGCTTGTGGGGGATGAGGAATCGAAGAGAGAGAACCATAGAATAGAATCAGCCCAAGGGGCAATACGTCCCAACTATATGCAGGACAAGTTCAGATTAATCAAGATAAGATTGTCTGAGAAATCGAGGAGAGCGATACGCCCGAAGAGCCTGAGGGACAAGTACTCCTTGGGGGACCAGAGATTGACCATCAAGTCCACAATGCCGGGAGCCGAGGAGGGAAAGAGAGACGTGCAAGTAAAGAAAAGGGAAGTTTCCAAGTAAAGTACCCATCACCTCTACATTTAATGCACTGCACCAACTTAGTTGGCCGCATTAATGGCAGAATGACCCCTGAACAGTGCCCTTACAGCTTGCAGCATATTCTACCAACTCCAGCAAGGCCTTGATGGGACAAGCATCCAAGTGAAGATTAGTGGCTGTCTAAGTTGAGGGCTGAGATGCAACCCAGGTAACTATATAAGGAAAATGGACTCCTCCAAAAGTGGGGGATAGGAAAAAGAAAGGAGAGAAGTATAAAGTGTAATCAAGAACTTTGTAACTGAGAAGAGAATATTATATGTACTAGTGATCCTTGGACAGAGTCGAGGAAGAATTGATATGGAAAATCTTTGTCTTTCTTACTATTATTCTCTCTTAAATCTAATAACTTTAGCATTTGATCTCTTTTTAAATCATTTAACAAAACCAACAAGGCTTGAAAGGTTGACCTTGATAACCTGCCTCTACAAATTAATTGTACTGGGCCACCATATAGTCTCTACCTGTCTAACTTGGGCCGGGCCGCTAAATTAGCCCCCTACAATGTTGTAAGTCAGAATACAAGAAAAATGAATCTGTAGGTTTAGGAAATTTGAAACATGCTAGGTTCAACCGATCATAAACAAGGCTTGACCGATTGAGATGTGTTTCTGCAGAATTTAATTAAAGCCCATTAGCCCATTAAGTGATTAGGATTTCAAATGTAATTCTCTTAGTATTTAAAGGAAACCCTAAGACATGTTTTGAGAGACTCTGGAGGTGCTCTTTTGAGATTTAAAAGGTACTGTGCTTTCTCCTTTCAAAGTCACTACCAGAGTTCCATCTACACATTATTAGAACTGGTAGATCTAAAGTTGCTACTACAAGATCATACATAGCTGATGATTTAAACCCTTGAGTGGGATCTTAGAGTCACAAACATGGGTATTTGTGTTCGACAAATTCAGATAGAAGAGTCTATGGATTCGGAGTTGCGTGTGGTCACATGAGTAAGTACTATAAGAGGTAGCATTAGATTTAGGAAAAAATCTATTATAAAACTTCCATTCTATATAGTGGATTTGTTGCCTTGAGGATAGTTTAGGTTAAATCCTCCCTAGATTTTTTACCTTGAAACTGGACGGTTTCATTGGTTTTTCTAGGTCATCATATCGCTTGTCTTCTTTACTATTCCGCACTTAGTGATATGATTGTTTGTGTTTAACCTAGATCTGAATAATAAACCTAAGTATCAACTTGGTTAATTAATTAGGTTAAACAATTTAAGTGTACAGGGGTCTAAACAAACAAACAATTTCTATTTCGGTTTAGTCTAATATACTTGCCATTTTCTACACATATACAAAAAAAGTAGAAGAGATTTTTTTGGTGTGTGACCATGTGGGAGATTAAGTGGCTAATGTTTACAATTTAGTATATAGGATATTGGGTTACAAAAATTAAAGTGTCATCACACAAATAGTTTATGATTTTCAATTGGTTGAATTTTTATAGGTCTAACATTTTGGAGACTTTTTCAGAGGTGAGAAATATAGTGAACCCTTCTTAATTTTTTAACCCACTTATAAAATACTAGCCTCACCACACATACATTGCGCATGCTCAAAGGCTATTTTTTTTTAATGTCATAATTTTTCATTTATCCTAATTTAAGTCTTATGCGTATGTTCGATAATATTATGCATTTGTGAACTATTAATACAGTCAAGAGTGTCATGAGGCTAACAAAATTTATATGACTGTGTTTATCATTATTACTTCACTAAGCCCCATTAGGATTAGGAGTCTTTTATAACGCTTCATTTAATGGTTTTCTTTTCTCACCACGGCCATGGGTTTTAATGTGGTTTGACAATGTTGGCCTTGGTCACCTTGAAATATTAGCACTATATTTATCAATTAAATTTTGTACATTAAATTTTTTTTTGCTAATATATTACTACTTTTTCTTTTCTTTTCTCTCTTTCTGTCTTTTTATTTTAACTAATATTATTTTGCCTTTAAGCTTTACCATAATTTTCATAATTCTCTATCATTTATTGTAAACTATGATGGTAAAATAATAGTGCAAATAATAAATCGGTCCATTTGCCATAGCGCACCAAACACAAAACTCTGCTGGATTTTCGCCGTGAAAATGAGGCACCTTGTTGCTGTATTTTCACAGCAAAAGCTTGGTGAGAACAGTGTTTTATGTGCTATGATGCACTTGAGGCGAAGTACTGCTAGATTTTTGCCACGAAAATAACTGCTGGATTTTCACCATGGAAATTTGGCATTGATTCGAAGCGCACTAAGAAAGCATTGACTAGGACCATACCCATTCCAAAATCAAACCTCAAAGCCCAACACATTTAAAGCCCCGTAAGCTAATGCCAATAGCTTGTTTTCAATTGCCAATGTCTAAAAATTACAATTTTACCAAAACAACTGTCCTTGGACAAGCGCTGTGGGGTGCCTAACACCTTCCCCACACATAACTAGACGTCCGAACTCAAGAATCAAGACTTTTTATCCATCCATATTAAATTAGGAAAAACGACATTTTTCTTAGCTTAGGATCGGTAATAAAATCAAATAGAGTCAGGTGACCAATCACACCTTAGAAAAACCCAATGATTGGTGGCGACTTCACTTACCCTTGGTAATTTCATTAAAATCGACTCATATTCCAGTCACACACCCGGGGTATGACACACCTCCAAAGCACCCGAGCTCTGAGCTTCACATGCACGTGCATGCCTGCACCCCCCTCTCTTCTCGGAAGGAGGGAGAAGCGCAAGTGTCATTGCGATGGGTGGTCGAGCGACTGTGAGGTGTCGACAAGTGGTAGTGCTAGACTGTGGGTTGGTGGTAATTCGAGTTTTTTGGATATGGATTGTGGTCAGTGGTGGTTTTGAATTGTTGGGTTGGTGTTACATCGGTGGTGGTGAATCAAATTGCAAGTATGCAGTTTGGCTACCAAGAAATTGCAAAGAAAGTAAAAAAAGAAAATTGAGAAAATTAAAATGAAAATATGTTTGGTAACTAAGAAATGGTAAGAAAATTAAATAATAATAATAATAAAGAAAATGAAAAAATAGGTAAAAAATATATATATAAATGCTAATGTGACTTCTTTTGCCATCTAATAATAATAAAAATGTTGATGTAGCTTCTTTTACCATTTAATTGCTAACGGGGACCCCTAAAATTTAGACACATCAGCATTAAACATGCCAACATTGCACATCATTAGACATAAAAGCATTTTCTGTTAGTGGGTTAAAGGCAGAGATCAAATTAATTGTAAGTTGAAAATAATATGGACCAAATTAATTGCTACCAAAATTTAGGGACCAAATTGATTGTGACCCTAAAATGTAGGGACAAAAATGGTGTTTTCGGCTTTTTTTAATTGTTACCCAATATATCATAGTAACTTCTTTGCTATTTTTAACAATTAGACCAAATGTTATTCTCTGCAAAATGGACTACCTTTTAAAAATAGACCAAAACTTATGAAAAGCCCAAGCCCAGTTATTACCTTACATATTATGACCCAGGTCTAACCCTTTTCACGTGTAGATCAAAGCTAAAACTCTTACACACTTACAAACTCTCTTCCTCCTCTCTTGCATGTAGATGATACTTCTAAAAATTCTCATTCTCATGAAAACATGTCTTCCTTTTTTCTCAATTTCAATTCATACATACTAACTTCAAAGTTCATAGTAGTATGTGACTTGCTACAGTATTGCAACAATAAGCAACATTGATACAACGATGGGTTGATATTACATTTCGTGCGTGATTTGTGGAAGGTCAAACCACGTTGTGGACTAATGGAGTCGTCGCCTAGTTTAGGTCTAGGAACCATATTGGCCTTTTGGGCCAATCACTTACATACATGGGTCCACGTACTAGATTATGGGTCCAGAGTTTGGGTACGGCTTGGGAAGGTGTTAAGCATCCAAGACCGCCTGGCTTGTGGGTTGGCCTCCATTATGTGTGGCTAGGTCATATTTAATTAAAGATTTTATTAAGAGAGTCCTAATCCTTATCCTAAACATACATCATGCACTTAAGGAAATAACACACACAACATGTTAGAAACATATCACAATATAAAAGGAAACAAATCAAACACAAACAAACAAAATAAAATAAACATGGCAAGTTGACAATTAAATAAAACACACAAGGAAAGAAAATCAAATAAACTAAACATGGCAAAAAATACTCAGACAACATGGAAAATAATAAGACACCAATAATTAAATATCACACCACAATATAAAAGGAAACAAATAAAACAAGTCAATCATATTATACTAAAAAGAAAGAAGATAACAGTTAAAACATACACATAAGGAAAGGTTGTAAAATAAACTAAACATGGCAAAAGATTCAAACAAACATGGAAAGCAATTAAACCTAAATAATTAACCTAAAATAGAGTCAAATAGAATCAAATAACATATGGAAAATGATCAAAGATAATAAAAACAAGATTTTACCCTAATCTGGATTCGGGGTGCGTGCTCATACTCAAGTATGAGTACATTGCCTTTAATACAGATTCAAAAACAAAAAACTACATTTTTAGAGATTTAATCAAACAAACATATAACATGTGAGATCAAACAAGTGTGTTAGAAACCCTAAAAAAACTAAACTAACCTAAAACAAAAACATAAAACATCAACATAAACAACAAAACATGACACAAAACAAACGATTAAACTACACTACATTAAATCAACAAACATGTTAAACTAACCTAGGGATTGAAATAACAATATAAGAACAAGAAGAACATATTATAAACAACCTAAAATTAGATTAATACATATCAAACATAATCATGAACATCAAACAAATCAAATAAAACAAATATAAAAACTATGTTAAGAAACTCATGTGAATCTTATTGAACAAAGAAAGAGTTCATGGAAAGAACACTCACCTTGTTTTAGATTATGAGTTTAGAGTTTGTTTAACCGACCTCTCAGTGCCTACAACACAAAGATTAGATTGATAGGACAAGAATAATCAAAAGAACACAATAGTTTTGGTAATCACAACTCAAGAACAAACTTTAGTTGAAAAAGGTTTTGAGAAATCAATTTTGGAAAATAGTTTCTGCCTTAGAACTAATTAAAGAGAGGTTTTTAATTTGTAAAAAAACGTGCTAAGGGATTGTGTGTGAGTTTTAGAAAAGAGAATTAGGGTTTTAGAGAAGATAGAGGCTAAAAAATGACTCTCTCTAGTTAGGGTTTTGATTGGAGACATAACATGAGTATTTATAAGTAAAAATTAGGGTTTTGGGGGCTGTTTAATGATATCTGGACGTGCTCAAGGGTCTATGGGCCGGTCCACAGTTTTAAAACTCAGAAAATCGGACTGCCCAGTTGGCCTAACTTCAAACAGTCATAACTCACTCAATATAAGTGAAAATTAGGCAAAATTTGTGTTCAAATTGAAGCCCAGGATGTCTACTTTCCAATGAAATAAACCTAACTCAAAAATTATTTGTGGATCAAAATTTATGATCAAAATAGTGAGCAAAGGTCATTTTTCAGTATTGATTTCAAAGCGATTTGAGCACTTTTGAGTTATGATTACTTCCAAACTATTGTGAATTATTTAATTACCCTTGGTTGACATATGTCAAGGTCATCACCAGGGTCAGGGACCAAAATGCGGTGTTTACACATGCACAATTAGGATAAGTTTGGTGTGCAAAATGTGAAACAAAAACAAATCCCCCTATCCCAAGGTTAGAGACACTTACATTAACTACATACTCTCCAAATATTTATAATATATTTATCTCACTATAACTACTATGTATACAATTGCAAGCTACTTCAGATACATGATTCAAATTGAAGTTTTTTTTTTTTTTATGCAATTGACAAAACAAATTTTTTGATATTTGATAGAGATGTTGAGAAAATCCTAAATAAATTTGCAAGAGACCTTGCTATAAAAGAAATTGTGGTACAACTTATTTTAAAAAATTATAAATTATTATAAAACTATTGATCATAATATATATTAAATTCCTCATATGCAAATTGGTATTGGAGAAAGAATCTCACATGATTAGAAGAAAATTTTAGGGAAAAAAAAAACATTTTCTAATTTGTTTGGCTGAATTCAACTTAAAGGATTTTTTTTTTTGTTGTTGAAAATTACACAGTTTCTAAGATTTTTGATGCACCTTCAAATGACAAAAAGGTATGGAAGAAAGAAATTTATACACAATCCAATATGCTATATTAATTCATTTGCTACAATATTCCAAAAGTAACAAAAAAATATATAAACATTTATAAAAAACTGTTACATCACTAAAATTTAATATGACTGCAAATACTTATGCAAAATCTTAGCCACAACAAATCCGCAAGTCCAAACTTTGTAAGATCCAGTCAATAATCTTCCAGTGCCAATTTATTAGTGATTAACACAAATGATGCAATAAAAAAAAAAAAGTGATGAAAGCTCAAAATTTGAACAAATAGGGATGGACCAAATTTCAAACGTTGAAGATGAAGAAACAGATGATGAACTCATTTATAATAAAGTCTTATAACAAATATGCTATAATATATGTACAACATTCTTCAAAAAAAAAAATTACATAAAACATTACAACATTATTCATGCATCGCATGAGCAACTTACTAGTTAGACACAAATGCATTAGTCATCTCAAACTCAAATCAGTGACAACTATTTCACGAGGCATGTTCCTGTCCGATTATTTTAGGTCTTATCATATGATTCATCCAAACTCAAACATACATATTTATAAAGATCTTGTTGAAATTGTTGTTTGACAAGACCATACATTCATAATATCCCAAATATATATATATATATATATATTTCTTTCTAAAATCTGGAAAACACTATTGTAGATGAATCTTCTTTATTAAAACACACCATGGAAAAGCACAAGTTTAATTATTCCAAGGATAACAGAGTTCACCACCAGCAAGACTGTCTTGAAAACATGGACCAACTTCTCTAATCCACCAAACACAATTACTGCATTTGTCCCTCTCTGGATCGAAAATACCAAACGAGTGGGATTTCCCTTGAAATTGGAAATCGCAGGAGATTGGTAGAGTACCAGCACTGACATGGTATTTGCCTGATTTATAGACTATGTCATAGGCAGGAAACTTTCTCCCAGTGGTTGCACAAATGACTGTAATTTTGCCCTCATTCACGTAATTATAGACATAAATTTCCACACCGTTTGCTGCTTTCATATCCATAGAGAAAGTAGTAACAATTATAAAAACTGCAAGCAACAACAATGGTGATACGTTTATTTTTAAAGGACTCATTTTGTTTCTGTAATTGTATAACTGGTCTGGTGGGTACAAAATAGAGTTGGTAACTTGTGCTTTATTTATAGTGTGGCTGTCGATTTGTGGATTTATTTTGCTTTTAGAAAGAGGGTAAAATACAGTCAACACCCCCAAGTTTGGCAATCATTACCCGTTAGCCTAGATTTCAGGGTTAGTTGGCATTAGCCAAATTAAGAAAATATGTCAATGACTTTAATGTTTAATAAAGAAAAAAAATATAATATCAGTTTATATATTAGGTAATGCTACAATCATAACTATTTTTCAATATTTTTATAAACTGTTGATGTGAACAATTCTTACTAGTTCTCATCTGGATCTACCACTAGCATCGTTTTTTCACTTACCAATAACTACTCACTACATCATTTTTTTTATTTAAATGTTGTAAAATAGTTTGTAGTTCTAGTATTTTCCGTGAATTAAAGTGTGCAACCTGGATTAGCTTTTGTTAGGAAGAAGCCAACAAATCTTTGCATGTGACTGCTGTAAGGACACAATTTGAATCCTAAGCCCAAAAGTTAAAAAAATCTAGGCCTAAAGAGCCCAATACAATGAATTTGTAGAGAGAGGGTTGGAAAACCAGGCTCTAATAAGTTAGGTAGTAATTATAGTGGATCTAAATGACAATAAAGTAAAAATAGACTGGTATTATCTAAAGAAAATCGTCCTTGGCATAGTCCAAGGAGATCAGCTCTTGTATATAATTTTTGAAGTTGATTACAAGTACAGTTCTTATTGCTACAGTCTTTCTCTCTCAATTCTCCGATCCCCCTTTATTAGGATCTTCCCTTTGTTTTATATTCTCCTCCTTCTTTCATCTCCACCTTCCACGTGTACATTAGATTGCTAGTGTTGATCCTTGTCTTCCCATCAGCCCCTTCCTGAAATCTTTGGGAGTAGATGTAAGGTTGAAAAGTACTGTTCATATATCACTTCCTCATTAATGCGACCAAAGAGTTAGGTACAGAGCATTCAATGCGGTGGTAGTAGCTTTCTCTTAGATATTTCTCAGCACCCATTTGTCCTGTACGTTCATAATGCATATCCTTATAAATAGAATTTCCTGGAATGTCACTCTAGATGACAGAAAACACTTTCTGATCTCTACTTCACTTAGCCGAGGAGATACTCCTCCTCATCCTACCTTCCCCACCCTTCTCATTCATAGCTTGCTCATGGAATTCTGAGTCTTACATCTTCATTACTGTTTATCTGTCCTCGAACCACTTAGCATCCTCAGACAAAGCCCAAGGCCCAACATATATTCTTGGGCCCCTTATCCCTACAATAGCCCCTCAAAACTCTGGTTTTCCCCCTCCCATCCGAGGAGAAAAAATGGGGTTTTGACTTTGGATAATTAATTCCATATGTTTCTTTGATTTCTACACGTGAGAATGTCGCTTCACGTGTCCTATAACTGTTCCTGATGCTTTGGAGCCTGCGATGTCTCATCAAATGCCTCAAGCGGCACTTTGTTCCCTGCATCTTATGGTGAGATGTAGATCCTACAGCCAGCATTTCTCCTCGAATTTTGAGCAGGATAACTCCCACTTAATTTCGCCTCCTATATAAGGTTCCTGGTGGGTTTATTTTTTCCACTTCATAAATCTACAAACTATTATGACTTCTCAAACTCTCAGGCTTTCAAGACTTCCCAAATCTCCCAACTCTCAAGAAACTCCTGAAGTGTCACCTGTTCTTACTCTCGTAAGTTTTCACGCTCCTAGGTTCTTTTCTTCTCGGCCAGTCCCCTCGGCCTTCTAACCTTCACTCCCTTTTCAAAAACATTTCCCTCATTTCCCTTTAGCTTGTTTAGATGGGTAGATTCAAGCACCTTGTAGATTCTCCTGCCGGTATGGAGGGCTTTAGGGCCAAGTACCACATTCCTCAGGGAGTTTCCTTGTAGTATTGTGCTCCGGATCAGGTGCTTACACATAGGAATGAAGGGGACGTTGTCATTCCCATGATCGCTTTCATAGAAGGAGGAATAACGCTTCCCATGGGTAGGGTAACCAGAGACTACTTAATTGCCTATAGGCTGTGCCCTCACCAATGCGCGCCTAACCTATTTAAAGTCTTAGGTAGCGTCAATGCTCTCAATGAGCAAATGGGTTTGAGATTCACCTGGCACAACGTTGTCTATATGTACGAATGCCATTCGCTTGCTGACTCGGGGTATTACCTCAAATTTAGGTCCTCAATTGTTAGGCTTGTATCGTGTCTTCCCAAGTCCAACAAAGGCATGAAAGATGACTACCTAATCACCTCTAAGGAATGGCATGATGGTCATCACTACCTAACTCATGAGGGAAAGCCAGGTGGGGTGCCCTAAGGTTAGGTCCCTTGACACGGGATTTAGTTCTTTAGTTTTGCTACTCTTCCCTTTAGTATTTCATTTCTTTTTTATGATGGGTTTTATTGGTCTGACCGTGATTTTGCTCCTCGGCTGTTTTTGCAAATAAAAGGCATGTAGCTCCCAGCCTCAACTTCGTCAATGTCGAAGACCTTAACAAAGTCCTAAGGTCCGAGGTGTTCATGAACGAGGACAAGTAGCTAAGAGCGGTCCACTTCATCCTAGACTTCGAGCCATTATCGGATAATTTCCAGGACGTGGGCCATGCAATCAAGGCAGGCGATCCTCGGCTACATAGGATAGACGCCTCAGTACCCGGGTCCTCGCCCAAGAAGACGTTGTGCTTGTTGAGTTGCCTTCCCCACGTGCTTTCCCTGAAGCAGCGTCTCTGAAGGAAGAGACTGCTTCCTCATGCCTATCACTCGAGGAAAAAATAGACCAATTCCAACTCGAGGAAGAGAGGGAGGAGCAAGGAGATCTTGTCATCCATATATCGGATGCAGAAGACGAGTTTGACAGGGTTTCAAGTGTTTGCACCTTAGGCCTTGTGGTTGCGAAAGTAGATAACAGCTCCAAAGAGGAAGAAGAAAAGATGGCCTTGAACTTGAGGAAAGGCCTGAAGGATCTCCTCTTAGGGAGGAATAAGGGGTCCTCCTCTAAGGAGGCCCTAAAGTCTCAGCCCTTTCTTACTCTTCCCCCTCCTCCTCCTCTTACCATCGTCAACCTACTCCCCATCAAGGTTTTTAAACCCGGACCGGACCGTACGGTCCGACCGGAAAAACCTCGAACCGTTCTTTTTTGCGGTTCTTTTAGTATCAAGAACCGTTCTAAGGGAAAAAACAGGGACCCGAACAAACCGCGGTCGGACCTCACGGTTCTGAGGACCGTGATCAGACCGGATTTCACGGTTCCTGCTTCCCTTTGAATCTGAACATATAAAAAAAAAAAAAAAAAACCCAGAGAAAAACAAGCTTTAAATTCTGCTCCCTTCAGAAAACAGATATCAACCGTGAAAGAATTTGAAAAGCAAAAAACAGTAAAAAGAAAAGAGAGGAGAAATCGCGAGAAAAAAGAAAAAAGAAAAAAAAAAAAAGCAACCACATTACCAGTGTGGATTATGGCAACGCTTTGCCTTGATAGATCGATTCTCATTTTTTCCTTTTATTTCTTTCAGCTTCTTAAAGTCGTTTTTTACATCTTCTCCGCCCCTTTGTTTCACTTGCTTTTCTTTCTCTGGGCGACTCTTACATTTCTGAGTTCTGACTTCTTCTCTCTCTATCCCTTAGTTTCATTTCATTTGCTTCCTTTCTTTGGGTTGCTTTTTAGCTTTTAAGTTTGTGATGGACAGCTAGGCACGTGTGTCTTGGGATTCCAATTTAAAATTTTACTTTTCAGCTTTTCTTTTTCTTTTTGTTTAAACTTTTCAGCTTCTCAGTGCCTATAACTAAGTCCCTTACCTTTAATATTTTTGGTGGGGTGTTCAACTATCAATTCTAAATGCCCTTTGAATCTGAACATAATAAACTTTTCAGGTTTATTGTTAGTTGAACACCCCACCAAAAATTCTAAAATGAGTTTTTAGCTCTTCGGACCATGGGAACTAGGAAGAGTTGGGCTTGACATTAATATTATGTAAATGGGCTTGAGTAGAAGGTGGGACTCAAGGCTCAAGACTTATGTAAATGGGCTTCACATTGAGGTTCAAGGTTTTGGGCTTGATAACGTTATAATTAAGTCTGGTCATTAATATTATGTAAATGGGCTCGACATTGATAAATTATTAGATATTAACTAAAATATAGATTTATAGTTTTAATTGGAGTATTTTAGTTAATTTTTTTTATTTGTACCAAATTAATATATTTATTTATATTTAAAATAATTATTAAATTAATTATGACGTCATCACGGTTCGATCCCGGTTCAACCTCGGTTCGACCTCAAAAACCTTGAACCTCTTCCCTTTACGGTTCAATGAACGATCCGGGTCTGAAAACCTTGCTCCCCATCCCCAACTTGAAGAAGAAAAGGAAGAAGTAGGAAGTGGAGGAGGGTGAGGTGGTTCGCCAGAAGGAGGCCAAGCAGCAAAAAATGGCCCAAGACAAAGGACGGGCCTCCTCAGTGGAGAGTAGGGAGGACCCGAGTGTGGCCGAGGTGCGCCAACAACATCACACCTAGGCTCCTTGGCTGGAGTTAGATGGCGCAGCCATTCCATCGAACTCCACCATCAGGGAGTTCCAGAAAGGGCACGCCCAATACCTGGCCGAGGCCCTGGAACAACCTCTCCTTCTACCAAAGGACATGGCTGCTTTGAGGCACGTGAGGTAGCCAGACCTCTTCATGTCCCTGAAGAGGGATCTAGCCTTGGCAAGCTTCTTAGCGTGCCTCACTGAGGGCATTTTTTATTTTTATTTTTATTTTTAATGTACTCCCTTGTTGTTTATATATAGGCTATCCATGAGGTTTTTGTAATTGAGGAGTGGGTTAAGGATGCCTGGAATGAGGTCAGGGTTGAGCCCAACCATCACGCTGAGGCTAACAAGGCCTTGGGCTCAGTTGAGTAAAAGAATAAGGAGCTCGCAGTGAGCTGAAGGCTGAGGAGAGGGCACGGAAGAGTGCTGAGGTCGGTCTTCAGAGCGCCCAAGATTAGGCTAAGGACCAATGCAAAAGGCTCTACTATATCGAACTGGAGCTAGCAACAGCGAAACAGCAAGTCTTGGAGCTGAAGGCCAAGCTAGGGAGAGCGAAGGAGGCTGCTCGGACGGCCCGGGAAACTGTGGAGGCTTCGAAGCTGGAGTCCTACAAGCTCGAGGTGTAAGAGACCGAGGTCCATTTGGTAGACAAGCTGGCTGAGGTTTGTAGGGACTACTGTAAGGAGGTGTGGACGGAGGCCCTCAACTTTGCAGGAGTCCCTGCTAACTCGGAGTGGAGGCAGGCTGGGAATGTCTACTATCCTCCGGACATTCGCGAAGTCCTAGCCGAACTCCCACCTGCCGCTGCCTTTGCATTAATCTCTTTTGAGCAGCCCCTTATCATCCAGACACCTCAATCTCCTGCCGAGGTAGGGATAAAGGGCCCAAGAATATATGTTGGGCCTTAGGCCTTGTCTGAGAACGCTTAGTGGTTCGAGGACAAATAAACAGTAATGAAGATGTAAGACTCAGAACTCCATGAGCAAGCTACGAATGAGAAGGTTGGGGAAAGTAGGACGAGGAGGAGTATCTCCTCAGCTAAGCAAAGCAGAGATTAGAAAGTGTGTTCTGTCATCCAGAGTGACATTCCTGGAAATTCTATTTATAAGGATATGCATTATGAACGTATAGGACAAATGGGTGCTGAGAAATATCTGAGAGAAAGCTGCTACCATCGCATTGAATGCTCTGTAGCTAATTTTCTGGCCATAGTAATGAGGAAGTGATAACTGAACAATACTTTTCAACCTTACAGCTACTCCCAAAGACTTCAGGAAGGGCTGATGGGACAAGGATCAACACTAGCAATCTAATGTACACGTGGAAGGTGGAGATGAAAGAAAGAGGAGAATATAAAACAAAGGGAAGATCCTAAGAAAGGGGGATCGGAGAATTGAGAGAGAAAGACTATAGTAATAAGAACTATACTTGTAATCAACTTCAAGAATTATATACAAGAGCTGATCTCCTTGGACTGTGCCGAAGACGATTTTCTTTAGATAATACCAGTCTATTTTTACTTTATTGTCATTTGGATCCACTATAATTGCTACCCAACTCATTAGAGCCTAGTTTTCCAACCCACTCTCTACAAATTCATTGTATTGGGCTTTTTGGGCCTATATCCTTTTAACTTTTGGGCTTAGGATTCAAATTGCGTCCTTACAACTACTATGTATAGAAACATACGTATGGTTCCTTATCAATATCTAGGGGTGTCAATGTTTGACCCAATCCGTGAACACAACACGAACCCGACATGAGTTTTTGTGGGTTAGGGTTGGGCCTAAGCGGGTTTGGGTCATAAATGGGTTAACTCAAAAGTGACACGATAAGAAACGTATAATAAGTGGGTCAACTTGCGTAACCCGCAATAGACACATTTGACACATCAATTTATTTGTGTCAACCTGAAATGACTCAATTTAACATAACCTGTTTAACTAGTATAACAAATAAATATTCATTTTATATTAGATTTGTCAAATACCTTTTATATCCAACCTATATTTTAAATTTAAAAAGAAAAGTGAGTAATTACAAAAACTTACAAGGGATATAATTGGAAATTGAAACTTTACAGACCCTGAGGATATTGAATTTTTGTTGAACTATGTTATTTTATTTTTGTTGAACTATATTATTTTAAATTTGGGTTGAAGTGTATGCACTTCTTTTGACGTATAAAAAACTTATTTCTAAATAGATGTTATATTTTTATTGAATTATATTATTTTGAATGTGGGTTGAAGACTTGATGTAAAAAAAAAAAAAAAAAATCTTGATTAATGTTATATTTAATATTATATAAGTTGAAATGGGTTGTTTTATATTCGTGTCAACCCAATATGACCTGTTTATTAAGCGTGTCAAGTGGGTTGGGTCAAGTCAACCCGCCTTATTAACAGATCGGGTTAGGGTTGAAGGATCATGACACGATTATTAAATGGGTCAGGTTCAGGTTGAGCCATTTAGTCGAATACCCCTACCTCGACATGACACGACACGAACCCGACACACTAACTCGAATTGACACCCCTATCAATATCTTTCATCACAGAGTTTGATATCGTCTTTTCAATTTATGACAATCAATATTAAGTAATCTTTTTCTTACATTTTTTTAAAATTATTTATTTATTTTTTGGTTACAGCTTGTGTTAGATGATGTAAATCACGCTGTTAGGTTCTAAAGACTTAGAATTACATGTTTAGAATCTCAATTTGTATATGTTGGCTAACCAAGAACAAAAACATGTCTAAGATAGGTGCTAGACATTGCTCAAAGTGGTTCATGTCAAGACTCAAGAATATACAAGCTGTAGGAAAAAGAATTAAGATTCTGTGAAGCTCGACCGATTGAAGAATGAAGCTCGACCGATTGAATATCGCAGAAAAAGAATTTCTGCAGAATTTTAAAACAGGCCCAAGCTTATAAAAATGTTTAGGGTTTTAGTCAAACACTCCTAAGTATAAAAGGAAAGCCCTAGCAACATTTTGAAGACTTTCTTGGAAGACTTGTGAGTTACTCCTATGAGATCTGAGAGGTTCTGTATCTTTTAACTCAACAAGTGTCTACCAGAACAATATCTACAATCAAGTGTTGGTGGAATCTAGTTGTTGCAAGATCAACAAGCCATGATCTGATACCTTTGATCTGAAACCTTTGAGTGGGATCTCAAAGTCACAAGCGTGGGTGCTTGTGTGGTGCAAATCCAAGAGAGAAGGAGTTTGTGGATTCGAAGCTTGCACGTGGTCATGTCACTAAGTTGCTGCTAGAGGTAGCAATAGATTTATAGTTAAATCTTATTGTAAAAACTTCAATTCTCTTATAGTGGATTTGTTCCTCCCTAGGTTTTTACCTTGAGACGATTCGTTTCATTGGTTTTCATAGTTGATCATATCGTTGTGTTCTTTACCTTTCCGCTGCTGTGCATGATATGATCTATCCTTATTTAACCTAGATCTCATAATTAACCTAAGTAATCACTTGGCTAATATATTAGGTTAAATAGTCTGATTTAAGGGGTCTAAACAAACAAACACATGCATTCAAAAATTCAAAAATTTTACCTTGTGCAACTAATCGTAGTTATATATAGAGTGTTCTTGCCTTGCAAGATATTAGAAAACTCATGATTGTAAAAAAAAAAAAGTCAAACCCAATAATGGTTTTGACAACAATGCCATGAGTTAAAGATCTAGTTGACATGTGGGTTTCAGTTAGCTCAACTGGTAAAGTCTCTGATAGTTGAATAAGAGATCTGGGGTTCAATCCCCGCCTATACCTAAAACTGATTGGTGTCTTGGTCTGGTGATAAAGAGCTATCATCAGGAGCGGACGCCATAGGTTGAAACTCTCTCAAAAAAAGAAAAAAAGAAAAAAAGAAGATCTAGTGACATTGTTATTTGACAAGAGCATACATTCATAATATCCCAGAGATATATTTGTTTCTTAAAAATAAAGAAGGAGAGCACTAGTTTCAGTTCTTCTAAGGATAACGGTATTGTTCAAGGGCGGAGCTAGGGAGGTTGAGTTGGGGCAACTGCCCCCCCTACTCCACTTAAAAGACCTTATAGTTGCTAATATTCTAGAACCATAAAACTTTCTTGACACCAAAAAATATGGAAAAAAGATTTCCTAACAGCAAAAAATACAACACTGAAGTCAAAAGCATTGTGTTTTATCTTTTCCATGCTATTTATGGAATCGTTTTTTTTTTATTGGTGAAATCTAGTCACCTGTTTAGAAAAGAAAAAAGTCATGGCACTTTAAGTGTTGATCCTTTTTCATTTTATCACGCCTTTTTTTTTTTTTTTAGTTACAACATTTCAATTGATGGGTCTTATATTTTTTTACAAAAATTATTATTATTATTATTTTATAAACCTTCCTAATGTCCTTGTATGGTACTAATCAAGCCTCCAATGCCTTTTTTTTTTTTTTTTTTCTTCTCTATCTCTTGAAATTTCAATTTCAAAATCTAGATTTTTGTTATAAACCAAAATTTTAAACCAATCATATTTACTAACACATCAAATTTTGTAACTTTTATGTGTAGTATTACTTATAGTACTTTTAGCATTTTTTCTAATTTTAAATATTTTGAAGCTAAATTTTTAAAAACAATCTATGTTACTGCAATGTGTATACAATACAACTTTGCACATATATTGCTATACTCATAATGCTTTTAAAATGATTTATTTCTCTCAATTTATTTAAGGACTCAAATTAGATGTCTAAGCTTAATATATTTAGACCAATCTCTTACTTTGACTGTTAAAAACTATGAATTGGTTATTTTTGTTTTTGTATTTTGATGATATGAAATATATACTTGTAGTTAATTTAAACTGTAGAAAATTATAAGCATAAAAATAAGTCTAGATCAAATTTTAATTAAAACTAGGTAAATTTTGTATGACAATTACATTTGTCTATTTATTTTGTTATTAGTATGATTAATAATTTTTAGGGTTTTTTTTTAATATTTCATTTTAATCTTGCCCCCTAAAGTAAAATTCTGGCTCTGCCACTAGTATTGTTCATTACATATTAAATATAGGACAAAGTTTAGCTACAAAATATTATTTACTATATAATCTATAATCTTATATTTCATGCATAATTTTAAATTATAAAAACTTGCAATTTAAAAATTTATTGATGACATAGTTATTGATCTTTAATTTTTTTGAAATTTTGCAAACATGGAGGATATAAGATGAAGATGTAATCTAATGGTGGATTTGTCAAAATTCACCTCCAATAAAAAGATATTGAGTGAGTTTGTAGCCTAAGGCTACAACCAATTTTGTAGCTAAACTTTGTCCTATAAATATCACTATCTTGCAAACATGGACCACGTGGTCTAACCAACCAAACACAATCCCTGCATCTGATTTTGTCTCTCTTAGGATCGTAGATATCAAAATAGTGGGGTGCCCCAAACCATTGAAAAGTGCAGGAGACTAAGTTCTAAGCAAGGATCTCGTATATGCCTACTCCATAAGAAATTTCATTTTTTGCAGGTTCTGCAGCATTCGTTGAGAAAGTAGTAGTCAGTATAAACAGTGCAATCAACAACAATGGTGATGCGTTCTTATTGAAAGGAGTCATGTTGTTTGTCTGTAAAATTATAAAGTATAACTAACTGGTTGGTGCAAAGTAGTGGTTAACATGGCCTTTACTTATAGTGTGGCTGTGAAATGTGGTGAGGTAATTTTTTTTTCTAAACAAAATTAATTCAATTAATTAAAACATTTATAATTTTTAGGGGCTTGCCCTGAGGCGAGGCAATTAGTTGCACTATTTTCAGTAGCTTATTTGCATATGTGAAACAAAAAGCTAAAGGTTATCTTACTTTCAAAATGTTGAAATTTAAACTATTTGAAATTAATTTGAGACAAAAGATAGTATAAGACTTACAAAGTACAAACAGTAAATAAAATAAACAAAATGTGAGCTTATAATCAAATGCCAAATAAGCACATAGTTTCTCACAATTTTAGATACAAAAGTTCAACTAAAAATAGCTGAATTAGGAGGAAATCCTACTCTATTCAAACATAAATGTTATTTGAGTCAAAGATGTGAAATCTTTTTACTTTTGGTTGACCTTATGATATATTGCCATGTAAACTTTTGAGGCCCCGAAATTTTACAGATCAATATTCTAAGATATTTTAATTTAACTTCTATTCTATATATAAACTCTCAATTAAAATCTAGACATATCATATTTTCTTTAAATAATACTCATTCTATTCCAAATTGTTAGACTTTTATTTCATTTTGAGATGTCCCAAAATGAAGTCATTTTTTTTTTTGAGAAATAATTATATCATGCTGCTAACCCTGCAGCTCGAACTCTTTCCCCCCTAGACCCCCAAGCACTTTGTGCATGGGGATGTGCCAATTCAGCTACAAGGCCTTAAAAAATTAATAAATAAAATTTTAAATATACTCTCACTTTATTTAAAAAAAATCAATACCCATTTTTCGCTAAAATTTAAATTAAGGATGGTAGTACACATACCTTTTCATGCAAAAGACAATATATTAAACGACATCCTGTTAAAAATTAGATTTTCTAAAAAAGCCTAACAAATTGGGACAAACAGAGTAGAATAGGTATAATTTTACATACAAATATAGCCATAATAAGTATAAATTAATGATTACCATAATTATATATTTAATAGTTCAATATAAAAACACAACCATAATAAAATTTTAATACTTAATATGGTTTTTACCATGAAAATTTTTACTAACTTCAAGTATACTACATATGTTAATCTGGTCATTCTACTGTACCCCTGTTTTTTTAGGGGGATACGGTACCCTCTTTAATCTTAGCCATAGATTTTACACATTTGAATCCTGACCATTTATTTATTTTTAATGAAAAACCAGTTATCGGTTAAGTAGGTAATATATAAAAGCAAGAATACACAGACAAACAAACTAGTGTTCTCTCTCTCGCGTCTTCTCTCTCAAACTGAAAACTTAGTGGGCGTTCCTTCTTTTACTTCAAAATACTAAACGATGCATCTCTGCAATGCTTGGCTTCCACCGCCAATGGCCCAAGAGAGAGAAGGACTCATTCTCTCGGGTTGTGTGCTTCGTCAATAACTCCTTCAAACCTGATGACTTAGATTTTGTCTACTCCACTCTCAAATGGATCTCTATCATCGACCTGTGAGATTTCTTCAATTCTATTTACTCTTAATATTTTTTTTAGTCTTATCAATTTGTATTTGATATTGGGTCTCTCTTTTCTTCTTTTATTTTATTTTTCTCATTTTGACTCTAAAATTTTGGGTATTTTTAGCTTTTTCAGTATCATTTCAATTCTGGGTATGTTTTGTTTTTCCTTATCTTAATTCAAGTTGAAAATTTGTTTTGTTTTGTTTTTGTCTCTAGAATTTGGTTATGCCATTCAATAGCTTTGTTTTGGTGGGTTAAATTTGAAACTATCCTAATTGGAATGAACTAAGTTCCTTGATAAAAAATCTACCCCATTTATAAGTTATTACTAAGAACCTACTCCTAATCTAGTGGTGTAACCAAAGACTAATCCTTTTTTTATGGGTTTATTAAATAAGTTTAATTATTTGCTTACTCTGTGTATTGCTTTTGTAAATGGGTCCAAACACTTATAACATGTTTTTTAAAGTAAAATCTAATTTTAATAACTCAGCTTATATATAACCATTTCATTTTTCCTATCAAGATAACTCAGCTTATCAAAAAGAATAATTTATTCTTTGTTTCCTTTTCGGCCTCATTTTGTGCTTGACTGAGTACTTGTTCCTTATTCTTTGTTTCCTTTTTAGCCTCATTTATTCTTGAGCTGTTATATGCTACTCCTCGGAAACCCCAACTATTAAAAATACACAAGGGTTTAAAAGCAGAGAAAATGAAAAAGCCTTGTAGTTAATTTGGAATCATTATCATGTTATTTAGGGTTTCCAAGGAGTTGCAAATAACAGCTCAAGAATAAATAAGAAGAATTCGTATGACAGATTTTGATTATGGTTTTATTTCTTCATAAATTTGGTTGTTTTTACTTGTTTCTTCTTTTTCCCCCCTTACCAGAGAGATGCAGATAGTGCACTGGAGCAAAAATAGATAAGAGGGAGAGATAATCAAGTTATCTTTGTGTTTATAAAATTATTTTTAAGAGAAAAGACAATGTAGTCCAAGGATGTTGAGTACTTTTAATCAGTTATTCAAAATATTGCTAGTTTTAGCTATTTCATGTCTTGTTATTTAATTGTAGTTGTTCAACAATTAAAACATTGAACAACATTTCAAAGTCTCATGTGGTCAATTTTGATTTTAGCTTTGATTTTATCACTTTTAAAGACATGACAAGCATGAGTGGAAGGTAGAGTTAATTGACAATAATTTTCTGCCTCATGAAGCAAAGATTAGAAAAGGGATATCTCTTAGTGTTTATGAATCATAGGACAAACAGGTGTGGTTACCCTCAAACCATGGCGAATACATCATTCGGTCAGCCTATAAACTGCTAACAATGAATGACAAAAATTCGATGACAAGCTGCTCATCAGGGGAAAGGAGTACACAGTTATGGAAGGGGATATGGCATCTACATGCTCCTTACAAGGTGAAGCACCTAATTTGGAGAGCAGCTAGTGAGGCTTTACCAACTCTACATAACCTATTGTGTAGAGGTGTGGTTAAGTATGCTTGTTATCTGAATTGTAAATCTGATGGTGATAATTATCAAATCGTTGTTGGCCTGGGATGTCTCTCATCCAGAGTATGGCCATGTTATCCAAGATGTTTTGTTTATTGCTTTTGGTTTTTAGGTCTATAACTTTACCCATGTCCAATGCTTAGGCAACTTCGTTGCCCATTTTCTTGCCAAACATGCTAAGTTAGGCAATGAGCTACAGGTTTGGTTTGAGTCTATTCCTGATGATATAGCTCCTCTATTTTAGAGATGCTTTGTAATTTATTTCATCAATGAATAAAACAAGGGCCTCTCGGCCTGGATTCTCAAAAAAAAAAGAAAAAAAAGAAGAAAAAAAAAAGACATGGCCTATGTGTTCCCCTTAGAAAAACTGCAACTTTATGCAAAATTGAAATAATGGATTCCAATGACCACTCGTAGATCAAGTTTTCCATTTGCCACACATAGATTAATTCAAATGACCATCAAAGCGCGTTGAGCTCACAAGTTGTGCGAGGTCATGAATTATCTTCTATATCATTTTGATTTAATCTCTCGTGTTTGCGAAAGGATTTTTTCTATTCTGGCATAGAATGATGTACTTTGATCCATTTGCCCTTTAATTTCATCATAAAAAAACAAATAATCTAAAACATTTCTCTGACTGTGAGATATTAATGGTGATATTTGGAACTTATATAAAATCATTGTCATGGGTTTTATTAAAATTGATGAACAGCCACCAATTCCAAAGAGTTACTTGGAGAGGTAGAGAGTGTAAGAGTGACGGACATACTTAGACTCTTTATATAATCCAATATATTTTTTATTAAAATATGAAATTTAATTTTTTCAAAAAATTGTAAAATATCTCAAATGCAAAGATGGCTAGAAGGACATATGTGAGAGAGAGAGAGAATATCGTGTTGGTACCATCCAATGTGACTAAAAAAAAAAAAAATGAACTACCAAATATGACATTGGTACTAACCATTGTGATGTTAGTACTATCTAATGTGACAAAAAAAAGGGACTACCAAATGTGGTAATGGTATTGTCATGTGCTATTAGTACCGCCAATTTAATTTTGGAACCATCCAATATGACCAAAACATAGGGGAATCATCAAATGTGACAATAGTATAGTCATATGTAATGTTGGTGTGATTTTAGGATAATTCGGTCATTTTTTAGGTACTAAGGGTATTTTGATCAATTTTTTTAGGTTCTAAAGGTATTTTGATCATTTTTAAAGTTCTAAGTGTATTCCGGTAATTGTTGAGGGTTTCAGGGGTATTTTGGTCATTTTCAAGTTTTATGAGGTATTTTGGTCATTTTATAGGTTTCAAGGGTATTTTTGAAATTTATTCAAGGTTTTAGGGTCATTTGGGTCATTTTTAAGGTCCTATGGGTATTTCGGTCATTTTTTAGGTTTAAGGTGTATTACTGTCGTTTTTTAGGTTCTAAGGGCATTACTGTCACTTTTTAAGTTACAAGGTCATTTCAGTCATTTTTTTGGTTTTATGGTCATTTAGGACATTTTCTTAGTATCTAAGGGTATTTCAATTATTTTTTAGGTTTATAGGGTATTTAAGTCATTTTTTAGATTTTAGGGTTATTTTGGTCATTTTTTAGGTATTTAGGATATTCCAATAATTTTTGAGAGTTTTGGGGTTATTTTGGTAATTTTAAAGTGTTAGGATGCATTTTGGTAATTTTAGTATATTTAAGGGTATTTCGAAAATTTTAGAGATTTTAGGAGTATTTTTGTTATATATATTCATCGATTATTAGGTAATTTGGTGGGGTTGGGTTGACTATGCCCATATGTAATGTTGGTATGGCTTAATGTGACGATTGAATTGTCAAATGTGAGTAAAAAAAATGAGAAACATTGAATGTGACAAAAGTACAAATATGAAATAAGAATGTGACGATACATGGAAAAACTATTGAATATGAATTATTAATTAATCTTTGTTTATTTTCTACAATCAAAGCAAATGGGAAAAAAAATTCTAACAATGAAATAAGAATTTAAGCTACTACTTATACAATGTTGCCTTAGTAACCTTGCACAAAACAAAAACATGTGACAAACACATGGAATGGGTTTGAATTTTTTCACAAAGAAAGAAAGCATAGGCTTCCTATCATTAAGTTTTGTGAATGTGAATAAATATTGCACATTAGTATCTAACTCTCAACACAAATAATGAATGTTGCACATTAGGATTTCAATCTCAAAAATCCCTATCCTTGATACAAAACATTCAATTACGAAATTGAAAATATCAATTAAACAAAAATTTAAATAAAAATTAGGATTCCAATCCCCCCAAATAATCAATAAACAATTAAATTTCAATTTCTGAGATTCCAATCTCCTAAATCACATGAACCTAGATAAAATTCACAATATTAAAGTCAAATCTAATGAAAATGCCTAAAAAACATAAAACCTGGTGTATTAGCCTTGATTGATGACTAAAGAACCACCAAATGTGACTAAAGAACTGTCACGTGTGATATTGGAACTGCACAATGTAAGGAAGAAACCATTAAATGTGAGAAAAAAATAAGGGAACCACCAAATATGACAAAAGAACAGTCACATGTGATGTTGGAACTACACAATGTGAGGATGGAACCGTCAAATGTGAGAAAAAAGTAAGGGAACCACCAAATGTGACAAAAGAACTGTCACATGTGATGTTGGAACTATACAATGTGAGGATAAAACCGTCAAATGTGAGAAAAAAAAAATAAGGGAACCACTAAATGTAACAAAAGAACTGTCACATGTGATGTTGGAATTGCACAATGTGAGGATGAGACCGTCAAGTGTGAGAAAAAAGTAAGGGAACCATCCAATGTGACAAAAGAATTATCATATGTGATGTTGGAACCGCACAATGTGAGGATAGAACTGTCAAATGTGAGAAAAAAAGTAAGGGAACCACCAAATATGAGAAAAAAATTGTCACGTGTGATGTTGGAACTGTACAATGTGAGGATGGAATCGTCAAATGTGAGAAAAGAATTGTCACATGTGATGTTGGAACTGCACAATTTGAGGATAGAACCGTCAAGTGTGAAAAAAAATAAGGGAACCACCCAATGTGTCAAAAGAACTGTCATATGTGATGTTGAAACCGCACAATGTGAGGATGAATCCGTCAAATGTGAGAAAAAAAGTAAGGGAACCACCAAATGTGAGAAAAAAATGTCGCATGTGATGTTTGAACTGTACAATGTGGGATGTAACTGTCAAATGTAAGAAAAAAGTAAGGGAACCACCCAATGTGACAAAATAACTGTCGTATGTGATGTTGGAACTGCACAATGTGAAGATAGAACTGTCAAATGTGAGAAAAATATAAGGGAACCACCAAATGTGAGAAAAGAACTGTCACTTGTGATGTTGGAACTGCACAATGTGAGAATGGAACGGTCAAATGTAAGAAAAAAGTAAGGAAACCACCCAATGTGACAAAAGAACTGTCGTATGTGATGTTGGAACTGCACAATGTGAGGATGGAACCGTCAAATATGAGAAAAATGTAAGGGAACCACCAAATGTGAGAAAAGAACTGTCACTTGTGATGTTGGAACTACACAATGTGAAAATGAAACCGTCAAATGTAAGAAAAAAGTAAGGAAACCACCCAATGTGACAAAAGAACTGTCGTATGTGATGTTGGAATTGCACAATGTGAGGATGAAACCGTCAAATGTGAGAAAAATGTAAGGGAACCGTCAAATGTGAGAAAAAAGTAACCTGGTGTAGCAGGTTACCTATTAGTGGGTACCGTACCACCTTTTTTTTGGAGGGAGTACTCTAGAATTACTTGTTAATCTATAGAATCTTTACAAAGTAAAGTAGTAAACCCCAAACCAAAATCCATGTGCTCATAATAATTGTTATTACAAATGTCATACAAGATATTTTACTTTTTGGTTGCTTGACTCTGTTTACTTCTCAGTGGATATAGTGCTAGACATTTATTGAAGGAAGCTAGTATATTTTGGAGTCTTTATCATATCATTGCTTTTATCTGCTCAAGATCTCTTTTGCTGTAGTACTCTCTTGCCTTCCTTCCACATTTTCAGGTATTTCATTTGTTTTGTTAATGCAGGTCTTGTACAAGGTCAGTAAGCCCGAAAGTAATTGCTCTAGAGGTTGCATTATCTGAGATCACTAATGTAGCATGGCAATAAGAATTAGACAATCATACTATTATGGATTTGAGAGATACTGTAGTGATCCAACAACTCCTGTGGTGTCTGGGTATTAGGGTTCAAATCCCACCGGCCTCTCTTTTACCTCGCCAATCCATACCATTGACAATATTTTTGTAATAATGACAATTACCATTTACTTTTACATAGAAAATGTTAAAATATTAATTTTGTGATTTAAACTTATAAACATTAAAGATGTTCTTTTAAAAAAGAGAGGAACAATTCGAGAGGATTTGAAGCATTATTTTAAACTCTTGAAGTTTAATACCATTAAGCAGGAAGTATTTAAAGGGCGAGGGTGTAAGCTTATTTTTTTGTTCCTCCTTCAATTATTTATTTAAAATATCTTGACAAAAAAAGAGAGACAACTGATCTCTTTTTTCTCTTCTCCTTCCAAATTCCCATGTTAAAAGGGGGAAAAAAACTCTCAAGTACACAAACACTTGAATTTATAGGATTTGATATAACCTACACAATAAAATAAAATAAAAATAAAAATAAAAATAAAGAAAAAAAAGAAAAGAAAAAAGAGAGAGTTATACCAAATGAGGATGGGGCATTCGAATCTTGGTTATTGAATAGGGAGATGAGACTCTTGGCAACAAATAACATGGGTTAAATACATTATTAACTCTATAAAATTGACATTATTATTATTATTTTATACTTTTTCCAAAAGTTAGTTTTGGTATACAAGAGGGAGAAAAAGAATTCAGATTAGTAATAACTATTTCAAGAGGAGTGATTCCCCAATTGTGTTAGCCCTTATAGTTAAAAATTCAAGATGTATACGATTCATCCAGACTCAAACATGCATATATTAATAAGGATGTAGTTGAAATTGTTGTTTGATAAGACCATAAATTCATAATGTCCCAAATTTTTTTTCCACTAAAAATCAAAGGAGGAGAACATTGTTATAGATGAATCTTCTTTATTACAACACACCATGGAAAAGCATAGTTTAATTCTTCCAAGGATAACACTATTCATTAATGTTGTACTGTGAACTGTGCTATTCCACTTCAAAACCAATTGGTGATGAGGAAGATACACTCATATCTTTTATGGCATTCGACATCACCCTGCAGGCTTTTTTTAGAGTGGTTGTAGGGAGTCAAATTTGGTCCCTTCATCAATCCCTCTCTCACAATGACACTCCCGTGACTCGAACCCATGACCTTGGCTCTGATACCATTTTTCAGACCATGAGTTGTGCCATTCCACCTAAAAACCAATTGGTGATGAAGAAGACACACTCAAATCTTTTATGGCCTTTCACGCTCTGTGGGTGTGGGCGCAATGCACCTTTTGGGGGGGAGTACGACTTGGCCTAGTGGACTGGGGCGGAGAAAAGATAATGGAGTCACCACCTAGTTTTATGACCTAAGAACCATGTATATAGCGCTCTTACATGGAAGGATTGATCTTACTACCAAATTATGGGTTCAGAGTTTAGGTATGGGGATGGGAAGGTGTTAGGCACCCAACCCTACCCGACTTGTGGGTCGGCTTCCACTCATTATGTCTTACGTCTTAATCTCATTAAAGGCATGTTCAATATTGCATACTGTTGACGTGGGTTCAATTTGTGGCTTGAATTGCCACTGAAGGCCACAAGGCCCATTGCTTGTAACTCGGTCAAGTATGACCGAATACAACTAGGAATGTAACTTCTAGTGTTGCCGACCTATGACATATATAAATATATATATATATATATATATATATATATATATATATATATATATATATATATATATATTAGGTTTGTGTTGTACAGGATAGAGAGATCAAGAATTCTATTAACCTAGTAAGTGCAACTGCATAAGAGAAAATAGAGAAAAAGAGAGGCAGTCAGCTTTTATTCTTATTGTTTCTGTGAGAGAGTGTTAGGGTGTAATTGGGATTTAGGTTTCTTGAGAGTGTTCTTGTGCACTATTGTATCTCCCTATTTTTATATTGAAATTTCTCCGTCGTCGCCGTGGAGGTAGGCAGTTTGTTGAACCACGTAAATTCTTGTGTTCTTTGTGTGTGCTTGTTATTTAATTTTCGCTTATTTACTATTATTGATTTGAGTCCTGGGGTGTTATCTGCACAACACATTCTAAACTCACACACACTAGCATACATTTAAGCATACAACATGATATCAATCATCCCAAAACCCTAACATACATCTATCATGCATATCATATTATCCCATCCAAGGCAGCAAATAAACAAGATATCACAAGGGCAGAAACATAGGCATGTTAGAATCAAACAAGCATGTGATAGGTATCCCAACATTAAAACATGTCATTCAACCAAGCATGTCCATATCCATCATCAAAGAACAAGACAAATGCATATCATGTGAATGCATGCCTGTGGACGCAAGGGGGCGTCAAAATGGAGTCACCACCTAGTTTTTGCAATGGTCTAGGAACTATATATATAACGTCATTTTGAGGAAGGATCTTTTGATCTTATTATCAGAGATATGGGTTCAGAGTTAAGGTACGGTCTTGGGAAGGTGTTAGGCACCTAAAACCACCCAACCCTAAGTTTGGCTTCCCATAATTGTGTCTTATATCTTAAACCTATTAAAGGCACACTCAATACTTGTATCTAACTCATACACACGCTAACATATATCTAGCAATCAACATGGCATTAAACATCCCTAACCATACATTTGTCATGCTCACAAACAAAGCCCACTATACATCTAATCATGCATAGCGCTTCATCAAAGACCCTAGCATTCATCTAATCATGGCATCCCCTATCATACCTCTAGCATACATCTCAACCAACCTAGCGTTCATCTAATCAAGGCATCAAAGCATATCAAACTAGGCAGCAACATATGAATCATTAAAAGCATTGCATGTACACTTTGGAAATACTCAACCAGACAAGCATATTCATCTCTATCATCAAAGCAAGACCATATCACAAATGCATGAACATTTCCAATGCATGACTTACCTTTTACTTACTTTGCAGCAACTCAGCACCTATGACATCGTGCATGAGCATGTGAATGCATGTACATAGCATCAAAGCAATAAAACACAAGATAAACCCTAATTCTAACATATGATAGCAAACAAGAAAACAAACATGTGAAAATAGAAGCAAAACAAACAAAAAACAAAATTTAGGGTTTTTGGGCAGTGGCTTACGCACGCAAGAACAAGCCTGCATACACAGGTTCTTGCCCAAAATCCCTAAAAACACAAAAACAGGGCAGAACCTCAAAATGGAAATTCTAACAACCTAATATGCATTTAAAACATACAAAAGTGTAAACCTGGACTAGAAAAGCATATCAAAACATGTTATAACAAAAAAACAAGACAAACAGAGGAAATAAAAGCAGAAAATAAAAGAAAAGGAAAAGAAAGTTTTAAAACTAATACCTCAAAGAAAAGGTCTTCAAGCTTGATTTTTGACCGTTTCCCTCAGTCAAATCTATTCACAATTCAATAAAAAAGTGATTAGTAAAGATTAAACTCAAAGATCAAGGCCAGAAAAGGCCCTAATCAAAAGAAAATTAACTCGAGGGTGTTTTGTGAAAAACTCCCTTTTGATTCACTATTTCTAGTGAATTAAGTGTTTTCCCGTGGGATTTTTGTATGTTTTGAAAATATACCATGTAAAGCTTCTTATAGTGTGAAAAAAGGGGTTTGGAACAATCCCTAGACGATGTGGGTTTGTTCCAAACCTCAACATAAATGCAAAAAACTTGTCTTATTTAGGTTTCTGGAAATCGTTATGCATGCGCAAGATCAAGCCTACGTACGCATTCAGAAAGCCGCGTACGCAAGCTGATTCATGCGTATGCACAACGAGTGTTTCCTTTGGCCTTATTTTTCAAAAATTGATTTATTTGCTTATTAAAAGTTATATTTCTCATTTTAACACTTCTCAAGTCAATTTAACTTCTGATTGGACCCTAAACCAACCTTGAGCCTTAGAATTCATCATCATTGGGGAACGAGGGCCCAAGTCGTAAGGGGTACAAAATGCGGTGTCTATAATGCCTTACCTCACTCACCTTACTGTGTTAGAGCACCTATCCATCAATGCATGATCATATCATATGCATGTTCATGACACATCAAAGATTTAATTGAAAGGAAACCCTAATCTAACATGTGAAGAACAAACAACACATAAACAGAGAAATAAAAACATATACATGCGAAGATAAGCTAGAACAGAGGCATATTAGACAAATGAAATAAAGAAATAGAAGTAGAAAAGGTCGAATTTGGGTTTTTGGGCTTGAGTATGCGTACGCATACATAGGGTCTGCGTACGTAGCCCTGTGGACACAACGGGGAGTCGCCACCTAATTTTTGTAATGGTCTAGAACCATATATATAGTGTCCTCTCGAGGAAGGACCTTTTTTATCTTACTACTAGAGATATGGATTCGAAGTTTAGGTATGGTCTTGGGAAGGTGATAGGCACCCAAAACCACCCAACCCTAAGGTTGGATTCCTCTCATTGTGTCTTGTGTCTTAACCCTATTAAAAGCATACTCAATATTGCATTCTAACTCACACACACACTAGCATACATCTAAACATACAATATGGCATCATTCATCCCAAAAACCTAATCATACATCTCTCATTGGCAATCAACCAAAGCCTAGCATTCATCTAGCATTATGTCATCATACCATATCCAAGGCATATACATTAAATCAAGGCAGAAACACAAGCATAGAAAAATCCAAGTAAACATGTGATTGCATCTATACTTTAAGAAAAACTTATCCAAACAAGCATGTTCATCTTTATCACCAAAGCAAGATCATATTCAAAGAGGCATGTTCAAGTGAATGCATGACTTACCTTAGTTATCTTGCTGCATCACAGCACCTATGGCATCAATGAATGGGCATATGAATGCATGTTCATAACATCAAAGCAAGAAAAAGAAAATAAACCCTAATTTTAACATGTGAAAAGCAAACAAACAATAAATATGTGAAACAAAAACTCAAAACAATAATATATAAAAAAGGATCTAAAATAGAAGCATTACATGTGAAATAAGAAACAAAATCAAATGAACTAGGGTTAAGGTTTCTGGGCAAGATCATGCGCATGCATGAACAAGCCTACGTGTGCAGGTAGGATTATGCGCACGTAGAATCCACCCCAAAAACCCTAGCAACACAGAAAACAGAGCAGAACTTCCAAACAAAGATTCTAATAGCCTAACATGCTTTAAAACATAAGAACAACAAAAACCTAAACTACATAGACATATTAAAACATATAATAACAAAAAACTAAAGCAAACAAAAAGATTAAAGCATAAAAAGAAAGAGAAAAGAAAAAGAAAGTTTAGGCTAATACCTCAAAAACAAAGCTTCCCAAGCTTGATTTTTGACCATTCCCCTCAGTCAAATCAATTCACAATCAATAAGAAGCGTGATTAGTAATCTTAAACTTAACGATCAAGTCCAGAAAAGGCCTTAATCAAAAGAAAATTTACTTGAGGATGTTTTGTAAAAAACTCCATCTTTGATTCACTATTTCTAGTGAATCTTAGTGTTTTCCCTTAGGATTTTTGTCTGTTTTGAAAAGATACCATGTATGGCTTTTTATATTGAGAAAAATGGGGGTTTAGAAGGCTCCCAAACAATATCGGATTCATTCCAAACCTCAACTTTAATGCGGAAAACTTGTCTTTCATAGTTTCTTGAACCCTAGCATGCGTATGCATGCTTGTGTATGCATACGCATGCATGAAGCTTGTGTACGTAGGTCTGGAGCATGCGTACGCATACGCGTGTTTGTGTACGCATGCCCTAGGGTTTCCATGGCCTTTATTTTCCAAAAATAGTTTTATTCAAATCATAAAAGAGTTATATTTTCTATAAAAACCTTCCTCAAGTCAATTTTAATTTGATCAGGCCCTAAACCAACCTTGGGGTTTAGAATTTTACCCACATTGGGGAATGAGGGCCTGAGTTATAAGGGATACAAAATGCAGTGTTTACAGCGGGCTTGTTTTTAGAGTGGTTATAGGGAGTCAAATTGTGGTCCCCCCAACGGATGTCTTGTAGAAACATGGAAGGTCTTGATCACCCCATCTTGGATCTTTTCTTTGATTAAGTGACAATCAATCTCAATGTATTTAGTCTTCTCATTGTATACTGGATTTGTAGCAATCTACAATGCTGCTTTGTTATCACTATAGAGAGAAGCTGGTTGGTTATCAACAAAACCAAAAGTTTTGAGTAATGCAATTAACCAAACTATCTCACTAGTCACAGTAGCCACAGTTCTATATTCTAACTCTACGGAGGACCTTGCCACCACTTGTTGTTTCTTACACTTCCAAGATATTAAGGATTCACCCAAGAACACACAGAAACCAGAAATAGATCTTCTAGTGTCTATACAAGCTACCTAATTGCCTCACAGTAACACTTCAGCTGCAATTCAAATTTTGCAGATAGAAATAACCCTTGTCCTAGAGTATTCTTCAAGTACTTGAGAATTTTGTAAGCAACTTGAAGATGAGGCATCTTAGGAGCAGTCAAAAATTGACTCAACTTATGAATTGAATAGCTAATGTCAGGCATTATTAAAGTCAGATATAATAACTTCCCTATCAACCTCCTATATAATGAAGGATCTTGAACACTATCACCACTGGCGTGGATTAATTTTGTAGATTGTTCCAAGGGAATGCTTGAAGGTTTACAAGCTAGCAAACTTATATCAGATAGTAGCTCAAGAGGACGGCCCTTTAGAAGTTCTAATCACTTCAAGGCCTATAAAATATTTTAAGGTTCCAAGGTCCTTGAGCCTGAATTTATTGTTTAGGAATTGTTTAAAAACGTTCATAGCATCCACATCATTGCTTGCTATCATTACATCATCAACATACACCAAAATAATGATAATTGAACCCTTTTGAACCCTAGTGAAGATTGAGTAATCTAACTTGGACTAAACAAATCCATGATCAATAATTGTGGAAGAAAGTTTAGCAAACCACTATCTACTGGCCTGTTTGAGTCCATACAATAATTTTGTAAGTTCACATACCTCTCCTTTGCTGCCAAATCCAGGAGGTGGAACCATATAAACCTCTTATTGTAAGTTTGCATGGAGAAAGGCATTGTTGACATCTAACTGAGTTAGATGCCAACCCTAAACTACAGCCATATCAAGCAAAGTCCTAACAGCCACAAACTTCACAACTTGTGAGAAAGTCTCATAAAATTTTACCTTTCTGTTTATGTATAGCCCTAAGCCACTAATCTGGCCTTATACCTCTCAACAGAACCATTAGCTTTAAGCTTGATCTTAAATACCCATTTACACCCAATAGGCACTTTACCAAGAGGAACTTTAGTCATAACCCAAGTATTATTGGCCTGAAGAGCATTAATCTCGGCTTACATGGCATCTTGCCGTCTAGGATCCTTTAAGAGCTTGAGCATAGGACTCTGGTTCATTGTTAATGGTTAAAGCAATAGAAAAGGCTTTATGAGTAGTAGAGAGCTTATTATAGGAAAGGGTAGAAGAGAGAGGATATAAGATACCTGAAGGACTGGAAGCAGTGGAATCGTCTTAGGGATTGAGAGAAGCTAAGGCCAATACATGAGCAGTAACAAGATTACAATGATAATATTTGAGATAGGTAGGTGGCTTATGGACTCTAGTAGAATGTCTGAGTGGAACAATATTTGATTGAGAGTGGACTAGAGGTAGGACAAACTGAAGAGTATGTGATGAGGGAAGATCGGGGTGTACAAGGTTAGGAAACTCGTCGGGTGAGATAGCAATATCAGACACAGTGAAATGTGGGGAAAATTTTGCATATATAGTAGGAAAATATAAAGAAACCCTGTGTGAAGAGTCCAAAACACAAGGTTAAGGGGAAAACATAGAATGATTAACTAGAGGTGATGATTGAACATGCTTGGAAATCCAATCTTTGAATGGAAAAGTAGTTTCTTTAAAAACTACATCTCTAGATAAGAAACAAGTTTTACTAGCCAAATCATACAATTTGTAACCTTTAGTACCATGAGTCTATGAGGATAACTAAGAAAAATGCATGCTTTAGCTCTAGGGTCAAATTTTGTTCTATTTCTAGTTAAGATGGAGGCATAACAAAGGCACCCAAAACCTTAAGATGAGAGTATGAAGGTGGGTGACCCAATAGTTCCTCAAAAGGTGTAACATGAATGGGCAAAGTATTCTATTAATAAGGTAGGTGGCAGTTAGGATGCAATCACCCCAGAACTTTAAGGGCAGGTTTGTTTGAAATCTTAAAGCTCTAGCAACACTTAGAAGGCTTTGGTGTTTTCTTTCAACTATAGAATTTTGCTAAGAAGATTCCACACAAGACAATTGGTGTATAATTCCTTTAGAAGTATAGAAAGATTGCAAGGCAAACTCAGGTCCATTATCTGACTTAATCACTTTGATAGTGGTTTGAAACCGATAAGCCACCATATCAAAAAATTATTGAATCAAGCATGATGTTTCAGATTTTTGTGTCATCAAGAAAACCTAGGTGCATCTACTATAGTCCACTATGGTAAGAAAATATTTAGAGCCATTTAGGGAAGGAGTGGAATAAGGTCCCCAAATGTCAACATGTACCAAATCAAAACAAGAGGATGAAACATGTGCAGAAGAATGAAATGGTAATCTTTTTTGTTTGGCAAGAGGAAAAAAAGAACAATCAAAGACTTTATTACTATTGCAAAAACCAATTTCAGGTACAATAGATTGCAACAAAGCTAGTCTTTGTGAAGAAGGATGGCCTAACCTACTGTGCCATAGACTAGACTTAACTACTATAGAAGTATAGTTACAAGAATTGATAGAGTTTACAAGAGTGATGGAAGACAACTTTGATATGACATCAAAATCGGACTTTGGTAAGGTAGCTTGAGATGAATTCTGCAGTGTATAGAGACCTCCTTGCTTTTTACACAACCCAATCATCCTCCAAAGCTATAAGTCTTGGATGAAATAGTAATGTGAAAGAAAAATGCAACAACAAGAAGGAGATTGAGTCAGTTTGCTTATAAAGACAAGATTAAAAGAAAATGTGGGAATACAAAGCACATTCTCCAGTGTTAGGATAGAGGATAATTAGACAATTCCTATATGAGTGACTTTAGCCATTTCTCCATTAGGTAATCTAATAGAGATTTGTACAATGGAAATAATTGATGTAAAAAATTGGAGAGAAGAGACCATATGATCAGTGGCTCTGCTGTCAAGGATCCAATCAGTAGAGGCGAGATGCAAAGTACTAACTTGTGAAGAGAAAACACAATATTCTAAAGATTGAAATGGTAATTTTGGAAATTGGGAAGAAGACCAGATACCTGACATCTCATGCCCTTGAAGACCTATAGAAGGCTGAGTAATGATGGTAGCAACTTGGTGGATATCTAAAGTAGATTCCTGTGGTGTCTGGGTACCAAAATGATTTTGAGAGTTTAGCAGACCAAGAAGCTGCTAATGTTCTGCACGAGTAAGGTTCACATGGTATTTATCAGCCACATGGCCTAAAATCCCATAGTGAGTGCATTGGGGTCTCCCAGACATAGCCTTATTGAATTCCTTAACAAAGGTATTGTTATTCTTGACTACCAAAGTTGCTAATTCAATGTTAGACTTCTTTCTAGCGCCTACTTTCCTTTGCTTCTCATCTTGGACAAAAAGAGAGTACTTTAGTCAAGGGAAGAATAGGATCCATGAGAAGAATTTGTCCTTTCACTACTAAGTATCATTAAGACCCATCAAGAATGCCATAGTATAGTTTTCTACTTGATGCCCACAAGTACAAGACCTGTAGTTAGAGTACTCATCAATCCCAGACACCTTTAAATCTAGTGTAGTAGGCATTAATGGTTGAATCATCCTGAGCCGAAGAGCTGACTTCTTTCCTCAACCCAAAATTCTAGGACCATTACCTTGAGAGTACATATGTAGTAAATCAAGCCAGGCCTCTCTTGCAGTCTTGAAGTAGATCACACTAGGCTGGAGATCTTTTGAAAGTGAATTGAACAACTAGCTAGGCTAAAACCTTGTCATTACACTGACACCAAGCAGCATAGTGTGGATGAGTGACGAATTGGGGTTTCAATATAGAACCATCAATAAAGCCTAGCTTGGTTTTTGCATCCAAAACCACAAGGATAGACCTACTCTAGGTATTATAGTTCTCTTCAGTGAGGGGTTGTACCACAAGGAACATGCCAAGGTTATCACTATTTGGCATGAAATTAGTGCTGGAAGGGTTTTCCCAAATTTGGTGGGTTGGTGTGGTTGAATCTGATGCACTAGTAGTCATGATCAATTCAACAATGAATTCTTAAAGAGCTAGAATAAACTACCAATCAAAGAATTGATTCACCACAGATCTAATCAAGAAAAAAACTCTCAATCACAGAGAGTTGATTCAAGATCTGAAACCAAAATATGCAATTATCACAAAGAAATCAAGATCTAGAAGAAAAAACTAGTGCAGGAATATAGAAGAATTGAAAATTTCCTACTTGACTACACAGAAAGCACTAGAGAAACAAAAATTGAAAAATGGAGATGAAAGAGAATTGAACTAGGAAATCAGAGAGTGCCAAAGTAAGGACTCTGAGTTAGTTAAGGTTCTGATATCATGTTAGAATCTGTGCACACAAACTCGAGCTTCAATAATGGAGGAATTGAATATGAGAGAGAGAGAGAATTTGTATGTGAATGATTCTGTATGTTGATAACTATCAAGCTCTGGTTCTTATATAGTAAGATCAGAGACGCGGGAAAATATAACAGATGAACTAATAAAAGAATAAACCAATAGAAAGCTAACACTTGTCAATCTACTAACTAACTATATCTGTACTGTACAATCGACAAGCCGTTTAGTGACAACTATACAAAAACAATCTGTAGCTTAGACTATGTTCTAAATTTCTTCTGTCTTCGGAGGATTTTGTTGTGTTTGATGTTTCCCCCTCTGTAGAAATTACTAATTTGCTAAATTCGGATGTCAATGGGTTGTATTATTGTAGGCTTTCAGCCGCTACTTTGGTCTTTATGGCAAGTTAGTTTAATATTAATCTCCTTTTACCACCCCCCCCCCCCCCCCCCCCCCACAAAAAAAAGAAAAAGAAAAAAAGATTCTTCTGCCTTCTTCTTTCTTCTTCAGCCTTTACTTCTTTCTTCTTGAACCTTTATGTATTCTAACAGGTTGTTCCCTTAACAAATTGTTATTTCTATAGATTTGACTTGATCTTTGCAAATAAGTAAAAAAATGCATAGTGAGTCGTAAAGGTCATGCTTAAACAAGCATAAGTAGGTTTGCGTCCTCTGCTTTTATTTATTTATTTATTTTTAATGTGAGTACATACTTTTTGGGTTATTTTATTTTGTTTTTTTAATTAATTATTTTGACATAAGACTAGTACATACTTTTTAACATATTTTTTTGAGAAACTACTTTTTAGCAATTGGAATTGAAAATGTTAACGGATTCGAACTTAGTTTTTTTTTTTTTTTTTTGGAGAAACAATTCGAACTTAGTTGGATATGCACTCTTAAAACTTTGATTTATACGTTGAAGGCAGGCCCTTTTCCAAAAACAAAAAATATAAATATAAAACAAACGTTGAAGGCAGGCCAAATCATGAGTGGACATTTAATAATCTATATATATATATATATATATACACACATAAAACCGAAACTTCTAACCTCTCCACAATTTTTCACATCAGCATTATTTAAATAAATATTATAATTAATAATATTTATTAATAAGGAGTGAAACTCTATCTCTCTAACAAGTCCAACTTAAACTCAAACTCAAACGTTGATAATTTATTTCCAAATTTGTGAGGTTAATCATGAACACTATAAAAACAATACAAACTTCAATATTTTAACATCTGAATTATTCTTTTGACATTCTCACGCTACAATCTCCTTCCCCCAAAACCCAAAACTCAGATCATTTAAATATTATCCACAAAAAAAAAAAAAAAAAAAAAAAGCCTCATAGAGAAAAATGGAAGTCGATACCAGATAGCTGTTGTCACCTCCATCTTCTTCATCTTCTTCGCCAAGACTCCTTTCTTTCTTTTTTTCTCAAGCTCCTTTCTTTTTGCTTTGTTTCTTTTTCCTTTCGTTCTTTTGTCTTCTCAACCTTATTTTGTTTTGTGTGCCTTTGCCTGACCAAGCCTGCGAAGTTTTCAATTTCAAGTTTATATGCCTCTGCCACGTCCATCAAGTGTTAACTTCGTGCGCTTGCATTATTTATTTTATTTTATATTTAGTATTGATTGTTTATTTTATTATTTATATTATTTTATATTAAGTATTGATTGTTTATCTATATCTATATATCTATATATAACCGAAGCCTCTGAAGTTTTCATAATTTTTCACGTTAGCACAATATTTAAAAAATAAATCATTATCATTTACTCATATATATATATATATATATATAAACTAGACAGAGAAAACAAACCCTAAGTATCCTTCAAAAACCCGACCATATAAACCAGATGGAGAAAACAAACCCTCAGTCCAAACTCCAAACTGAACAGTGCCACTACAGCCCCTCAGCCTGCTGCCAAGCCAAGTCTACCACCGTGGGTATGTGTTTCTAATTTGTGGCTTTAATTTTTTGGATCTTTTGTTTAGGGGTTTAGGGAGTCCAATATGCAGTGTTAACCAAGTGCTGCTCGCACTACAGTAAAGAGGTCCAGTAGGAAAGAAGATTCTAGAACATGTCTCTCTAATGGCTAAACTCATGCTTTTGGGATTTCTTGCTTTTAATTTTCAAGCTTTTACACACTTTTGGACCCACTAAAATTAGGTGCTATTCGTTGATAAATAATATTTAATAGGAAAAGAAACACATGCCATAGCTTTATGGTTGTTTGCAATGTGAGATGGATCTCCCTCACCAAACTGGTCTTCTATTTGATTTAAGAACCGTGCTGATATATCTGCAATGTGGAGTTATGTAGGTTAAGGGGCCGTTTGGTCCTGATTAGAAAGCACCGATACATTTGCTACCCAAACTCCAACAGAATTGCGATAGTATGAGCAAGCTAGGAGTTTTCCGTCATTAATGCATTGGTCACCAAGTGTTGACCATCCCCTATCAACAGCATCATGACAAATTAACGGCTCCCATAAGTAAACCTACAATTTCCAAGCATGTATGTATGTGATGTTTAGGTACCATCTTCATACAATTTCATTAAACTACATGACAGTGACATTCCAAATCTTCAAACTATCTTCCAACCAGAAAATAGGGTCCTTCTTTGATTAATGAATTTTATGTCGAATTTGTTTATATTGTTATTATTAATGAATTTCAATTCAACATATGTGGATATTTGTTTATATTGTTATTAATAAATTTTATCTTTTATGTCGAATTTTTTATTTGCTTTCGTATATGCCTGAGTTTTTCTTTCCATCTTATTCTTTTGTTATGTTTAGAATTGATTTTCTTTTGAGAATTTGGGTTAATCTCCATATTTATATTTGAATGCTCGAAAATGTGTTAAAAACACAAGAGCTATTTAGACCCCCAAATTAAAGTAACGGTTCGATAGATTCTACACTAACTTAATACTAAGTACGGAATAGTGTAAATGCGAGCAGATAAAAAGACAAGCTACTCTAATCCATAATCAAGAGAACACAGTAGTAAAATGGAATGTAAAAGAGTAGGGAAGAGAGATGCAAACACAAGATAACACGCCGATGTGTTATCGAAGAGGAAACCGAAGAACTCGGCGAAAAACCTCTCTGCCGCCCTCCAAGCGGTAATCGATCCACTAGACAATCAGTTGGGATACATGGGTTAGCAAGAGACCCTTCAAGCCTAATCTACCTGATGTACCTAAGCCCTCCAAGCTCTTACTCCAACAAGGCTTCTCGGAATCGTGTCTTGTCTAGCTCTCCGGATCCCGCAACAAGCTCCATGCTGCATCTGCCATCCTTGGCTTCTTCCAATGCTTCCCAGCAGCACCAAAACCTCACTTGACACTCTGAAAGGGTGTGGTAAGTATTTGGGCTATCAACCTCTCAATGGTATGGAAATGGAGAGGTAAGAGTTGAGGAAAATCCACAAGTAATTGTGTAGAGGATTGTGGGTATAACAATCTCTAACTCTCAAGGTGTTTGGCTAGGGTTTTCTCTCAGAAGCACTCCTCAACATTTGTGGGTAATGTGGGTATAAATAGTGTAGGCATAAATAGTGTAGGCATAGAAAATGTGAATCAAAATTGACAGTCTGGCAAAACAGAATGTCTCGTGGGTGTCTCGCGGTAAGGCCTTACCCGCGAGATACTCGCGAAACACAATTGTCTCCATCTTGTCCTGACTCTTCGCATTCCAGCATGTGCAAGTCACATGGGTCACTTTGCGGGATGCTTAGTCACGAGCTACCCGCGAAAACTCTTCAGTCTTCAATTGCTTGAGTCTTCACACTCTCTCTCTCTCTATCACACAACCTCTACAATCAAATCCCACAATAAATACAGGATACAAAAGATTGAATAAAATTACAATTAAATTTGGCACGGAATTAAAGCCAACAAAACACATAGTTGTAAATTACAACTTTACAATATTGACATTGTTTTCGTGGGTTTGGTTTTTGGGTTGAAATTTCTACTAATTATTTTATATTGTATATGACATATGAAGCATCTCTATTTTTTTGGAAAAAAATCAAATTTTTTGTTTTCTTAATTAAAGCTATGATTTTTTGTTGATTGATTATTTGTTTGGATTCAACATAAAAGATAATGAAATTAGGTGTTATAATTTTAATATTGTTTCACATTTTGAATTGTCTACATTGTTATTACTACGACTAAGTAGGATTGAGAAAAGCATAGAAGTTAAATATTTCTTCATTTTTTAAAAAATACTAACTAGCAAAATGTCTATAATAGGCATATTATTAACCCAATTTTCTATTTCTAAATTTCTTAGATTTTATTATAAATAATTTTTCGTGCATAAACAACATTCTACCACTGCCACGTCAAAGTTGTGGCAAAAAGTTATAAAATAATATGGTCCTAAAACTACTCTTATAACTATGATGAGATAAATTTAAATTCTTTACTCATTGTTGAAATTTTTTTTTTCATAGTCAATAACTTTCCCATGCATTACACGAGTTAATGACTAGTTTTATTAATAGTGTTATCCGTGTATATGTTTTGTGGTTTACAATGACCACTATTAATGTTTTATAATTTTAATTTACATTTAGCCTTTTTTTTTGTTTCTCTCTCTTTGTATTAATATGAGTTTTTTTTTTCTCGTTTGTTTGTGTTTGGATATAATTTAAGCTTATGAGTTGTATTTTTGTTGTTGGATGGGTTAACATATTTGCTATTGTTGTGGTTCATCTTGATTAATTAGAAATATTGAATAATTTATTCTTTAAATTTGTCTTTCATACATTTATTAAATAATTGAGAATGTTAAACCTTCATACCTAATAATTTTCCCATGCATTGCACGCGTTAGCGACTAGTAACAATAATTAAGAAAAAAAAAAAAAAAAAAAACCATTGTTGGGTTCTTCATCCCCCGTGGCTTTTGTCCGCATTTCACTATGAAGAAAATTGCATGATGATTTTATATCTACCTAAGCTAGTCTAGACTCTAGAGTCAAAGTATCTGTTTTGGAGTGTGTTCTATGATTTTTCTTCAAGTAATTATTTAGCATTACAAAAAGTATTAATAATTTTATTTGCTAATCAAACAATAAAAAATAATTTCAGGATTATAATTAAAAAAAAATCAATCAATTTTTTGAGAAAATATTTTCTAGAAAACGAGTCACGTTCTAAAAACATATGACTCGTTTACTGTCATGACAATGACATCCTTTGGACACTTTCTTTTGAACTTTGAAGGCTAGTGACTTGGAGTATTTTGAATCATGAAAATAACTTCTCTCGGGACACTTCTTGTAGACTTGTAATTTTCATGGACACTTTGAGAATTGTCTTGGATATTAAAAGACTAGTCTTACAATTGTGAAATGATATTTCCTGTTCACATAGGAGGAGAAAATCACTTGGACTACTTTGGATGGTAATTTAATCAAATTACATATGATGGAAATTTATTCAAATTATATGTGGGTCTATCTTATATGGATCATGTGAATACAAAGATTGCATTTGGTTTTCATAATTGGTGTCACTTAAAAAGGTTGAATCATTATCATAATTTATCCTGGACAAAGCATCCATCAGCCGCTTTTTTATATCCTTCTTGGGAGGAAGCTTGGATCATTGAGATTGGGTCTGGGCTTTTTCCATTAGAAACTTAGATTGTTGATTAAAAGAGTGGTATTGAGACTAAATTTCAATTGACATTAGAAAAATAAATTGAATGAATCCCACAATTTGATTTTTAACCTTCTTGCAAGAATTTTAAATGGAGATTCCTCGATAATCACACATTCCCAATGTAAGATCTAGGGCATTTAGTGCATGGTATATAACTGAAAAATCAAATAAAATAAGGATAATTGAGTGGAGGGTTAGTGAAGTTCTCCAAAGTTTTGTAGGCCACTTTTGAAGATTCTAATAAATTTTCTGGGATTGGGCAAAAAATGGTCTACCATTCAAGAAAAGACTTGGGAAATGGCTCGATTGGATTTTTCCCAAAATGGAAAAATCACTAATGTTTAAATTGATCATTCTGGACCTAGAATGTGTTAGTCAATGCGTGGCAAAATCTTTTCATTTTGTGGGGTTGTCCACCCCATTGGGTGATTGTGAATTTGTGAGGACTCGTTTAATGGTGCACTTGGAATGAGTGATTTTTAAGGGATAATTTGGTATTGGCATATGGCCATGGGTGAGGGTTATGGAATTTTGTCTACTACATTAAATTCATAGAGTTTTGGGTTTTCCTGGGATCAGACGTTGGAGCAAAATGCCATTTGTGTGGAAGATATTTTTGGACAATTGTTTGAATCAGCTTTAAGCGTGGATGAAAATTTGGCTCGGGATGAAGATGGGAGTTGAGGGGTGGTAAGGTTTCGAGCCACTTGAGTCAAACCTTGAAAATGACCAAAATATCCTAAAAAACATCTAAAATGATTAAAATATTCCCCTAAAATTGCTAAAATGACCAAAATGCCCTCAAATCTTCTAGAATGAGCAAAGAAACTTGAAACCTTTAAAATGACCTAAATACGCCCAAAATCTCTAAAATAACCAAAATACCCCAATAACCTCAAAATGAAAAAAAAAAAAAAAAAAAAAAAAAAAAAAAAACCCTAAAGCCTCAAAATGACCAAAAATACCCTCGAAACCTCTAAAGTAACCAAAATAGCCCGAAACCTCTAAAATGACCAAAATTCCCTTTAAATCTCTAAAATGACCAAAATATCCTAAAATCTTTTGAAATTGCCAAAATACTCTTTAACCTCTAAAATGGAAAAACAAATATCTTGGAACCTCTAAAATGACCAAAATTCCCTTGAAATCTCTAAAATGACCAAAATATCCTAAAATCTTTTGAAATTTCCAAAATACTCTTTAACCTCTAAAATGAAAAAACAAATATCTTGGAACCTCTAAAATGACCAAAATTCCCTTGAAATCTCTAAAATGACCAAAATATCCTAAAATCTTTTGAAATTGCCAAAATACTCTTTAACCTCTAAAATGGAAAAACAAATATCTTGGAACCTCTAAAATGATCAAAATACCTCCGAAACCTCTAAATGACACAAAAGTAACTCGCAAATTTTGGTTATTTCGAAGGCTTCGGGTATTTTAGACCAGTTTAAAAGTTTGAGATAGTTTGGTCATTCAAGAGGTATCAGTGTATTTTTGGTTGTTTTGAAGTTTTGGGGGAATTTTAGTCATTTTAGTGATTTTAGATAGTATTTTGGTCATTATAGTGGTTTAGGGAGTATTTTGGTCTTTTAGAGGTTTTTAGAGTATTTTGGTTATTTAAGAGGTTTCGAGGGTATTTTGGTCATTCTAGTGGTTTCAAGAGTACTTTAGTCATTTTAAAGGTTTCGAGTTATATTTTATCATTTTAGAGGTTTCGGGGTATTTTTCGTCATTTTCAAGGTTTCAAGGAGTTTTTGCTAATTTTAGAAGTTTGGGGTATTTTAGTCATTTTAGAGTTTTCAGGGTATTTTAATCAGTTTAGAGGTTTCGGGCTTATTTGAGTAATTTTTTAGGTTTAGGAGGATTTTGCTCATTCTAGTGGTTTCATCTGTATTTTGGTCATTCTAGATGTTTTGGGAGTATTTTGGTCATTTTAGAGGTTTTGGATATTTTTCATTATTTTAGAAGTTTCAATGGTATTTTGGTAATTTTAGTGGTTTCAAGGGTATTTTGGTAATTTTATAGGTTTCAAAAGTATTTTGGTCATTTAAAAAGTTTTGTGGGTATTGTGGTCATTTTGGAGGTTCATTTGTAGTGCATTTTAGTCATTTTGGTTGTTCCAAGGGTACTTTGGTCATTTTAGAGGTTTTGGGAGTATTTTAGAGGTTTCTTGATAATTTAAGTTATTCTCATGAGTGAAATAAAATTTATTACTATGGAAAATTTTATCAATTCAATAAGTTATTACATCCCCACCAATAAGTAATGTAAGATTATCTCATTTAATAAGGTAATGTAATTAAGGTGATGTGATATATTTTGTAATCTTAGATTACCGTAATGTTAGAAAAAATCAATGAACCAAACACCTTAATGTCACATTGAAGTAATGAGAGGTGCTACGTCTGTAACATTTTCACAACAAATCATAGGTGATTAGTTGTTACTGATTCAAATTTGAACCTACCACTAAGATTACTTTTTTACCCCAATAATAACAACCAGTAATAACCTGCCACTTAAAATTTGTTGTGAAAATGTTATGGACATAACATTTCTCTTAAAGTAATGTGCATCATATCAAGAGCACATCAAAGCGAACCAAAAGCTTAGTAATTGAATCATGATATATATATATATATACATATATATATCATGTTCTGAAAATATTTGGTTTGAAACAATTTCATGTTTTACGGTGACCATTTTCTTTGACTATTCAGACTAATTTTTCCAGTGATGCCAATGTTTGATTGAGTTTGAAACGATTAATACATCATCAATATAGACAATTGAGAAACTTGAGGATTAAAAATGTCATTCATTATGTGCTCAAATTAACCAGGAACATTTTTAAAACCAAAGGTCATCACTTTCCAATTATAATACTCAAATGGTAATGTGAAAACAGTTTTATATCTATCTTTTTTCTGAATTTGCATTTGTCATAAAAACCACTTTTCATGTCAATTTTTGAGAATATTGATACATTATATACGAGACTTAAACGATCTTTCTAATTAGGAATTGGGTATCTTATTCATTTGAGTGTATTTTTAGTGGCTTGTAATTAATTAATAGTCTAGGGGTCCCCCTTTCTAATTCAGTATTTTTTTTTTTTTTTGCACACAAGGTAGAACAACTCTGTTTCTCCACAAAAAAAAAAGAAGGGTAGAACAACTCCAAGAGGATCTGTTTTTCAAATTATTCCTTTGTTTGCCACTGTTGTGAAATGAGAAATAAATGTTATTCAAGATAACCAAGTTCTTGAACTTGAGTGAGGAAATAGATATTTTTGGTTAATTTTCTATTTAATTCTCACTAATGCATTCAACGTACATAAATAGTCAAAGATGAGATAACCTCATCAACAAATCCTAAAACATAGGAACTAATCCTATTTAGGCTTGGTGATAGATCTTATCTCAAGTCATAACATTCCCTAACCCTTCAAATGAATAATATAAAGATTGATTCTTGCTCATATTGATTACAGAATACTCGACCTCGATCTTTAAATAGTTGAAGGATAACAATTCAGACCATAGATATTTGCATCAATCTTTAAGCATTTGTGTGAACATAAAAGCCTTGATTTTCACATCCTTGAACTCACCGAGAATGACAAATTCAATTTGTAATTAGACTACGCTTATTCAAAATCATGAGAAGATCCCTTTGATCTATCTTTTCCACTTTATTAATCCTTAGATCTTCAAATGCAATTTGTATGGCAAGTGCATCCTCCAATATATTACTCTTTTGATTCTCCGAAATTTCATGGGATACTTGAACTTTTGATTGTTCTTTGATTTCCAAAATTACATTGGATTATTTATCTAAGACCTCTATCATTTGATCCCACGAATCTTGCATCCTTGCTATGGTTTTGGACATGTCCTTGAGAAACTCTAACGTTACATTGACATGCTCTGAAATTGTTCATCGTTTCTTGGGATCGAAACTTTGATATGTGCTAAACATGATGAACTTTGACCTTGATGAAAAAATTGATTCTTACAAAAGTTTTTTTCTTTGGAACTGTTGTGGGGATTGGTGTGTTTTTTTTTTTTTTTTTTTTTTGGCAAGTGGGTTGGGTGACGTTTTGGGAGTAAGTTGGAAAAATAGTTGATTTGATGGAGATGTGGATCAAAATGCTCTGATCCCAAATGTTGTAAACTAAGGGCCTGTTTGGTAAGCGTATCTATCTATATCTATACTATCTATAAGATGATTCTCCTCCTTGAATTGAATTTTTATGTGGTTCAAAAAAATCCTCATTAATGAATGGTAACTTCACTTAGAAATAGGATCATAAATGTCAAACAAACAAATAATAGATTTTGCTTTGAATTCAAAAAGAGAGCTCCTAAAATTTAGGATTTTTTCCCCTTCACGCTCATCTTTTTATTTCCTAAAATTTATCTTTTCTTTTTTGAATTTCCGGTTTACTTAATCCCTAATCTTAGGTTTTTTTTTTTTTTTTAGAAATGCTATGTCCACAACATTTTTATAACAAATCATAGGTGATTAGTTGTTATTGATTCAAATTTGAACCTAACACTAAGTTACTTTTTTGTCTCAACAATAACAACCTGCCACTTAAGATTTGTTGTAAAAATATTGTGAACATATCATTTCTTTTTTTTTTTCTTCTCAAATATTCTTTTCTTTATTTTGAATTTGAAAGAGAAGAAAAAAAAAAATACCTACTTTAAAACCAACAGTCCAACACTATAACTTCTCATCCATATTTTTGATTTCTTCTGTTTTTCTCTCTTTTAAATTTTTAAATTTTCAGATTTTTCTCCTTAATCCTTATCTCTTCCCTTAAAATTAGGCACTTAACTAAACGTACTCTCGGAGGTTTGTAACCACAATGGGATAGGATTATTTTTTCTTAAATAAGACTCCTCCACCAGGCTATGGATTAAACACTGGAAAACAAAAATGATTTCCCACATTGCTAAGTTTTACGCGTCTGGTAATTGTTTTTCTTTTTCTTTTGTTCTTTTAAATTTTTAATGTTATCCAAAAAATTTAACCCACATTTCACCATCTTTACCTCTTCTCTTCTTACAAAAAAAAATCCACCGTAGTCTCATTATACTTAAGAGTTACTCAGTTATATAGGGAAAAAAAAATCGGCAATTTCTCTCTAGGTAATCTTTTACTGTTCTTTTTTTTTAATTCCTGCATAGCTTTGAGGATATATTGAGTTTGAATGCGTACCTATATATTTATTCATGTCCATTTAAATTTTTGACTTTTTGTTAATAAGATATGCAAAGATTTTCCTAGCACGATGGAGCTTTTATTTCTATGGCCTTAGTTGAGTTATAGGACCAAATTCAAGACCGGTTTGGTATTATCAACATTACTCAAATTCTTTGTCGTGCTAAGGAATTCTAGACATGATAGGGATTCTTTGTATGTTCAAGAAAAAAAAAAAAAAAATAGAATTCTCCTCTTTGGACTAGACTTTTATATGGTTCAAAAGTACTTCTAGACTCTAGGTTTAATAGGAACAAAAAAAAAAAGTCTCAGTGCACTTTGTATATTTCATTTAAGACCGCATTTCACCTTTTTTTTTGTTACTTTATCAAGACTTACCAGTTTATTTTATTTAATTTTTCTGTATTTTTGAATTTCCAGTTTCCTCTTTCAAAAAAAAAAAAAAAATTTCAGTTTCCTTAATTTCTAATCTCATGTATTTTGTATTTTGTATTTTTTTTAATTTCCATTTTTCTTAATCCCTAATCCCACGTTTTTTGTTTTTGTTTTACCTTCTCAAATCTCCTTTTCTTTATTTTGAATTTGAAAAAAAATAACACTCCTTTTTCTCATCCATATTACTTAAGTTAAACACCTCTACATAAATTTAAACACCCCATGTTTCAATTGAAATTCAAATAGAAGCAGTTTTAAAAATTTAGAACTACACCAATATATATATATACACTTCTTCGCTTTTAATACTATTCAATTATGAAAAGAATTCCGCCTGCACACAGCAAATTGGTGCTCTCCCACAAAAAAGATAAGGGTTCCATGGTTGGTTCATAATGATTTCCGGTATGTCCATTATTTTTGTTACCTCCTCTTTATCTTTTGATTTTTTCAATTCGTATGCTAGTTTTTTCCGAATCTGAGATTTTTCAAAGAGGGCCAAGAGTTTTGCTCATTTTGCACTAACTACAAGAATGAAAAAAAAAAAAAAAAAAAAAAGAAGAGATGACATCGTTAAATGAGAGATCTAAGACTTTTTTTTGGGAGGGAGGGGGAGGGGGGTTTAGTCTCATAATCCAAAAATTGAGATGAATGCAAAATTATGACACTAAAAAAAAATTTTGAAATCCAGAAAGTGGTGGGTTCCACACTTGAATCTATGTTTGGCTAATATTCTTTAAATATAGTTTTAAAAAAGTTGTATTCTATTTTTCTTGTTCAATACATGATTTTGAAAACAACTGAGAGGATCTTTTCAAGATACAAGAAATGTTTTTAAAGGCATAATTGTAATTAAATTGAAAACAGTAGATCTCACAAATTCGTTCAAACTCTTCTATCTCTTAAATTAAGGAGTTTATCTTTATCATAAAAAAATTCTCACACTTCAAATTTGAAACTTATCATTATCCAAAAAAAAAAAAAAAAAAGGTACATTTGCTCTATTCCCTTATCATTATCCAATATATATATATAATATATAATAATCTGCAGATTCTACACATTACATTTTGTAAAATTTTCAAAAAATAAAATAAAAAATTGAAATGGTCTCCCAAACTTTTATTTTTTGTTTCCAGTATTTTGAAAATTGTTCTTAAAAGTGATAGCCAAACGCGAATAATGTAAAAATTATTATTTGAAAAATAGTTTTAATTTCAATTTTTTGAAAATGATTTTCATATAGTTTTGAAAAAAAAAATCCTCCTATCAAACAACCTCTAAGAAATAAAAGATAGTGTGGTCAATTTGAGATGACCAATCTCCTGAACTTGACAGAGAAAATAGACATTTTTTAAAAAAAAAAATTTTATTCAAGTCTCATTAATGCATTGAACGTACATAAATAGCCAAGAATGAAATAACCAACCTGAGAGATGCTACGTCTACAACATTTTCACAAAAAATCATATGTGGTTAGTTGTTATTGGTTCAAATTTGAACTTAAAACTAAGATTACTTTTTTGCCCCAACAATAATAACCATTAACAACCTGCCACTTAAGATTTGTTGAAAAAATGTTGTGAAAATGTTGTGGACATATCATTTCTCAACCTCATCAACAAATCTTAAAACGTAGGAACTAATTTTATCCTAAAATATAGGAATTACATTTAATACAAATAGATAACAATAATAATCTATCTAGAAAGATTTATTCTATCACCAAACTAAATTCAAACAATTTATCCAGGGCTTTATCTTGGGTCATAAATGTAGACATTTTTAGTTAATTTTTTGCATCATTCTCATTAATGCATTCAACTTTCATAAATAGCCAATGACAAACCTCATTAATCAATCCTAAAATGTAGGAATATTTTCACAACAAATCCTATGTGACAGGTTGTTACTTGCTGTTACTAGTGGACAAAAAGTAATTTCGATAGTAGATTCAAATTAAAAACTTATAATAGCCTGCCAACTATGATTTGTTATAAAAATGTTGTGGACATAGTATTTCTCTATCCTAAAAAATAGGAATTACATTGAATATCTATAAATAATAATAATAATCTATTTAGAAAGATTTATTATATTACTAAACTAAATTTAAATAATTTACCTAACACCTAGGTCATAATAGCCATGTAGGACTCTCATCCCATATCTGTAGTTTTTGTCTAATTTCATACAATTTAATGAATGCTAGTTTGCCTCAATGGGTATAAATAGGATATGTGGCTCTCCTTGTGTTTCATCCTGTGGCGTGAAAGCGGTCTATGTAATTATTTGGTGTGCTTCCAATATGGATTTTGCATCAAAAATGAAAGTTCTCCACACTGTGGCTCTTGTTCTTCTCCTATCAATGGAGCCTGTTGTGTGTTTTGGACAGTGGAAATGGAGTAGTAGGACTAGCGGGAAAAAAATTACCTCAGAAGGGAATGGGGATCTTGTAACTGGTGGTTTGCCTGGCCAGACTGATGTAAACTTCAAGCACTATGCTGGTTATGTCACTGTAAATGAAACAAAGGGAAGGGCACTCTTTTACTGGTTCTATGAGGCCACGACTCAGGCTGATGTAAAACCATTAGTTCTGTGGCTTAATGGAGGTAAGCATATATAGTAGTATTAGTGTCTGTTTGACACTTGCTATATCTTTTTCTTAGGTAGCTTAATTTGTATTTGTACAGCTTTATAAAATCCTTGTTATTTATTTATTTATTTATATATATAATTTTCTTTATGTCGTAGCTAGATCATCTTTGTCATTAAAATCATTGAAGGTCGAATGCCATGGTTGCCTATAGACCTTATTGGGAGGTTTCTACGATTGTAAGAATAAAAATTAAGATAAAATATGATGTAGGGTTCCATTACTTATGTACTATCTTATGTGGAGAACCTTACTCGCCAAGAAAATTGCAATTAGTTTTGAGTATCCTTTGCAGTATCAAATCTTTTGACCAAATCCGTCTGGCTATATATATCTATACTATTATTTTTAATATAAGAACCTGAGTTTTTTTTTTTTTTTTTTGGGTTAGAAAATTGATATGAATGGGTTTATTTCAATTTTAAAAAAAATAAAAAATAGAAAAGCTTTTAAGCACGCACATACTTAGAAGTTATATATATAGGGTTAATTACAACTTATTCACCTATGATTAGGCCGAAATTTAAGTTGTTTGCCTATGGTTTAAAATTTGGTACTTTATCCACCTAAGCTCTACTTCCTTAGGCTTTTGTCAACCACCTTTATCTTTTCCGTTTAAAAACACATTTTAATTAAAAAACATAACATAAAACAAATCAAAAGGCTAGGGTTTGAAATTTTGCAAAAAAAAAAAAAAAAAAAAAAGGACAAACATTACAGTGAACAATGCTCTTGGCCGGGTATAGCCAAATTGCCATATCATCACCTATTTTATTTCAAACACACAGAGAGAAGAAAGACATGTATGAGTGCCCAACATCGTCCACATGTGGTGACGTAAATTGATTGACAAAAGACGAATTAGAACATAGAAAACCCTCATGGAATTGATGGGTTAGAGTCCCAATAATTCAAAGAAAACCCATATAGGACTCATGGTTTTAATAAAAGAGAGAGGGAGAGAGTATGATCGCTGCTAGAGGAACTGCCTTACTGGTGTCTAGGTTGCGAAAGATGGAGGAGAGAGATTGGATTTTCTCTGTATCCATCCTTGCCATTGAAGCTTTAATAAACTACAATTGGAACTAGAACTTGCATTGAATCTGCTGCAATTCATCAAATGAAGCAAAAAGGAAAAAAGCCCAAGACCAAGAGTATGAAATTTAATTAGAAAAAGATACTATGAAGAAGAAAGCAGCAACAACAATAGATCTCAACAACAATAAAGTTGTGCTTGAAGTCTTTCTTAATTACAATACGTAAGTTAGTCAGTTTGGTTATTTGTCTATGCCCAAGAGCATCGTTCACTATAATGTTCATCCTTTTTTTTTGCAAAATTTCAAACCCTACCTTTTTGATCTGTTTTATGTTATGTTTTTTAATTAAAATGTGTTTTTTAACGAAAAAGCTAAAGGTTGATTACAGAAGCCTAATGGAGTAGAATTCAGATGGATAAAGTGCCAAATTTTAAATCACAAGTAAGCAACTTAAATTTCGGCTAAACCACAGGTAGATAAGTTGTAATTAACATTTTTTTTTTATAGAATGAGCTAGTATATATATCTATTTGTGTAGATAGAAGAAAGTGCAGGCACATGTTAATGGAAATTTTCATGTTGTGTAGTCTTTAGACAGTCCCCGACCCTATATAAACAAATCATTGTTAATAAAGAATTACTTCAAGTATTATGTATGTCTCTTTGTGGGAATTCTTTTTACTTCTTCTTTTTTTTTTTTAACCTATCCAAGAAGTTGTTTTTTTTAAGAGAACCTATCCAAGAAGTTTAAATCTATGATTTTGTTAGGCACTTCGTTTTATGTTCTCTGCTAAGGTGACAAGGTGCTTTCCTTTTCAGGGCCCGGGTGCTCTTCCGTGGGATATGGAGCAACACAAGAGATTGGTCCTTTTCTAGTGGATAAGGATGGGAATAGTCTTAAATCTAATCCCTACTCATGGAACAGAGGTAGAAATTTTGTCACACAAATATTTTAATGCATAATATATATATATATATATATATATATATATAGATACTTGTACGATTGCACTGTGAACCACTATTTAGTTCTCCATTAATTTATTTAATTAATTAAGGATAACAATAAGCTATTAAAATGTTATATTAAGAATTCTTAATGTCTTATAATACAGAAGCCAACATATTATTCCTGGATTCTCCTATTGGGGTCGGTTTTTCATACACGAATACAACTAGTGATTACATTGGTTTGGGAGATGTACTTACAGGTAAGGACCATACAAATTCCAGTGCTCATGAACTTTGTTTATTTTTATAGATAAATATTGTTAAAATAATGATTAAATTTACTATAATATTTCTTATAACATCTTAAATTATTAAGACAAATGATAGTTTATCAAATGGAATGAATGCACTCACCTTTGGCATGTTTGGTTAACTATAATAGACACAGTAATGTAATAGTTATTCCTATGGCTTAACTATTCAGTAGTTTGGTTATGTTTTTTATTATAAGAATGGTCATTCCTTATGAACAACTATTTTTTAAATGAGGAATAATTATCCATCTCTAAAAAGGTTGTGATAACCATTCCTTAGTAGGTGCAATAATTTCTAACATTAATATATTTCCAAATAAACAAACTTTTCATATCTAAGTAGCAATTATGGAAATAAAAAATCATCAAAAACTAACTCATCTCTCTCAAATTCAAAATATATTATATTCTAAGAAATATAATTGTATGAGTGAGATATTTTCTAAAATAGATCTTAAGTTTTATTCTAATATTACAACTCACAAGCAAACTAATGAATAGGTTTAGCTATTCCATTACAACACATTTTATTTCCAGTAATAAATACTAGCCTCATCACACGTGCTCCGCGTGTGCAAAGAGGCTTTTTTTTTATTTTGAGTTTAATGTAATTTTTCAATTTATATTTATCTATTGTTAGTGAGGTTATATAGGAAGGAATTTTTAAGAAACTAAAATTTGGGATTTAAAATGAAGTAAACTGCTAGTTTAATGTTTACTACTTTTTAGGAAAAAATGTATCAAATGTGTGTGAGATATATTTAAATAGAGAGTATGCTAATTTTTAAGAAAAAAGTTTCTCAGGTAATTTTTTTTTTTAATTTTGTTGAATTACAATTTTAACCCCATTTTTTATTTTTTAAGAATAAAGATTATTTAATTAGATTAGAGGTATTTTTCACATTTTTTGAAGTCATAATTAACTTTCTGAATCCTCTTAATATATAGAGATATCTAAAGATTACAATTCCTATTGTAATCTACATTCAGTGTATCAAACATGCCTTAAGTTTATCTTCTATACTACTATTTAAGGAGTTTTTTCTGTTTGGGATTCTCATTTTCATGGTTTAAAAATAACCCTACACTCTCTATTTAAAAGAAACAAAGCTTGAGGATAATTTTGTAAAAATACAATATATCTTTAACTCCCACATAAAATTAAGTATTTTCAAATCCTAAATTTTAGCCTCTCTTATCTCTCCATGTTTTTTTAATTTCAGTTTCCTAAAAATTTCAATTCGCAGGTTCCATTAAAAAAAATGTTCTTTCAATTCTCACGTGTTTTTATTTATTTTTTCTAAATCTCTTATTCCCTATTTAAAAAGTCTGTTTTCTACTTGAATTCAAATTCTCACAATTAATATAAAAAAAAAAAAAAAAAAAAAAAAAACTCTCAATTTAAAAAGTTTGTTTTACATTTAAACTCAATACTCGGTTACACCTTCCTTCCTTTTTTTTTTTTTTAAAGGTCAACTACTCTCAATTATGTTCGGTAAGTCCTTCCTTTATTTATTTATTTATTTTAGGGAAGTCCGTTGGGTTATTTTAAAGAAAAGAAAGAAAAAAATGCAAAAAAAAAAAAAAAAAAAAAAAAAACTCCTATCAAAGATTCAAAATCAAATTAAATTGAAAACAAAGTGATAAACATCAATTGGTTATAGATAAACTTCTCCCCCACTACACAGATTCAAACTAAACAGTTTCGAATGGTTTCCTACACTTCTCACGATCAAAACACAACCTTTTTTTTTTTAAACGTTCAAACACACAACCTTAAACTCAACATTCAAAAAGGCTGAAAAAAAAAAAAAAAAAAACTCTTTTACAAAATATATTTGTACAAATTGACAAAAGAAAAAAATAAAGGCAACAAAAGACTAAAAAATTCTATGAGAGATGATCAAGATAGCATTTGCAAATCAATTGAAGACATGTTAATTTTCAACACTCATAGGAAGAAGACAAAGAACAATGGTTCGTTTTCTCACTTACATTTTTCTAGCTAACCAATAAACACAAACAAGTTTGTTTATATTCGACTATTGTTTGAGCCTCTATGATTATTTGCTTCAATTTTTATTTAATTTTTCTGCCTTAGTTGTCCATGCTAAATTGCTAATTTTTCATGTCTAATTAAATCATTGCAAACTCTAATGTAGTTCATGACAAAGTAGCAACTCCGAATAATGATGAATAAAAATTATTAACCTTTATAAATAAAAAGAGCCTCTAAGCACGCGCTTACACACGTGCTCGGAGGCTAGTGTTATTTAAATTTTTATAGTTTATAATTGCTTGATTATTTTATGTAGTAGACGTAACTTTTCTTCTTTTTGTAAGTTTTATGTTACAAAATCTTGTTCTGCAAATACTTTGAGGGCTTCTGATCATTTTGGTTGTACGTTCTATGACTAATTTTTATAGCAAACGATGCTTATATCTTCCTCCACAAGTGGTTCCTCAAGTTCCCGTCTTATAGAACGCGAACCTTTTATATTGCTGGAGAAAGCTATGCAGGTATTTTAACTCTTATAAATGTTTATTGTTCTTATCTTAACAGAATTCCTATCAAATACTCACTCTCCACATTAACAGGAAAATACATTCCAGAATTGGCTGACCTCATCCAGGACAAGAACAAAGATCCCTCTCTTTATATCGATCTCAAGGGTATTTTGGTATGGTCCTAGACAATTACAAAATTAATATGTTCAAATCTATATATAGGTAAAATTTAGGTATATTACATTAAGTGATTAGATGCAGTATATTAAGTTTTTCAATTAAATTTGAATACGTAGTTACATTAACTTGTGAAATACTAATAATAATATATTTTCTAAGGATAATTAAATTCAATGCAACTATGTATTTTGTTGGACCGTGAACTGTGTCATTCTACCTTAAAACTAATTGGTGATGAGGAAGACACATTCGATATCACGCTACGCGGGCCTATTTTTAGAATAGTTGTAAAGAGTCAAATTATGGTCTCCCAACAATTTCTCTCTCACAATGACACTCCTGTAACTCGAACCCATGATCTTGACTCTGATACCATTTGTCGGACTGTAAGCTGTGACATTCCACCTCAAAACCAATTGGTGATGAGGAAGACACGCTCAAATTTTTTATGGCATTTGACATCACGCCACGCAGTCCTTTTTTAGAGTGATTATAGGAAGTCAAATTGTGGTCCCCCAACATTTTGAATTTATTTAGGGAACAATATATTACACAAAAGGAACTTGACTTAAATTTTACACTATAATTGTTCCATTATTGGTAACAAAAGCACACAACTAATCCCTTTCTCAAAGTACAGTTGGGTAATCCCGAAACATCTGATGCTGACGACTGGAGAGGTCTAGTGGATTATGCTTGGAGTCATGCTGTGATATCAGATGAGACACATAACATAATCAAATCAACCTGTGATTTTGACGCTAATGATACATGGAGCAACAAAGATTGTACTGAAGCCGTTGATGAATTATTTAGACAGTATAAGGAGATTGATATCTATAGCCTCTACACCTCAACCTGTACTATCAATTCAACTGATGCAGATAACAATTCAATGCATTTCATGATGAAGCGCACATCTAATATGGTAAGGAATAATACATATTTCATTTTAGAGTTTATTGGAAATCAATTTATGTACAAGGGAAAACACTCTTTTATAATATCAACAGGCATTAATCATCATTTCATTTTGAAATAAAAGTATAGTGTGATTACCTCATTTATAGTATTGTCTATCTATAATTGATCTCATGAACAGATTTAGGTTCCAACTTTAATAATTTGGTTTATATACATGTTAGGCAATAATTAATTAATAATTTATTCTTTGAATCTAATTATGTATAGAGTGTCATCACATCATATAAAATTATTTGAAACATACCATAAGAGCCTTATTTAATCTAATTCTAATCATGTAAGGAAAAAGTTTGTTTGGAGCCAAACTTTGTCCCCTAATAATATATGATTCTCTATATTGATTGTCTCCAATGTCGCACATTAATTTCATTCAAAGTGTTGCGAGTTGATTGAATAAATAGATGATGGTGATGGATTTTGTTTAACAGATGCCAAGAATCTTGGGTGGTTACGATCCATGCCTTGATAACTATGCTAAGACATTCTACAACAGACCAGATGTTCAGAAGGCTCTACATGTTAGTGATGGTCACCAGCTAAAGAACTGGAGCATCTGCAAGTAATGCATTTTCTACTAATTGTTAATATTTCGTTTGCCTTTGTTTGAAGTTCCCTGATCTAAAAGAAACTTGAAGCAAGTCTTTAACTTTCTAATAAAAAGAAGCGGCCAAGAAATTTTTTTAATTTGATTTTCATGATACAAACTGAACATTTTTTTCTAAAATTTTGGCTGTAGTACGACTATATTTAACAATTGGACATACACAAATCCATCTGTCCTTCCTATATACAAGAAGCTAATTACAGCAGGAGTTAGAATATGGGTCTACAGGTATAAGTTTCCTAACTACCGTATATTATTTTCTAGAGATTGTGATGATAATATATTTATCAATCTTATGGTATTCCTTTGTGGGTGGCTCAGTGGAGACACAGATGGAAGAGTTCCTGTACTGTCTACAAGATACAGCTTAAATGTCCTGAAACTACCCATCACTAAGGCATGGAGGCCTTGGTACCACGAGAAACAGGTAATCATCTGGATTCAGAATATGGCAATTACTACATTAAAATACAATTTTTATTTTTCATTTTAATAACTAATCCTGACATAGATAATATCTTATCTTAATATACAACTCTATTTTATTAGCAATTATTTAAAAGTATTTGGCCATTGGTTATCTCAAATTTGTACACTTACCGTACGCATCAGCAGTATTGTGTGTTAAATGTGAACATTTTTAAAAGATGTGGACACTAGGTGTGAAAATATGAATATTGTGTATATAGAGTTACATCTGCAAGTGAAACCATGTTTTCTTATTTAAGAAGCCTTTAAGGTATTCTGATACTCCACTAGTACACAGTCTACATCTTGGGAGAAAGACGAAAACTAGAGTGTTTCACAAAGAAAGTGCAAATCTGACACTTTCCTGTTTTCCATTGAACGCTCTTTATTCTTGTGACATCACTTTGCAACCTACGTATAGTAAGAACTAAGAATTATTTATAAGCTATGAAGCACAAGTGCATTTCTGGATTCGGGTGCTGGTGTGAGACTCGGCAAATTTTGAAAAAATAGGGTGCGGGTGCGACGGGGTATGGCGATTAAAAAATTATTAAAATATTTTTATTTATATTTTCTATATATTTTTACTATTAAAATATTCTTAGAAAACACATTACTATGGCCTTGGTTCACAAAACAAAGAAAGAAGAAGGCAAGAAACACAAAACAAAACACAAAACAAAAAAGAAAACACAAAAGAAGCAACAAATATTCAAAATAAAATTAAGGAATTACAGATTTAAGATGTTTGGGCCTCATTCAAAGCCGATTTCGGCTGTTCCGGCATGATTCAAGGTCGATTTTGGCCTTTTTCGGCCGTTTCGGTCCGTTTCGGCCGTTTCAGTCAGTTTCAGCCGCCGGCCGATATGATCCGATCCGATTCGGCCAATACGACTCGATTCTGGCTGAATCGGCCTGGTTCGGCGTGAATCGAAGCTGAGCCGGTGTGAATCGAAGCCGAGTCGACGTGAATCCAGCAAAAAAAAAAACTTAAACGCGGCACCGATACGCGGGCAGAGGTGTCGGACTCCGCACCCCACATCGGACTCCAGTGCGGCACCCTCCCAACCGCATCGGTGCTTCATAGTTCATAAGTTCTGGATTTACAAGTTGAGTTCCGTTAAAGCCTGCTTAGAGTACTTACAATATGAGCTCGCTATTTGATGCAGTACAAAATTCATGGTTGTAATAGTGATATTAACAGGATTTTCTTTTTGTACCTTTCAGTACTAATCAATATGGAATGGAATGGTATTTGGTTCAGGTCAGTGGTTGGTTCCAAGAATACAAGGGACTTACGTTTGCAACATTTAGAGGAGCTGGCCATGCAGTACCTAACTTCAAACCAAGCGACTCATTGGCATTTTTCTCAGCCTTTCTGCTAGGAGAATCTCCACAAGCTGTTCGTTAAAAATTAAAACTTACAGTGAATTGTCTCTGTCGCTCTCCCAAAAGATTTTGGTCTTAATAAACTCCCAATAGTATTATTAGCTACCAGCGCCATATTAATGGGAATGGTTAATTAATCCTAGTTGTGGCGAATACTTCATTTTTAGTAAATCCTTATGAAAGTTGTTGAATGATTGGGAGATTGAGAGAGAAAAAAGTAAATAGTGCAAGCAATAACGTGGCTTTGCCTTAATTATAGCCTACATCCATAATAGGAAGTTCTTAACTGCTACAATTTTGATATTAAGCTCTTTAGTCCTTATAACCCCAGACTACTACTACAAAGGTTAGACCATTTCGTAATGGTACTTTAGTTATGTAATATATTATAAGTTTGTTTAAAAAACTCTATATACTACTTTCCTGTTCGTGTGTTCTAATAAATATTACTATTTCCTAAAAAAATTGTAGAGATTTTATACTAGAGAATTCTAAGCTAATCTTAAATTAACTCATAGTTAGCCTACTTGTTTTATAAGTACACGGCTTACAATTGGTTTATACCTTTTGGATCATAATATGTTTAAAATGGAAATTATCCAATAGTATGATTAGAGATTGAATAATTAAGCTTCCTACTACCAAAAAAGGATATAATAATTTTAATAATTTTTCATTGCCAAAGTTCGCCTTTGTTTATTATTATTTTTTTTCAAATTAAACAGTTGATGCGATTTTCTGATAAACTTGGTATCATAGAACTAATCCAATGTCATATGTTCAGCCAAAAGAAGTTCATTGTAATTTGTAGGCAACACAATACGCGCGCTAGATATTTATGTATTTCACAATGCACCAAAATTGATTTCGTAATCTCCCCAAAGCAGCAATACAATTCAAGATCTATTAAACAGCAATACTGATCATTAAACCATATTGGGTAATGACTTTATTACTATTCTAGTCTCATCACATGCACTTTGCGCGTGCAATGATGCTTTTCTTTTGTCTTGTGTCATATTTTTTTTTTTTTAAGTTTTGGATAAGTTTTTTTTTTTTTTTTTGATAGATTTGATAAGTTTTTTTTTGAAAACATGGATTTGTATGAGAGTGTCCTATTTTGTAGGCATTTTAAGTGGAGTTAGAAATATATTTTTAACAAGTTGTCCTCAAGTTTTTTTCTGGTTAAACTAAGGTTTAAGGGTATTTCTGAACCACATAAAAATCATTTTATAGATAGTTTATAGATAGTACTAGCTTCATCACACGTGCTTTGCACGTGTGATGAGGTTTTTTTTTTTGTCTAGTGTCATAATTTTCTTCTTTTTTTTTTTAATTTTAAATTTTTGATAACTTTTTTTTGAAGACATGGATTAGTAGGAGAGTGTCCTATTTTGTAGGCATTTTAAGTGAAGTTAGAGATATATTTTTACCGGGTTGTCCTCAAGTTTTTTCTTAGTTAAACGTAAAGTTTAGGGGTATTTCTGAACCACATAGAAGTCCATTCCAAAGAGTATCCACATAAAATAGGACACTCTCATACTAATCAATCACACTCGCTTTGAGCATGCGAAGAGGCTTTTTTTTTTGGTCTAGTTTCATAATTTTCCTTTTTTTTTTTTTTTTTTAATTTTTGGATAAGTTTGTTTTGAAAACGTGAATTAGCAGGAGAGTATCATATTTTGTAGGCATTTTTAATTAAGTTTGAGATATAAGTTTACCGGGTTATCCTCAAGTTTTTTCTCTGTTAAACCTAAGGTTTAAGGATATTTCTGAACCACATAAAAGTTCAGTCCAAAGAGAGGAATCATCTTATAAATAGTACAAATAGATAGATAATGAGTACAATTGTAGTTCCTACAATGGTAACAATATTCTCCCCACTAGAAAATATTAATTTCTGAATTTTATGGACATGCTCCGTATGCCATGCACCCCCGACAATATTATTCCAATAATATAGCTAGTGTAGGAGCTAAGGAGAACTAGCAAATATTGATTTCTTGGAACTGGTTTAAGCAAATGAGAATCTAATTTTTGGTAGCATAAACATTTTCCCGTGTCCATAATTTCGTAAAGCTGGCATAGAAACTCGTTCTATAGCAAAACTCCCCCCCTTGGAATATTTGAATGACGGTTTGAATTGATAATTCATTGTTGGAGATATCATCTTTGCTCCAGAGTAAAGAGGTAGAGGCTTCACAGGCTTTGAGGTTTCAACTTCAAGAGGAATATAGATTGCTTTTTTAATGTCTTCAAGCATTTCTGTGTTGGAGTCGTAACCATTGGAAGAATTGAAGAAGATTTGAAATACTTTCATGCATGAAAGATGGAGATGATTGCATGATTTTGGAAAATCACAAAATAAATCCATTAAAACATATTTAAGTAAATCCTTCTTATTTTGATCAAGTATTTCTCTCGTAAAAGTAATTTCCTCTTCAATGTTCGCCTCCGGGTTGTCTTTCAAGTAAGTATACATTGGTTATTAGATCCAAGGAATCATATATAGGATTGGTGGAATTGAAGCTATAAAGTTGTTATTTACAACTATTTTGTGTTGGTTTTAGTTCCGTGCCAAATTTTATAGTAATTTTATTTAATCATTTTTTCCCTGTATTTATGTGGGGTTTTTAATTGTAAGGGTTGAGTGTGAGAGAGTGTGAAGACTCAAGCTTAAAACGAAGTACAAGTGGATTTCGTGAGAAGCTCGCGAGAAGCTAACCCGCGAAGTAGCCACGTGTAGAGCACATGACTAGAATGCGAAGAGTCATGACAGCCTGGAGTTTTCACGAGTGTCTCGTGAGTAAGGCTTTCCCACGAAATACTCGCGAAACATTCTGTTTGGCTAATTTGTCATATTTGTTTTACCAAGTCTTTACTCACACTATATATACCCCCATTACCCACGTATTGTAAGGAGTACTTTTTAAAGAGAAAACCCTAGTATACACACTTAAGAGTTAGGGATTGTTATACCCACAATCATCTACACATTTCCTTGTGGTTTTCCTCTACTCCTACCTTTCCATTTCTAAATCCTTGAGAGGTTGATAGCCCAAACACTTACCACACCTAATCTAAGTGTAAAGTGAGGCTTTGGTGCTACTGGGAAGCATTGGAAGAAGCCAATCGTTGGCGAATGCAATCGGGTTGAATTGCGGGATCCGGGAAAGCTAGAGAAGACAAGGTTCCGAGAAGCCAGTTGGTAGCAGGAGCTTGGAGAGCTCAAGTACATGGGGTAGACTAGGCTTGGAGGGTCTTTTCTTATTCGTGTACTCCAACTTATTCTCTAGTGGATCGATTTACTGCTTGAAGGGCCGCGAAGAGGTTTTTCGCCGAGTTCTTCGGTTTCCTCTTCAATAACACGTCTCGATGTTATCTTGTGTTTGCATCCTTCTTCCCTACTCTTTAAGCTTTTCTTTTATTGTTGATATTAGATGAATATGGCTTAGAGTAGTTTATCGATTGTTTGCACACATTTACTCTTATTCTGCACTTAGTTTAAGTTAGGAGTAAAAGCAACCGAGCCGTAATTTTTATTTGGGATCTAAACAAGCTCTTGTGTATATACACAAATCCGAGCTTTCAATTGGTATCAAAGCGGGTACACTTTGTCAGATTTCATTATCCTAGTGTGATCCTAGACCCCTTAACTTGCTATGAATAGTGTTATGGAAAAAGTCAACATGAAGTATAGTTCATATGTTTGTGATAATGAATCTACGAGCATCTTTGGAGAGTGTCCTAGCAATGAGCTTCTAGAGTTATTCAAGTCTAAGAAACATGCTAGAATTTTTGTACACATGCTGAAATGTTTAGAACATAGGAATCATGAGATTCATTATAGCTTGTGTGAGTCTAATTCCTTGATTGCAAAATATAAGAGAAGGAATAGACATTTATGTGATAAAATTGATGATTTGAAAAGAAAGCTTCACTCATCCTTAAATGATGTAAAGAAAGATGAGTCTTGCTTTAATGGTCAAGAATGTTTGTCTCATGCTTGTCTCTTTGTTCATACCACAATGAAAGTGTTTAATTCTTGTTTGTGGTATCTTGATAGTGGGTGTTCAAGACACATGACCGGAGATAAATCGCTCTTCAAAAGTCTCAAGGAGAAGGAGTGTTTAGACATATGTGTTTCACTTGTTAGGAACATATGTCACTATTTTATGTAATTGGCTTATCCTTTGACAAAACGCACTTTACTTGTATTTGGGTAGATTTAGGATGTGTTTAAATACTTCAAGAAACCATGTTTCAAGATCAAGTGTTGAAGCCTTCAAGTCTGCCCAAGAAAACAAGCTGATAGTGCAAATTCATTAAAGCTCGACAGCTGCATCTATCGAGCTTAAGAAAGCTGTTCAAGCCCCGTGTGCTCGACACCTTCTCGACACCTCCTATCTGTCAAGGTTTAGGAATTTCAAAATTCTAATATGATTTTCTTGAGATCCGTGAATATGTCTTTGAGCTTTCTTTTCTCCTAACCCTAGACATATAAAAGAATTATTTTAAGGGCCGTCAAACAGTTCACAAGTTGCGCAAGCATTGAGCAAACTCTGTTCAAGCAAATTGTGACCGGAGACGAAGTTCTTGCCCTAGTTCATCTCTTTCTCTTGAAGAAGTTGATGTGTATGTGCACTGTAGGGTTTTGTAACCAAGCATCTTCTTGATCTTCATTGTGTGGATGAACTGAAGAACTTTGCATCCAACAACCTTCTTAGTTGGTGATTGAAGTTACGTACTGGGATCCGCGCAATTGGTTAGTCACGTACTTGGGAGCCGTGCATTGAAAAAGGGGAACTGTCACAACAGAACAAGTCCAATTCAGTATTGGGGTAAGGGTTCAACTGTAGGTTGGTAAGGTACTTGGGATTCCTTTTCTTGTAACCGCTTGTTGTGATAATAGTGGAGTTTCGGGAGTGGTGACCTGAAAATCACCCGGTGGGGTTTTTACCGTTAGGTTTTCCCCATTCGTAAACAAATCACCGTGTTATTTATTTTCCGCTGCATAATTAGTTTATTGGTGATTTGTTTGTACTACCACACGTTTGCATGATAAATTTATTAATTAATAACTTGGCTAATTAATTAATTAATTTCTATCACAAGGGGTCATTCAGTTTGTGTTTCTATCAAGGAGGACGGTTTTGTGACATTTGGAAATGGTAACCACTCACAAGTTCTCGAAAAGGGAACTGTTGATATTCCAGGACTCCCTTTGTTGACCAATGTCCTTTACATCAAAGGGTTGAAAATGAACTTGCTAAGTATCACCCAAATATGTGATGAAGACTTTCTAATTCAATTCTCAAAGAAGGGGTGTCTAATTCTTAGTGAAAAACGTGTACAAGTCTTGAAAGGACCTAGGATCACTGACAATTGCTATGGTGTTATTCCCAAGCCAAATATATAATGCCGGACTGCATGAGTAAATCTTTTGGAGTTATGGCATCAACGTTTTAGGCATGCAAATTACAAGCAAGTGGCAAAAGTTTCAAAGCTTGAAGCTGTGATTGGTTTGCCGAAGTTTGGAAAGATTGAGAAAAATGTTTGTGGTCCATGTCAATTGGGAAAACAAACTAAATCATCCCATCCCAAAGTAAATGTAGTTGCTACATCTCGATCTTTGGAGTTGCTTCATGTGGATCTAATGGGTCCAACGAGAATGGAAAGCATGGGTGGGAAAAGATACATCATGGTTGTGGTTGATGATTTCTCAAGGTACTCTTGGGTGGAATTCCTTAGAGAAAAGTCGGAGGCATGCGAGAAGATGGAAAGATTATGCAAGAAACTCCAAAATGAAAAAGGAATTCCCATAGTTAAATTCAGGAGTGATCATGGGAAGGAGTTTGAGAATGCCAAATTTGAAGCATTTTGCAATGAGCATGGTATTAAGAAAGAATTCTCAGCCCCAAAGACTCCACAACAGATTGGGGTGGTTGAAAGAATGAACCGGGTGATCCAAGAGATGGCGAGAATGATGCTACTTAACAAAAACATCCCATAGAATTTTTGGGCTAAAGCGGTGAACACATCATGCCACATTGGGAATTGGATTTTCTTTCGAGCGGGATCAAAGAAAACATCATATGAGATTTGGAAGGAAAAGAAGCCTAAGGTGAAATATTTCCGATTATTTGGAAGTAAATGCTATATTCTCAATGATAGGGAGAATCTTGGGAAATTTGATTCCAAGAGTGATGAAGGGATCTTTTTAGGATACTCTGTAAATAGCCAAGCATGTAGGGTGTACAACAAGCGGACAAAGATAGTGATAGAATCGATAAAAGTAGTCATGGATGACACCATTTCGAAAAAGGATATTGGTGAGGATGGCGAAGTTCCAAGCCTTAAGAAAAATGAGAGTGATGATAACATGTCTCAAAGGGATGATGGTGAGAGACAATTACCAGAAAAGGAGTCTACTCCTACTACATCAAGAAGGGAGACTAGATCAACTCAAGAATCGTTAAGTCCACTTACACCTCCGGAAGTTCAACTCCCAATCTCTCGTGATGAGGAACCCTCCACTTCCAAGAAACCTTCATCAAGAGTTACTCTCAATCATCCCAAAAGCAACAGAATTGGTGATTTGGATGAAGGACTCTGTTTGAGAAGAGGATCAAGCTATAGTGTAAATCATGTGACATACAATTGCTACCTCACTCAATTCGAACCCAAGAAAGTGTAAGAAGCCTTTAGTGTCAAGGTATGTGCACGTTTTCAAGCAACTCCCAAAGAGTCTCATCTAACAGTGGTCAAAAGAATCATCCACTATGTCAATGGTACATCCAACTATGGGATTTGGTACTCAAGAGATTCAAATGACTGCCTAGCCGGATACTCAGATTCTGATTGAGCTGGGTGTGTCGATGATAGGAAGAGCACCTCGGGAGGTTGCTTCTATCTCGGAAATAATTTGGTGTCTTAGATGAGGAAGAAACAAAATTCAGTGTCTCTATCAACGACTGAAGCAGAATACATTGCAACAGGGAGTTGTTGTGCTCAACTATTGTGGATGAAGAAACTCCTTCATGATTATGGAATCTCTCAAGACAGCATGTGCGTCTTTTGTGACAACACTAGTGTCATCAATCTATCCAAAAACTCGGTTCAACATTCAAAGTCTAAACATATCGAAATTCGATATCATTTCATTCGAGACTTGGTGGAGGAGAAAATTGTGTGGCTGGAGTTTATCAACACCGACAATCAAAAGGCAGACATCTTTACTAAACCTCTTGATGGTCCACGGTTTGAATCTCTCCATAAGACCATTGGTGTCGATATCATCCCTTGACTCATATCTCTTGTGTGACCTTATGTTGTTCATTGGTGCATCCTTGCTATATAGGTCTCTCTTGCATGATCATGTTTCTTTTTTAAGTTATTTTTGTACTTGTTGTTTTTGTTGATCTTACTTTACATGTTCTATTTTTTAGTGTGTTCAAAAATTCAAAAACCCATAAAAATTGAAAAATCTCAAAATGTTTGATCGCTTGTGTTGTGTATATCACATGTGAGTTTGGCCTAGTACCTCCATACTAATGGCGTAGTGCATTTACGAGCTTAACTTGTTATGTATGCACATTTTCTAAGTGTGAGCGACGTCTAGAAATCTATGTTTTGATTGTTGTAAATAGATCTTCAAGCTTGTCATGAATGATTGGTCAATAGCCTTGCTTGATCTTGATACATGAGTAGACTTGTGCCTATATATCTCCTCACACATTGTTTTAAGAGCTCTACAAATGTCAATCTCGAAAAGAGATTTTGAGCTGAAAAAGCCATCGCACATACTAGTATTTGACTAGGAAAAAGGGAAAGCGAATTGTATTAAAATGTATGGAGCCAAAGCCAAAGGCTCAATTTTCAAAGTTATCTCAAAATGTTTATGGCATCGCTTCTCAAAAATTTGAGTTGTTTTGATCAAAAGTATGTAAAATGGAAGCACAATAAAAAAAGCTTTCAATCAATTGTAATCACATTGGTGAGGGGTCATATATGTTCATTTTTACAAGTGAGATAGGTCACTTGACTTCGTACTAGTCATGTATGACTTGATTGAATTGATCATTGAAGTTTCATACTAGACTATAAACTAGTTCATACTTGATCCACACACACAACACACAAGTCTAATGTTCAATAAATGCTTATTCCATTTGTGTGATTGTACGTGTTCAAATGTGATGCATATACTCAAATGCTTGTCGATCAAACCCAAAAGGATTTTTGAGTATCTTATATGTTTTTGAAAGTGTTTTTATACTTTTGTGTGTTTAGAGTTTTTGTACATATTGCCTATTTCTTGTCTTTAACTCAAAACTCTTTCAGAGGCATTTTCACTAGAAGCTCGAAGTTAGCTCTTCCCGCTAAAATGAGGATGACAAAAATTGAAAACACTGAATTTCAAACAGAAACTTCGCAACTGTCTCGCGAGAAAACTTTACCCGCGAAACATGTAATATGCTTCAGTGGCATTTTCATGAGTAACTTTGCGAGAAGCTTACCTGCGAAAAACGCGTGTTTTCAGTTTTAAAGGGCAAACTGTGACAGTTTTTCAAACATAACCCTTTTGCCTCCTTCGAGCCTCTCTCAACCCTAAACTCTTTTTCACTCAAAAACCCAACAAAAACTCAAGATCAATCAACTCTAAGACTTTACTAAGGTATGTTTCAACTTTCTTTTATCTTTGATTCCTTAGTTTAGGCCTTAGATTCTAGGATTTCTTGGGTTGGGTATATTTTTGAAAGGGTTGGGAAAACTTTAAATTTTTGCAAAATCTTTTAATTTTCTTGATTGGGCAGTGTCCCATTTTGTTTGATTGTGTTTATGTTGGCCCCAAGTGGCATTTTAACATGTATCTAGGCAAGATTTTCACACGTTCATGCATTGTTTTACATGTTAGTGGTGTATGTGCATACTAGGTGTTTGATAAAATGCCCAAATGACATTTTATTGTTATTTCGGACTTCGATGAATACCAAACTTTGGGGATTACTATGATTCTACATGGTTATCATGTTTTGATCTTTGGTTGTGTGTTTTACACACTTTGACCTAAGTGTGCTTGGTCATGCCTTGATCATGCATCACATATGCATATCACATGCACACTTGATGCACACATTTAATCACTTGACATGTTTTGCATTTCATTCATGCTACATAGGTTTATTAAATTTTTAGCACTTAAATCATGGTCTTGTGATATTAGGTTTATGTTTCTATGTTCTTTTTAGGACTAGTTGTTTGATTTATGGACTAACTTGTATCTAATCAAGTTTGTTTTCTTGTTTTGTTTTGTATTTGTTTCTTTGTGTTTGTGACTGTTTATGCAGATGTCTCCTCTTAAGAAATCGGCTACAAAGAAGTCCTCAAAGCGACCACGCATTGCCTCGGAACTTTTCAAAGCATTAAGGCAGACATGGCCTTCAACAACTACTACAAAAGGGCCCCGATCATCTTGGAAAGGGTTGTAGAGTTAGAGGCCCTTGAAAACACTTTCATTCCGAAAGTGTTCAAAGAGAGGACATGGACAAAGCTACTAAACCCAGTGGGGAATGTCTATGCTGAGGTCATTAGCGAATTCTATGCAAATGCCATTATGGAAGGGGACCGCATAGGTTGTTAGCTGAGGGGGAGAGAGTTCTATGTCACAAGGGAGTCTATCCAAGAGATACTGGAGGTTCGTCCAACGACTAAACAATCATATCTCCACTATAATGATAAAAGGGACTCACTTGTACCAATTGTGGAAATCCTCGGTGGTGACCTCAAAAAGAAGGCAGTAAACACCATCCCATTCACCCCGGAGATGAGAACATTGGCCTACATAATGATCTTCAACCTCTACTCGGTGAAGAATTTGACTACCTTGTCATGACAAGGGCCATTTTTCTGCTTGATCTCTTCACACACAAAGAGATCAACATTTGCAATCATATCTACTACCTCTTCACCAAATACATCACCAAGAGGAATTTGAGGCTGGTCTTGCCATTTCCAAGTCTCGTCATGGCTCTTATAGCAAGGGCAAGGGTGAAGATTCCTAGTGGTCTTCCCGTGATGCAAAGGGATTATCCAATTAGTGCTCAAACCATGACCCGAAGCAAAACCCATATCACCGAACCATCTATTGGTATTTCTCAAATCCCAAGGGATAATGTTGAGGAAGAAGGTGGGGACACGAAAGAAGAGATAGAGAGGTTCACATCAGCTCCGGAGGACACTGCACAACCCTTTTCTCAAGCATGTGCACGGCCACCCGATCGTCTTGATCATCTCATTGCAAGGATTGAGCAAATGTATGGTATGTTAGAATCACACATGCAACACTCCTCGACTCAATTCACCTACATCTAAGGCCAGATCACTACACTATCGTCTTAGATTGACGACATGATGATGGACCAGTAGGGACAGCAACAGGAGGACTTGGATTCAGAATCCGTACAGTTCTAGCCTCTTTGGCCATTCCGATCAAAAAGGGAGAGTAGTTTGAGGGAGAGTAGCATAGCTCGAGGGGGAGCATAGAGTAGCATATCATAGAGCATTGGTTCATTTTGGTGGTTTAGTAGTTTATCTTTTAAAGTTTTTATAACTTATGGATATTTACATTGCTTTCTTTTAAAGTTTTAAAGTACTTTAGTTTAATTTCAGTTTATCTTTAGTACTATTTGTGTATCTTGGTTTTTATAACCTTTTGATGCTTATTGTTTTCTATCGCTTTTAGCTTTAGTTTCTTTAATGCATCATGCTTGTTGGACATGCAACTAATTTTAGCATTGCTCTTAATTTCATTACATGTCCGGATGATCATTTACTAGATAAATGTTTATTGTAGTCATTTCCTTAATGACTGTTCATGTTTAATCAAGTTACGCTTCATAACTTATATCTTGCTTAATACCTTGATCGCATTTTACTTTTTCCTATACGTACCTTGTGTTCAACTTGTCATGAGCTTAATGAAAGTTTTGTTTACGTGCGAGTGTTTCAAGATACAGGTGTATATGGTGCAAGTGCTTCATAACTTCTAGAATTAGGTGTGAGTGAGTTTTTCCTGTGTTCCTAAAGTCATGTTTAAGTCTAGAGTCTGTTTAGGGGTTTTGTCACGGAATAGCCAAAAGGGGAGATTGTAAAGTTGTTATTTACAACTATTTTTTATTGGCTTTAATTTCGTGCCAAATTTAATTGTAATTTTATTCAATCATTTTTTCCCTGTATTTATGTGGGGTTTTTAATTGTAAGGGTTGAGTGTGGGAGAGTGTGAAGACTCAAGCTTAAAACGAAGTACAAGTGGATTTCATGAGAAGCTCGCGAGAAGCTAACCAGCGAAGTAGCCAACCTGCGAAGTAGCCACGTGTAAAGCACATGACTGGAATGCGAAAAGTCATGACAACCTGGAGTTTTTGTGAGTGTCTTGCGAGTAAGGCTTTCCCATGAAATACTCGCGAAATATTCTGTTTGGCTAATTTGTCATGTTTGTTTTACCAAGTCTTTACCCACACTATATATACCCTCATTGCCCACATATTGTAAGGAGTGCTTTTCAAAGAGAAAACCCTAACATACACACTTGAGAGTTAGAGATTGTTATACCCACAATCATTTACACATTCACTTATGGTTTCCCTCTACTTCTACCTCTCCATTTCTAAATCCTTGAGAGGTTGATAGCCCAAACACTTACCACACCCGATTTGAGTTTAAAGTGAGGTTTTGGTGCTACTGGGAAGCATTGGAAGAAGCCAATCGTTGGCAGATGCAATCGGGCTGAATTGCGGGATGCGGGAAAGCTAGAGAAGAAAAGGTTCCGAGAAGCCAGTTGGTAGCAGGAGCTTGGAGGGCTCAAGTACATGGGGTAGACTAGGCTTGGAGGGTCTTTTGTTATTCGTGTACTCCAACTTATTCTCTAGTGGATCGATTTATCGCTTGGAGGGCGGTGGAGAGGTTTTTCGCTGAGTTCTTCGATTTTCTCTTCGATAACACGTCTCGGTGTTATCTCGTGTTTGCATCCTTCTTCCCTACTCTTTAAGCTTTTCTTTTATTGTTGATATTGGATGAATATGGCTTAGAGTAGTTTATCGGTTATTTGCACGCATTTATTCTTATTCCGCACTTAGTTTAAGTTAGGAGTAAAAGCAACCAAGCCGTAATTTTTATTGGGGGTCTAAACAAGCTCTTGTGTTTATACACAAATTTGAGCTTTCAGAAGCAACAATGAAGAAATATTAGGTTACCTAGTAGCTTTGTATGTCATTCAACAAACGAGCAATAACCATGAGTAATTTTGAAATGTTTTCATACTGCACTGGCTTGAGTTTGGAATCTGGTAACCTCGGTTTCAAGAAGCATGAAGCTAGAAGAAATATAGTATGAGTGGCGATAAATGTCATGCCAGCTTCAAGTTACTCATTTATTAATGGTACTATGTATCCAGTTTTACTCCATTTGGATTCTGCAAGCCACGAAAAAAATGTTTCATACCACTTCATAACCCTAAAAATGAAAAGAAAAATTCACTATCTCGCAAGTTGATATATAACTGACAAAAAATTGACCCAGTAAATGGAGGAAAGCTTACTATTTCTTGAAGATTTTTTGTTATGTCACGTCCTTCTTGTTGGAAGTATTTTGATGCTATCTCACTTACAAGATTATCTAAATATATACCTGACTCATTTATCATCCGATCAAACCTAATTGTTTGCTACTCTTACATCTATCATGCCATGCATTCATCTAAAGGCCCCAAATTCAAGCGGCAAACTTATCTTCAATACTGAAACAGAGTTTCTTCACTACTTCATCATCAATAGAGGCAACCCTAGGCTTTCTGAGCATATTCTCCTTAGTGGCTTAATCAAACTCAAACCTTGATTTTGAACAAGAAATAACCCCATATTCCCAATCTGATGGTGTCTTGGAGTTTAGCCAATTTTGCATTTGCATAGATAGATCAATCAAAGACTAGCATATATAACACAATCCTTTTGGTATATTCTCAATAACTACACCACACAAATAGAGGTAAACGCGTTATGTGCAAGAAAGCAACATTATGATGCTGCCTTCTAGTATATTCTCATTACTCAACATAGGTAATAGCTTGAATAAAGGAAGCCAAGAAGTAAATATAAAATAGTACAAGCCATAATAAGTATTTTTTTTTTTTTTAATTTGTAAAAAACCCGTGCAAGCACCTAATGGGTCTTGAATTAGGGTAGGTTGGATTAGGGTGCGATGCAAGCATTTTGCAATATATGTAGTTTTGAACCCACAAATTCACCCTCTTTCTCATTATTGTATCCCATTATTGTAGACAAAGAAGTGTCATTTAACTTAAAGATCATTAGGCATGGTGAATTTTGTAACCAAATGTTTATGACACAAAAAAATTAATACTTATAATAGAAGTTCATTTGATTTACTTTCTAATTTGACATGTGTCATCTTACTTGTCTTCTAGAATCTAAACGAGCCGATGGCTCCATTGGGTCAAGTCAATGGGTCCTAAGAAGAGGCTAAAACTAGGGCTATACAGGCACCGCCCACCACCGACAAAACCTGCTGGAGCCGAACCGATCTGCCCGCCTCAAACCTCCACTGCAGGTGTTAGGCATGGTGGTTGGTAGCGATTTTCAAGCACCGAAGTCTGCCGGTACGGTTGTCGGCGAAGGTTTTTGGATTCCGATGAACATCGAACCGCACCGATTTGCTTATATATATACAAAACTTGATATTTCTACCCCCTTCAAATTAGATCTAAGATTTCCATCCCCACCCACAACACAAAACCCACCACCATTTCAGCTTTTTATCTTCAAGCACCTATGTTTTTACTGCCACCCAAGTCAAATCTTCAAGTTGTTGTCTCTGCCTCCATTGCCTAGTGGTCGATTACTCGATTAGACTTCGCAAGTGAGTCAATCGATGGTTACTCCCAAGAAAGTTGAGCTTGATTGGGTTTTAATATTTGGGTTTGTAATGGGTTTTGAATCTTTTGATATTTAGATTTTATCTAAGTTTTGATTTGTGGTTTGAATCCTTGAGTTTTCTGGGTTTGATTTTGGTTTTAGATATCTCTTCCTCTCTGTGTGTGTGATAGACAGGTGGACACCAACCACCGTGCCGACTGGAACTGCCACGAATGTTGTCGGTGAACCATTCCTTAGGCGCAGTAGGGCACTACAACAAAATGTATTTTTAGTGACGAAAAAATTCGTCACTAAAAGTCCAATTTTTCGTCACTAAGGACCTTTAGTGACGAAATTGGACTTTTAGTGACGAAACTCATTTCGTCACTGTAGCCCCGTCACTAAAAGTCCTGGTGACGAAAAATTTCGTCACTAAAAGTCCGATTTGATTTTTTTTTTTTTTTTTAAAAACTTTTAGTGACGAAAACGTTTCATCACTAAATGTTTTCCTCACTAAAAACACTATTCAGTGACAAAAATATTTCGTCACTAAAAACACTTTAGTTTACTAAATCGTATTTAGTGACGAATAATTTCGTCGCTAAAACTATGTTCGGGTACATATAGTAACGAAAAAATTCGTCACTAAAACTATTTTTAAGAAAATTCAGGCACATATAGTGACGAAAATTTTCGTCACTAAAACCATTTCTTACAAAATTTTGCTATATTTAGTGATGAAATTTTCGTCACTAAAACAATTTTTTGTTGCTATATTTGTGACGAAAAAATTCGTCACTAAAACTTATTTTCTATTTTTATTATTTTCATAGCGCTGATATTAACCTGTAACCTGTCATTACATTATTAAAACCTCACATTTGATTAACACATTTATTTCAACAACACATTTATAAAAAATCAATCCATACATTCCACAAGTTAAAATTAAAACAAGTATCCAATTCAAACTTTTTCCATACAATAATTGTTTGCAACACATACAATAACTTAAGATGTTTTATAACAATACAAAAAATGTAGCATAATATAATTAGAACCAACGGAAGATGTCCTCATATGTCTTCAAGTAATGCCAAAAGTAAATCTCCTAAAAGCCACCAATAAGAAATCTGCACAAATATAAAAACAATACTACATTAAAATCGTAAAGTAAAAACATTAACTATGTTATAAGAAACATTTCTAACAAAGTAATACCATGCAAGCCACCCGCTTGCTCCAACACAACAATCCACCACAAAGCCAATCACCAACATACAATATATAATGCTTACAAATATTGAAAACACTTGAAATATTTTCATCACATGTAAATCAACAATACCCAATCACAATTCAAAAGAATGAAAAACACTCCCAATATTAATTTAAACCACCTTGTAACACCATGCAAGCCACCCGCTTGCTCCAACACAACAACCCACCACAAAACCAATCACAAACATCACAACTATAATGCTTACAAGTATAGAGTTTTATAAGTTTTTAACTAGAGTTTTATAAGTACTTCAGTCTTGAAAATGATCCTCTCATAAATTACTACACAAACTCATAGCTTACACATGTAATACAGTAGGTATAAGAACACCCACACCAAAAAGCGACACATTGTAGGTTCCGATTGTCAAAGAAAAAAGAAGCACTCTTACCTTTACAACTGAAAAAAGAAAATCCGAGTAGGTTCCGATTGTAGAAATCCAGGTTGTCAATGGCCGGACCCGCTCCCATTTTGGAACTGAAAAAAGAAACCCAAAAAAGAAAATATAAATGAAATGACAAAAACCCAAAAAATAAAATAAAAAATAAAAGGAAATTACCCAAAAAATAAAATAATATATATACTCTAAGTCACAGACCCATGACCATGAGACCAAGACAATGATGACCAAGTTTAACTAGGCTTTATCTCCAATAATTATAAATATGGAGATTAAGCAAGTTCACACATTATCTACAATGTCTTAGGGGGTTAGTTATTTTGGGACCATTTAAGGGACTTCAAAATTGTTGGAACTTGGAAGTAATAATAATCCAGTTTATTAATAAGCAAGTTCACACATTATCGGTTATCTTCTCGATGTTGATGTCTTGGCCACCCCACTTCCGCATTCGTTCAGTTGTTTGTTCCACCTAACAGTGACTTGTTGTCAATATTTGAAGGGATTTGAACATACACACATACTATGAAAGAGTTTAGGAAGGATCCATCTATATATATCAGATGTAAAATCAATTAGCAGGCTGTGCACTTTCTTTTTCTCTTTAAATAAAAATATTTTAATCCATCATCGAAAAAGCTTCAAAACATCATGCTTCATGTCATAAGCATAACTTTAAAAAGCCTCAAGTGTGTAGCTTGTAAAAAAAAGCCCTTACCTCCTTGTTCCAGTTGGTTTTATAGAGTACAATCAAGAGAAGCAAAGTTTGTAGAGCAGTTCCACTTATCATGCCCACCCAAAGTCCCTACAATCCCGAAATAGATTAGTGAAGAAACTAGAAGGAGAGCAAAAACAATGGAAGTAAATATGCTTTCTTTCTTCTTCACTCTTTCAGGCCTTTATTTTCTTTAATAGCCAACAAGCAAAGATAAAAACCAAATTGCAGCTATCAGATTACCCTTGATACTTGCAGATTATTATGGAAAGTAAAAAGATATAATAGGCCCTGTTCTGTTTCTGGAGACAATGACAAAGCTTATATTGTGGCATTTATAGGAAAGCTTTTTCAATGCAAATAACTTAAAAGTACAAATGGAATTGAAATGTTTTACCATCACTCCTAAATTTGCTTTATAACCAAGAAGGTATCCAAGTGGAAGCCCGAAAATGTAATAACAACCCAAGTTTATATAAGCCACCAATGCTTGCCACCCACCACCAACGGCAACCCCTACAAAAATGCAGTGAGCAACATAATTTGTCAACCTAGTGCATCAAAACAGGGCCACGTTATGCCATATACAAAGCATTGTACAAGGTGCAAAGTTTCCGTAGAACCGAAGATTTTGGTGTGGTGCAAAAACGGCCACAAAAACCGGCCGCACCGCACCGTGTATAGCCCTAGCTAAAACAACCAAAAGCAACTCAATCTTGGGTCAAAGAAATCTTAATATAAAACAATTCAAGAGTATACATGGGCCCAAAAATGGGTTTATGGATGGTCCAAGAAGTCCAGCTAGTGCAATATAGGGATCTGTTTGGATACCGCTTATTGCTGAAAACTGAAAACACTGTAGCAAAATAATTTTTAAATGTGTGAATAGTGCATGGGATCTAGTTTTAAAATTTTTTTTTGCTGAAAAAGTACTTGCGGGTCCTATGAATAGTGCATGGGACCCATTGTTTTTCAGCAAAATGTAGAAACGCATGGAAAACGTGTGTTCCAAACGCACACTAGATGTTAAAACGTTGTTGTAGAACCTGTAAAAAGTGCAAAAAAACACACGCTAGAGTTCATTGTAAACAATTTGATGATCTTTTCAACCGCAGCAAAGGAGGTGAATCGGTGTGTAAAATAGGTAATTTTTCAATTTCCATAAAGTAACAGTAGAATATACCAATAAGAAAATAGTCAAAACTATGCAAACAACTCAAGTCTTTTAAAAAAAAAAAAAAATTTAAGCAACTCAAGAAATAGGTAGCAGGGAAATTTTGGACAGCTATTATGTTTGAGACTTCATGAAGGCTAGTTTTAAAGGCTAAAAATAGGCTACATGTTTGGACAGTAAGTTCATATATATGTCTAATGATAGTAACTCTATTCACTCCTTCATAGAGTCAACTCATATGTAAATATTATCCCATTGTAATTCTTTAAGTTACTTCGTCTTTATTTTCACAACGTAGTCTCTTTTCAAAAATATTATTTTTACTTACAAAAAATGGTATATATATCACCACGCATGGCTATCAACAACCAGTTGCCCATAATATTTTATGACTATTGTGATAGCAACAAAGTAAAAGGCAATTCGGAGAAGTTCCCTTTGACATCTAGGTCGTGAGACTCCTGTGTGCACCTCAAAATTTCAACCATATAAAAAATCCAATATTTGCTGACGTAGGGTTTAAACCTCAAATCTCATATTTAACAACAACAAACTTTACTAGTTGAGCTAACTATAATTCATTTTATTTATCATAAGGCCAAGATACCAATAAGTTGTTGAATGTGGTGGATTTGAGTAAAAGTAAAGGCTCTTTTTCATTGCATTGACCATATTACATAAGAAGATTTGAAGCTCAAGTCGCCAATTAATAACTTTAATGTCAGATGACATGGTGATTTAAAAAAAAATTAGGATGTGACTTGGTGAAGATATCTTCTGTTACTCCTCTTTATTGTGACAACCAAAGTGCCATTCATATTGCTCAGAATGATGTCTTCCATGAACGGACTAAACATATCGAGATCAATTGTCATTTTATCCGTTATCATCTTGTCCATGGTGCTTTCAAGCTGATCTCAATCTCCTCTAAAGATCAACTTGCAAATATCTTCACCAAGTCACATCCTAAAGGACGCCTTCGTGATTTGGTTGACAAACTCAAGGTGGATGTGAGACCAGCTTGAGGTTGTCAACCAAATCACGAAGGCGTCCCTTAGGATGTGACTTGGTGAAGATATCTGCAAGTTGATCTTTAGATGAGACTGAGATTAGCTTGAGAGCACCATGGACAAGATGATAATGGATAAAATGACAATCGATCTCGATATGTTTAGTCCGTTCATGGAATACATCATTGTGAGCAATATGAATGGCACTCTGGTTGTCACAATAAAGAGGAATGGCAGAAGATGTGAACACACCTAAGTCTTTAAGAAGCCATCGTAGCCAAAGGAGCTTAGATATGGTATCAGCAAGGGCATGATATTCTGCTTCAGTATTGGAGCAGGCCACATGAGTTTGTTTCTTGCTTCCCCAAGAAATCAGAGAAGAACCAAGAAGAAAGCAATAACTAGGGTGGACCTGCAATCAGTGGGATCTCTTGCCCAATCAGCATCAGAAAATGCACGGAGAACAAAATGAGACTGAGCAGAGTAGAAAAGACCATGGAAGAGGGTGCCCTTTAGGTATCGAAGAATGCGCAGAATAGCAGCATAATGAGTCAATCGTGGAGTAGACAGATACTGGCTCACCTGGTGAACAACATAGGAAATGTCTGGACGAGTGACAGTGAGATAAACTAGGCTGCCAACCAAGCGTCTATAAAGAGAGGGATTAGACAATGGTTTCCTTCTTGAGGTAGCCAGATGCGCATTAAGCTCAACTATATCTTTTAAGTATATCCATGCATACGCATGAAAGGTCAGAAAAAATCCAATTAGATTTTAATTGGATTCTCAATTTTGTGCCACGTGTCCCATTTAATTTTTAATTTTGTTTCATGTGAATTATTGAGTGTAAAAATCGAAGAGTCTAAATCCAATTAGATTCTAAATTGGATTTCAATTGGAGTCTAATTTTCCACCACATGTCCATCTAATTTTTTTAATTTTTTTGGCAAGTGAATTATTGGGTACTAAAACTGAAGAGTTTAAATCCAATTAAATTTTAAATCATATATATATAGAAAACATATATTTTAAAAATGTATTGTTTAAATAAAGTGTAATTTAATGTTGTGGGAGGACGGGAAAACGAGGACAAGAGCATGGAGGCCGAGGACAAGAATGAAGGAGAAGATGTCAAGGCAAAACGGGCACACCTTGGAAAGTTTTGTCAAGAAGCCCTCAAAGCAAACATGATAACGCAACCACAAAACCAAAGAAGATCAGAGTACCCAAGGAACCCAAGGATACTAATACATCCCTGGAAGGGCCGAGGTCTAGTTAGGAAGACCACCAGACACGTAACCGAGAAAAGGAAGGAAAGTTTGTCATTAAGCGGATGAAGGAAGAGTACAGATAAAGCATCTATCACCTCCGCATTCAATGCTCTGCACTCACTTAGCTGGCCGCATTAATGGTGGAATGACCCCTGAACAGTGTCATCATAGCTCACAACCTAACAAAGAAACTTTCTAGTAAGGCCCTGATGGGACAAGTATCTGAGGAAAAAGCTTTGGTCATTCAAGTGGAAAGCCAGGATGCAACTTGGATGACTATATAAAGGAAGGAGATCCCTACAAGAAAGGGATCATGAAGGATTGAAAAGAAGAGAAGTAAAGAAGAGAGAGTGAGAATACGATAATGCAAGAACAAGTGTTAACCTTCACATCAGCCTAAAACCGAGGTGCATTGTTGTATTAATCCCAGACGTATGTTGTTCTGCTTTTCCTGATTTACATATATGCCAAGCACACATTCCATTATCACTTTATTGATTTGTTAAAAACAAGAGTAAACCAGGTTGATTGGCACCCCATCTCTATAAATTATTTGAGTGAGGTTGAAATCTCACTTAGCCAATTTTGGCCTGCTACAAATGCCATGTATAATTTAAACCTCTTCTAAAAAAACGTTATAATTTGAACCATATCTGAGGAAAAAGCTTTGGTCATTCAAGTGGAAAGCCAGGATGCAACTTGGATGACTATATAAAGGAAGGAGATCCCTACAAGAAAGGATCATGAAGGATTGAAAAGAAGAGAAGTAAAGAAGAGAGAGTGAGAATACGATAATGCAAGAACAAGTGTTAACCTTCACATCAGCCTAAAACCGAGGTGCATTGTTGTATTAATCCCAGACGTATGTTGTTCTGCTTTTCCTGATTTACATATATGCCAAGCACACATTCCATTATCACTTTATTGATTTGTTAAAAACAAGAGTAAACCAGGTTGATTGGCACCCCATCTCTATAAATTATTTGAGTGAGGTTGAAATCTCACTTAGCCAATTTTGGCCTGCTACAAATGCCATGTATAATTTAAACCTCTTCTAAAAAAACGTTATAATTTGAACCATATAATTATGATTATTTTTAATTATACCTGTGCATATGCACAAAGCTACACACTAGTTACATTAATGCAAATTGCTAAATTAATTCTCTTAGAGCATCCATTAACTTCTTCCTTAATTAATTTAGTCACTTTAATTACGTTAAATATATTTCTTGTACAATACTATTCATTGGCTTCAAGTCTTCTTAGTTGAGTCAATACGAAACCCTCATTAGTCAATTCTCAAACACCACATCGAGGACACACTGCCCATCAAGTTCCAGTCAAACTACAATATCAAGTCATAATTTTTCCATCAATCCAACATCTCGCACAACTGATTTAAACATTTCCACTTCAGCTCTAAGTCTTTCATGTATCATATCAACTGAAATTTGAAATTTCTATTAACAGAAAGTAACCGCACCAACTAATAATCCTCATCAGAAATATGAATTTCAAACAAGCAAATTTTAATTTGAACATGCTAGCCTAAGAGCAACTGCATCCGAGCTTGCAAAATAGAAAAAGAGATAAATTTTACACATTTTAACCAAAAAAAAAACACTCATATCAGTGCTTGCATAAATTTGTATATATCCAAAAGTGCTACAGTAACCGTGCATATATGCACGGGTACTGTAGCTTTCTATATATTATTTTAATATTATTGTTAGGTTCTAAAGATTTAGGATTAAATGTTTAAAATTTTAACTTGTAAGTATTGGCAAACCGAGAACAAAAACATCTCTAGGATAAGCGTTAGACATTGCTCAAAGCTGTACAGGTCAAAACTCAAGAATGTGCAAGATGCAGGAAAAAGAATTAATTTTCTGTGAAGCTCGACCAATCAAAGGATTAGGCTTGATCGATCGAGAATCGCAGAAAAATAATTTCTGCAAAATTTTTAAATAGGCCCAAGCCCGTGAAAACGTTTAGGGTTTCAATCCAACACCGCTACATATAAAAAAGAAAACCCTAGCCATGTTTTGAAGACTCTTGGAAGACTTGTGAGTTACTCCTGTGAGATCTGAGAGGTTCCGTACCTTCTAACTCTACAAGTGTCTACCGGAACAAGATTTACAATCAAGTATTGGTGAAATCTAGTTGTTGCATAGATCAACAAGCCGTGATCTGAAACCTTTGAGTGGGATCTCAAAGTCACAAGCGTGGGTGCTTGTGTGCTGCAAATCCAAGAGAGAAGGAGTCCATGGATTTGGAGCTTGCACGTGGTTGTGTCAATAAGTTACTACTGGAGGTAGCAATAAATTTAGGGTTAAATCTGATTGTAAAAACTTCAATTCTCTTATAGTGGATTTGTTTTACCTTGAGAAATGTTAGGTCAAATCCTCCCCAGATTTTTACTTTGAAACTGTTAGTTTCATTGGTTTTCCTAGGTCATCATATCGCGGTATTATTTATTTTTCGCTACTTTGCATGATATGATTTACTTTGTTTAACCTAGATTTGAATAATTAACCTAAGTAACTACTTGGCTAATTCATTAGGTTAAACAAATCTGGTTTTCAGGGGTCTAAACAAACAAACAAACAATTATCTTATATATTATATTAAGTTATAAAAACTTATTTCGCTCTTTTTTTTCTCTCTCCTCTAACCTAAGCAACACCAACACCGAAGAGTACTCTTTCTCCCTGTTTTATTCCTGGCCTCTTCCTCTCATCTTCTCTCTTCATTCCACCTCTCTTAGCTCTTGTTCTTGCTCATTCTCTTCACCACGAGAAAGAATGTGATCAGCTTAGGAGTTTGGCAGCACGGTGAGGAGGGTGGATCAGCTTGCAGTTATCTCTATTGACAGATTTTGGGGCAAATGTCTCCAAAAAGGCATGGGTTTTTCTCATTGAGATTTTAGGGTTGTCTTCTTTAGGTTAGAGCAAGATTCTTGGGAGTTTCTCTCAACTAATTTTTTAGGGTTTACTATTAGTTCAAGCCTTAAAAAATTATGTAAATTAAAAGATTGTTCTACTCTAAAATTTTGAGTTCCATGAACTCAATAATGTGAACCTATAACTCAAGTGAGGGCATGAAAGTGTTAATTTTGGGACTCATTGGGATTTTGTTTGTAGTGTGTTATGACTCTATCTTGTTGTTGTGTTTTGGTTGTTGATGTTGATGTTGATGTCTCTGTCTTGTAGTTGTGGTTTGTTATGACTCTGTTTTTTATGTCTTGGTTGATATCTCTGTGTTGCATGTTTATTAGCTTTCAATAAAATCCTTTTTAATAATAAAAAGAAGTCAAGATTTGTACAGATACGGTTCAAGGCTTTTTATTTATAATAGAATTTTTTTCAAGGCTTTTTATTTATAATAGTCATTGTGCTTAGTGGTTTACTGATAACATATAGGATATATATAATTGGTTTTTAGTGCATTTCAGATGTTTCTTTGTTAGCTGATGGGCATCGGCTATCACAAAAGTAGAAAGACTACCACTTCCTTATAATGTTTTGTTCTTTTCACTCACGCATTTTTGTTGATTGCATGGTGACTTTTGGCAATGTAAAGTTATGTACAGTGTTAGGAAATTTAGACCCCGATTGATAGAATTAACAAGTTTTAAACTCAAGTTGTTAATTAGATTTATTATGAATAAACCTTGTTAAAACAAACAAACATCAATATCATGTCAATATCATGCACAGCGGAATAGTAAATAAGACAAGATATGATGACCTAGGAAAACTAATGAAACAAACTAGTTTTACAATAAAAAACCTGGAGGGAAACCTTCCCGAAAAGCAATTCACTATAGTAATACAAAGCAATTCTCGTAGATGAACTTACAACAGAAACCTTCTACCGCTTCAGAACCTCTGAACTCTTCAATATATGAACGCCATCCTTTTGCACGAATCCTAATACGTGACTAACTCTAGCAACTTAAAGATGTTGTTGGCTGTAAAGTTCTTCACTTCATCAACAATGAAGATCAAGAAGTACTTGGTTACAAAACCCTAAGGCGCAAAAGACGCAGTAACTTCTTGCAGAGAGAAGAAGGCACTAGATCACTTTCTACATGTGTTCTCCATGTATAACGACCTTTAAAATAAGCCTTATATATGTCTAAGGTTGTGAGAAAAGAAACCGTACACATACATGTTTGCATGAGCCGAAAATCAGATCTGAAAATTCTAATTTCATAGATCTCGACAGATTCAACTTCTATCAAGATTCTGTCGAGCTTCGTTCATAAGGCTCGATAGATACTTTTTTTGTCGAGGTATCTGTCAAGTTTTAATAAACAGCTTTTCTTCACTTATTTCTTGGTCCAATCTTCATGGCTTTAATACTTGGCTTGAACAACATGTTTCTTGAAGTACTAAACCCATCCGAGATCTACCCAATTACAAGTAAAGTGCAATTTGTCAAAGGATTAGCCAATTACATAAAATATGTCCCTAACATACGGAGTTTTAGGACTCTTGTATTTTTCTTCTTTCTGTGACATTTGAGAAGATTAGAGTAGAGATGTCATTTCTGCTGTTGTGGTTAATGTGATCATAAATCGAATGCTCCCAAAATTTGTATTGTATTGGGAGTTTGTAGTTCATGCTACATGCTTAAGGATGAATATATATATATATATATATATATATATATATATATATATATATATATATATATATATTTAAAGCTGATGCTAATGCCTACGATCTTTGACTTGTACATTGTTAGAGGCCAAGCCCATTACTTAAACTGACTGCCATATCATACGCCACTCTGTGCCCATACTGCTGGTATAAAGGCCCTTCAATATGCCAATTATTTTTTTTTTTTTTGGATAGGGGCCGCGCGAACGCAGGCCCCCACTGCAACAAATTATGACGTAGGTTCCATCACTTGGACAGACCTTAAGCGAGCACCCCTCCGTAGTGCAATGAAGGTGACAAGCTTAGGCCATGGGCCTTCTTGGTCACCCATTGACCCCGTCCAGGTCAATATGCCAATTATCAAACCTTAGAAAAATAGAATCACAACACTAGCTCAAATTTCAAGAGCGATCCAGCAATATTTTTCTAATGAAAAAGCTTCCTCCAACCCCAATACTGGTATTAGGAATAGAAATCTCACACTACCCTAAAATAATTAGGAAAAGAAATCTCACACTTCCCTAAAATAATGTAAAGTTGCTATAAAGAAAATGAGTTATGCTAACGAGTGTCCTTAAGATATTGGTTAACAATTCATTTTAAGAAAGTTTTGACATCACTTTTATGGAAAATGAAGTTTCTTTTCCCGTAAAAATTTTCTTTAAATAGATTATTAACGAATACCCTAAGGGCATTCGTTAGCATTTCCTAAAGAAAATTTGACTTGGATGGATTAAAACTACTGAGCTGGTGATTCTCGGTTAAGACAAATTTTAATTGTAAAAATGTCTTCGATATCTTCATCTTACATACAAATGATGCCGGTACCTCCAATGATTGAAAACTCATTAAATGAAGACGTTTGAATCAATTTTAATTATGAGCATTTACTATGACTTTCGCCTGTGTCTTAATATCACCATTGTCATTATCATTTAAATGAAGCCGGTACAATTAACCAAATTGGATTATTGGCTTTCATAATAAAAAAAAAAAATCAAATAAAATAATTTAAAAAAAGGATTAATGGCTACCTTCAACTTGAAGTTTTTGACCAAATGTGCTTAAATATAAAAATTTTGACCAGAAAAATCGGAATCTATAATTTGAAAAGGAAAAAGTTAACGAGGGCCTATTTGGTTGGAAATTTTTAGTATCGTTGTTTAGTTTTCAGTGTTGTGGAAATACATATTTGAGTGTTATAGAAATACGTGTCAGAAGTGTTATTGTTGTTTAAACACTGAAAACTGTTATTTAAACATTGGTACCAAACAGCCCCTGAATGTTTTAAGAGAATAGGTTTAAGAACTATTTTTTAAAATAAAAATGAAAAAAAAAATTAAGATTTATCAAAGATGACGTCCGTGATTGCATATAACCATGACGTCCACAATTTGGATAAGTTCAGGCACGAGTGTGTATTCCTATACACAATTTTTTTTTCTTTTCTAAATTATTCCTATACACAATTGGTTGCATAAAAAAAATGGTATCCATGATTATGCATTTAGAAAATCGTATCCTTTGATTAAAAAGAAAAAGGTAAATCATAAATTACACAACTAAAGTTTGGAGGTGTTTGAATTTTACACCCTGAAATTTTAAAATTTAAATTTTACCCCCTAAAGTTTGGAAGTGTTTGGATTTTACACCCCAAATTCTGAAATTTCAGGGTGTAAAATCCAAACACCCCCAAACTTTAGGGGTATAATTTGCAATTTACCCAAAATAAGAAGAATTAGTATCTCTTTTAATGGTGGATCACGAATCTTAGCAATCAACATTTAGATTCAATTCAATGGTTGAGATGAGTCTCACTTTATTGTGGATTACCTCATAAAATCCAAAAAAAAAAATAGAGCCATTCCAACCAGTAATAATGTAAAACACAAAAACAGCATTTGGATATTAAATTACACATCAATTCTAACTCTCATTTCCCTTAGGACTTTTAGCTAGGTTTGGTGCTGGTTGCCTGGTTCAGTGGTTGTGTCTTCTTAATTACTTATAAAATTCAAGGGCAAGAGATTGAAGTATTAAACAGTTATGGACTTGTTAATACTGATATTAATGTTATCCTCCCAAAATTATTTATGAAATGGTAAAATATTATTTTAGTCCCTAAACTTTATCAAAAGTTTGTTTTTTATCCCTAAACTTTAAAAAGTTTTTTTTTTCATCCCTAGACTTTGTAAAGAATTTTTTTCAATAGTTTAGAGACAAAAATATAGATGAAAAAAGAACTTTTTTCAATAGTTTAGAGATGAAAAAAAAAAACTTTTGGTCAAGTTTAAGGATATAAATAAAACATTTTTAATAGTTTAGAGATAAAAGATGAACTTTTGAATAGTTTAGGGACAAAAAAATGAATTTTTTAAAATTTAAGGATGAAAACCAAACTTTTGGTAAAGTTTAAGAACTAAAATAGTATTTTACCCTTGACGAAACTAAAACATCGGTCCTTAAAGTTAACCTATTGAGCGATTTTGGTCCTTAAAGTTTCAAATGAGTGTCATTGGTCTCCAAAATTTAAAAAATGAGCATAATTAGTTTCTCTATTAACTTCTGTTAATTTTGTTTCTCAAAAAAAAAAAAAACTTCTATTAATTTCCTTGTTTATGTGTCTAACAGAATAATGACATAACTACTTTTAAATGATATGACAATTTTTTTTTAGTGGGGCAAGTTTCTATTTGGATTTAGCCCCAAATTAAAATCTGAATAAATCCCTAATTTGTACAGACCAATCCGAGAGAGACGCTAATATGAGAATGCGATGGCTCCACCCACATGAGGATTGACGCCGTCCAACACAAAGAAAGCGTCTATTGCATCTGACCAGCAAGACATCACTAGAGGAAGGTGAATGAGCTCCGATGATTATATTAGTGCTGGCAAAGCGAAGTAGTCAAGATATTGATGAGTGGGATTTGAACCCAAAAAACAAAAAATTTGGGTCTTCATGTTATAGTTCTAATAACTAGAATCTCGAATAATGAAGTTAAAGACTAATCATTTTGGGCCACATGGTTTCAATCCTTTGATTCCCTCGGTTTCTTGGATTTAGATTTTAATAATAGGACACAGTTGAATTGTTTTCCATATTAACAATTGTAAATAGTTTCATGATTCATCTTTACAATATAATTGACGAGTTACTGGTTACTGGACGCCAATGTCTTGGTCATCTCTTTGTTGGCCCCAAAAGGAGGGAGGCTTGGGTTTCAAGAATCTTTGGGACTTCAACCAAGCTCTCCTCTCCAAACTTGGCTGGTGGATTTTAACAGGAAAAGATTGTCTCTGTGTTAATGTGTTGAGGGCGAAATACAAGATCCGTAATAACTGGCTGACTCATTCCTATTCTAGCCATGCTTCCCCATTTTGGAAAAGCTTGTTGGGCATCAAGCACCTCATCTCTAAGGCAGCTTGCATTCTATTTGGCAATGGGGACTCTATTCGAATATGGTCTAATCCTTGGACCCCCGATCTCCCAAGCTTCATCCCTTCCCCTAAGGTTGATGCTAATCCAAACTTGGCCTGGGTAGTGTCACAGCTCCTATCTTCAAATCACAATAGATGGGATATTTCCAAACTGAACTATTTCTTCAAAGAGCCAGTGGTTGATCTAATTCTGAAAATCCCCATCCCAATTTACCGAACTGAGGATAGTTGGTCTTGGACTGTAACGAACTCGAGATCCTTTTCAGCCAAGTCTACTTATTGGCTGTGCAGGGCAACCTCTTCCCCCTCGAACACTAATGCTATTAGGGGTCAAATATGGAAAACCAAGTTGCATGAACGCCATAAGATGCATTTATGGAGAATTGCTGCCAACGTGCTACCTTCTAAAGAGGTAATCAGTAAATTTAATGAAAATATAGATAGATGTTGTCCTTTGTGCGGTTCGACAGATGAGTCAACCCTTCATCTCTTTACTGTATGTACTATTACTAAATCTATTTGGTTTCAAAGTCAGTGGGGGTTGAGAATGGAAGCCATTGAGTTTGGGTCCCCATCGGATTTTATCTGTTTCCTCATATCCCCTCCTTTAGTGGACAATCTGAATCCTGGTCAAAAAGAAGAATTTTTGCTATTTGGTGCCATCCTTTGTGATGTTATTTGGAAGCAGAGAAATTGATCCCTCTTTGAGAACGTTGTGCTTAATTTTGATGGAGTAGCGTCCAGGATTTCTAGTATCTTCGCTGAGCATAAAAATTCAAGAGCCTCTACCTCAAGACATCAAGTTTCTACCCCTCCTCAGGTTTGGGTTCCTCCCTCAAGGCTGGACATAAAAATAAATGTTGATGCAGCAGTGGGTCCCACTACTCTGTAATCGCTGCAGTTGTGAGAGACTGGAGAGAGGAGTTGGTATTTGCTGGCTCCATGAAAGTGAACACCACCCTCCCTCTCCAGGCTGAAGCAGAAGCAATTAGATAGGCGATTTCCTTAGTCCCTGCTCTAGTTGGCGAATCTGTAATTGTGGAGTCTGATTCTCAATCTGTTGTCCAGCTTCTTTCGAATTTGGCAGTACCCCCTCCTTGGAGAATTAAGTCTCTATGTTCTGATTTGAGGTCCCTTTTGTCTCTCTCTGGTAATGCTTCTGTTTCCTGGGTCCCTAGGTTGTGTAATGAGGCAGCCCACACCTTAGCTAAATGGTGCTTATCTTGTAATTTTTTTGGCTCTTTTGGTTGTGATTTTAGCCCGGACTATTTCTCTTCAGTTATTTTGGGAGAGTCCAGTACGGTGTTGTAGTTTTTTCTTTTTCTTTAATAAAGTTTTCTGTTCATCAAAAAAAAAAAAAAAAAGTTAATGGGTTCTAGAATTTTTTATTAGGAAAAAAAATCAATTGAATTATGTTGCAGCTTAATCTTGATTAAGAACTTAACAAATTAGGGAATTTTCGGGGTTTTAATTTGGGGCAAAACGCATATTGAAATGATTTTCCCCACTAACTATTCCCAGCACAACTATAATTTTTTTAGGAAAAAAAAATCCATGTAATTATTCTGTTAGACATTTAGGTAAGAAAATTAACTAAGGGACTAATAATGCTCATTTTTTAAACTTTAAGGGCCAATAGTACTCATTTGAAACTTCAAAAATCAAAAACTCGTAGTAGGAAAATTTAAGGACCAATAGTTTAGTTTTGCCAGAATTATTTACTAATGTGTTGTTAGTAAAAAAAGTATTGTTTCTACTTTCAAGTTTCTACAAATAAAATTATATGAAATAAGGATAAGATTGGAGTTCAACCCCATATTAGGTTAAATTTTCGAGAGGTAGAGAACCATTCCTTACAAATAAATCAAATTTATAAATATCCATAACAAGTCTTCTCAAGTTGTAAATCAGTCTGATGAAATGCACAAATTGCAGAAATTGTATCTAAATTTGATCTATTTTCCAAAATTTATACTTTTTTTTTACTACAAGAAAATTAGTTATTAAAAGTGAAACTTGTTATAAACCAACGTAAATAAATTAATGGCACATGAAAATAATGTCATTAAAATGAAAATTTCTACTTAAAGATGTTACAATAATTTAACATGAAATCTTTTTCTATAAAGCAAGTTACTAAGAGCAAGAAGTGCATAGGTAAAATTACCAACATGCATAACGCAATGGCAATATTTCCAACAACAACAAAAAATGGATAATAAAAGATTATTGCTAAGGTAGTTATATTAGAAATCACCAACAAGAGAAAAATCAGGTAAGTGAAAAGATTCAAGGCCCAATTCTAATACCATGTAGAAATTTGTGATTGGGAGATAGAGAGAGGACATATCTAGTTTAAAATTGTTCTATTCTGTGGCCTATGTTTTCTCATTTACCTTTTTTTTTAAATACATTACAAGTAAATATATATTTGTATAAGAAACCTGGGGTTGAATTCTCGCCTACATCAAAAACTGATTGGTATTTTGGTCTTATGATAAAGAACTATCATCAGGAGCAAATGTCATAGGTTGAAACTCTCTCAAAAAAAAATATATATTTATAAATTTTATATGGGATTAAAATCTCTATTTCTTTGTATCGTTTCAGGCTACTCCTCAAATCAAACTTGTAGAGAAGAGAACGGTTAGTCAGTAGACGCAATAAGTGAGTGAAGACCGGCATTGAGGACCAACAACGGGTCCTGACGGTGATGACCAGCGGCCTATGAGGTCACTGGCAGAATTTGCTTCTAGTTCTACTGAAGGGTACGTTGAACTTGTTCAGCAATGGAAGAAAACGGAGTTAGCAAAACAAAGAAGATCCAAATCATAGAGAAAAGGAGTAAGCAAAACTAAGGGAAATAAAAAGATGTAGAATAAGTACAGGAAGATCCAAATCCAAAAATCACAGGGTAATATCTAATTCCCTTTTGAATGTGGGAAGTAATTGCAGTGAAATGCGTTTTTTAATTTTGAATGTTTGGGTTGTTGTTGTTGTTGTTTTTTTTTTTTTTTTTTTTTTAAAGTTATGTTGACATGGCATCCCAGCTGGCAGTAGTTTTTTTTTTATAGGAAATAATAATATTATATTTGGATAGTTGGATCGTTAGTTATGTCAGCATTTTTCATCTATCGCTTAAAAATATGAATCATTTTGACACAAAATCAAAAGGTTAGAGACTAAATTGACACACCACTGCTCATCTTTGACGTGATAGCCACTTTGTTGTATGGGGGGAGACAAGGGTGGGGTTCAAGTTTTTAAGAGACCATGATCTTGGCAGCATGCCAACAAGCCATGGGAGCCTCGTAAACACCCTGCTAAGGTCATGATGATAGACTAATTAACTAGAATTCACTCTATTTATCGTAAGGAGATTTGAAGCTCAAGTTGCCAATTAATAACTTTAGTGTACTACATAATGGTTTTTTGTTTAAACAAAAAAAAAAAATTTATGTAACGGATTACATAATGTTTTATTGCAATGCATAGACGCATGCACACATATGAAGGTTTTAATCTGCACAACGTTTATTGCTTCTTTCATCTTTGGTGTGACTTCAATTTATTTCTTGTAGGCGAGAAGATCAGCATAGTACTTGGTGATCCATTGTTCGATGATCCTAACCTCAACCTTTCGCTGCATGACCAACCACTCTGGATCACTTTCCTTTGCAAAGAGTATATCCAAGCAATGAGATCCTGCAAATTGAAAATTGATTTGAGTATGAACTCAACTATGATTTTCTTCTCTTTGAAATATTCTTGGCCAAAAGCTAAGAAATCTCCTCAAGTTTAAACATTATTGAGCATTTCTCAAATGCTTATGGACACCCAATTACTCTACTTCTAGACATAATGTATCCCATTAAATGGCATCAATAAACTAAATAAATGAGTTGAGCACATACCATTAACTGTACTAACTGCAACAATAGTGTCTGATATGTTGTCCAAGACCCTGGAATCAAAAATAGAAAGTTGTTATAGCTGATCAAGTAAACCTAAAAAGTTTGTGTGGTGGTAATTGTTTGATTATCTAGTTACCCGCCAGTACTGTATGGATCTCTCAGCCCATTGGAGAATATGATGTTGCTTCCAAACCTGTGGAGAATCAGTTTGATATCCTGGAATATGCCATAAAGTTTCAGAAATGTTTGTTTTAGTATTAGTTGTGAAAACAACATGGCAAACAACAAAATATTTGCATAATAAAGTACTTCTACAAGTGCTCTGGAAATTGATAGTTTGTGAAGATATGTAAGAATGCGTACATGGCCTCCATAATAAGAAGTGACCCAATGAGGCCGAGGTGGGACACCGTAGATGCTCTTGCACTGCTCAATGTAGCTGCTTAGGATAAAAGGATCTGGTTCAAACATGGTATCATTGCCACGGCCTATTGGTATCACCATCTCACTACATGTCTAAATGCACAAAACCAATCATTTTCACATAAACTAAAATTAAAAATTAAAAATTAAAAAAAAAATTAAGTACAATTTTTCAATGGCAATATCAAATTTCATGCCAAGGGAAGGACTGTTAGATATATAAATAAGGTAACTTAGGTACATGTTTTCTCTTTTCAAAAACATGTAATTTATTGTACCTAAGTTTTACTTATTTATTGGATATAACTTACATTCAATTTATTCTTGTGTCTTGGGACACTTGGAAGTTGGAGGTCCTACGTTGATTATGAAATATTTGTTGATTGTTATAAATACTTATCAAAAATTTAAAGTTCTTAGATAAGCATGAGTGATAAGTGATAATACCCCGCTTAATAAAACACTTGCAAGTTGGAAGTCCTACGTTGATTACGAAATATTTGTAGATGGTTAGAAATAGTAATCAAAAATCATTAAAGCTCTTAGATAATATGCATGAGTCATAATAGCTTGGATACAACTTGCATTCTTTTCTTTTTTTATAATTATTGATAAATTACTATTTATGCCAAAAACTTAAGTAGACAAAAATAATTATCACACTTTTACTCTTTATTTTAAAGTAAACTCATGTCACATAGTGTGCAACTTGTACTTGTATGAGTACAAACCATGCAAATGTTAAGAAAAATTCGAGCTTTGTACATAACTGGCTGGCACAATTCATGAAACTCTCCATGAGTATACATTGTAGAGATAACTTATATTAGCTTAGAACCTTATAGCTTTATAGTATTATATTATCTGATTCTCTCAATAAGGAGAATTTGGATTTGAATCCACCACTCTCACTTATTGTAAGGAGGAAAAAAAAAACAAATAATAATAATAAAATCATATTGGTTAATTTCAAAAAATAAAAACTAAAAGCTTTTTCATTATCTTTTTTTTTGACTGAATAAGATAGGCTTTTTCATTATCTTAAAATTCTTAACAAGTAACAAGAATCCGTGTCAACTTGATCATTTTTGCTCTCGTCCATGCTTGAAATAATTGAAGTCACCAATGGGCCTCTAGCCCAATGTCACTTACCCCTGCTTGTCTTTTATGTCATGGGCTTGACCCAATTCCCCTCTCGTCTCAAAAAAAAAAAAATAGTAATACTCCAAGTCATCATATTTAAATGGTACATTATTCATAATAGGTGTGTACATTGTTCCATATGTTATCCTCTCTTTGTCATTAATGTTATGATTAGTGATAAAAAATAAATAGATGCATCATTTACCTGCCATCTCCATCCCACAGTTGTTTCAGATATATTTCTGGGTTCATTAACATAGCATGATCTAATTCCTCTATAAGCAACAAGACCAGCAAATATTTTTTCAAGAATACTAGCGTCAGAAGGAGCTCCATCTATGCCACCGCAAACAATAGTAACCGGATAATCTGGAGGATGATTATATTGGGCTGCAGTGTAATACACAGACTCCAAGTAATTCTTGAGCTCCGAAGATTTGCTTAGGAGTCTAAAATAGAAACAAAGGATTAATTAGGTAATTTTTTTTTTTTTAGATCAACATAAATTAATTATTATTCTTGTCTAACTTTATTGATTCTAATAAGTTTACGGCAAAGGGTATCTATATGCATGTACCTACAAGTCTTGAATTCATTGCCAAGGTTTGAAAGACCACTAGGCTGAGATGTGGCTTTATCTATTTCAGACCATGACTTTTGTATAGTTTGGTAGCAAGTCTCACTAGCTTCCTGCACCACTCGAGTGTAACAACTTTTAAATTCGTTAAAATGAACAGGAAAATGAGGAGAGAAAGTTACATAAAAATGCCATATTTTATACCCAAATTCAGATTAGTTCATAAGTTTTTAATGTTGTCAATTAAATTCTCAAACTTATACAACTACTTCAATTTGAAGCCATTGTTCATCTATTTCATTCATTTATGTTATTCTAGGAAGTAATACAGTAGAGAAAAAAGGGGAAACCATTGATAAAATATTATGCTTCCATCTAAAATCAGTTTTCGATTTTCTGTTATTAGTTTTCTCACTCTAAATAAAGCTCTCTCTCTCTCTCTCTCTAAACAAAAATTTTCTCTCTCTATACTTTGTGTTCAATGGTTGTCAAATTGATTTATAAACATGCTTATAGGTGAAATATAAAGTTTAAACAATGGTTTCCCACTTTTCTTTGTTCAATTACTACCCATTATAAAAGAAATGAATAATGGGGATGGAAAGATGCTTCAAATTGAAACGATTTCATAAATTTGGAATTTTAATTGACAAAATTAAAATCTTGGGCCTAATCTGAAATATTTTATAAACTTAAGGCCTTTTTTATGTAATTTTCCCATAGAAGAAACTAAAAATATTCAATCTGTTACCTTAAAATCCTTACTGACAACAGAAAAATATCCATTTTGTGGCGTAATGTCATCAAAGTAAAGGATTGGAGCCGAGGAGGCCAAGGCACCAAGGGCAACATGGGGATATTTTAGCCGAAACCATGAAGCTAGCACTGAACAAATGAAGAAAAAGTTATGTACACATACCAACCTATTAGAGTTTATTTCGTAACCTTTCAATCAAAATAGAGGCAACTTCATTACTTACTTCCACCGTATGATCCTCCAATGACAATTACTGGAGAATCATTGGCATGTAGTGTTTTCTTTACATGTGTAATGATTTCTGCATAATCTGCTATAGCTTGGGCTGAGTTGAAGTATCCAAGAGTGCTTGCATTTCTAAGAGCTTCTTCCCTTGATCCGAATGGTATTGAGTTCCCATAATATCGATGCTGATGAAAAAAAAGTAACAATTTCCAATTTAAAGTTTCGGTTAACAACCAAATTTCAGAATTTGAAGTTTTAGATAGTCAGTAAAACATGCTGATTATACTTGGTTAATAAAAACAACAATAACAAGAAGAAAAACTAAGCCTTTAGTCTCAAAATTTTTGTATTTTGAGTATTGATCCTCAATGAACTAATCAGAGTCAGTCACATCTATTCTTTTCTGTTATTCTATATTTCTGAAGGAAAAGCTAAAATATAAATTGTTTGAGTTTATGATTTTGGCCTATATGATTCATCATCTCTTCTTTAAATTAATTATGGCTCTCATTACAATTTTTCAGCAATAAATTACACAAGGAAGCGAGGGAGAGAAGAATATTGATTGTGTGTGTGTTCATGTGTCTGCTTAACATTTCATTTATACCTCTATATATAGTATGAGAGCCTGGAACTGCTGGGCGTTATCAGCAAGAAAACCAATAGCAGAAAGATCACCATCCAAAGGTGCTTCTGCTCCAAAATAAGCAAGAATTGGTGCGTTACTAGTTGCACCTCCCCAGTACTTAGAGTTGATCACATATCTTTGCTGAAAAGTTGTGTAGCTTTCTGGCCTATAGTTGAAGTGATCAAGTGTTTGGTCATAGTAAAATGTTTGTAAGTCATCCGAAATAGATACAGATACTGTTTCAAGATCGTGTAGAAATTTTCCTCCAATTGGACTTAACCTGGGAATATTTATTAGTGTTGCAGAGACAGAGGATAAGAAAATAAGAAAGACAAAAGGAAGCCATTGAAATGAAAACATGGGAGAGTCCATTGAAGTTTCAATATATTATAATAGTAAGCACTACGCACTTCATTATATAGCATGGGATTGCTACTTGGGAAGGTATTATTAATTATATTATGCTTCGAAAACTGACATATAATAGCTGGTCTTTACTTGTAATTTTAGTTTCACATCACTTTCCTTTTTGGATGAATTTGATTTTATTGAACCAAAACCACAATTAGAACACGCAAAAATCTTCAAACTACAAGCAATCAGAAACACAAATCAACATTGATTAAACCACAATTATAGAACAAACAAAGAAAGACAACATTCAAAATATGAGAAATTGATTTTGATGAAAGCTGAAAATTATGATTTCATTGATTGATTCAATAGCTATACAACTATACATATACACTCTAACTTAACAGCTATATGCACGTGTGAGCACAACTTAACAAACACAACAAACTCATACACGGGTCTGACTAAAACTAACCAAACTAACTAACAAAAACTACACACCGTTCTGTACACACATCAGGTAAGGTACACTGTCGTTTAGATGAAAAATTACTACTCTTCAATTTCTTCAACTCTGAAACACAAGGCAAGATCTCTGGACTTCTACTTGAAGCTTCAATCTGAGTTTCACTTGTTCTTGTATCATCTGGCAACTGATTTTCTTGTCTGGCTTGGTCCAGTGCATGTCTGGGCGGCTCTGATGCACAAGCTGCTGCACTGGGTGGCATGCTGTGCTGCATTAGTGTGGCAGCTGATGCTGCATCACCTGGCGCACTAGCTACTGCACTATGAGGCAAGCTGAGCTGCACTGGTGTAGTAACTGGTGATGCACCCTCTGGCTTTTTACACAAAACACCAACTACGAATAAAATACATAAACCAATTGATTAGCCTATTCCAAAAATATCAAAGAATTCTACTGTGAGATAAAATTCTGAATTTCTTCTTTAACTGTTACTGTTATAGTAAAAATTTAATTCTCGCCATCACAGAAGACACGTGTCAAGTAGTTTAATAATCTAAAGACTAAAGCCTTCAATTTACATGTGTAGTACATGGCATTCAATTTACACACTGCCCATCAAGTTCCAGTCAAACTACAATATATAGTGATAATTTTTCCATCAATCTGACATCTCGCACAATTGATTTAATCATTTCCATTTCAGCTCTAAGTTTCTCATGTATCATATCAATTAAAATTTGAAATTTCTATTAACAGCAAGTAGCCAGTAGCCACACCACTAAATAATCCTCATCAGAAATATGAATTTAACAAGCATACTATCCTAACATTGTTGGAGGAAAAGCCCAACAATATTCGAAAGTAACCATTGTCATTATCATACTAGCTAGAAATTTTAATTTGAATATACTAGCCTAATTTATTAAAATCATACTAGAAAACATTTTTTTTTATGAACAAAAAATGGGTAGGGAGGCGACCTGAGTTGGTATCTTCCATCTAGGCGTGACCATAGTGGTGCTCTCCTTGCTAGGCCCGAGCCTGCGAGAGCAAGAGATCTAGATGAGCCATAGCTGGCACCTAGCGCACACCCAATCCCATTGAAAACTCTAGCGAGCAATCATTACTATCATACATCACTCTGTGCCCATACTGCTGGTATAAAGGCCCTTCAAAATGCCAATTATCAAACCATAGAAAAATAGAATCACAACACTAGCTAAAATTTCAAGAGACCCAGCAATATTTTTCTAATTAAAAAGTTTCCTCCAACCCCAATAACAGGTATTAGGAATAGGAATCTCACACTACCCTAAAATAAAGTAAAATTGCTATAATGAAAATTTGAATTAGATGGATTAAAACTAATGAGCTGGTGATTCTTGGTTAAGACAAATTTTAATTGTAAAAATATATTTGGTATCTTCATCTTACATACAAATGAAGACTATGATTGTGTGTCTTAATTCATTGTCACCATAGTCATTATCATCAGATTGAATTATTGGCTACTTGAACATGATGTTATTAATTAAAATTTTGACCAGAAATATCGAAATCCAGAAATTGAAAAAATTAATATTTATCAAAGATGCCGTCCATTATTGTATATAACATTATAACCACGACATCAACAATTGGATAAGCTCAGGCATGAGTGGATATTATCATTCCAATACACAATTGGTTTGCAAAACAAAAATAAAAATTGATATCCATGATTATGTATTTAGAAAAATCGTATCCCCACAAGTATAAGTACTTGTGGGGTGTGAGGGGTAAGGGCCAGGATTCAAGTCTTCAGAAGGAAGCTTCACACACATATACACTTAGATTAGGTTATAGTAGAATTTCTATCTTGTATAAAAAATAATAATAATAAAATAAAATAAATTGTATCCCTTTTTCTTTTAAAAAAGAAATTGTATCCTTCGATTAAAAAGAAGAAGAATTGGTATCTCTTTTTATGGTGGATCACGATCTCAGCGATTATCATATAGATTCAATGGTTGAGATGAATCTCACATTATCGTAGATTACCTCATAATATTCAAAAGAGATAGATCCATTCCAACTAGTTAATGTAAAACACAAAAGCAACATATGGTTATTAAATTCCACAAATCAAGTGTCTAACTCTCAATTCCCATAGGACTTTTAGCTAGGTTTGGTGCTGGTTTTTTTTTTTTTTTTTTTTTTTTTTTGAGTGGTTGTGTCTTCTACTCTTCTTTCTTTTAAAATTCAAGGGCAAGAGATTGAACAGTCCTAGACTTGTTAATACTGATGTAGTTTATGAATATTGTTAAGATTTTTCCAATTAGACTATTAATAGTAAAAATTTTCTTGTTTCTACAAATAAAATTATTTGAAATAAGGATAAGATTGGAGTTCAACTCCATATTAGGTGAAATTTCAAAGAGGTAGAGAACCATTACAAATAAATCAAATTTCTAAATATCCATAAGAAGTCTTCTCAAGTTGTAAATCAATCCCTGATGAAATGCAGAAATTGTAGAAATTAAATCTAAATTTGATATATTTTCTAAAATTTATACTTTTTTTTACTACAAGAAAATTAGTTAATAAAAGTGAAACTTGATATAAACCAATGTAAACACTTTAATGGCACATGAAAATAATGTCATTAAAATGAAAATTTCTCCTTAATAAGAAATCTACAATAAACTTTCCTATAAAGATGTTACTATAATTTAACATGAAATCTTTTTCTATAAAGCAAGTTACTAGGAGCAAGAAGTGCATGGGTAAAATTACCAACATGTAAAACACAGCAGCAATATTTCCAGGGACGGAACTAAGATTTGAACATAGGGGGGGCCAAAGCATGAACCAAAAAAATTTCATGTGACATGGTTTATTAAAAAAAAAATCATGGTGGATAAAAAATTTCACTTTATTACCTAAATATTTAAGTCAAGAAGGATATAAAATGAACCAAAAAAGTTGAAAGTTATAACATAATATTCTAACCTTTTTTGAAGAAGCAGAGGACTTCAAATCTCCAGATTTTGGGTAATTGGAATTAATATGTTAATTTTATCATGTTGACCAACTCACCAATATGATAATCACATACTTTTGGATGCAACTGAAAATCACACTAATGAAGTTTTTCAAAACATTGTTTGAGAATTTTAAAAAATTGAGATATCAATATTAAGAGTTGGCAATGCTATGTCGTCAATATTGGCTTCTAAAAGAATTTTGGCATTTTATCTTTTGAAAAAAATATAAATATTGTAATTTACTTTCCCATAATTTATAAATCAATTAAAAAAGTCATATAAATTGTTGTAACCCACATAAGGGAATTTTTTTTTCTATGAGATTTTTTTGGTTATGAATTATTGAATTATGATATTGGTGAATTGGGGAATTTTTTTGTTCATCCTATATATTATTTAAAATTTTCAAAAAAAATTTGGGGGGGTGGGGGCCATGGCCCCCCTCAGCCCCTTAGTGGGTCCATCCCTGAATATTTCCTATTTTTTAAAATAAAATAAAAAATGGATAATAAAAGATTATTGCAAAGCTAATTATATTAGAAATCACCAACAAGAGAAAAATCATATAAGTGAAAAGATCCAAGACCCAATTCCAATGCCATGTAGAAATTTGTGATTGTGAGATAGAGAGAGGAGGCATATCTAGTTTAAAATTGTTCAGATTCTATGGCCTACATTTTCTCATTTACTTTTTTTTTTAATGATCAAAAAATTGGTAAGGGTGACCAAAGTTGACATTTTCCACTTAAGCGTAACTACAGTGACACCTTAACCGCTGGACCCAGGACTACGGGATTATTTTCTCTCTTTTTTGAATACATTACAATGAAATCTATATTTATAAATCTTTTTTTATATAGAAGAATACATACTTATAATTAATATTACACATAAAGGCCAATTGTTTTTAAATGAACAATACTTTTCATTGGTTTATTAACCTATCCATGACTTGTCATAAAAAATGAATAATACTTTTCGCAATAAAATCAGACTTTTTTTTTTTTTTGGGTTAAAAAAATCAGACATTGAATATATAGTGATATGAACCCACCATGCGTGAGATGATTAGATTAGGTCTGTTTGGACCTGGAGTGGACTCCTTCCTTAGTCCTTACTTTCTTTCTTTTTTTGAGAAACAAAAAATAATAATAAATAATAAATAAAAATAAAAAAGTAAAGAGTCCACGCGTGAAGCTGACCATCATGTCATGACTTAATGAGAGGGAGGAATCCGTCCACATATTAAATAATAATAATAATAATAAAAGAGTGGGAAGTTTTGTGATATTTCATGTACCAACTACCAAGTACCAGGAAAATTGGCTGTTTGCCGTGAAATAGTCACATTTTTAAATTATGTAGTATAATATATTATTGTTTTCGAACTTGATATTAGTGGTGTTGACCGTTGAGTTTTAGGTAGAACTCGATATTAGTAATGTTGTCTTATGTATATTTTTAAGTAGAACTCAAATGTTGAGTTCTACACAAAATTTCAAAAAAAAAAAATTAAGTGGCAAAATATATATAGAATTTTGTATTGAATTTCAGGTGAAACTCGACATCAACAATGTCGAGTTTCAGGTAAAATTCGATATCAGCAATGTCAAATTCCAAAACATGGATATTTTGTTTTGAAATTGACTATTTGGCTACATAGTTTAAAATTTTAAACTAAATAACCTTTTTCTCCCAAGCACCAAGATGTTACATATGCCCGTAAAGATTTAGGGCTCGTTACAATGTCGAGTTTCAGGTAAAATTCGATATCAGCAATGTCAAATTCCAAAACATGGATATTTTGTTTTGAAATTGACTATTTGGCTACATAGTTTAAAATTTTAAACTAAATAACCTTTTTCTCCCAAGCACCAAGATGTTACATATGCCCGTAAAGATTTAGGGTTCATTTGGTACGTGTGTTTAAACAATAACTTTCAATTTTTTTAAAAATACGTATGGGTGAAAAAGTATATGAAAATATGTGTAATATTATTTAAAAACTAAAAACATGTGTTTGAACTCGCGTACCAAACGGGACCTTAACAATTTGAAAAAAATCTAATTCCAGTTTGAGTGCACACTGCCTAATTCCAGTTCTCTATGGAAGCAAAAAAAATAATAATAATAATAATAAATAATAATAAAAAGTGTTCAGTGACAGTCTCATGAATCATGATTCATGATAAGTTGAAATAGACAGCCCTCAGGATTTTGATCTCTTTTTTCACGCGTATGCTATCTTTTAGAGTATGCGATCCCAACGTGAAAAGTCAAATGATTTGGGAGTTTTCCATAGACTTAGGAAAATATGGAACCGTATGAATTTGGCTCTTAAAATTGGGTAAAAAATGGTCATATACCATTATTTGGCAAAATATTTAGCAATATATTACTATTTGTGAAATATTTAGCAATTTATCACTTTTTTGAAACTCAAGTTTGCTGTGTAACTCGAGTTTTTTGAAAAAATAGCCTTCAAATTTGCCGTACTATTTTTTATGAAACTCAAGTTACATTAAAAATTGGTGGAAATTTTCCATGGAACTCGAGTTACATAGCAAACTCGAGTTTTTAAAAAGTAGTAGATTCCTAATTATTTTACAAATAGTGATAAAATCTATACATATTTTTCTAAACAGTATATTTGACCATTTTTGCCTCAAATTCCGTGTTGACTCAATTGCCTCACATGGGTATTTGGTGAAGTGGAAAGAATTTAGGGGTGATTAGAGGTTGGATTGGTCAGGTTACAACCATTAATTTTTAATTCAAGTCAAAGTGACTTGTAAAACTATCATTTTCTATGCCGGAAAATAGACTAGAAAACAAAAGCGAACTTGTAAAAAGTATAGAAAATAAGGTGCAAAGTGGAAAGCACGTTTATTGTCTAGGAAGATTCCTTTTTTGGAAGAAATGTAGAAAGCAGATTCCATGTAAACATCTTATACCGCAATCGTTGATAAGAATGTGTTTGGACTAACATAAACCAAGATGTTGCAGAACTTTGTTAAGAAGAGGAGAAAACAAAAATAATTAATAATTAGACAAACAAGATATACTAAGGGCCAACTGGCCAAGTCAACATGTCGTGATCCACATTGGGGACAACGACAACCTAATAGATGTCTTGTAGTTTAAGGCTTTAAGCTACAGGAGCATCAAGCAATCAATCAATGATTGATGCTAGCAAGACCCAAACCCAATAAGGAGTTGTGAAGTTTTCTCCCTTGTGGGAAAAGAAGCTCGTGATGTCAAAAAGCTTTTTTGCTTTTGAATATTACGTAAAACTGTCTCAATGGAAACTTTAATTCTAAAGATGAATTGGTATTTTCACACTTATTTTTCATTAATCAATGTATTGTTTAGACCCAAACCACAAGTTAGAATTCAAATTTTCCTGCAAATGGTGTGAATTCAGTTCAAAAAAATTTAAAAGTCGACTAATGTTAACCTTGGGTTAATATGAGTCATGTATGATAAATATGGTGTCCATTTGGCAACAATTTGCTCTTTTAAGTTTTTTGTTTATTTCTTTATGTGCAGGCCTTTTAAAGCCTCATTTTTCTTGGGTACAACCGTACAAGTGCAATTATATTTTAACCAACTTTTATTAAATAAATAGATAAATATTTTACCAAAAGTTAGTCCAAATGCACTCTTGATCACTTTGATATATAAGAATAAGCCATTGAAATGGGAAACAGGATCAACAATGAATCTATTAAGAGAGAGAGAGAGAGAGATAATAAATCTAGCAATGCCACTATTTCTATATTATACTTGCCTCATCACCTACATAGACAAAGATGGGGATAGCTAATATTCGCTTTATCCTTGTATATTTGTTTTAGAAAAAATTACACTAATCTCCTCTAAGATTTGTCATATTTGTACTCGCTACCTCCTCAAATTTGGAATTAAACACTTACCCCACTTACAATACTAGCTATTTACCCGCTACCTCCTCTAGGCTAGATGTGTGACATTATTAACTAACTTAAACGACAATCAAATAGTGGTTAAAAAACATTTATACCTATAAAGAACGTAAAATTAAAATTCTACTTATATTCCTTTTATCTAAGGGTTATAACTATTAGAGTTGTTAAAAAGATATATTGCATTCATTTGATTCAATGGCTCGGTTTTAAAAGTACGCAATCCAAAAGAACCTATTCCAAATAGACACTTAATTAAAATATGTGACATTCACATAACTAAGTCATCCTCACTAAATCTAGGAACAAAAAAAATAAAAGAGAATATAAGTGGAGATTTGATTATATGTCTCTTTATTAACTCTAATTTCTAATCAATTAAGTGACATTTTGAAGTCCTATAAAGTGACATTTAAAGTCCTTCAATAAACTTGGGATGAAATAAAAGGAAAATAACCTTTTTTGGGGAGGTTAAATTATAGCCCTTGGATTAAAAGGACCTAGGTGAAATTTTAACTTCTATGTTCTTGAGATGTAATCATTTATTGGGAGGGTAAAAAAATGGAATTTTGCATTTTTAATAACTTTCTAACTATTATTTAAATTAGTCAAAATATCTTATTATTTTGAAATGAAATGTAATATATAATTTATTTTTAAAAAATTCATAAAATTATATATTAGGATTAATGATCTGTAACAAATCGTTTTCTCATAAGAGAATTTCATTTTCTTTTTTATATAACTGTTTACCACACAAACAAAGGGCAAGTGTTTTTTTTTTTAAGTAATGAATTTTGTGTTTTCTATAAATAAAAAATTATATATTTTTACTTTATTTTATATTAATATTTTCATCTATTCATATTATGAGCCAATTTGCTAGTGATAATATATAGTGTGGATTAAAATTTTCCAATTATGACATTTAGAAAAGAATGAGAAAAATAGCTTTTTCCCATTATTAAAAAATTTCAACTTGTGGCATCCTACTTTAATATTATATATCTTTTAAAGTATACAATGTATAATTCTGATCTCTCTTCTTAAATACATTACTTATCTCAATACATCCATAAAAATACATTGAATCAAAACAAACATATATTAAGATACTTTGCAAAAAAACTAAATGTCTTATCAATCATCGCTTTGCAAAATGTCATATTAGTCATCACTTAATAATGATTGATTTGATCGATTAGGAAAATAATTTGTTATATATAATCTATTAAGATTATTTACTCTGCAAAAACTGCAAATTTGTCCACCCAAAGAGATTATAAAATAAACAATTATTAGTAAAATCTCATAATTAAGTTTCTATGTGCATCATTATAATAATTGATAATAATAATAATAATAACAACAACAACAAAATAATAATGAAAATACAATTGCGAAAGCTAAAATATGTCACTAATCCAATTATTTCCATTTGATTAACCTTTGCTTTTATCTAAATAAGTGGCACTATATATAGAGTATTTCTAATACAATTATTAAGAGTATTTTCTCTACAAAAACTACAATTTTGTTCACCCAAAATGATTTAAAAATAAAAAATTAAAAAAAAAAAAAAAAAAACTTAGTAAAGTCTCATAGTTTTACATCTAAATGGATTACTAAAAAAATTGATCAAGAATTGGAATACCAAAATACCTAAATATGCATAAAAGTCGATGCAACTTTACCAAAAAGAGAAACAAATGTAAATTGACAATTAAATCAACAATAACAAAAAGAACTATTAGCGGGGAAAAGAGTGGTTGAAACAACATAAAAAAAAATGCATCAAAAGAGACAAATTTGGAGAGAGAGAGTGAGTATTGACCTTTTCACAGTGAACAACTTGGAAAGAATAGGGGAGAGAGGTGGAAATGAAGTAAAATAAATTTATAAGAAAATCAAGTTGGAAGAGTAAGGGTGGAAGCAGATGAAAGGCTCAAAAAAGTAAAACCATAGAATTTATGAAGATGAAGGGTTGGAAGGGTGGAAGTAGATGAAAGGTTCAAAAAAGCGAAACCGTAGAATTTATGAAGATATAAAGAAAATCAAATGAAAATTTTAAGAAGACATGATTGGAGAAGATGAAAATTTGAACAAAGAAGAAGACAATGGTTGAAGAAGATGAAAGGTTAAACAAAGTTGAAAACTAAAAATAAAAAAAGGCTGCTAATGACATGGCACAAAAAGAGCTTTGTAAAATTTATTTTGAAGCTTCCATTATTATATAATAGTATAGATAGATACGTATAGACATTGTTTTTGGTTTTAAAATCTTCATTGATTTTATTGCTTAGTTATAAACATCTAAATAAAGTAGATGAATTTATAAATGCAAAGTAATATATAAAGATAAAACTGTCCAAGATGAATGTGTAAAGTCAATCTATTTATATATTTAATACATTCTCAAAAAAATATTTATATATTCTAATATTGTCAACAAAATTTAGGAATAAAAATTAATTAAGAAAAAGAATGATAATGCAGGCAATGACGTGGCGAATGAGGTGACGCAATATGAGCATAGCAACAATAAATGCTATGCTTCAGCTTTTAGATATATATAGACGACTTTACAAGCCTAGAGGAGACCAATGTAAATAGTTGACTAATGTAAATGGTTTTCATTTTAAGGGAGGGGTACGGGTCAAATTCCAAACTAAATGGATAGCAAGTGCAATTATGAAAGTTCTCAAGGAAGATCAATGAATTATACCTTAATTTTATGATATAAATTGTTGGAAAATGGTGCAAGTTTCTATTCATCTTGCTTCAAACCCAAAACTTAGCAAAGTTGTTTCGTCCAAGACATCTTTTTCCCTATGATCATGACAATGTACTTGTCTTCCATAAAAAATAAGGAAACACACTTTTGTAATTTGGATTTGCCGTAATACAACTCCATCTCAAACACCCCCCCAAGTAGGTTTTCTACCATCAAAGTCACCTACTACTATATATGCATCTGTATAACCATCCAAAATTGGTTTAAAGCCACCAAAACCCAAGCACATCATAGAGCTACCTATCAAATACTTGAAGATTCAAATCACCTCTTCCCGAAATTTGTCATTTCGTGCCAAGATCCTTTATATCAGACGATTCAGATAACTCATTCTCCTAACTTCCACTCATGTTAATATATTTTCTTATAATCTACATAACATCTACATAAAACAAAAGAATAATAAATTTACCATCAAGTAACCTTTTGATATACATACATTGATCTACATTTATCCTTATATAACCGTGATGAGGCAAACTTCTTATAGCATTGCCTTGGAGCCTGCTTTAAACGATGGTCTCTTTTTCAACTTGCAAACCATCTTTAACATTTACTCTAAAATAGCAATATAGAACAATGTAAATAAAGGATGACAATTCTTCTTTTCCCCAGAAACCACGACCTTCAACACCACTACTAATGAAAGTATATATCAATACAACAACCATGGCCATAGAAAAAAAGAAACTTGGCCTCTGAAGGCTACAAAACTAGCCGGAAAAAAAAAAAAAAAAAAAAAAAAAAAAAAAAAAAAAAAAAAAAAAAAAAATTGACTCTTTCCATGAAAAATATATAACTATAACACAAAAATTGACAACTATTGACGCACAAGAAGAAAAAAAATGATTGCACCCACTCACACTATATGCACACACAAATAAATGACAAATAACTCAGACATGCACAGACATGTGCACACACACGGCCACAAGCTCACACACGCATTAACAAAATTTTAACTGGAAGCTGTAGTGCATAAGATACAACGCACACGACCCGAACTTGACTGGGTATCCTCATCATCATCCTCATCATCCTCCACATCACCATTATCATACTCATATTCTACTAAAGGCTCCCGGGAAGTGGCTTCAGACCCTTTCTTGCCACTAACATTAGGGGTCGAATCCATAAGACAAGCCATGTGATAAGCATGACAGCAAAAGAAAGCGATGACTGATACATTTTGTATAGAAAAGGGATCGAAACATATGCAACACCTTCCACCCCCCCTAGTTTTGGACTTGACCTCTGTGGTTCTCATTCTTGATTTTTCAATCGCCTGAGAAGCACTACTGTCATTCCGTTTTGCTCGTGCTTCTTCTTCTTCATTGCTCAAGTAAATCCCATGTCTTGCCTCTTTGTAGTATTTAACCAAAAGGTTGACACAATCAGCCTGTGTCACAATCACAACAAAATGTCAAGCATTTCAGTGTTTAATTAAATAAAATAAATAAATAATAAATAAATAAGAGAGAAAGAATGATGTGGAGCACAGAGTACCTTAAGGATATCATTGCAACCATGTCGAAGAGAAGTTTCAGTCCTGTAGTCAGTAATGATCTTGACCAGACGATCCCTAAGCCTGACAGATGCACACAAAAAGAGAGAATTTACATACAAGGTTATCAGTGAAGAACTTAATGCTTCAGAACATGTCTCACTATTACTGATGACAATGCAAGTTCAGCAAAAAGTATCAAATTCCAGTATATTTAGGTGTGTATCTAAGTTACTAACCATATTTCTTCTCAAAAAAAAAAGTTACTAACCATATTAACTGCCAAGAAGGACATTTGAAGAGAACTTAACATGCAGAAATAGAGCATTTTACAGCATTTTTTACCCAGGAAAAACATAAGATTTAATAAGCTGCTCTTCTTTCTTTTTCTTCTTTGTTTCCTTCAGTTTCTTTCAGATGGGGTGAAAGGAGGAGCAGGGTGACAGGATGATTGGCATGAAGATTAGTGTTCTGCATAGTTATTATTCAGTTCTTAAAATTATAGTTTAAAAAAACCATGACTTTTTTTCTTTTCAAGATAGAAGAGGAAAGCAACAAGGAACTATTAGCAGAAATTCAGTATCAATCTTTTTTCTTTTTCTTTTTTGAGAAACAATTCAGTATCAATCTGATCATACTAACCGAGGTATCTCCAAGCCATTGGGAACCATATTTACAATATAAAGAGGATCAAGATTTCCAACTGTGTGCTCCAACAACACGCCCACCTGGTAATTAGGTTGAGCAATTTTAGAAGAACTTGCAAGACAGAAATATATATTTGACTACCATACCCATACAAACATTCAGTCGCATATTAGTGTTTGATACATACCATCTCAGGTTTGTTAAGACATTGCTTTATTAATTCTTCCCAAAGGTCGTCATCATGCTGCATAGTCACAAACTCTACAGCCTGCACACAATGATAATTCTTATCTGATCCCACCACCAAACTTCAAAACTAACACACACAAATAAAAATCTCACAGAAGCTGAAAGTACCTCCTCTATATCACCTAATTTATTTATAATGACAGCCAGTGCTTGCCTTGAATTTCCCATTCTTCCAAGGATGAAGACTTGCTCCCTTAGAAGATCTCTTCTGATACAAGTTTCATATGCCTGAGATATTATTTTAACAAGTTAATGTATACACTTAACAAAATTATTACAATTGATCATATGTTGACAGCTCAAACCTTTTCAAGAGTATAATGTTGACTACTACGAAGAAAAGGAAGTAGCATCTTTGGATCATAGTCTGCATAAAGCTCCACCTATCACCACAAATAAAAAGGGCAAGAATCTTCAGGTAAGATGTGTGTTTCCAAATCAGTTTAAATGCACCAACCAAGAGTTGCAATAACCAGATACAAGGTTAGAATTAGGGGGAAAGACAAAAAAAAAAGACACAATCAGATGCTATAGTGACTAGATAAGCAATGAACCTGGTAGACAATATCAAGGACAAACATTATAAGAGAAGAATCCCAACCTAGTTTCCTTAAACACCAACAAATAAATTTCAAAGCGATAACAAAGGATTACAAAGGCAGAGTGATTCATTTGATTGCAACAAAATCATAATTACCGCAAAACTAATGAATAAACATAAGGAAGCAGACCAGTTCTTCCTTGCAGAGTTAAGAAACCCAAGCAAAATAAAGATACCCATACTGTAATCAAGAACACCATATTACGGGTCAAATTTATCAGAAATGCAAGTAAATTGAAACCAGTTTGATCGTCAGATTCATACACCTCAACTTTAATGGCCTATTTGGAAGTTTAGAGAGGGAGGAGAGTAGAGGGGAGGAAAGTAGAAGGGAATGGTTATCCTCCACCTTGTTTGGATGTTTTAAAAATTAGGATGGAAAGGAGGGGAAATGATTTAAATAGACAAATTTACCCCTATTTGAAAATGAACTTGCAACATTGGTCTATAATTAATTTGTTAGATTAAAAAATTATTTAATCAACATTTTCATTCCATCAAATACCACCAATAAAAGTATAAAACTACTATTAACTACTATAAAATAATTTTTATTACCTCAAAAAAAATTTAAGGTGAATGAAAAAAAAAAAAAAAAAGAATCTCAAATATCAACAAAGCTATCTTCACAAATGCTCAGCGATGACATTTCCCAAAACGATGATGTTTCCCGAGTCATCTAACATTTTGGCAAACTCAGCGCCTTGATCTTCATTTTCACATCCCTGAACACAGACTCGGACGAACTCAGAGTATGAAATCGAGCTCTTTGGAATCTCTCTCAGCTTCGCTTTCAGCTTCTCCACCTGCGAGAGCCTCAGGATCTTCTTCGCCTCCTGGATCGAGATTCCAAAAACCGAATCTCCAGTGAAGGCAGCTTTTCCCGGTGCCGGAGGACTCAGTCCGTCGAGGCTGATCCGATATTTGAGGGCTTATTAGTGTAATAACTATGAGCATTTGTGAAGATAGCTTTGTTGATATTTGAGATTCAATTTTTTTTTTTTTTTTTTCATTCACCTTAAATTTTCTCAGGAAACAAACAAAGATTATTTATATAATCTTGGGAAATTCATTTTGTCAATAATTTATCTACTTTCCTCTCCCTCCAAATCTCTCCAATTTGGGGGAATTAAAAATGAGGGGTTAGAGGTAGTTGAAACCCCTCCAAATCCCTCCAAACCCCTTCCCCTCCTTCCTTAAAAAACTTCCAAACAAGGTAATTGAATTACTCTCCCTCCCTCTACTCTACTCCCCCTCCTTTTTTAAACATCCAAACAGGCCATAATGGAAGACTCATGAGCCATATTTAACATTGTCATAAAATAAACATGTTCATAACATCCGAAGAATCCATAAGGAATCTTTGTTTGTTAAAACTCCTGTAGTGTTCAAGTACTTGAACTCCTTTGGCCGTTTTTAAGGTAAATTATTGTGGAACAGATTAGGTAAAAACTCTAACCAATAATTGGTATCAGCAACTTTTGGCTACTAGCAAGTGTAAATTGCTTTGTGCTTCCATCAGGATCTAGTTTGGCAAATAAGGAATTCAATAAGTTAGGCAAACAAGGAATAATGAAAGGGCTTATCCATGGCATAGAGCTTTGCAAGACAATCTCTCTATGAACTTACTTGACCACACAGTTTTGGTTCCACAACTATGCCCTCAGACAGCTTACTTGACCACAAAATTCCTTAACTAGATGACTTGGCGCTGGTAATAGAAATTTTACTTTCTTTGAGACTGCAACTCAGTGGAGAGGCAAATCATAAACAGTTCATAACTAATTTCAAGTATTTCTTTAATACTTTCATGAAAACAAAACTCCAACCAGGGAAAATTAATTTTCTTACAGACCCTACATAAAGGTTCAACCAAAAAAGTGATAGCACCCACCAAAGACAACTACTATCATATCTCCACAGACCAACATGTCATAATATGCATATGCAAATAAAAAAGGGAACATGTCATTCAAAATCTCCAATGGGCCGTAAGATTCCCTAAAAATTCATAAAGAAAATGGTAAAATAGACTTATACCCTTGTGCTTATCTGTTGAGAATCCATAGCCAACCTCAAAATTTGGGACTAAGGCTTTTTTGTTGTTGTTGTTGTTGTTGTTGTTGTTGTTGTTGTAGCTTATACCCCTGGTGGCTGGATTCAGTTCTACTGACTTTCCCTAAACGATTTCCACTTTTTCCTAATCACACCCTTTTCTAGTATCCAGAGGTCAGACCTTAGCACAATGGCAAGTGCCTTTCCCTAAAAGCAACAAGTCACAGGTTCGAGTTTGGGAATCAACCTCTCCAAAACAAATTGAAGGTAAGGCTGCCTGCCATAACCTCCCCTAGATCCTGAAAAAAATGGGAGCTTTGGGCACTGGGTACAACCCTCTTCTAGTATCCAATTCTTCTAATCAACCACTCCCATCCACTTCTTGTTAAAATCATTAACTAAAATTAATTACATGAGACTCATACCTATCAAAAAAAATTTACATGAGACGCACGTCCCCCACATGTCAACTAATTTTTTTAGTGACTTTAATGTAAGTAGTTTACCATCGAAGCTGTTATTAGAAAATTTTAAAAACTTGGGGAATGCAATAAGCGTGGACCAAACCACAGCAGTAGGTGAATTTTACCCTAATGAAAAACCAATGGAAGAAAATGCACATTCTAGTTCAATACTACACGTTAATTGACTCACAAGCATAAATTAAGATGATTCTACAACCAATACTTTTAAACCAATTTGATAAGTATGCACTTAGGTTTATTCGTTCATAGTTTCCATCCTGCAATCAGATTTCAAAGAATCCAAACAATTAAAGATGGAAACTATCATATAACTGTGAACACATTATTCATAACCGAATTAAATATGGATATTGTCACTGAGAAGCACAGAGTTCAAAGGCACAGTTCCATGTTTACCATACCTGCATATCATGAAAATCCTTTCCAGAATGTGGATTCACTTCAAATAATGAATGGAGATATAGATGCAGGAAATATCTATTATCACACTTATTGCTGGAATTCAGAAGTTGTGAAACAACATCAGATGGAGTAATCACGTCCTTATTTTGGATCAATAATGGAACTGCATGCTTGCAATCTATCGTCATCAGTTGCACAACCTATATAGGCATAGGTAACACAAAAGTAGTCAGGAATTTTGTAAGAACACCACAAAAACTAGCATGAAAACTAGGACAAAGAAAAGGAAAGAATTCTTCGGTTTTCCTTTTTAAGTATTTTGCAGAATATATGTTTCCAACCAAGATACCAGGGATAAAGCTCAATTGAGTTCAATTTTGTTGTGAGGTATGTGTATCATAGGATGAAAACAACAACCAGATTAATGATATAGTAGACCCTGCGAGCCTTTATACTTAAGATTTGGCCATTCTGTGGTTTATGACAGTGCTAACTTTGTCAATGCTAAGCTAGCTAGTGTTTTATGAGATTAAATTACTTATTTTAAAATAATAATTTTAAATAAAAAGGAAGAAGAAGCTACTGTTTTATGTGATAAAGCTTGGCGTTGGAAGCCTGCAAGGTATGATGATCTTGTGAGTATTCAAAGAAAACAGAGTTGGGGGAATTTGACAAAGCTATATGGGTCTCATCTACTTCAGACTCATTCTCATGTGCAGAGGCTTGCGATCTGATTGGACAGAAGACCCAAGTGGTTAAATGGTGGAAGGTTTTTTGGTTCCCAAAGTACATTCCAAGAGATTACTTTGTATGCTGGCTGGCAATAGAAAACAGATTAATGATCAAGGATAGGTTAAATGGGGAATTAGTTGTGATATGGTGTGTGTATTTTCCAGATCCAGTATAGAGAGTAGAAACCATCTATCTTTGAGTGCTCCTTTTCTAGAAGGGTGTGGAAAGTGATTATGGGATTCTCCCTCAAGGAAACCTGATTGATAACTGGGATAGTCTTATATCCTGGGCTGCAGAAATTTGGAAAAAAAAGTTGAGTTCATATTGCTGCAGCTTGGCCTTGGAGCTGCTGTTTACAACATTTGGAGGCTTTGAAATGCTATTTTGCATCATGGGAATGTGTCTGAGGAACAACTAATTGGAACCATTAGGAAACAAGTGAAAGCAAGGATTAAAGGTGCTGGTTTTTACCCTTGGTTCTGCCATCAACAAGGAGGTCTGCTGCAGATGAGGCATTTCCTCTTCAATTTTCAAGCAAGTATTCTAATAGTGGTTTGATTTGTATTGTTGTTTTTGCTGGTCTTGGCATAACTCTATGATGTGGTTCATTTAGGCTCTTGTTAGCTTTGTGGTTTGGTTTGTGCTGTGTTTTCTACTCTGTCAAAACTGTTGGCTGTGGTTCGGTCAGGCTCTGTTTTTTATAAGTAAGAATTATTTTATTAAAGAGAAACTACATGTACGAAGGCCACAAAGTAGCCTAAAAATAACAAGAAGAAAGAATTATATTCAAAATGGCTAATATAAACGACGCAATAGAATGGCTAGTTGTAAAACCCAGAGCGTAAGACCACTCATATAAGGAACTAGTGAAGGTTGCTAATAACTGAATCCTCGTACTTTTCGCATCTTTAAAAGTGCGCCAACTTGCATTCCCTCCATATAGTCCACATAAAAAATAATGGAACAAATTTCCAAATATCTGACAAATGCTAATCCAACCCAATTTCACTAACCAAACATAAGATCGATGACCCTTGTGCTGTTGTAGTTCAAATTGGGCTCTTTAGCCTTTGTTGTATATTGTGATGTTCCCAGTGTGTTTTTCAATTATCTCTTGATTATTGGAATAAATAAATAAATAAGATATGTAGGCCTTGATACATTGTTTCTGAAATTTTAGAGGTTGACCTCAAATTTATGCAAAAAATACATTGAATAATCATCAAAGGACTTGAACACTTAGAAAATGCTTAAACAAAGGAACCCATATAAGGCTTGTAACACTAAGTATTGCACCTGATTTTGCATTTACATACCTTCTCTTGAATTGCATCTTGCAAGTTATGTTTTTCTATGAAGTCAAATACTTCTGGCTTCATGAGCTGAAAAATTAAAGCCAAAAAAAGAGAATCCAAATTGATGTCAGAAACAAAATAGAGATGTGAAAGCTACTTTTCCTAAGCATTTAACATAGACATTTCGTCAAATATGGATTTATGTAATTTTAAATTATGTTTGTAACAACTCTAGTACAATCCCTGTGTACATGGATTGTATTGTACATAGTTTTCTAATTATTTTCATAAAAATAAAATTATAAATAAATAAATAAAATTTTAAATAAAAAAAAAAAGAGTGTTTTATCTAATATATGAAATAAGGTTGCTGGCTGCTCGGCAAGAATCTCCCATGAGTATCAGTAATACTTACATCAGCATAGATAGAAAAAGCTTTCTCATATTGCCCATCTATTACATACAACTCCGCTAGTGCCTGACAGAGAAAGAGAATGCCTAAATAATAATATGTAGTTATCAAGAATATAGAATAGAAAATGCTATCATGAGGTTCCAAATTATGTGAATGTGTGCGCATGTCTTTCTGACAAACCTCTTTGAGCGCATCAGTCATGGATGAAGTATTAAGCTGAGGTTCTATGGCCGAAATAACAGGCAATGCAGAATAAATCACATGTGGCCATGATTTGACCGCTGACAAGAGTTCCTTATGGAAAGAAGAATTTGTAGCCAAAGCTACAAGAGCAACCTGTAGCCAAAAGGCAACAAGAGGCCTTGAATCCCAAGTTGGCACATTAGAAAAGAGATTAAATATATTTAGGCACACTATTTTGTCCTAACAAACCTCATAAGCAGTATCACGCAGTCTCGGGTTATCTGTTGGCATATATGGAACCAGCACAGGAAGCTGACGAAGATGAGCAAAGTGGAAAACCCATCTGTGGAAGGCAGCCCACTGCAAGTTATTTATAGAAAGTGCACCAGAAAGTAATAAATAAAGATAGATGCTACCTCTCCCATGCTGAAGCGGATCCTCGCAGCAATTTGGGACACAAAGATGCAGCTTCGGCATACTTCCTTTCCACAATCAAATGATCAAGGTATCTAGATCCCACCTGCATGTAGTGGCCAAATTGATCAAACCATGCCATGAAGTATATATGGAAAATACTAATCAAAAGAAGTATATATGGAAAATTAAAATTATTAATGTTAAGACAGTAAGGTAATCAACTACAAAATACTTTTTTTTTAATCGGTAGTAATCAACTACAAAATACTATTCTACCATTTCTCACAATAATGTAGCGTAGTCACATACAAGATCACTGACTAGTCATTTACCAAAGTGCTTACCCAATGTGTAACCACTAAACAAAACTAGTAGCTTGTGATTCAATATGGGCATCATTGAATAATCTTAATACAGGTGTTTTTTTTTGGGGGGGGGGGGGGGGGGGGGGGGGTGGTGTGGGGTGGTAGGAAGAGATATGCTTCTTCTTTTCATTAAGGCCAACGCTTGAAAAAGTGAGTGAATATTAACAGCCAGTGATTCCAATTCCATATACAAGGCAAATGTTTTTTTTTTTTGATAGTTAATAGAAATTTTATTGATTAAAAAGTACATCATGTTCACGATGATGAACACTCTGTACTTGAAACAAATACAACAACAAATCAAAAAAAAAAACACTAACAAATTCTAAGAATTCAAAAATGGAAGTACAACGTGTATAGCCCCTAATACGAGAACACTCACAAAGTCCCAACTAGCAAAGACTTCAAAGGATCTAAAGGTCTCTCAAAATCTTCAAAAGTACAGGTATTGTGCTCCCACCAAATTAACCACATTAGACAAGCTAGTACCATATTCCAAATATTTGAAAACCTGTTTTCCCAAACAATTCCTCCATGCAAAAGTAAAGAGGCAACAAACTTCAGCATCACCCACTGAATCCCAAACATCAAAAAACTTCACTCCACAAAGCATGAGCAAACTTACAATGAAGCAAAAGATGATCTACAGTTTCCCCTTCACATTGACACAAGCAACACCAATTAACTAGGGACAATTCCCTCTTAACAAGATTATTAATGGTAAGAATCCTATCCCAAGCTATTGTCCATTAAAAAAAAAAAAAAAGACTTTTAGGTGCTACACACCAAATACACTTCCAAGGGAAAGAAACATTAACAAGACCAAACAAAGAATTATAATAAGAAAGCACATCAAAAACCCCTTTCCAAGACAATTTCCAACTCAAAATGATCAGCAACCTCACCATTACATCTACAGGCACATCACGTTCGGCAACAGGAAAAATCATTCAACCTAAATCCCCCCCCCCCCCCAAAAAAAAGAAGAAAAATACTCCAAAAATACACAAACCCCTTCCCTCACTGCCCGTACTATGTTTATAAATAGTCCACCCTATTGGCGCTGCCAATATGCTAGAATTGCATTTGCTGAACAATTAAGAGAAAGTCATAAAACATCTTATTAACCTAGCTAATGAGCTCTAACTCAAACGGCATCTCCTCCCCTTGTAAGAGCAAGGTGTGAGGTCGCAAGTGAACCACCAGGTGTGTGTGTGTGTGTGTAATTACCAAAAACAAAACTCTAATTAACCTTAATAGGCATGCTCTAGAATGTTAGTAAAGTATTGTGTGAGATTGTGGGTTTAATAACCCTAGGGTGCATGTGTTTTTTTTTTTTTAATTAATTAAAAAAAAACTTTCATTAACTTTTGTGAGCATGCATCTTGAATTATAGCAATCTTATGTCATGTCACCAACCAAACAAATAAATTTTGCCTTGCCTACAAAAGTTAACAACTTAGATATTAAAAAATAATGGAAAACAAAAAGAAAAAGAGAGAGAATCATAGGCACCCCCAAGTAGTGAACACAGAACATTCATTTTATGTTTCATGTAAATAATATTAAAAAAATAAAATAAATTGAAGGAGGACAAACTTTAGTACCTCGTCCAGGAGTTCACTCCGTCCCTGACCAGCTTCAACTGCTGCCAAAGCTTTTTCATGCCAGCCATGTTGAAGAAGCCAAGCAATATGATCTTCTGCATCCCTAACAAAAATCATAAATGCATGTAAGTCTCCAAAACAAATATATTTTCAAAATAGGTTTTTTTTTTTATAAGTAATAAAGATTTACTGACATCAAAAAAGAGACAAGTACGCAGGGAATATAATTAGCTTAAAGAAAAACTAGCCTATATAATTTTTCTTTAAGGCCCTATGATGTCAGTTTTAAGTGAAAAAGCTCTATGATGTAAAACCCATTAATCAACATAGTTATAGGCTAATTTTACTTTAATTTGTCAGGATCACTGAATAAATACTAACATCAAGCCTGATTAATAATGTTGCAGAGAAACATTATCGCATTTGTCATTCTACAAAGGAGCTATGAAATAAGAGACAATCATACTAACCTAGGTTTTGCAATAACTACATCCTTTGGGGACACAATATAGTACAGTGGTTCATCACCTGCAGCCCACTGACCACCAGCATAGCTGCTACCTACATTGGCACAAAAAAGTATTACAATGATTTATATATTAAAAACCTGACATACACAAAGCATGAACTTCAATAACAAATAAATCAACCTGAGAATGGAGCATGAGCAAGGGAATAGTCTTTTGCCTTGTAATGCTCAAAGCCATGTACAGGTAGGGCATCAGTTGAAAGCTCATCATTATTCCATGATACAATACGTACTTCTGGTCTCTGTGCATTTCCCTGCTTAAATAACATTTTCCCAAGTCAAAAACAATGAGCAAAGAAAAATATATATATCAGAACAGAATAACAGGAAGGGTAAACCAAAGAAGTTTGGATGAGAACCACCATAAATTAACAATAACAAAACCTTCCCGCAAAGGGAATTTACAACATATAATTAGAATCTGCTCTTACTGTCATAATATTCAGAAGAGGAATAAAATTAAAACAAAGAAGGGGGTGGGGGGGAGGGGGAAGTAAAGCCTCTATTCCTGTATTCCATGGAAAAATTACTAGGAATACCATGTTATAAAAGAGGAGTGAATGTGTGCCAAAACATTATAACTTAAAATTTTGGTCAAAGAAAATACAATTTAAAATGTTCAAGTCGAAAATAATATCATATATCATTACCATAAAAAAAGTGGGGTTCAAGAATTGGTAAATAAACTGTACGAGTTAAAAAATATAAATAAATAAAAAGAAGAAGAACACCATGGGTGGCCCAGATTCAGTGTAAAATTTATTCTATGAACATCTCTCCTTTAGGAGTGGTTTTAAAAAGAAGGCATACCCTTAAAATTTATAAAATAATAATTTTTCACCTTTTAGTCTACTGCATGCAAAGTTAGGAATAGAACACCAATGTATTTCATAAAAGGCAAGGGTTAAAGTACCTGCCGTGATGGAATGGCGCTACTAAATTCCTTCTCCCCATCTTCTTCCCCCAGAATATAAGCTAGAACAACCAAAGAATCACCAAAAGGAGCAACTCCTGAAATGAAATAGCTAGTTTGGAAAGATGCCACTATATCCACCTTGTTTGCACTTGACATCGGAACATGCTTATATGTCCCATTAGTTTCTCTATTCTGATTTGTTCTTATTGATGCAATTTTTACAGAAGTTCCCCAGCCAATGACCAAGAGAGCATCATCCTGAATGTGATGAGACAAGCAAAGGAAAAATTTTAGGAAACAGCAAAGCACTCATGTTGATGGCATGATGCAGAGGAAATACATATATGTGTGTGTTGGTGTTCTACATGTACAAGCTACTGCTGCAAGCCTGAAACAACTGCACTAGTACTTGCATAATCCATAAGCATGCCCCCATTCTGCAGCCATGTTAATCATTGACAAACCTGCCAAACTAAGTGAGGAAGCAAAAGCTCGGGACGTGGGCTTCCTCTTGGTCTTTCAATAAATGTTATACGCTGATCATTGGCAGTATCATAAACTTTCACACCTGCATCATTGGCCCAAGCAACGAGACTTGTTCTCCACTTTACTACATGAATTGGACCTTCACCAGAATGCAAGACCTAGAAAACAGATAAATTTTTTAGTTTCAAGAAACCAAAAGGCATTAGGTATTTTGCACATCTTATTGGTTAGTAGACTAGTACAAACCTGGTCGCGATAGCCAAACCATTTCTTAGTATTATAATATAAATGACCTGCTAAACCACCAGTTACAAATCTCCTTGACGTTTTTCTTGAGTAATCTGGATCCAGTGCAATAGCCTTCATTGGACGATGATACTCAAACTTCAGTTTCTCATCAGTGAAAAGGCTGTTTATTACAACAGACCCATCATCAGAACAGCTTCCTACATATTCACCTTCTATGTCAAAGCTAAGGTCATTGACGGCAGCAGTATGGGCAGGGAACTCCTTAACCTGGAAAGAATAAAATGAACTACATATTTCAAACCTAAAGCATGTCATTTTTCCTAGAACAAGTAATCCACTGCAACCATCAATCAGCCAAAGCCAGGATACTAAGTGTGGTTAATGCAAAACACTAGCCTCAACTTCATGATGAAAAACTTGGAGCTCCTATATACAATTAGCTGGTAGAAAAAATTTGAACCGATGATACTAATGACATATTCTTTGGACAGTTCAATGTATTGGAAAAAAAAAAATTTTTTTTTTTTGGTGAATAATGTATTGTAAAAAATTACATAAATGGTTCTGATTTTTTTTTTTATAAGCAAGTTTTAGCTCCAGGGGGAAGTTGAAGGGGAAATAACTACGTAATTGGTTGTAATTTTAGACATCTAAGAACAATAAATGAATTTTGGAAGGGGTTCTCGTGGTTGTGGTCTTTCGAAGAGCATTAAGCTGGATTGGGAGAAGTTTCACCAGCACACTCAGTTTGAATTTAGGGTGGGGAATTGAGTTCGTTTTTGGCATGATGGCTGGTGCAGCAATCAACCTCTAAAAGAGGTTTTCCTGGTTTTGTATGATATTTATACTGATCTCCACTCAGACATTATGATATATATATATATATCTTATTTTCTTTTCTCTTCTCTTCGGTTCTTTGTTTCAATGGGCTTGTATTTGGGGGTGTTTGAATTGTATTTCAATTTCTAAATTCTTACTTTCCCTTCCTCTTTGTTCTTGATTTGGTTGTATTTGTTCCTTGTAAAGAGTGTTCACCATCGTGAACATGATGTTCAGTTTTTTTTCAATAAAAGTATTATTACCTATCAAAAAAAAATTTGTTGGTGAGACCGGATGTGGGGGCAAGGAGGTGTTGGGATGTGAGATTTTTCAGGGATTTTAATGATTGAGGGCTGGAGTTGGTGGCTGCTTTTACTCATCATTTGGACTCTCATATTCCTTCTAATGAAGATGGAGACCGGGTGAGGTGAAGGTTGAAGAGTAATGGGGAGTTTAACATTCGTTCTTATTACTATGTTTTGAGGGGATCTACTTCTTTCATTTTCCCTTGGAAAGGTATTTGGAGTGTTAAGGCCCCTAGACAAGATTATTTCTTTGTTTGGACAGCAGCGTGGGGGAAAATTCTCACTGGTGATAACATTAGGAGGAGAGGTTATACCTTAGTGGATTGGTGTTGTATTTGCAGGAGTAGTAGGGAGGCAGTGGATCACATTTTGCTCCATTGCAGGTAGCCTATCAATTACGGAGCTTTGCTTTTGGATCATTTGAGGTCTCTTGGGTTTAACATAGGAGGTTGATTGATCTTTTTTTCAGTTGGAGGAATTGGTTCGGGAAGCACTCCTCCAGTAATTGGAACTTGGTGCCGTTATGTTTGATGTTGATTATTTTGAGGGAGCGTAATAGACGCACGTTTGAAAATTGGAGGGCTTGGAGGACCAGCTTTTGGTTTTATTTGTACGCGCTTTATTTTATTGCTCTTGTACATGGGGATTCACATCTAATGACTCCATTCCCATGTCTATTGAATCTGTTTCTTATTTACATAATTTTTTGTTTTCCTTTGTACTAATTATTTTGGCTACTTTGTTCTTTTTGTAGAAAGTAGTCTACAAATTCGAAAATGGACTGAGACACTGACTATTGTAGCGGATATAGTAATAACTAACACAACGGCATAAGCTTCAAAGAAATGACTGTTCGAATTGCTGCCAAAGCCTTTTAAATTTATTATATAACAAAGTTGCCACCAAAAACAATGCAAGCAATGTTGTTCATGTTCGAAGCCATTAACAAGAATGGCTAAAACCACAAATCCTAAGGGACAGCATTCTGACCTCATGAAATGGAGGTCAGAAGTCACTAATTCAAGTCTAATACATTTAGCAAATGATCACAATTTTTTTCTAAGCGCAACGCAATTCAACATTAGCAAGTTCAATTCAGTATAGCAAGTTCCCAAATCCATTCACTCTACAATCCAAAACGAACTAGCTCAACTGTCACTCATTGCTCAATTCCAATTTCGAATAACATATACAAATCAAAATTCAACAAAAATTCAGATCTAACAAGCTCCAAATTCAAGCAAAAAAGCCAATTTCACGCTTTTATTTTCACAAAGAAATAGGGAGAGAGAGAGAAATCTCAAAGGTAGGATCACCTGGTTGCCAAGAAAATCGAGGATATGAACGGTGCCGCCGTGCGTCCCAAGGGCGATCATGCGCTCCGCGACGGCGATGCACGACGCCGTATCGCTGGCGAGAAGCGTAGGTATACTCCCTCCCATTCTCTGGTACTTGAGCCTCGGCTCCTCTTCCTCCTCCTCCTCCTCCTCAGCTTCCTCTTCCTCTTCTTCTTCGTCCTCTTCTTCTCTCTCATCGTCTCCTTCGACGCCGTTCTCTGAAGGAAACGGAGCCATTTGAATTGTTAGTCTTGATGTCTTCGTCTCATTTCCGAGAGAAAAGGAAAAAGAGAAAAAATTGATGAGAAAGTGTGAGATCTGTTTGGGTCTTTTAGAGGGGGCTTTCCGGGTTGAAGCTGAGTTGTGCTGGTATTTTGTTTTCTTTTCCCGTTCAAAACGGTTCTTTTTTTTTTTTTCCTTATAGTTTTTTTTGGCTATCTATGTATTTATTTGCAAGAGGACAAGGGAGTGATGACGATGTAGGATGCCACCTGTACTGCTTTTTTACTGAATTTCATTCTTTTCTTCTTCTTTTTCCTTCTTTGTGGAAATTGTAATGCCACAGTTTTTGTTGCCAGTTGGTACTGGAAAATCACTATCATGGTATGGCAAAGTTTTATTTTAAATGGCTGGGATTGAAACATGTGATAAAGACGTACAGATGAGATTGGAATATGTTTAAGGCTTAAATCTTCTTGCTGAAAAAAAAAATTTAAGAATAGAAAAGAATTATGTTGTAAAGTGTTGTTATTGAGAGAGATTTTAAATGGGTGTGACTTGTGAGTGTGAGTGTTATTATTATTATTTTATTTTTTTTGGGATAAAATGAAAATATTGTGACTTGTGAGTGTGTGATATTGTATGATTTGGATGGAATTTATTTTACTTTTGGAAAATATGTGATAATTTGGAGTTAGAGACCATCTCGTTTATTCTCAAAAAAAAGAAAGAGACCATCTTGTTTCCTTCGGCATTGCCTTCTTTTGTGGGGGGGTTTTAGCATTATTGGTACCTTTTGAGTGATGGTTATTCTATATCAAAAGAAGAGGACATGAACTAACTTGGCAATGAATCTTTGATGGAAATATTGAGATCGCTTAGATTGGGGATAAAGTGAGAGATCATTAATAAATTGACCCTCATAAATATATATGATAATATTTAGAGTTTAAATCTCTATATATGGCAAACTGAACTAGGAATTTCAAAATATATATATATATATATATATATATATATATATATATATATATCAAAAAAAAAAAATTAGGCATTTCAAGACCCAAAATGAAAAATGAAAAAAAAAAATGTTATTTCTAGATTTTCAAGAATTTATTGAAATGAAGACTTTGGACCTAGTCATCTTAGCCATCTCCATCTTGACAAGCAAAAACCCAGCTAAAGAGAGAAGATACGGCGATTGGTCCAAAGTAATTATTACACTCCAAAGTCCAAGGAGCTAAATTGTGGATACAAAAGTTTATAGATTTAGGTATTTCCAGCAGCTTCTCCAAATTTTTGTACTGTTTGGAGAATGAACAGTGATATTTAACTTTTATTTACCAACTTTTTCAAATACACTTTCCAACAGATTTTTTATCCCGTTCTCTATCTCTTTTAAATATTATTTATTTATTCATTGTTTATTCTTTTTTTAATCATCATTTATTCTTTTTTTAACAATTATATTTTTCAATGAAAAGTGTTATATTCACAACATTTTACGTAATACTTTTACAACAAAATTTATGTGGAAAGTTGTTACTAGTTCTAATTTGAACCCACCACTGAAATTATTTTTTTACTCGCCAATATTAACTAATAACAATCTGTTACTTAAAATTTATTGTAAAAATATTGTGAAAATATTGTGTTAGTATTTTTCAATTAGAATTTTTTATTTTTTATTTTATTTTTCTTCCTTTCATTTTAGTTTCATCCAGACACTTTTCTTTTCTTTTCTTTTCTTTTTTTTTTTTGTTTTTCTCCTCCACACAAGTGTCCAGCCCCCCTTCTTTTATTTTTCTTTTTCACCTCAAGAACATTCTAGCATCTCACATTTGCTTCACATCAGAGAGAGAGAGAGAGAGAGCTCGCCCGTCGCCCCATCGCCGATGGAGATCGAGGCCGCCGAAAGGACAAAGCCAGTGGAGATCGGCGTTCACATGCAGCACTACCATGTCCGCCACCCCACCGCCGCTCGTCGTCTTTCCCACCACCAGGCTGGGTCAGATATGGAGAAAGAAAGAAAGCTCGTCCGCCGCCCCATCGCTGGTGGAGATCGAGGCCGCCGAAAGGACAAAACCGGTGGAGATCGACGTTCACATGCAGCACTACCACGTCCGCTGCCCCACCGCCGCTCGTCGTCCTCCCCACCACCAGGCTGGTCAGATCGGCTTGTTCTTGTTCTTCTTCTTCTTCTTCTTCTTTTTTTCATATTTGGTTGTTTTGATTCAACTTTATTTTAAGAATTGGATTGTGTTTTGTGTTTGGATTATGTGAGAAACGAAGAGAATGAGAAAGAAAAGAAATTCAGAGGAGAGAGAAAGAATTAATATAATAGTAGCTGAGATAATTTTTTAAGCTGAAAAATTGATTTGGAGTTGCTACAGTGTTCTCTAAATTAAGAGAAGTACTGTAGCAACTTCAAAATTTTTTTTGGAGAATCTGTGTGTTTAGAGAAGCTGTTGGAGTGTGAACAATAGCATTTTCTCTGCTAAAAATAGAGATAGAGTGACTGTTGAAGATGCTCTTAGGCCACGATAATTCCCATATATTTAGAGGATTTGGCTTGGTTCAAGTGCTTTTATGCACTAAACTTGTCTAAATTATAACGTGTCAACTTTTAACCACATGTCACGATTTTAGCGGGTTCAATGTACATGACTCACACGTAATGCTATATATGTGTGTGTTTGTCATGATCAAGTTACACTAAGTGCCCGTTTGTTTGGGCGATTTGAGCCCAAAAAGCACGTTTTGCAAAAAGCTGGAGCAACTTGTGCGTTTAATTCAGCCCAAAATGCAACTTTTTGGAAAAAGTTGCGTTTTGGGCCAAGGCTAATAACGCGCTGAGAACGCACGAACCTTATGGAGCTGAGGAGGTCCATAAAACAAAAAGTCCAATGCGCATTTGTAACTATACGTTGGCTCTTCTTTCAATTACCAAATTACCCTTGATAAAAGTCCTCAGTTCTCACGCCTAAAGCTCACTCTCACGCCTCTCATCTCAAGCATAATCAAAATACAAACTCGAAAACATAATCTTAAAATTAATCAAACCACAACAATAAAAGCAAAAAAATTATTGCTCTCATAAAATTGATATAATTAAAACAACAAATCTAAAATCAAAACAACAACAACAGCAGATCAAGAACAGAAAAAAAAAAAAAAAAAAAAAAAAAAAAAATTAGAACAACAATAAATGATCAAGAAAAAAAAAAAAAAAAAAAGAAGCCGATATGACCCCTGGTTGCATGCACTCCGCAGTGAGGAGGAGGAGCAGCGGTGGCAGTGTGGTGGAGCAAAGACGATTTCTCCTCTCTCCATGCGTGTCTGTGTGTGTTTGAACTTTGAAGATAATAACACCAAAAGGCAAGCAAGATTATGGAATCAAGTATCATAGAGAGAGCTAGAGAATTTATGGAATCAAGAAAAAAAAGAAAAAAAAAAAAAAAAAAAAGAGAAGAAAATGAGAGAGCCAGAGAGCTTCTGGAAGTGGAAGTAAAGAAAAAAAAAAAAAAAAGTGATTAGCTTCTGGAATGAAGTGGAAGTAAAGAAAAAGAAAAAGGAGAGGATGTACTAATGGTATACGTGTGTGGTGGACAAAATGCAAGAGAAAAAAAAAAGAAAAAAGAAAAAGAAAAAGGAAACATATGGATGAAAGAAAGGCAAAGAATTAGAAATCACAATTTAAAAATACTACCACAATATTTTCACAATAAATTTTAAGTAATTAGCTAATATTGGTGAGTAAAAATATAATTTCAGTGGTATGTTCAAATTAGAACTAGTAACAACTTTCCATATAAGATTTTGTTATGATTCTTGTGAAAGTATTGCAAAAAATATTATAAATGTAACACTTTTTGTTGAAAAATATAATTGTCGAGAATGAATAGAAAAAGAATAAATAAATATTAAAAAAGAATAAATTTGATTAAAAAATAAAGATTAAAAAAGTGGATAGGTAAAAGATAAATGTCACTGTTGATTGTCCAAACAGTACAAAAACTTGTCTAACCTGCTGGAGATGCTCTTATATATACATTGTCCTTTTTGGTAATTTATCCCTCAAATTGCCACTTTTATAAGTGTTAGCCAAACAACTTTTACCAAACATTCAGTTTTTTGAAAATGCACTTTTTCATTATGCACTTTTTGAAAACTCCACTTTTTCATTATGCACTTTTACAAAAAGCTGAACCAAACTCACCCTTAATATAACTCTAAGTAATATTAGCATTACACTATCTTAGAACTCTTTTTTTGATTAAAATTTTGAAAATCCTACTTTTTTTTTTTTAGGTATGAAAATCCCACCATTTGATTACATGTTCTCTATGCTATTAACATGTGTGCCAAATTTAATACAAATCAAATATTGCTTACTATTTGATCCAAAAACCAACTTTTATGCTCAATTATGGTAAAAAGAAATTAATTGCAAAAAGAAATTTCCTACTGGAAGAAAGTCAAGTAGAGAGGGAAAAACCCCATATATTGAGTGAGGCATTCATTCATATGATCATTGATAAATGATACACATTACTTAACTTCTATGTAACCCGCCAGTCTACTAGTATGTTTTTCTTTTTCTAACAACATTTTTTGTTACTTAAAAAAAGAAAAGAAAAAAAAAAAACAGTCTGCCTGACAAATAATAATTATCTTAGTCCCCTTGTTGAATTACTAAACATTAATCACCATCAGAACTACTATCTTCTGAAATTCTTCCATATTCATCGGCTACAGTTGTTTCCTGCATGCAACCAAAAAATGAAGTTCCAAATGGATCTGGATGGGTGGGTGCTGATAGAGAGACATAGAGACAGAGCTACTACCCTACTAAAGTAACATTCAACATAGTATAAATAAAAACAGTTCTTACCAGCATAATAGGCCCTTCTCTATTTTCCTCACCTTTAGTTGTATGGCACTGCATTTCACAAAACTGTAGACATTTTAATTTGTTAAAGCCTCAAAATAACCTAAATGCATTGATGTCGCTCCCAGCTCACCAAACATCTAACTGCATAATTTTATGGAATATGAAGTGTAAAGTGGACTGCATTTGTAAATATAATAAATAGATGATACAGGTGAGATATCTGATCAATGTTGTTTGCAAATTCAGTTTATAGTTTCCCAGGACAAATTTTGGGAGTGAGAGTCTACATAATTCAAAGATTAAACAAAATTGTAGAAAAAAACTAGACAACCTTAGCAGGAGTGTCAACAGGCTTTGATGGCTTGCCCAGTGCTGAGAAGAAGGCTTCTTTCCTCCGCTTCCTTATTGCTGGCAATATTCAGACAATATTCGCTTAGAATCACTTAAAAGGAGACAGCACAAAGGAAAGAATGTGGAACAGATCAACGATAACATAATGAGGCAAACATTTCTTGGATTGGTAAGTTACACTAAGTGGGGCTTAAATAAAAATAGTACAGTTGTGGTATAAATGAGGCCATTTGACCACAAAACAAGATGGTATTTAATCATCGGAAGTAAAAAAACGGAAATCAACAACAGCAAAACATGGGTCTTCTGAGCAGTCTCAGACAACATTCTTTTCCAAGTAATGATCAGATAGTAGTTTCAAAAGTGTGACCAGGATTCAAACATAGAAACGAGACAATCTGCTTTGAGAATTGAACCTCTAGAACCAAGTCTTTATCCCCTTCTATACCCAAAAATAGAAGAATTTTATTTAAGAGAAATTCGTTTTAATAAGCATTAAATAGCTGACGCAGCAAAATATATGACAACAATGCATTACATATAAACCACATGAAGTTGCAGCTCTTGGCAGAAGATGGATAGGAGGACTGCATGGCAACTTCCAACAGAAATCACAATACCATATATGCATCTCTCTCTAAAGTCCAATCATGGAGAACGCTCGGGCACAATGACCAAAAGAATGAGTACTTCGATGTAAGATTTAATTTTGTAAATGGATAAGTGAAATTGGAAAACTGTGGAAATTTAATTTCTCAATGGCAAGTTACACATGCACCCAGTGAATTTTGAACCCACGACCTCACCTTGACCTCCCTCCATGTTGCTCTTACAAGGGAAGAAGGTGCAATTAGAGGTATAGCTAATTGGCAAAGTTGTGGAAATTTATTCAGATGATTATATATATATATATATATATATATATATATATATATATATATATTTTAAAAGCCATGAACAGGTCGAAATCCTTCATTTGGAAGTTAAAAGAGAGGCAATTTGGTATAGACAAAACAGTCAATAAATTAAAATGAAAATACTAATCACAATCACAGAACACTGGTGTATATAACATGGGATGCGTATATATGCATTTGCAGATACATGGCTTGTTAATAATTGATAAATTGCTAATCTTCAAATTCTTCTTTGAAGGTGCACAGCTTAGCGGTAACTAGAGAAAACATTCATATTGATGTGAAGACAAGACAGATAATTGAGAAAGATGGTAGGGAAAAGAACATGGGGAGCTCAAGGTCTAGCTGCGTTATCTATCAGGCTATCAGCATACCTTTTGCATCTTTATATCTCAAAGGATCCAAACCTTTCTGAGCATGTTGTGCCTTGTTGACCTGCACAAGATACCAGGACAGAAGTTTGGATCTAAATGTAACAGCCACAGAAACAATAAAATAAAACAGTGATGAAAAAAAAAAATCAATCTCAAGACAAAATGGAACATGGTTAAATAATCATAGAAAACTTACAGCATTAAACAACTTGACCACTGAAACTCCAGCAACACACATAGTAAACATGAACAAAGTTAGTGTTATATAGCACGTAACCAATTAGATAAAACTAGTGCCCTTGTCACATAAAGCTTAATTAACATACATAAACACAGTACCTCCTTTTGTAGCAACCCCTATCAGAAACGTTTCATATGAATCCAAATAATATGCAGGTTTCACATGGCCCTTTTCTCCCACCTAAATTAACATTTAAAAACTCATAAGCAACCACTGACATCTGATAGATAACAATTAAAAAGACACATGTATGCTTGTCATAACCAGTTGGTTTTTTGAGATTAACTTACCAAGTGTTTTTCCTTCTTGGCCTCCCCCTTGACTTTCCACTTGGGGCAAAATTTGCTGAATAGTACCATTTTAGAAAAAAAATTTGGTGAATAGCATGCAACTGAAGTTAATTAGTTAAGTAGACTATTTTTTGAACTCAAATTTGTAAAACTCGAGATCCAACCTAAACTCAAGTTTGACAAACTCGAGTTCCAAGCAGTACGCACCAATACTAATTGGAACTCGAGTTTGTCAAACTCAAGTTCCAATCCAAACTCGAGTTTGTCAAACTCAAGTTCCAATCCAAACTCGAGTTTGACAAACTTGAGTTCCAAAAACAATTTACTTAACTACTTAACTTCATTTGTGTGCTACTTTCCTAAATTTTTTCTAAAAACGTGCTATTTGGCAAATTTTGCCTTCCGCTCGGCCTCCTCTTCTGCAAGCTTCTCTGCAATGAGCTTCTTGTGTGCTAACAACACCGAACCCTACAAAGCAAGCAAACCTTTTCATAAAATCCTATGTATTAGAACCTTAAAAAAGAAAAAAAAAAACAATTTAACAAACCAATCAAACAGCAAGCCTAGCTTACAAGTGCATTCTCAGGCACACACTTCTTGATAATACTCTTGAATGCCATCTTGAATGCTCTAGATGCTGACACCTCATTTTGCAACCCGCATTTAACCTCACATAGAGGATAAAAGGGTAATTTAGTCTTGAAAATATGAATCTTGATTCTGGTAATTAGATCTTTAATCTCATTTCACCAAAATGATCTTGATGTTGTAACGATCAAATCAACTGGTCATAAGCCCTAATCGGACCGCCAAATTGAAAGTTATCATCAAATCAAGTTTTAATGGCTGAGATACACTATCACAAATTGAGTCCGACTATATGTGATTATGAACAATTGATTTCAATTGGTTATAAGTATAATCAATTTGAGATCAATGATGTGTCATAATTTGATTGGTTAGGACTACATTTTCTGGTAGGGTTGCATACACCTAATTAACTAAATAGTTAAACATTAATCATTCAATGAGTAATTTGTGCAATTATCTTTTAATTAGGGTAAATTTGGAACTAATTAGGTCTAAAATAGGAGTGATTGGAGTCTATTAATGTTAATTGAAAACTAATTTGGGACCTATTAATACTAATTGTGCTGAAATTGTTTTCTAACAAATGACTTCTGCTCACCATTTCGTTGATATCTCTCAGAATATTTTGAATCTGTGAATGAGATTAATTTTCTCAGAAACTAGATATCCAGGACTTCAATTTGAGCACAAGAATGAGACAATTCCGATCAGAATTGAGTAAAATATGATTTTTTTGAAATTGGCTCTACAGACTGTTACAGTAGCTACGAGAAAACCAAACTTTTCTTACTCCTCACTTTCACCAATCTCTACATTTAATGCACCAGATTTTCCAAAAGGCTAAAATGAGGTCTTGGTTCATGATTCTTTGTCAACCCTCATTAAATGAGTAATTTAATGAGGGTTGACATTAATCATTCAATGAGTAATTTGTGCAATTATCTTTTAATTAGGGTAAATTTGGAACTAATTAGGTCTAAAATAGGAGTGATTGGAGTCTATTAATGTTAATTGAAAACTAATTTGGGACCTATTAATACTAATTATGCTGAAATTGTTTTCTAACAAATGACTTCTGCTCACCATTTCGTTGATATCTCTCAGAATATTTTGAATCTGTGAATGAGATTAATTTTCTCAGAAACTAGATATCCAGGACTTCAATTTGAGCACAAGAATGAGACAATTCCGATCAGAATTGAGTAAAATATGATTTTTTTGAAATTGGCTCTACAGACTGTTACAGTAGCTACGAGAAAACCAAACTTTTCTTACTCCTCACTTTCACCAATCTCTACATTTAATGCACCAGATTTTCCAAAAGGCTAAAATGAGGTCTTGGTTCATGATTCTTTGTCAACCCTCATTAAATGACCTCTTATTCATATTTCCTCCACCACTACTATATAAACCTTCCCTCTCCTTCATTCCAAGACAGAAAAACCCCATCTCTTCTCCTCTCTTGAGTTCTAGTGAAGTAGAGTAGTTTTGTCATATTTTGGTCTTCCTGAGACTCAAGGTATTTAGTGAGACTCACTCTCCTTCTTCTAACTCTTCTTTTCCTCCACCCTTAGGACCTCTACCAAGAGTCTCCTCCTCTACCACATGGATCTTGCATAAAAGTATAATTTATTTCCCTAACTTGTTTTTTTGTGTTGTCATAATGAGAATTTAGGATTAAAGTATAATAGTAACTATTTAAATTCTCTTAAATATGTTTGAATGTTCTTAATTGTTCTTATATGTTTTTCATATGTTTTTAGTTGTTCATCACATGCTCATGCATAACACTTGTTTTAATCTTAAATCCACATCAAAAATATGAAAAACATGTTTGTTTCATAATTCTTTCAAATCCTTGAATCTTGGTTATCACCATCCATACACATTCATTATAATTTATTTTTCAATCCCAATGCAATGCCTAATAAATTGAATTAGGGTTTATCACATGCACACACATTAAATTCAACATATAAATTTATTGACATATTGGATGATGTGATATGAATGTTGGCCACTATAGTCTAGAAGACCGGTTTCACCGGGCAAGGTGGGTGCCTAACACCTTCCCACCTTGTAACATAGCCTCCGAACTTAGATAAAGGGTTAATAGACCAATGTTTATCCTTGTAATTTTCAATTTTTAGATTGTAATTAGGAAATAAAGTTATGTACTTTATCTTAGATTGTATCTAAGACTAAAGCCATGTAATTTTCCTATGATCAATGTAAATTCAATTGAAAATTAATAAAATGAGAAATTTTTCAATTTTGGTTTTCTTATTTATCCCAATAATTAAATAAGTGGCGACTCCATTGTAAAACCCTTAATCTAAAGGGGAAAATGTAACTAGTCGAACTTTCATTTTAAAAGGCAATAACATGACTCTACCCATTCACGTGAGTTTGGCCCAACATCCTATAAAACGGGCCGGGGGCGCTGTCTCTCACACTAGAACCCTCCAAAAACATAGTGATATCGGGTTGAATTTCGCCATTTTCCTCATCATCAAAAACCCCATTATCCCCATTCACATCCATGTCCTCTACTTCTTCCTCTTCTTTTTCAGATTCACCATCATTACTCACGTCTCTCTCATCATCATCCTCATCATTATCTGAATTGTAATCTCTTGCCCTCTTTCTAAAAAGTTTCTTCATTTTCCTATCAATCTTCTTAGGCTTGTTTTGTGCAATGCAGTCTAACATCATTGTTTTTTGGTTTTTTCTTACCCTTAAAGGCCTTATTCTTCCTTACACTTCTCTTCTTTGGAACCATAGCTGGCTCTGACACTTGGGTTTCCACCACCATGGCCTACCTCCTTATTTTTTAAAACAATCGGTTACAGTCAAGTTTCTCAGAGCTAAAGCCTAAAGCCAGTTTCAGATAGCAAACAAAAAAAGAGTGCCTTACTTTGATGAGAAAATTTGATTCTCAGTGCATCAAACAGAACTTATTAAAAATATCAGAGAGAGAATTACTGGGCAGTGGAGTGGGCGACAGTGCAATTGGGGTTAAGAGAGAGGCTGCAAAGGTGGTTGGTAGGTGGCGCGATGGTAAGCGAGGGTGGTGGTGCCAGCTAGGTATAGCACGGGTGATGAGAAAGAAAGGGTCCATGTCTTTTTTTTTTTTTTTCTTTTTAGGGTGCACTATTCAATATTCAACCATTGTATATTTTATAATCAACATATTAATTTAAGAATCTCCTTAAATATTCATCAAAAACAAATTTCCTTAAATAAAAATAAAATAAAACTTAGGATACCTTTGAGTAGGTATGGCAATTTTGCCCTACCCCGCTTAACCCGCCCCTCCCCGCTTTGCCCCGCGTAGGTTTTCCCCGCCCTACAAAGGTGGTGGGGCGAGGATGGGGCAAGATTTTAGTGGGTTTAGACTTTTTAGACCCACTCCGCCCCACCCCTCCCCGTCCCATCCGCGCCCCACCTTGCTAAGAGTTATAATTGTAATTTTTTTATACCTTAAAACCCTACTATTTAAACAAATATATCAATATTAGCTTAATTTATTCTACCTAATGTAGTTCTCTGCCTTTATTTTGTTATGTGTTATACTATGAGATTTTATTTTCTGATTGTCTTGTTAAACACTTGAATATATTATTCAATTTTTTCTAAAAATTGATTTGATTTGATGGGATAAATTTAGTTGTAATTTCAAGTATATTTTTATGAATGAAATATGTTTCATTAAAAAAATTGTACTAGTTGTAGGGCAAATTAATAGAAAGTAGAGTTTTACGGGGTGGGGCAGGGTTTCGCGGGGCCCCAAGGGGTGGGAATGAGGTGAAAAAGTTTTCCCCGTCATACAGGGCGAGGCAAGGATGGGGCAAAACAAAATCATGTGGGGCAAAGACGAAGACCCCATCCTTTGGCCCCGCCCCTCCCCATTGCCATCCTTACCTTTGAGCTTTGGTTTCAATTTATATTCGGTAATTTATTTACATAATATTAATATATTTTCTCCTAAAAAAACATAATGTTTATTAAAATATATTATTCTTTGTAACTTTTATGTTAAATGTGTAATAAAAAAATTACAAATTTATTTCCAAAAATACTAAAAGTAGTTATTTGTAGAAAAAAATTAATAGTTAGACAATAAATGTAGTGTCTGTTTGGCATGATTAATTTTGCCAACTTATTTTACTACTCAACTTATTTTTGCTACTATTCATGGGTCTCACTGCACTTTTTGGTACTATTCATGGGTCTCACTATACTATTTCAACTAACTTTTACCTTTATCTAACAGTACTTCTAGCAAAAAGTTTTCAGTTTCAGTAAAATAAGCGGATCACAAACAAACCCGTAGAATCTTCAATCAAACTTGTTACAATAGATTTTCTTTCTTAATTTGTAATATATATATATATATATATATATTAATAGGTAAAGTTCAGAGAAAATTCAATCAAAATTTGAAATTAAAATCCAATTTTGCGCTACGTGTTTAAATTTATGTAAGGACCACACCATAATAATCCACTTAAGTTTGTGCCATGTGTCCACTTAAATTTTTAAATCTTTGTTCCAAGTAAATTAATGAGTGCAAAATACTAAGAATCTAATATTAATAAACTAAAAAATTTATTTTAAAAAAACATATACTCAATAAAAATTACCACACAACAAAAATCACCACACGTTCTATCTTATTAAAAATTAGAAAACAAATGATCATGAGTAATATTAAATTTAGGTAAGAATTTTAATACGTGACTAATTACGTTTACATTTTTAAAATAATTAATTTAACTAATTAATTTATATTTTTATGATAAAAATTATGTTTAATTTTAAATGTATCTATACGTATGCATGTGTTAGAGCATCTGCATCAATGGATGCAAAATTTCTGTCCATTTTGCAAAAAAAAACATGTTTTTTCTATTTTACACACCTATTTTTATAAAACACTCACATCAGTTTGTCTATTCTACACATTTATTCAATAAAATATTCATTCTTGAACCATCTCACTCAATACCTCTCTCTCTCTCACAGACCTAACACTACCTAAAATAACCAACACCTAGCCACCATCAACGATCATTCCACACCCACCATTAACCCACCCAGCCACCATCAATGAGATCAACCACCATCATCAAGCCAGCCTCCATCATCAACCCACCCATCAAAATCCCAAAACCACTAATCAAAATCATTAAAAACCATTGATCAAAACCATCAAAACCCACTTATCAAAATCCCAAAACCATCAAACAAAGAAAAAAGAGAGCAGCGGTGATCGGTGAGAGCATCGACGAGTGAGGCGTTCGGTGGTGGCATGGCTGTGGTGAGAGAGCAGCGGAGATCAGTGGCACAACTAGAGTGAGGTGAGAGTGAGAGGTATCAGAGAGAAAAAAATAGAGTGAGGTTAGAGTGAGAAGGACTAGAGAGAAAAAGAGAGAGTGAGGTGAAGGAGAGAGAAAAAATAGTAAAATATTAAATGCAAAGCTACAGTAACTGTGCATATATGCACGGTTGCTGTAGCACTTTTGCATATATACAAACTTATGCAAACACTGATGTGAGTGTTTTTTTTTGTTAAAATGTGTAAAACTAACACCTTTTCTATTTTGCAAGCACTGATACGGTTGCTCTTACATACTATTCTTTTTTGTAACCCATGTATATGTATTGATATACTTAAAAGATATACAGTAAGATGCATAATGTAATTCTTACATATATAATTTAAATATTACTGATAGTCTTTTTTTTTTAACTCTTTAAAAAGTATTGTAAGAATATTATTAAGTAGAAAATATAAATTGTCCATTTTAAAAAAAAAGTTTATGTTCATTAATTTTAGACTCTTCGATTTTTGTATGCAATAATTCACTTGAATGGATATTTATAATGTGGTCTCACATTTGACTCCAAATTTAATAAATAAAATTCTCTTTAAAAATAAATAATTTAGGACACATGACGCAAAATTAGACTTCAATTGTAGAATCTAATTGGATTTTCTCTAAATTTTGCCTATATATATGTGTGCATATATATATATATATATAGATTGGATGAATATTTATGATGTGATCTCATATTTGTCTCAAAAATTAAGAAATAAAACTCTCTCTAAAAATAAATAATTTAGGACATGATGCAAAATTGGACTTCAATTGTAGAATCTAATTGGATTTTCTTTAAGTTTTGCCTATTAATATATACACACACATATATATATTTCACTAATTATTTATATTTTTATAATAAAAATTATGTTCAATTTTAAATGCATTCATGTGTTCGCATAGGTTACATGTTAGTAAAAAATATAATAAAATAAAAAGTTATGTTGCATACTTGTTGCATGCATTTGGTAAAAAATTAGATAGTTATTACAAATTTACAATATAGGTAGAATCTTCAAACAACTTTGTTAAAATAGGTATTCTTTCTTAATTTGTAATGAAAATTTTGAAAAAAAGAGTTACATTGCATACTTGTTGACAGTTGACACCATGTCTAGAGAGAGAGATTAATTTAAAATGAGTTTGGTGATGAACAATATATATCAAACTAAGTGTGGCGAGTTGCTATTCATTGCTAACTTCTTTTTCGGCTAGTTTATTGGGCCTAATGTGGGGTGTTTTTTACTTGCTTATGTAAAATTTTGGCTAAACATAGCCTTTATTCAGGTTGATGCGAGTGTTTTTAGTCTTGAAGATTATAATATTTGTCTTTCTTTTAGTGACCATGTGATTGCCTCTTCTCATTCTACATATTTTAGAAACATGCTATTAGGCCAAAACCCTGGAGAAAAGATGCCCACGTCATGAATGAAACGGATTATACTTGAGTATTTTGTCGTCATTTAACATTTTGACACTTTTCACTGTTTCAAACTTCATAATATTGTTATAAACTTAAAAGTTGAATAACTAGAAGAATATAGGCATTCAAATCTATAGGAATTTTATTATACTTTTAACAATAAATTAACAAAGGTTTTTAAATAAATTACAATTTACAATGTATTACACTGTGTGGTGGGTGAACTGTGAAACAGATAAATAAAGCTGGTTTTAATCGTGTTACTGTTCGTTCACTCAATTAATTTATAAAGGTGGAATGCAAAGTCAAACTTTAAGTGTGTGTTTGCGTGCAAATGATTCAGCGTTGCATTTGCGCTTTTGTTTTTGGCTGGGTCCCACGGCACTGTTCACGATCTAGCCAAAAACACAAAAATGCGCATACATTTCTGGGTCCCACGGCACTATTCACACATTTAAAAATTATTTTGCTACAGTATTTCCAACAATAAATTTTCAGTTTTTAGCAAATAAGCGGTATCCAAACAGACCCTAGGTACCCATTATGTGACAAAGGATGAAAGTCAGATCAAAACTATATGTGTAGTGATTAATGTTCAACTGGAAATAGCCTTGAAATGGCTAAGTGTCTGTCCTCGAGTTTGGTCTGAGGATGAGATTACAATTGGATTATTTCTTTCTCTTTTCTCCTAAAAACTAGACCCCTCTGATCCAGGTGCTTCTTGACTTTATATAGCTTAACAAAAATGCATCTGGATCTTACATTTGGAGGGTCATGATCAGACTTTCCTGATACTTGTCCTATCAAGACCTTACTAGAAAGTTTTTATTGGAGACACTATTCATGGCCATTTCTCCATTAATGCGGCCAGCTAAGTAGTTGCAGTGCATTTAATGTGGAGGGGATGACCACTTTGTCCTTCCTTTTTATTCTCTTCCTTGTTCAATGTCAAGTTACCTTTGTCTCCCTTCAAGTTGCGCCATGCTCCCTTCAATTTTGACTCTCGACCTTTCGAGGTTGGGCATGTCCTCGACACCCCCGCCAGTCATGGTTGTTCAGCTTATGTACGAGTTAAGTATATAATTTCCGAGGACAACCCACCTATGTTTCCTGAGGTTTACCTCCTTGTGGGCTTCATCAGTTGTTTGGATCCTTGTCCCCCCACACCATGTATGGCAATTACATTTTTATGCAATTAGTTTATTTATTTATTTATATTAATGCTGATAATATTTGTGGGATTAATTTTGCTTCCAATCTCGTTCTCCTAAATTGAAATTATGACGATGCTTAACTAAAAGTGATATTATTTAAATCACAACAATCATTGTTATGATGTTGTGTCCCTAAATTTATTTATTTATTATGCTTCTAGCCAACTCAAATGGTAAAATGAGAGAAAACAATTGGAGTAATGATAAGACACAACATTTGTTTACAACAAATTTAGGTTGCAACTTGTTAATGGTAAATAAAAAAGTGATATGATCGGTGTATTTATATGAAAACCAGTAACATATTGCATGTATCACCTTTTGACAATTTGCCACTCATGGATCCACATTTTTTTCTTACTCGCAATAGAATATCTCAGCAATTATGAAATTTACGTAGTTTTAAAAATTGAACCGGATCAACTAGTTTAACCAATTCAACCGAGAACCGGACCCTAATATGGTCCAATAAAACATCTAAAACTAGGAATTAGGAGTTTTTTTGGTTTTTTGATTGTATCTATATTTATGAGAGAAGATTATAATCTAATCTAATCTAAATATATATGTGTATGAAACTTCACCTTAGAGACTTGAACTCCAATCCTTACCTTTACACTCCACAAGCACTTATACAATTATACTTTTTTTTTTTTTTAGAAGGTATACAGTTATACTTAAAGGTGATATCATATTTGATTTTTAAAACCATAGAAATTTATTGATAAAGAAATTGAGTCAGTAATTTTCATATGATTATAGTGCCCGTTTGTTATAGTTATTTAAATAACAGTTTTTAGTGTTTAAACAATATTATACATATTTTTATATATTTTTTTATTTACACATATTTCTAAAAAATACAAACAACGTTTCTTACCAAACGTCCTCTATATCCGTAGCCACATACATTATCAACTCAGCATTCTACACCTCCACAACGACATGTAGCGGTGAGGTCACAGACTGAGCACCAAAGTCTACAAAGCAGTAACTATAAGTCTATTGACTATTCATATTATACGCACGAAAATTCCACCAAAACACAACGCATGCGCAATTTACATAACACCTCTCATTATTATTCATCGAACAGCACATCACAGCACACCTGCCTAAAGCCAAATCTCACTCCCAAAATCTCTCTCTCTCGCTCCAAAAACCACTTGAATAAATTAGATCTCAAACCAAAAAAAAAAGCGGTTTCTGTTATTCTTTCATGAAATGGGCTTTGAACTTGAAGAAGGGTTCGATCTTGATCTCGATCTTCTTTGGGATTTGAATTGAAATGCAGCCGAATCTGTTCCCGTTCGGCACTGTTTTGGGAAATCCGTACTTGTTCAATGGCGATTTGAGCGAAGGGCTCGATAGCTCTAGGATTTTCTTCTTGGTCCCCTTTTTGTTGTTCCAAGGAGGCGGGATGGATTTGTCCAAGGTCGGCGAGAAGATTCTCAGTTCCGTTAGGTCCGCCAGATCGCTTGGACTTCTTCCTTCTACTTCTGATCGCCCTGAGGTAAAATGTCCCTTCACTCAATGTAGCTTTTCTTTTTGTGAACTTCGAATTCCAGATTTCAATGCTTTTGTTTTGAATCGAACTTGCTAAAATTCTGTTTGGTTGCTGAGAAAATGCGGGAAAGTAATGCTTTCTCTATGTGTGTCACTTAGGCGAAGCGGAAGCCTCTTTTAATTGTTGGCTTTTGCTTCAGTAGTTAGTATTAGGAGTCAAAGTTTTCGCATTAGTTCCGTTGTTATAGCACGGGAAAGAGGGTTCTAAGCGCATTAGCAAGAAACGGAATGCGCATGATAGTTTACAGTAGCTGATAATTGGATAGACCGATGCTTGAATCTCAATGCTACTCCCTTGTTTTTAGTTATTCCAGAAGACAATGTCACCTGAAGTTGTTTGGTCTTGATATCTAGAATGTAGTCTAGGACTAAATTGCGAGTCGCTATGTTACTAGATATATTGATCCAATCAAAAGAAGCATGTACAGAGTCCACTAGTCAATGATTAATTCAGTGATGTAAAAGCATGTGATGGAATCTTTTACCCGTTCGCCCATTCTGTAATCATCGAAGAGCCGCCATTCATATTCAGATTCTTCATTCCAGGGTACACTGCTTTTGTGAGGTTGTAGGGAACACAAACAACTCAGCGATACTAGTATTGCCCTAATTGTTTTTTTTTTTTTGTTTTTTTGTTTTTTTTCCATTATAACATTGGCCTAACTTGTTGGCTTACAGTAAAAAAAGATCCCTGAATTAATTTCCTAATCCATTTTTGGTTGAGCTTCCCTCAAAAAATAGTTTATATTGCCTAAAGGGAGGCTAATAAATGGAATTAATCTTGTTTCTATTGTTAGAGTAGGAAGAAGTTACTCTTATAGTCTATTAGAAATTTAGAAGGATTGGTTGCACCCTGTTTATGTTTTGGGAGATTAATTAAAATTTTTAATTTTGTACAATTGTTCTAGTAACCATTATTATTATTTTTTGATAAGTAACTTGAAACTTATATAAATAGAACCACCCAAGTACACTGGAAATGTACTACAAGGGCAGAGCATCAAGAGCCCAAATTACAAAAATAAAATAAGACCGGAAGAGAAATACAGGAAAAAGCAGGTAAAACTAGACTCCATTCAAGGAGAGTAAGAAAGAAAAGAGACTTGATCTCGAAAATTGACTGTTCACAATCCTCAAAGCATCTAGCATTCCTTTCCCGCCAGAGACACCAATATAAGCAATGAGGCACAAGCCTCCAGAGAGCTACATTTCAGTGTCGATCGAACTTACCTGGCCAAGAAGCAAACAACTCAATAAGCCTCTGTAGCATAACCCAATTAATACCAGACAAACCAAAGACCATGGACCACATCTCATACGCTATGGGACAGTGAAGAAGTAAATAATTCGGTAATGGTCTATTCCAGCATATTGTTTTGGGATTTTCCAGTAAATGTATAGTATATGTGTATATATGTATGTATTCATGTATGGTAGTATGTATTCAAATACAAAATAGATCATCTATCTCCATTACATATGGTTTTATACCTTATCAATTTAAAATCAAATAAGAAACATTATTAACATCATCACATAGAAAATCCCAAAACACCAAATGGTGGAAAACAAAATATTATTTTGATAGTTCAGTAGTTGGGGGTGGGGAGAATTGAACCCTGGATGTTTTTGTTGAAAACATTAGGACGTGCTAGTTGAGCTACATGACTCTTAGCCCAAATGAAAAAATATAGAAATGCTCAAAAATATATATCATTCATCATCAATATAAAAATAAGGATCCAATTCATAGAAGAAGAGAGGAAGAACGTTGTGTTTCAGGAACTTTTTTTGTGTAGCTTGTTCAAAAGAGACCTATGTGGCAGAGTATTTGCACTGGAATAGAAGTGGTATTCATTGGGATATTACATTTATTAGTGCTGTTCATGATTGGGAAATGGAGATTCTAATGTCTTTCCTTGATCTTATTTATTCTATCGAGATCAAGAGGAAGGGAGAAGGTTGAATGTGCTAGATACCAACAATGAGCAGTGTGTTTGAGGTAAAATCTTTTTAAAAGGTTCTTTCTTGTGGAAATTTTCAACAATTTCCATGGAAAAGTATTTGGAGGTTCAAGGTTCCCTCAAAAGTAGCATTTTTTTACTTGGATAACCACTAGAGGGAAAATCCTTACCATGGATAGTATTTGAAAGAAGAATTTTTGTTTAGTGGTGTTGTATGTGCAAGAAGAATGAGGAGTCCATAGATCACTTGTTACTTCATTGTGGTTTTGCATACAATATATTTTTTTGACAAGTAACTGAATTATTGATAAAAAATGAAATACCTGTGTATGGTTTTGCATGAAATCTATGGTTGTTGGTTTTTTCTTTGTTTGGAATTCAATGGGTTATGCTAAAGAGAGTTTTGGATTTATTAGCTTGTTGGAAAGGAGTTTTTGGTTGATATTGGAGTGTAGATATTTGGAATTCACAATTGCACATTTGGGGATAGAACAATTGCCTTTGGAATTAAAACTTTTTATTTTTATTTTTTATGCTCTATGTATGAGTAGATCGTTACCCAGAAGAGAAAATATTAGAAAGAAAGAAAAAGGGAAAAAAAGTGGTGGTGAGTTCAGTGGTGGTGTGTGAACTCATACTGGCCAGAATTTAAATACAATTTGAACTGACCGGAACAAAACATTTCAACTTTTCCAGCTGGAATGGAGTGAAATTGACAAAATTGAGACCGATGTTGAAGAGTAGTAAGAAAAGGTCACTAGGATATCCCTTTCTCCTCCTCTTGGGGTCAAAACTGATAAAAAGATCTCAAGAACATGGCACTTACTTTAATAAGCAATGCATTTCATGACCAAGAACACACTACTTAGAGTCAAAAGTTCAAGGCTAACTCCTATTATAGTGTTTCCTCATAATAGCATTTGATGTGATGCAATTCCCTCAAAGGTGGCCTTTTCTTTTCCCCCTCTCTAGGATAGTTCTATTAGGAAAGATGCAAATAATGTGTATCTCATTAGTAAGGGGTTCAGATATGAGATTGTTATTCTAGGTGAGGTTGTACGGGCTTTATGCTATTTTTGGAAGTTTTCCAAAAGAGGAAAGGAGAGGATAAAGGCAAAGAGGTAGAGGAGAGGACTAAATATAAGTTTGCTTTCTACTATTAATAATGTTCTTGCCAATGAGCTATAGCTCAGTTAGTGTTTCCTCCTCCCATAATAATGGTATGGAGGGTGGTGTCATGGGTTCAAGACTTATCGGGTTTGTGTAACTTACCAATCAAACAAAAAAAAAATTAAAAAAAAATTCTTGTTCTTGTTTGAATGTTAAGAAAAAGGGATGGAGAGGAAGTAGATATTTCTACTTTTTTTTTTTTGATAAGTACTAAGATATATTGATAAAAAAAAGGAACTCCCTAGGTATATTTCTACTTTTTTTGGTTTCAAAATGGAAAAAAGATGAAAGGATAAGGTCTCATGTAAATTGTCAATAGGGAGAGATGAATAATAAGACTTTGGTTGTAGATTATAATAAATTATTAAAGGTTAAAAGGGAAGTACTATCATTGAATTTACTATTGTCTCCCTTCATATTCCCTTAAGTTAGGGGAATTGCTAAAAAGGAGTCTTGAGGGGGTATAATGCCTCTCTAGATCCTCTTCCCCTCCCTTTAAAATTACTTCTAAACCGGATGTGAGGCCATACCCCTTCCTGTCTCCTCTTCCTCCATACAAAGATACTTAAGCTTGAATTCCAGTGAGGCTCACATGAGGTGCCTTAATATATATATATTGATAGGTAAGTAGTGCAATTTTATTAATCAGATAAATAAATAAATAAAACTTTGAGTTTGCGATGATGAACACAAAGGAACATAAGAAAATACAAAAAATTATAAAGTAGGTCTAAGTGAAGCTAGGAACTCAAACAAATGAACAATTAGAAAAACCCCAACACTGTGCCCAATCAAAAAAGTGTGTTGAAACATGTATTTTAATTGGTCCAATGAAATTACATTGTCCTCAAAAAGGAGACGATTCCGCTCCTTCCACACAATCCACATCAAACAACCCAGTACCATATTCCATATTACAGAGCCATGCTTCCAAAACCAATTCCTCCTACAAAATAATGAAGTCAACAGTCTCCGGCATACCCCAATGACATAGGACAAGGGGAACAAGGTAATCTGATTTAGAACTGTTGGGGCAGATCTGGTATTACCTCTGTTTTGAGGGCTTAGGTTTAGGTTTTGGTGGGGAATAGGCTAGAAAATAAGAGGGATAATAGGGTTTCCAAAGGGGACAAGGATTAGTAGGGTTTGGGGATGAAACAAAGGAAAACAATCAAGGTTTGGGTGGCTGTTCCTGTGCTGTGAACAGTAAACTTGAATAGTAAAATTAAAGAAAATAGATAAATTCTAGGAATCACACCTAGACTTCCTAAGCATCACACCTAAGGTTCCTTGGCATTACACCTCGGAGAAGGTTGCATCACACAAACCATAAAAGAAAGCTTCATAGCTCTTAAATTCTGAAAACATTCATTAATAATCAACTCAATAGAAAGTACTACAGCTCTTTAAATAGAAGACTAATACCTAATCCTAGTTGAACTAGGATTTCTTAAAACCCTAATAAGACATGGACTTGGACTCCTTGGGCTTAATACTAAACCCAAACTAAATAACCAAACTTAAAATAAAGCCACTAAGAAGATCTAATGGACTGTTAGCACAGTCCATTCCTATAATATTATGAAATTACAAAATTGCCCTTGATACATAAAATCAAATAAAATATAATAAATATGTCTTCTCATTGCCTCCTGCATCACCCAATGAATCCTAAAGTACTATTAATGAGGTGCGGCTTAAGCAAAAAAGAGTGACTCTTTGATGAAGCTTAAATTACAAAGAAGGGGCATGCTTGTTTTGAGTTTTGTATTAATTGATATTTTATAAGCTTTTACTAGATGTAATTATTATTTTGATGGAAATCGTTGCAGTGGACCCTATTGAACTGGTATGCCTTACATGTCAACTTTATTTTATTTCATTTGTCATGGTTTTGACTTATTATTGACAGCTGTTGCAGGTTAGTGGCTTTAAGTGAATTCATTTTCCTTATTTTTTTTTTTCTTTTTTTTTTTTTCATACATGTGCTTCTGATCTTCTAGTTACATTTACAACTTTTGACAATTTGTTGTGCATTTTGATTTTGAAAATTTTTGACACAGTCATGCGCTTTAGTTGTTGAACCTGAAGATAGAATGCTAGATTTCAACATATCGAAGCTAGGTCGTTTTGGTGGGGGACTATTTTGGGAACCATGCTTCCTATGCTTTCTAATCTTGTTGTTCGCTTAAATGAATAATAACATGAAGAAAATAAATTGTGCTTGATGCCTTTGAGCTAACTTGCATGGTATGACCTGGATGGTTCTCAAGTATTTTCAACTGTAGTTTCTGGGTGTAACTTTATTGATGGTTGTAGAAATTGAACTATCCCTTTGGTGAATCAAATGAAATGTCCATGCACATCACTAGAAAAATTTGACACAGTTTGAAAGTGCATTTATCACTAACATCTTTATTTTCGGCTGCATTTGTGCTTTTTCATGAATTTTTATTCTAAAATATTGAAAATGAGTCATTAAGTGTGGGAGTTCAATTCACATGCTGTCTATCACCTTATGCAGGTTCCTCCTCGAGCTGCAGCAGCAGCAGCTGTTGCTCATGCTCTTGCAGGGCTGCCTCCGCATCAGAGGTTTAATTTGTCATCAAGTTCTGAAGAGCTGAGATCAATATATGGAATTGGAACCAGATCTCAAGGTCAAGTTGTAGAGTTAGAGGAAGACTTCTATGAAGAGGTGCTACTTGCTCATATCACTATAGTCCCAATTTGGGAGTGCTTGTGTTTGTACTGTGTTTTGATTTTACAATACTTTAGGCATTTTATCTGGCGTTGACGTTTCACTGACATTGTTCAAGTTGTGGAAAGGTTTCTAATGCCTATATACATGGATCCTATCTTTTTAAAATTAAAATATTTAACAATAATCATTAAGAGGTGCCAATGAGCTCTTGCTCAAATGACATTTCCTCCCCTTGTTAAGAGTAAGATGATGGTGTGGTTGAGGGTTCAAGACCCACTGAATGTGAGTGTAATTACCAATTGAAAAAATCATTAATAGGAAACTGTGAATAATCTGCTTGTAAAAGTTTCTGAGTTTACATGAGTGCCATCAATAATTACATTTTGGAGGCATGAGATTCTGCCCTCCTGAATTCTATATCACTTGGAAATTCAATGTCTTAATGCTCTGTAGTTAAGTTTATCAGGATTAGATATGTAAAAGTGGCCTGCAAAGCTGTTTAAAGCTTTTTTTTTTTTTTTTTTTCTTTTTTCAGAGGTAGCCCAAAAATGCTTTAGGATATTGATTGTGTGTATATGTGTGTGTTTTAATCTTTGGTCTTCTCTTTTATGAAAGAAAGATATATCATTGATCACTCAGCATATCTAGTGTGAGGTGTTCTCATTATTTGGTGACACTTGCTAAATCTAAAAGTTGCCTCAGAATGTGATAGGACTGATGGTTGATCTTTCCTTTTGAGAAATTGAAGAAGCTCTTACATAGTTTTACATTAATGGAATTCATATTTTTTGCATTTGCCAAAATACTGGTATCTCAATTAAAAATGTACAAATGGTGAATTTGAAATAGCTCCTCCATTGGCTTTGCTATTGGGAGGGTATCTTCCCTCTTTGCTAGCATATATAGGATGTTGCTGGCCAGGTTGTCTGGTACACATGATAAAAGCAGTTGAAAGAAATTTCTATGTTGTGAACTCAAGTACAATATTAATGAATTCAATAACTTGCTTTGCAAGTATTGTTGCCTAGGCTATTAGGTGAGGTGCTTCCTTGGTGTCTTATGGCACTTGTTTCTGGCACTCCAGTATTAAGCATATCGAATAATTATTTTATGCACCGTGTTAGGTGACACTGAATATGCAACAAGTTTATTCCAATATGATGAATGATCATTGTTACTCAGCAGTCTCCTCTAAAGACCAGCCTGTAATTTTTTGATGGGTTTTCAAGCAATAAGTTTATTCTTTGTATTGCCTAGAATACTTTTGTTATAGTTAACACTTAAGCTCATGTATGGGTTTAATGTTACCAGAGAGCGTAATTAGGTTGGCTGGAAATTTATCAGGGTAACTCGGCAGCCTCCTTTATAATCCTTGTATAGAGACTTTTTTTGTTTATTAAAAATTTCTCGTTCTTCATCACCGTTTCTGTCTGCCAACCCTGGAAATCATTTATTAAATTTGTGCAACAAAATCATGAAATGGTTTTCAATCTGCATGCTAGTTTTTAGAAACCTTTTCTACTTCTCTGCAGTTTAGTGAATATCAGATATTATAATAGCTTCTTTGCTGACTATGAGCAATCTTGCTGTTGTTAATGCCAATGAGATGACTAAAATTTTGAGATGTTTTCCTCAAGAGTTGTTATAAATGCCTATCTGCAGGACTTCGATCCAGTTAGGCATATTTTAGAACATATTCCATCTGATGAAAATGACCTGACATTTTTTGAGAAACAGGTATTATTCTAGTTCTTTATATTTTTCTTCAGTGAATATATTTTATATTCTGTATCTTGTTCTTCATGTAGATGTGTTCAAAATTAATTGTAAAGATTCCATTACTTCATTTGTGGACTCCTGGATCATGTGCAAGTGATAGTTTTATGTTTTAAAGCCTGTTAACTGATTACTTCAAAGATGGGGTAAAGGAAGGAAATTATTGTGCTCTATAAGTAATTGTATTGATTAGGTGTTTGCAATTTGTCATTTAACAGTACTGTTTTATATCTAAAAGGTTCTTTGAGTTTCTTAACTGCAAGTCAATGAGAGTTCTCTTCTCTTTCATAGGCAGCTCTTAGATTAGCACAACTGGATAAAGTAGCAGAACGTTTATCCCACCATGTTATGGAGCATCATGAAGTAATGGGTAAGTTTTTTATTTAGATTGTTGTCAACCTATTTTGTAATTGAATTGAAATTATAATTCCGTATTTATTTCCTTGTTTAATTATACGCATCCTATCAATGACTGTAGTGTTAAATCTTACATTCTACATACCATATAATTTACTTCTGTTTCAATTGTGATATGTGTTCCAAATGCTGATGTATATCTGATATGGCACTATGATATTGGCTATGGCTTATTTGTTAGATTTGTAATTTGTATAAAGTTGTTTTCTTTGTTACTAATTCATTTATTTTTGATAAGTTATAAGTATATTTCATTTTATAAGGTTTCCTTTACAAACTATGACATGGTCTATATAACTTGAGATACTTAAAAGAGGAATTGCATTCTTTAATATGGGGATGATATCTTTTTGGAATGCTATGTGATTATTTCACTTATGCTATGGGGATAATATTTTACAGTGTTTGTTTTGCAGTAAAATAATTGGTCAAATGTAAAATATTTTCATTCAAAGGAAAAATCCAAGGCAAAAAGTGTAAAATGTTTTACACTTGAAAAATCGGTAAAACATTTTAGACTTACTTTTCCCCTCTCACTCTTGACAATTTCTTAGTTTCTTTTCTCCCCCTCTCATGTTCTCAGTTCCTCTCTCCCATAAAGCAGGTGAGTACTCTCTCCCACAATCCAAGTAGTCACTCACCCATTGCTCATCACTCTCCATCTCTTGGTTCTTCTTTCCTTCTCCATCTCTCAGCTTTTTTCACTCACAAGGCCACAACCCTCTCATCTACCTCACCCATCCCCCATCCCGCACAACCCATCTTGCACCAATGCCCACCCACACTGATGCCACCTACCAACACCAACCACCATCATCGGCACTACCAACCTTCATCACGTCTCTTCCTTGCACAAACTCATCTTCCCATCTCTCTTGCACCATCCCTTGGGTTCAATTGATGAGCGGCAATAGTCTTGGGTTTTTGGTGGCTACCCGATCTCACCTCCGTTGGGTTGTTATATTTTAAGATTAGGTTCTTTGTTTGTGGGTTTTTTTTTTTTGGGTTTTCCAATCTGGGTTCGTGGAGGTTTTTTTTGGCTCTCTGATTTGGATTTTTGGTTGTTGGTGGTTTTTTTTTTTGGGTGGTTTGGTGGTTGGTGGCAATTTTGGTGGCTGTTTTTGAATGGCTGGTGGTGTTTTGGTGGCTGTGTTTCCTTCCGATGTGGAGTTTTGGGTTGTGGTGGTTTGTATAACTGTGCTTGCATTTGGTGGGTTTGAGAACTATGAAAATATATTCATTTTACAGTGAAATAAACATTGAAAAATGATTTCATTGTATTTTCAAGTTGAGAATCAAGCACGGTAAAATGAAAATGTTTTACTGAAAATATTTTACATGTAAAATATTTTACATCTACAAATATTTTACTTTGAAACAAACGGAGCGTTAACGTTGTCAGTCTCGAAATCTATGAGCACCTCAGATTAAACACATCTCCCTTATGTTTCTTTTTCATCTTATTAACATCAGTTTATGTCTGCAGTTTTCTGTATATTTGGATTGATAAATATTTATTTTCCTAGCCCTGGCATCCTGCTCTGGTTGAATTCTCCATTTTGTTGATTGGTTACTGCTTGAGAGCTCTAAAATTACCATAAAACCACCAGCAGTGTCACTGCAGTTTCAACAGCCCCCCTCCCTTCCACCCCCCCTTCCAAAAATAAAAAGAAAGAAAAGAAGAAAGAACCCAACAATACAAATCTCAAGAGTTGTTTGACTAACCACTGAAGAATAAAAGTACTCTCTTCAGCTCCAAAAAGTAGGATTTCTGGGTTTGGTGTGGGTGAATTGTTAGAAAGGATGATTACCATGCATGGAGAGTGGCTCCTTTGTGCTTGATCTTTCTTCTTTCATACTTTTCTCTGGTGGAGTTTAGCTTTAAATCTTGTTCTTATTTTTTATGTCTTTCTATCTCTGATCTGTTGGATCATTTGTTACTTGGAATCTTGATTATATTGTTCCCAAAGTGGACATATTCTTTTGAGGGGTGGAATGATCTGTGCTGGATAGTAAAGTTACACTTTTATATACTTTATTTTTGATCTGAATGTCAGTTTCTCACACTATATTCCTTCATTTCTTGATTTTATAATTCTGTGTTTTTCATTTCCACTGTCAATTGTGGCTTTCCTTTGCATGCTTCTTGAGTACTTGTGTTGTGCCCATTGGTATCAAGGAATTTCTCCACCCCATTGACATCAAATGGCATTTCCACCTTCCATAAGAATGGTTGGAGGGTAAGGTCATGGGTTCAAAACCCATTGGGTGTATGTGTAAATTACCAATCAAAAAAAGAAAAGAAAAAAACTTGGAATTTTAAAGATATACTTCCTATTTCATACTGCTTAGGCATGGATGCTGTAAATTGCTTGAATCACCATAAAGTTCTATTTCTTTCTTAGTAGTGTGTGTATTCTAAATCTATTGTATCATAATCAAACCTGGTTCTAGTTGCAATTTCTAGGTAAGTCATAGTTTACTTGGAAGTTTAAATTGCAAATTGTGTTAGCCCATTAGTTCTAAATGAGATATTGATACTTACTTTTGGCCAGTGAAGGGGATGAATCTAGTTAGGGAATTGGAGAAAGACTTAAAGATTGCAAATGTCATCTGCATGGTAAGCATTTATATGGCTTGTTCTCTGCATGTAATGAATATTACCTTATGTGTGTGCTCTCTGTGATTATTTGAATATATTATTATTACATCCTTGATGGATATGGCTTTTATTATAGTTGTTCTTATGGTATTTACAGAATGGAAGAAGGCACCTGAACTCATCAGTGAATGAGGTTTCAAGGGATCTCATTGTAAATTCTAATTCCAAAAAGAAACAAGCTCTTCTGGTATTCCTCTCTCTCTACACCTTGGCAACACTGATCTTAATATTTGACTTTATCTTTCTGGTTTTGTTTTGGAAGATTACTGTGAACCTGTCATATTATTTAGGAACATTGTAGTGACTTGTTTCATAACGTCTTTCATCTTTCATCTCTCTTTCCATAAGCATATTTTCTCAGGTTCAGGATCCCTTCCACTTGCTTTTGAAATGGAGGGGGTTCATTTGAAGGTGAAGATTTAGCATTTCATGAATCTAAATGTGAATATAGTGCCATGTCATTTAAAATCGGTTATCATTCCTTATTGGTGACATCGGTTTTAAAATGGCGCGGTATCATGTACACCTTTAGATATATAAAAGACTGAATCGTCACATTGAAATGGACCCTTTTCATTTCAAAGCAAGTGGAGAGGATCCTTTTCCATTTTCTTAGGGAATATATTGGAAAACTTTTTGACAGAATGGGCTACATATTCTTTATGCAGCTAACTTGTTAAATATACATATATGACTGCTTCTAATTGCAGGACATGCTTCCAATTTTAAATGAGCTTTGTCATGCACTAAACATGCAAGCAGCACTTGAATCACTTGTTGAGGACGGAGATTATTGCAAGGTGGGTTTTTACATATGTTTGGTATATGGTGTACAGTTCTACAGTTTCTTTTTCTAGTTTGACTTTATATTCTTGTTACTTACATGTTCTTATTTACTTAATGGTCATCATTGTAAGGCATTCCAAGTTCTATCCGAGTATTTGCAGCTCTTAGATAGTTTTTCAGAGCTGTCGGCAATACAAGAGATGAGCCATGGCGTAGAGGTATATGCTAAAATTACGATTAGGAAGCAGTTATATTAACCATATTGAGTACTATTGTTGTTTCTATTTTTTTATTACATTCTAAAAATTTGATCAAATTTTGTTTTGAATTAACCTCTGATGAAATTTTTTCTGGTGCCTGATTATTTTACCATGCAAGAAATATGTTTTTGGTTTTATGCTTACTCATTGCTTATATGGGTGACTGGTGGAAGCTACAATTTGATTTTTATTTGATTTTTTCATAATGATGCAGGTTTGGCTTGGAAAAACGCTTCAAAAGTTGGATTCCCTTTTACTAGGAGTTTGCCAGGAGTTCAAACAGGAGGGCTATATAACTGTGAGTGTCTTAATCTTTTGAAATGCTTGAACCATTATTTTCCTGCAAACAGTGTATGCATGAAGTTGTCAATTTTAAAAATCTTGGCACGCAATTATGTTCATATTGAGTTGATATGCTTTCTTGCCCAGTATCTGGATTTTTTTTTTTAATGTTTATTTATTCATTGGATTTATTGAGACATCATTGCAAGTTTAGATTAATAACCCCCCCCCCCCCCCCCCCACACACACACACACACATTCTATTTTCATATATTTATTTATACATATATATATATATATATATATTTTTTGATAAGTAACATAAAAAACTTTATTAAAACTCAGCCCAGTACATCGGAAATGTATGAAAAAGGCAAAAACATCAAGAAACCAAGGTACAATGATCAATCCACACAGGAAGGGAGATAGAAGAAAAAGATGGTAAAACAAAACACCATTCGAGAAGAGTAAAAAAGAAAAAAGACTTAAACTCAAGAATAGACCGTTCGCGACCCTCAAAGCTTCTAGAATTCCGTTCCCGCCAAATACACCACATCAAGCAGTGCGGCACAATCCTCCAAATAACTATATTATGATGCCGCCTGAAATTGCATGACCAATCATCCAACAAATCCACTACCCTTTGCAGCATCACCCAACAAATACCAAACAAGCAAAAGATCATACTCCACATCTCAAATGCTATAGGATAGTGAAGGAGGAGATGATCTACAGATTTTCCACACCTTTTGCACATAAAACACCACTCAAGAACAACAAGATGCCTCTTCCGAAGATTATCTATAGTTAGAATCTTGCCTAAAGCCGCGGTCCACGAGAAGAAAGCTACCCGAGGAGGAACCTTCGATTGCCACACCATTTTCCAAGGGAAAGAAATGACACTAGAAGGGGATAGAGACTGATAATACCCACTCACCTTGAACCCTCAACTGCTAGCTGGCTTCCAACAAAGTTTGTCAGAACCAACACCCCGCACCTTAGTGGAATAGATGAAAACCAAAAACAAATCCAAAGTTTATTTATACAATTAGTACCATTATATCAAGAGCCTGCTCAGCTGGTTGGCACCTCCTGATGTTTCCAATAGAGATATTCATAGTTCAAATCCCTCACTCCCAGCTATCAAATTATCAAAAAACTGTTAGTACCATTGTAGCCTCTCTCTTTTCTTTTTATTTTAAAAATTATTAAGCTTCATTAAGAAGCGCAAAAAGAGGTGCATGCATACACAAGAAGAAAAAGCGAAAATAAATATCATTAATATCTAAAATTCAAAAGGTCAAAGAAATCCAAGAAGTTGGTGGAAGAGAGTGAACTAGTAGCTGTTGTCCAATCATTGAGCAATCTTAACAAGGGGGAAAAAAATCAATTTCACTACTGACAACTTCCCTCAATAGTACATGCATTTATTTCTCTCCAAATTCTCTACATTAAATATAAAGTTTACCTTCTAAATTTTAATATCACTTGAGAAGGTGTCCTTCAAGTTATTATTTGGATCAGGATAGAAGTTTTAGAGGGTTTGATACCTATTTGAAGTAAGATTTTTAGACATTCAGCACTAAATCCACGCTAAATTAGGTCTCTTGATAAGTTCTTGAAGGATTCTTGAATAGGGTTTGATGTTTAAAGATTTTGAAACGGTTAGGTAATAAAAAGAATTTTAACCGAATCTTGAAGAAATTTGACGATTGTGTGTTGTTGAACCAAAGAAAGATAAATTGGAGGGAATCATACCTTGTTTCCCTAAGCAACACACTTGGTAAGGCAAAGGCAATCTCACCCTTGAAGCTTAACAAGCTGCTGTTTGGCAGAGAGTTATCTCCACAAAATATGGTGAGCGTCAAGGGGGGTGGTGTACGAAAGTGTGCAGGAGGACTCATGGATGTGGCCTTTGGAGAAGCATTCAGGAAGGATGGGAGAGTTTTTCTAAGCATCTGTCTTTTGTAGCGGGTGATGGCACCCGTATCTGCTTCTGGCATGATAGGTGGATTGGGGAAAATACCCTAAAAGATCTATACCCTGAACTCTTTGTGTGTTCAACTGCCAAGGACGCTTGCATCTCTGAGGTTTTGTGGCTTCCGGAAGGAGGCACTATTAGAGTGTGGGATTTAAGGTTTCACAGAGCTTTTGAAGATTGGGAACTTGCTGCATCTTTTTCCTTACTTCAATTTATCCAATCGTGTATTCCACGAGGGGATAGGAGGGATTCTCTTTGTTGGCGGCTCAAAGGTAATGGTAAGTTTGACACCCGATCGTATTACCATGCAATTCAAGGTAATTCGAACTCTCCGTTTCCTTGGAAGGGTGTTTGGAAACCTAAGATTCCTAAGCGAGTGGCCTTCTTCTTGTGGACAGCTGCTCACGATCGGATTCTCACGTTGGATAATCTCATGCTTAGGGGTCGCATTTTGACAAATTGGTGTTGTATGTGTTGTTGTGATGGGGAGTCGGTTGACCATCTCCTCCTTCACTGTCTTGTTACTCATACCTTATGGACCTTCATGCTTCAGGCTTATGGTATTCATTGGGTTATGCCAGGATCGGTGGCGGGATTGTTGTCTTGTTGGCATCAGTGGCTCGGGAAGCATAACTCGAATATTTGGAATTTGATTCCAGGGTGCATAATGTGGACTGTTTGGTTGGAACAGAATCATCGCTCCTTTGAGAACAAGGAGAAGACATTGGATGAGTTGAAGGTTTTAAGCCTTAGTAGTCTTTTTGAGTGGTCTCGTTGTTGGGGTTTTACTGAGTCTTCGTCTCTTCCAGAGTTTTTGTCTTCCCTTAGATTTTCTATTTGATTTCCCTCTTCTTTGTTTGGCTGTTTGTTTCTTCTGTTTCTTATTGTTCATCATCATGAACATCTTGTATTATTCATCTTTTTTTTATTAATAATAGTTCTCATATTACCTATCAAAAAAAAAAAAAAAAATATATATATATATATATATATTATTGGTAAGTTGCACATGTACCTAATGAGAGGAGGTGCCAGATGAGCAAGAGCTCATTGGCGATTACATGAAAGTCTTTTCACAGGCCTTTACAATCATCTTCCTAGAAAGACTACTCAAGACTACTCTTAAATGATAGATGAATAATTAAAGAGCTACTAAAAATTGGGTGAAAAAAAGGACTCAAAACATAAATAAGATTCATGATCCTCTGGTAGTGCCCGTTATAATTCATTCCTGAAAATTTTGAAAATTTCAAACTTAGTTAAAACTAAACCATCAACTTTTGGACCTAAATATACATAATAATAAGACTTAATTATAATTCTCATAAAAAAAAAAAGACTTAATAATAATTAAAGTAAGCCATTGTACTTCAAAAAAAAAAAAAAAAAACCCTAAGGTAAGCTATGAAAGGTGCCAAGAAGGCCCTACATTAAAACTAGAGCACAATTCTTGAGTCTTTTGGATTTTGATCTTGTTTCTCCATAAACTCTTTGCAAGCTGTATCACTGAAAGCCGTTAATTGTGAATTTCCAAGAGAGCCTCTTAGTTACACTGACATTGAACTTTAGTCCCATTCATGCTTTGTGATCTCCTTTGATGTGAAACCTTGGGTGGATTCTGAAAACAATTGATACAGCAAGGAAATGCTGTGTCTGGCTATTTCTTTTGATATATAGAACAGTTGATAGAGGCAGAACCCAAAATAATCCCAAAAATAAGATAAGATTTCCGTATACCTGGCCTATTCTCTAGACTTTTCATTCAGATTTTTGTAGAGTTTAGTTTCTCATCCATGCTCTTTCATCCTCTACCCTGATTTATAATCAGAACCTTAGCAATTCCTTATCTAAGACAGTTGTCAAAACTACGTCTTTCATCTGATGTTGGGGTTGCCTGCATCATGTATAATGCACTTGGTGATCAGCATTATCATTCTCATTGTATTCAAGGAACAGTGGAAGGACTAGATAATATTATGTTTAAGCTCTGCAAATTTAATGCTAGGTTGACAGGTTATTACATCCTTTTGCAGGTAGTTGATGCTTATGCATTAATTGGGGATGTCTCTGGTCTTGCTGAAAAGATACAAAGCTTCTTTATGCAGGAGGTTCTTTCAGAAACACAGACTGTGTTGAAGAATATAGTGCAAGAGGTACGCTGACATAATTAAGAAATAGCAGTGCATGGACTTTGTTGCTCCAAATAACCTAGAAAGAAAAGGAATGTTAGATACCTTTGCATCATTGTTAATTTATGCCTCCATGATTCCCAGTTTCTCTTCTTCCACCCTTTTCTTTTCCCCTCTTCTATCGGTACATGTTACACTCAGAAATTCAGGATGATATCTGGGTAACTAGTTAAAAACACTTATATCTTGATGCTCTCTGTTGATAATCCTTTACTACACAAAATTTTTACATAAACATATGGGAAGAACTGCAGCTTAAGGTTTTGTTACTCCTGTTTTTGTTATATGGATACACGTATGAATTAACTGAAAGAATCATTCTCTTTGAATAAGCTCTTTTGAGGCATATTAATTTGGATATACCAAAATACCCAAACAAAACCTTAACTTTGTGCCTTTTTCTATTACTCTGGCATTTTTCCCTCACCTTTTAAAAAAAAAAAAAAAAATCTTGATGATTGTTTATTTTTTGCAGGATCAGGAAGTACTATTGCAAAATACTAGGTATGTTTGTACTTATTTAGAGCCCTTTTATTTAACTTCATCTTGCACTTTTTGTATGCTTCCTAATTTTTGCAGCAAAAAAGGAAATAAAAGAAAGAAAGTATGCGTCCTAATTTATTTCATATGAATTCCAGACTTACCTACAGTGATCTGTGCCTTCGGATACCTGAATCTATGTTTAGGCAGTGTTTGTTAACAACACTAGCTGTCCTATTTGGGTTGATGTGTTCTTATTATGAAATTATGGGCTTTCAGCTGGACAATAAGGTAAACTCCATTTCCTATAACTTACTCAATCTATAAGTGTGTGTATGCCATTGTAATTTATGGCAGAAATTTTTGACATATGTTGTTCTACTTAGATCCTCCTTTATAAAGAAAAAGAAAAACTTTTATTGGGCTTCTTGCCTTTGATTTTGTTTATGGGCGAAACTTTTACATCTTTGTTTCAGGATTCAGCAGACCAAACTTCAAGTATGAAACAGAAGGAAAAAGATATCCTTTGGAGTTCTGGAGAGGTTCAACAAATTGATTCAGATACTAAAAATTCTTCCAACTGCCAAGGAGTCAACGGCTCTCTCTCTGAATCTGTAGACAGAAAGCCTGGTTCATCTATGGAGGAATCTACAACCAACGGCTGTTTGGTTGAGACTAATAGAACTACTCAATTGTCTAGTTTGGATTCTCAAGATATAGTTGATGAGACTAGAAGGGATGACAGTACAGCATCTAGTAGTGGATCCCCACAGTATCAACTGCGGAAAGATGCTACAGAATTTGTTTCACAAATGCTTCAAAGAGGTCGGAAGAATCTTTGGCAACTCACAACTAGTCGTGTATCTGTCTTGCTTTCTTCTACTGCTGTTTGTTCAACAAGCATCCACCAATTTTTGAAAAATTATGAAGATCTGAATGTCTTCATCTTGGCTGGGGAAGCCTTCTGTGGTGTTGAAGCAGTTGAGTTCAGGCAGAAGTTAAAGGGCGTTTGTGAAAATTATTTTGCAGCATTTCATCGGCAAAATATTTATGTAAGTTTGTTCTACCAACTCTTGTTCTCTACGTTGTTTAGTATCATTCTGCTAGATGTATTGTTTGGTACAGCATGCCATGCACCTTAAATGTTAAGACTTGTGAATTATATACATAGAATGCACACAGTACTCAAAAAAAAAAAAAAAATACACACCGTTCATTTGATCCCTTAAGTTTGACTCTTTTGAAATTGCATTATTAATCATCAAAGTCAATTTCACTTAATAGTTAAAGCATTAAATTAATATTCTTTTAGAATTTTGGGATTTCAAGAATGACATGAGAGATTTTCTCCACGTGACTGCCTTTTTGAAGAATGCACCTCTTAATGGTTTTGAAACAGTTTTTTGAAACCAGATTTTTGGACATTGGTCACATCCCAGTATCTTATGGTGAACAATGATTTTGAATCTGTCTGAATAATGAAGCGATTTTGTACATATAGAAATAATATACATGCATTTCACACAGTACATTTGATCCCTGTAGTTGGAACAATTCTTTATTATTCATCAAAGTCAATTAACTTAGTGCCTGTCTGCTTACCTTATGAGTTGGGCAGGTTGGGGATCAGGAAGTTGGTGTCTTTTAATCAAGTATTATTAGGTAAATGGTTATGGAGGTTTGGCAATGAAGTTGGTGTCTTTTAATCAAGCATTATTAGGGAAATGGTTATGGAGGTTTGGCAATGAAGTTACTCATCTGTGGTAGGGCTTATTGCCACTAAATATGGAGAGGGCAAAGGGGGGTGGAGTACTAAAGTATGGAGGAGGGTACATGGTTGTGGTCTATGGCGAAGTATTAATGAAAGGTGGGAGATTTTTTCCAAGCATATGGCTTTCGTGGTGGGTGATGGTACTTTAACTCGTTTTGGCATGATAGGTGGGTTAGAGATAATCCACTCATTATCCTCTATCTTGAGTTATACGAGTGTTCTGATAATAAGGAAGCTTGTATTTATGAGCTTTTGGGTCATCAAATAGATGGGACTTTTGGAATTTGAGATTTTATAGGGATTTTCATGATTGGGAGTTAGAGGATGTTTTCTCTTTTCTTGATTTTATCCAATCTCGAATTCCTAGGGGTGTTGGGAGCGACCGTCTACGTTGGTGCCTTAATGGAAGTGGGAATTTTGATACTTGGTGTTTTTATCAGGAGATTCGAAATGTTCTTGTGTCCTTATTTCCTTGGAAGGGCATTTGAAAAGCAAAGGTTCTGTTGTAATGCTTCGTGGTTGCCCTTTGGTGAATCGTTGTTATTTGTGTTGTTGTAATGCGGAATTTGTGGACCACCTGTTACTTTTTTGTCCGATAGCTCATTCTTTGTGGATGTATATGCTTCGGTTGTTTGGGATCGATTGGGTCATGCCAGGTTCAGTTGAGGACTTATTATTTTGTTGGTTTCATTGGTTTGGGAAGCATAGTTCTGATATTTGGGATTTGGTCCCAGGCTGTTTAATGTGGACTATTTGGTCTGAACGGAATTGGCGGGCTTTTGAGGATGAGGGGAAAACTGTGGTTCAGTTATTAGAGTTTTGCCAGAGGACCCTCTTTGATTGGTCTCGATGTTGGGGTTTCTCGGATTGTTCTACCCTTACGGATTTTATTTCTTCTATTAGAATAGATTAGGGGCTGTTTTTGTCTTGTTTCTTTTTTTCCATTGTTCACTACCGTGAACTCTTTGTGTTTCTCTTGCGTTTCTTTTATTAATAATATTCTCTTCTTACTTATCAAAAAAAGAAAAGCAAAGGTTCTTAAAAGGTTGGCTTTCTTTATGTGGATAGCAGCTCATTCTTGGATTCTTACATTGGATAATCTTATGCTTAGGGGTCTCTCTTTAGCAAATCGGTGTTGTATGTGTCATGTGTGGTTGCAATGAGGAAGCTGTGGATTGTCTCCTTCTTCTTTGTTTTACAACTCATGCTTTGTGGGTGCATATGCTTTAAATTTTTGGGATTCGTTGGGACATGCCAGGTTTAGTAGCTAGTTTATTTTTTTGTTGGTGACAATGGATTGGGAAACATAATTCAGATATTTGGAATTTGGTCCCAGGATGTTTGATGTGGATCATTTGGATGGAACGGAGTCGTTGCTCTTTTGAAAATATTGAGAAAGTGTTGGTTTAGTTGCAAGATTTGTGCCAGAGGACTCTCTTTGATTGGTCTAGGTGTTGGGGCCTCTTGGATTGTTCTTCTATCATGGAGTTTATTTCTTCCCTTAGAATAGATTCTTAATTTCTATGTTTCTTAGCTTTTTGTTGTCTTTTGTTGTTCACCATTGTGAACACCTTGTATATTTCTCCCTTTTTCTTTTTAATAATAATACTCTTATTACCTATAAAAAAAACTTAGTGCCCATTTGAAATGTACTTATAAGCTAGCTTATTGCTTATTTTTTATACTATTTGCAGGTCCCACGTGAGTCACCTACTTATTTTATATAGCTTTTAACTTTTATCTACAATACTTTTAGTAAAAAACTGGATAAGTTGTTCCCAAAAGTACATTAGTGTCCGTTTGTAATTAACTTATTAAGCTTTTTGCTGAAAACTTTTTTTACTAAAGTGTGATAAAGTATACTTGTACTTTAAAAAAATGAGAAAAAGTAAGAAAAAGTGAGGTTTCAAAACAATGAACATAAAAGTTAAAAAGCAAAAAGCTGGTGCCTGACACACACTTAATGGTTAAAGTATTAAATTAATGCTTCAATGAAGAGTACATTCTCATATTCTTAAAATTCAAACTATATGTAATTTTTTTTGGGGCAAGGTTGTCCCACTTACAATGACACCAGCTCTCACTAAATTTTGTTCATTTATTATTTAGTTTTGTTTCTGCCCCAGATTTATCCCTAGTACTCTGCAGGACAAAACCCATTTCTTAATATATTAATTTGTTTTGGTTTATTCCAGGCACTGAAAATGGTTTTGGAAAAGGAGAATTGGCTGAAATTGCCACCAGATACAGTCCAAGTGATTAGTTTTGCGGGGCTTGTAGGTGATGGAGCACCCCTAATTGTTCCATCTGTTGGAAAATCAAGTAATGCCAGGGTGCGTTCTTCTGATAAATCAGCCAGCTTAGTTGATGCCAATGCAAAGAAGAGTGGATTTTTACATTGGCTTAAAAGTGGAAACCCCTTTTTGCTAAAAGTAACACACAATTCCAAAGAAGGTCGCAATTCTTCCCTACTTAATGGGGCTGTCTGCAGTGATTTTGATGGGAATAATAGTGAAAATTCTCATGATGATAAGTTCTCTCCACGAAAGAATGATGTAAATCATACTAATGGCCCTAATTCTATATCTGAAGATGAAAATGAAGATCTTCTTGCAGACTTTATTGATGAGGACAGTCAACTTCCTAGTCGAGTTTCTAAACCCAATGTTTCAAGAAGTGACCCTGCCCATTGGAAAGATGTAGAGGTTACAGCTCAAACTGGATCCTCTGTTTGTCTTCTAAGGTGAAATACTATTAAATGCTTCTCTGCAAGCATTATAAGTTATAACTTTAATAATGTTTTCCTATATGATTTTATTAAGTTGTATGTGCTTTTACATATTAGGTCAATGGATAAATATGCAAGGCTTATGCAGAAATTAGAAATAGTTGATATCGAGTTTTTCAAGGTATAATCCTCTCCATGACATTTTCCTTTTTGCTTCATTGCCTTTATTTGTCAAGCTCATGGATGGAAAGCTTGATGCTTTCAATTTTTTTCTAAATTATTTAGTATATTGTTGCAGGGGATATGCCAGTTGTTTGGCATTTTTTTCTATTTTTTATTTGAAACATTTGTTCAGCAAAACCCCAGTTCAAGTGGAAAGAGCTTCACTGAGTCTCTTAATTGTAAGAAATTGTTTCTTTTTCTATCATCCTATTTTATGTTGTTTTATCTGCCATTCATTCTTTAACTTGTCTTTATTTCCTGTTTTTTTTTTTTTTTTTGGTGATCAAATATGAATATCTAGATGAGATCTACTTACAGTTTGAACTGATACATATTTAAAGATCATTTATCATCTTGTGATACTCAGATCGGCTAAAGACGGCCTTGTCCAGAATAACACAAGATTGTGACCAGTGGATAAAACCCCCATCCTCTTCACCCACATCGTTGAGCACATCATTTATGCATGCAGATATTTCACCTACCAGTCCTCCCAGTACAAAATTTGGTCACCTCCCAGGAACAAGTTTTGGTCTCAAGGTATTCATTCAAATATCTAATAATTAAGGGTACTAATGTGAATACAATGACTATACTTAAGACGTATTTTCTGTTCTCATAATTACCTTCATGCAATCTAGAAATTCCAAAAACATATTTGGATTGTGCTATTTTGGAGTTAACTCCCTTTAGGGGAATGCTCATTTTTCTGCTCCAAGTTAACATTGGGAGAAATGTATGTCTTTTCAAAAAGATCCTTGTCGAAATTTGGTCATTTTTAGTGGTGTTGATTTTCTGCAGATGCACATGGTTATAAGAGGTAATTGAGTAAATGCACAATTTTAAGTTCTAGAATTTTAGCCTTTATTTATCTATTTATTTTTTATCCTCATCCTAAAAGAGAATTTATAGTTTTTTTTTTATAAGTAATTTAGATTTATTAATATCAAAGAAAGAGACACCCAAGTACACAGGGGTATATAGGGGTATACAATCAAATATAGAAATTACATAAATCAAGTAAATCAAGATAGAAAAGAAAGAACGATTTAAGAATGCTAACAACCAGTCCATTAAGGTTCTAAAAAAGAATAACTTGAGATCTGGCATAGTTCTCTCATTATCTTCAAAACACTTGCTATTTTTTTTTCCCTCCAAAGACACTGCATCAATGGGGAACAACTATCTATATGTGACCAATTCAATGATGACCAAACTGACCTTGCCAACAAGCTAGAAGCTCAACAACAGACTTTGGCATAACCCAGCTTACTCCAAATAAACTCAAAACCATAGACCACAGATCGGCAGCAGCTAGGCAATGAAGTAAGAGATGGTCAACTGATTCACCATTACTCTTGCACATAAAACACCAATCCATAATCCATACCCTTTTTTTCCTTAAATTGTCAATTGTCAGACTTTTCTCCAAGGCAGCAGTCCATACAAAAAAAGCCACTCACAAAGGGACCTAGAATTTATAGCTTTTTAAAGCCCTGCTTTTTCTAGGCACAATTGTACTCTTACTTGGCATATTTTTTAAGCAAAATAAACTAATGAAAATAAGCTATACCAAATGAACACACAAGTAAGCTTCTGTTAAAGTTTTTTGCAAGTTTCTTGTTCATCTCTAGTTTGTGCGTGGCTGCAAGAGTATCACAGTAATATGTTTTAGTCAAACATACAACCTCCAGTATATGTGAGATTTGCTGCTGCTTTCATAGTTGACATAGGTGACTGAAGAGGTGTCACAAGAAATGGTCATGATGGAGAAATGCCCCTTTTATAATTATGAACCTTGTGGTTATGAAGGAAATAGAGAAGAAACAGTTTGTAATATATGTAATCAAGCTCAGCTTTCTATCAAATTCAAAAGGTTTTTTTTTTTTTTTTTTCTCCCCAAGTGGTTAAACTGCTTAAAATGTTTCCTCATCCATGTCTTGTACATGTTTTGGTTACTTAAATTACTTTCAAAGCCATTTGTAATATATTTGTGCCTACAAATAATACGACCATTATCTTACAGGAAAGATGTGCAGGTGCTGATACTTTGTTTCTTGTTGCCCGAATACTGCATAAATCTAAAGCTCATCTCCAAGTGATGCTTCTGCAAAATAATGCAACTATAGTTGAAGATTTTTATGTGCATGTGGTATGTCTCTCCCTTACAAGTCTGTTGGCGTGGTCAGTATTTGTTATGGCGACTTGGGATCTCACAAAACTTGATATGGCTTTCAGTTTTAGTTATACTATACATGATCAAAGGCTCTATAAAATTTGGCAAAGACCATTGGAAGATTTATCGAGAAAAATCATAGAACTCTCTGCCTCAATCTCATAGCTTATTAAATAATATCATTTTTTTTATTTTATTTTATTTTTTTAATGAAATAAATAATATCCGTTAGATGTATTTATATATGATTGAAGTCACCTAAATGTGTACAAACAAGCATGTGCACAAACAAAACATACACTAAAGCATACATCTTATTCTGTTTATGTGTGCTTTTCATATGGAGGTTCATTTAAACTTAGCTCAAAAAAGCCTTTTAGGTAATACCGATGCTTTAGAGTATTGAGTTTTGAGAATGATGACAATAGTCTTAACCGATCCTTGTGTAGCTGGAATTTTTCTTGGCATATGCGTATGATAATAGTCTTAACCAATCCTTGTGTAGCTGGAATTTTTCTTGACATACACTTGTTTATGAAAAAATATTATCACCCCCCTCTCTTTTCCCTTATTCTATTTTTCTGCTGATTGTGTTTTCTTTTTGCTGATTCCCTTCCTGTTTTCTCATTAATGAGTAAAGTTGCTGAGGGTGGCCAAGTATGAACTTATGGTTGTGTTTTTCTATTAGTAATTCATGTCTTTTCCTTTTATGTCTCATTTAATTGAGTAAGATGTTTGGACATCTCATTACTTTTTCTTTATTTGAGTTAAAACCTCCATTATTTAGACAAGCCTAATCTTAACTATATATGTTATCAGGTGGATGCTGTGCCGGATCTTGTAGACCAAATTCATAGGACAACTGTGAAACTTCTTCTTCACATTAATGGGTAAGTAGAAAACATATTGCTGTTCCCGACTGCATATAAGTTGAAGAATTTTATGTCCAGCCCTATATAATTGCCACCTACATTGGCATTTTGCATCCAATATTATTGATCAATTAATGGTTTCTATATTGTTTATTGTGATTTTAAGTTTTGGGATATTTTCAAACATAGTGGGAGTGCTAATATTTTTGAATATTTCAAACTGATTATTGTCTACCTTGAATGGTAGATTTGTGATGCCCCAAATTGATTGGATATTGATTAAGTGTGTGTTGTGTGGTTGTGTGATGAGTCCCACATTGGGCATATACTGGGTTGATTTCGGGTTTATAAAAAACTATAAGTAGCCTCATTTGTTACTAGACTAGTTGTTTTGGGGTATAGAGCAGATGTGGCTAGCGGTTTTCTTTGGGTTGTTACAAGATTGGTCCCTTCACTCAACAAAGCTTTAAATCAATGCTGGAATATACATTGATGCGATTTTTTTAGGATTGGGAGTTGGAATCAGTCAATTCTTTCTTTATTTACTCTAGTTCTCCTTGGGTGGACTGGAATTGGGGATGGGATATGCTGGTGGCGTTCTAGGGACAAGAGTTATGAGGTTAGTTCCTTCTTTGAGGCACTTTGAGGGGCTATAACTGCAAGTTGTTCTTGGAAGACCATTTGGTGTGTGAAGCTTTCCCTCTTTCTTTTGGGTGGACAGCAGCTTTGAGTAAGTTCTTGTCGATGACAACCTCACTACAAGGGGAAAATTATAGTCTATTGGTGCCGTATATATAAGAATGATGGTGAGACAGTTCACCATCTCCTACTACATTGGACACTGGCAAGCAAGTTGTGGTCTTTAGTTTTATCCTCATTTGGATTGCATTAGGTGATGCCTAGGACAGTTTTGGAGGTTTCAGCTTGTTGGAAGGAGAGGTTTGGTTGTTATGAGAGTGGTTTGATTTGGGGTTTGGTTCTGCTTTGTGTTATGTGGCTACTTTGGCATGATTGGAATAATCAAGTGTAACAGCATGGAGCTTCATGGGAACTTGTTTAAAGCTACGTTTCTTAGATCTTTAGTGGATGTATACTTGAGGAAATATTCATGGGAACTTATTTTAGATTTTCTCTCTTCTGAAGTTTTGATGGTAATTGGTAACTGCTTATGAGGATATAAATAATGTACATCCCCATTATTTATTGCATTAGTTTTTCTGAAAATATTTTTTACCTTTTTAATTATCAAGAAAAAAAAATGTTTGTTAATTTTCTTCCCCCAAAAGGTTTCCAACACAAAATTCTCAAACTAGGAAAAAAATAAAAAACCCTTTTGAAATTTCAATGGAACTAGGGAAACGAGGCACTTGAGAGGAAATTCAAACCAACTCTAGTTGATGAATTATAATCAAATAGCCCAAAGTAACTGCGAATTTGCAGGATGCACAAGGTTGAGTCTTTTGGAAAGGGTAGTGCAAATAATGTTATGCAGAATCATCTGACAGGACATGCTATTGCTGAATTTGGTGATCATAGATGGTTGGATGTTGCAACTTGCAACTAATCAGAGCTCTAAGATGCACCCAGCTTCTGGGTACTGGCCAACAACTTTCATTCCATGAAGTTCTTTTGTAAAGCTCCAAACTGACTGACCTAATTCTATAGGCAAATCCTCTGATGAAATGGAAAAAGGGAACTTTCAGTCAAAAGTAAAAGGCAATGAGGGATGATGATGAATCTTTGCTGCATAATACCAGTAGGACAAATGTAAACAATTATCTCTTTCTCATCTTAACCCCTCTACTTGGCCCCTTGCCATTAGTGGTGGTTGTGATTTCTTAGATGATGTTAACAGTCTTGCAAGATTAATGGTATTGCCATCTTTTCTTGTCAGTATATTGTGGGCTACTACTTTAAACTAGCACTTTTCTTTTCAATCTGGCTATTATAACTGATTCTTAAATGGGTAACTACTTGTTGCAGGTATGTTGATCGGGTTGCCAATGCTAAATGGGAAGTGAAAGAGCTTGGACTAGAGCATAATGGGTTCGTTTACTTATTCTTATCCTTTAATGTATATCGATTTTAATGCTTATGAACTTGTGATTTTCATTAAACAATGATGTTTATGTTTATAACATCAGGCTGTGTGTGTGTATATATATGTATATGCTTATTATGTATGCAATGCTCTATTTGGTTACTCAGTATTACTCAAACAATATTAATAATGGACATATAATTAGATCTATCATAGACAAACTTGGGATTGCGAGTGTAGGTAAGATTGGTTAATTATAATGGGACCCATTTCATTAGAGTTTAATTTACATAAGAGTCAACGGTGACTCTACAGTGGGTAGAGATGCTTTTTTCTTGCTTTATAGGGGTAACTTAGGCTGCATGTTGGGAAATTTGATGTAAAGGTTATGTCAAGCCCAGGGGGATTATTTAACTTTACCCTTCACTATATATCCTCAGTTTCAACTTTCCGTAGTGAACATAATTCAGATTAATAGTTTGAGGTCTAAGTGCATGGGTTCTTTTTGTCAGGGCTATTTAGGGCCATTTTATGTTAAATAGTAATGTCTAAAGATTTAGCTGGTTAACTTAACCTTGTTAGTCTTGTCCTTTTGAGGCCTTCTACTTGAACCATTTTACTTTATGATTTTTGTTTTGCTGTTGCTTCTTCTTGCTAATGACTGATAATCTCTACTAAATTAAATCTAATGTTTCAGTCAGCCTAGAAAGCATGGATATTTCAGAGTAGCAGTTGTATCTGTACATAAAAAAAAAATCCCTAATATATAGTGTTTGTTTGTTGCCTGTTGCCTTTTAGCTTACATTGTTATTTTTCTCAAAAATTTTTTATATACAACTATAATTAGCTACTTAAAAATTATAAATTAATTAATTAATTAAAGTATTCATTATTGTACAATATCCTAAATTTTCAAGAATTGAAGTATCGTTGTGTCCATATTATATCTGATCTATATCCTGTATCCATATTGGTGCTTCCTAGCAGTCAGCTTTTGGTGTTTGAAACCTATGGATTTTGTAAACATATTCTCTAAGCAATTGCTTATGACACCTGAGAACAGTGAGCTTATCTATTCTTCTGTGATTCCTTCTATACAATGTTATTGAAATGCAAATATTAGAATGCATCTCTGCTTATGGGAAAAAAAAAAAAAAGAAAAAAAGAAGAAGAAAAGAAAGAATGCATCTCTACAAGGCCATTGGTAAAAGTTCGAAACACATGGTATAATAGGCTGTTATCATTTAAAGGATTTTGAAGATAATGAGTGTGAGAATAACGATTAAGTGATTAAATTCATTATTTCCTATCAGCTTAAGTTTTTGTTCAGGTCTTATTATTTTTTATGTTCAACTCCCCAATACCCGTTCTCTCATTTATTTGAAAACCACTATAATTTGACTAGTGCTCTGAAGTGTGTTTTATCAACAAGTTTGTTGATTTATTATTATTATTTTGTTGGTATTAGGTACGTTGATTTATTGTTGGGAGAATTTAAGCACTTTAAAACAAGGCTTGCTCACGGGGGACTACGCAAAGAGGTAATACTTGGCTGCAATTCCGTGAGGCACCACCTTAAACTTTAAAGAAAGAAGAATTTGTGCCTCAAAATTCTAAATTACTTTACTTTTTACCCTTAAGCTGACTTGACTTGTTGATAGTGATTGCTAATTTTAGTGTGAGGTCATTAAATTTGTGCATTGATGGTTTCTATCATGTCAGGATTTGGTGAAGTTATTGGTATCTTGATCTTTATACCGTATTGGACTTCCATTTTGTTTGGGCAAAAGCTTTGATTAGGTGATGTGTTTATGGCCTCCAGCATGTGCGCGCACACAGGGGGTGGGGGTGGTCGGGGCTTAGGCCACGTTTGGTTCACCGAATAAAGATTGCGTTAGAAATAGTAATTTAATATTATTGGAAATAAAAGATGTTAGATGTTGTAATAGAATAACTATACCTATTCATAAAGTTTGGTTGTTATGAAAAGTTTGTGTTTTTTGGAAATATATTAAATTTAAAATTGTAAAATGTATTAAGGAATAGTTATTACAGCCATTTTAGAAATGAATAAGAATGACTATTCCCTGTAATAAAGATGAAACCAAATAACCGAATAGTTATTACACATGAATAACCATTCCATTACAAGATTTTTTATAGCCTACCAAACATGCCCTTAGTTGATGAATTGAATAAAACCCGATTGACCAATTGACCAACTTGAATATTATATCTTGTATGTTTAGGTTCAAGACCTCCTCTTAGAATACGGACTTGAAATTGTTGCGGAAACTCTTATTGAAGGTCTATCACGAGTGAAAAGGTGTACTGATGAGGGACGAGCTCTGATGTCGCTGGATCTTCAGGTTTCTTTTTTAGTGTGTCAACTGACAAGAATCTGCACATTGCAACATTTCCTTTGTATTTTGCTCCCTTTTTTGTCCCTTAGTATATTTAAAGAGTGTTGTCTTTATTCCTTTCAGGTTTTAATTAATGGCTTGCATCATTTTGTCCCTATAGATGTGAAGCCTAAATTACAGATGGTCGAAATCTTTATTAAGGTAAGCATAATCTTGGTTTCTTCTTTGAAATTAAGTTGCAAATAATGGTGAAATATTTTTGGATTGATGTAAATTTGAGGATTATTGCTGCTTTACCTATATGACACAGATGGTGTACACAACTCTCAAAAATTACTAACTGCGACTCTCTCTCTCTCTCTCTCTCTCTCTCTCTCTCTCATACAGGCATACTACCTACCTGAAACTGAATATGTATACTGGGCACGGACTCACCCTGTAAGTTCTATCCCTACTGATGAAAATGAGAAATTTCTCTGATATGCTTTTTTTTAAAGGCAAATTTCTCTGATATGCTATGTAATTGTTTGATTGTTTTACATTACATATATGAAAATACTTTTTTCCATGCAGGAATACACTAAAAGTCAAATTGTTGGGCTAGTCAACCTTGTTGCGACGATGAAAGGTTGGAAGAGAAAAAACAGGTTGGATGTACTGGAAAAGATAGAGTGAGCTGGCATGCAACTTCAGTTACACCGTATTTTTTGTGGTTCTATATACGAATGATGTATATTGGATGGTATTCTGATCTTCATTATGTAGAGTGTATCTTAAGGTTGTATATCTTCAGATTTCTTAGTACATATCTGAGCTTGTAACATATGATCATCCCTTCTTCAAGGGAAGATCAAATGTAATTTTAGATCACATAATAGTTGAAATAATGAGTTTACATTGATATAGTCATGTTTCGATCCCATGTTCTCTTGCAAAAGAGGGAGAGGCACCTTTCTGTATTTGTATTGAATGGAACACAAAATTTTGTGCATCACTTTATTGCTGTTCTAAATATATATATACATTGTTGATCCTCCTGCACGCCTGATTGTCATGTTGCTGATCCCTATGATATATATATATATATATATATATATATATATATATTTATATTTATAGTGTTAATCTTCTGGAAATATTTTATGGGAAATTGAAAAAGTTATAAAAAAGTTGGTAACTTTTCATTTTTCTATAAAAAGTTTCTTAAAATGATTTATTAATATATGCTCTAAGAGCAACCACTTCAGTAGGTGTATAATTTTTGTCTATTTTACACAAAAAAAACACATTTGTTCTATTTTACAAAAAAAAACACTTTTATAAAACACTCATATCAGTCTATCTATTCTAAATATTTATTTAATAAAATATTCATTTTTTTTACACTATCATCTCTCTCACAGACCTAGCACAACCCATTCAGTCACCATCATCAACCCACCCAGCCCCCATCATCAACCCACCAGCCTCCATCAATCCACTCAACCACCATTATCAAGCAACTAGCCTCCATCATTAACCCACCCAAATACCCATTCAACCCAACCAAAATCCAAATACCCATTTAACCTAGCCACCATCAATGAAATCCATGTTCATCCAACCCAGCCACTGTGCAACAAGATCGATGACTCCCACTGTCCAGCCATGGAAGTTGCGTCAAAGCCCAGGTGTGTCTAAACCAGATACCCATTCAACCCAGCTTTGATCGAAGCCTTCAACCCAGCTTTGATCGAAGCCTTCAACCCAGCTCTGATCGACGCTCATGATGCATAACCCTACTGATCTGTGGGTCCGGCCATGGAAGAGGAAGCTTATGAGATGAGAGAAACAGGGAGCTGAGAAGGGAGAAAAAATGAGAAAAGAGAGAGTGAGGTGAGAATCAAAGGACCGGTGAGAAGGAGAGAGAAAAAAATATTAAAATACAAAATGCAAAGCTACAATAACCATGCATATATGCACAGTTATTGTATCAATTGTGCATAAATGCACAATTTTACACTCACTGATGTGGGTTTTTTTTGGGTCAAAATGTGCAAAATGAGTAACTTTTTCTATTATGCAAGACTTTGCACCCACTGATGTGGATGCTCTAAAGGCACACATTAGTAATTTTTTTTTTTTTTAATTTTTTAATTTTTTTTATAGCATCTTGATCCCCATGATTTTGTTTATTCTTTTTCTCCTTCGGGTTATGATATACTGTTAGAAATTTTTAGAAATATTAAATGCCTAAGTATTTAATTGTCAGTTTAGTTCTAATTAGACAACACCATGATGACCATTTTTTGTTTTTTTTGAAGATCTTATATGTTTTAAGTGTGTTTTATGGAAAATTATTAGTTGTTCTTGTAATATGATGAATATGAACTTATTCCTCTCACATTTATAATTGATCTCACTATGAATTTAATTAGTGTGATCCATCATGAATGTGAGAAGAGGAACACCACGTTATGTGTTTCGAAAACACCTAATAATATAATTTAACAGTGTTTTATTCTTACATCGTGCTCATAAATTCTTGGTTTCTTTAATATATGAATGTACACAATAAGTGGTGGCATTAGCTTATCACATGTCTCATTTGCATAGAAGGGAGCAATAAAGTGCTTTATTTCAGTGAAGGTATTTTCATTATTCATTTGCATGTTGGAGCTCGATGTTTGAGCTCCCTGTGTATAAGAAAGTTACTGTTGTTTGCACTTAAAGGCATGAAAGTTCAGAAGGCAATCTATCCATGATTCTTATTAAGGCTGTATGCTTCCATGTATGCAAGTCTCAACCCCAAGAGAAGGAAAGAAAAAAAAGACTAGATCTGGAGAAAAAACAACTAAAAAAAGATCGAGAGAAATTCAGTTTTTTTTTTTTTTTTAATTAAATGACAAGACATTTTTTATTTTTATTTTTGCTAAAGATAATGAATGGTAAATTGATAAATAAGACAGCATTTGATTTATTTCCACCATCTGCAAATCTCATCATCTCGTCATTGTTCCTCCCACTCTCTTGTCTTTACTTTGATTGTTCGCTTGTTCAACTCTCTATGATTGCTTCCATCTGATCTGACCAACCCTCTTTTTTGGTTTGATTATTTGTAACTTTTTTGAGCTTTTTTATTTTCTTTCTACGTAGAAACCGCTGGTGACTGTGTGAAGGCACCTATCATATTTAACGTAACGCAAGGCTGATCCACTGGTACCTGCAAAAAAATCATTGAAACAGTTTTTTTTTACAAAAGTCAGAATCCAATAAATTCACCCATCCCTTCAATTGGTCAGTTTTTTTCTGACTCTTATGTCTCCTGTGACTTTGTTTTCCACAGGATAGGCAACTTGTCAGCTTTCTGATATTTCTGATTACAATCTGACACTATCATCTTTAGTACTTGCACCATGTAAAAGCTTGGACTACCTTATCATCCCTCACGTACGTAATTTCTATGTATGCATGCAATTGAGATGTCACTCTCACAATTTTACCAGCGCGTGGGATTTACTAACCCTATTTTTTTTTTTCCTTCTCTAGCCCCATGTTTGTCAAAATCATTTTTTAAACCTAGCATGAATAATGATTTTTAAAATTTTAAAATATTAACAAAGATATGAAAATTATGCTAATTCCAGCTGAAATCTTTTATGATAATCATTAACATAATTTAGAGATTTATTTATTTATTTATTTTTTACCTTTTTGTTAGGGAAGTGGCATCCACACGGACATGGGTTCGTGGGGTGGATGAAAAGTACTTTAGAATAATGCTTTATTCATTTGTGGTCCTTTTTTCTTCATTATTTTTCTGTTCTAGGTACACCCATGTGTGTTTCTTTGAAAAAAAAGGTACATCCATATGTAACCTCACATGCTATTGCTTATTTCTCAATGGGTCAGCAATGATGCATGCAGGTACGGAGCTATTCCTTGACATGTGGACAACCACTCATAGGTGTTAAAATTTAAAACAAAATATTCAAACTTAATTAAAAATTTTGGCTTTTTTTAAAATTTTAAACAAAATAATTTTGTAATAATTTTAAAACTCAAAGTTTTGACTTTATCTCTAATATCGGGTCACTCAGTTATAAGCTACTTTATAATAATGCTTTAAAATGAATGTGATGGACACACAATAAAAGTTTGTGCAATGATATTTGATAATAGGTGCGAGTTTAAATAGCACTGATGTGTTTGGTGTTTGGTCTTTTTTTGGGATTTTATGGCATTGTTCATGGGACCATAAACTTAGAAAAATGTGTATACTTATGCATTTTTGGGTCTCACAGTACTATTTATATTTTTAAAAATTATTTTATTACATGTTTTCAATAATAAATTTTTAATTTTTAATAAATAAGCGATATCTGAAAAAAAGGAGGGAGTATTGCATATACTCCGTTGCATATCAGAGAATATGCAATTTTATAGAGGCTAGTGCTCAATCTAGTGGCACTCAATTTTATCGTAAGGAAATTATTTTAGATTTGACCAGGTGTGTCAGTGGTACTACTTTAAAAATTGTAATTGTCAATCCCGAAAATGTGAAGGAACAATGACACATATCCACTACTGACAGAAATTATAGCAACAGTGACAATTCGACTTTTTTCATGGAAATAATGGGTTTTTGCCGAGAAAAAAAGAAAAGGAAAGAATTGTCTTTTTTCCTTAATTTTTTTTGGGGGAAAAGTTAGGATGATGAGGTTAATTATGACAATAATGAGATTAGAAAAGACTTGTGAAGGTACAGTTAATAGTTGACTTACAAAGTGGCCCGCTCCAAGAATCCAATAAAAGTGAAAGTTTTTGTATGACTTCCTGAACCCTTTGGTACTTCCTCTATTACCCCCACAATAGAGAGGGGTTCTGTTGGTGCTCAAGAAATTTTGTAGCCCTTCCCACCTAATACATGGATTGCGTTAACTAGGCTTATTTTACCATGTAATTAAGTAAAAATTTATAGGGTAAACTTTAAAAAAAACAATAATAATCTCACATGAAAGGGTAATCTAAATTACACAATAGTGAGAAAAAAAGAAGAAGATGAAATAAAGAAAAGGATGAAAGAGATAGAGAGAGTTACTTGAGCTTCTCAACCCATGCTTGTGTCCCCTTCGTTGCACAAATAAGATCAATCTACAAATAATAACAAACGAGACTATGACATCAGCCCCATCATTAAGGTTAAACTAGCTAGGAAGATTAATAATACCCATTAATGACATTACAATCAGAAAATCAACCAAATAATTGTGTTTTTCTAAGTGATTCCTATCAAGTCACCATTATATTGGAAATTAAGAGACAAAAATCATATAATAGTGGGTGGTCCAGATGGGCTGCTAGCCCATCTCAAATCCCATAACTTTATCGCATTGTTGAAAAGGACTTGAGTAATCTTACTTGTCCATTGTATACAGTCACATTTACTCCTTTAGCAAGGAGCTCATCGACCTGTAAAAGAATAAGAATTGGTCACTAATTTAAGAATTTTTAAGACAAAAATTGTAAACCATAATAAGGCCGCATAGGTAAGGACTAAGTAAGTCTTTCGGATCAACTTCATAGAAGAGTCAAATCTAAGAAAAGATACTAGCTTTTAATCTCAATTTGCTTGGTGAAAAGTCAATAATAAATAAATGAATGAAAGAGAGTAATTTGGAATCTTCCTGCCATAAAATATCAATTTCGTTTTCAATGTATATACTGTATTTCAGTTTCGATACAAGTTTTGATCATTCTATTTATTGCATCAATGCCAGGCAGCGGAGCTATCCACATATTTTATTCATTAAAAAAAATGGTACAAGAAGACAAAGAGAATCTTAATTTATATGGCAATCTAACAACTTGATTAGTATAGAACAAAAATAAGATTACCATGTGGATGAAGCATGCATGTTAAGCCGAAGCTCAAGCAAGTTTCACCATATTTTTATCTTACTAGGCCAAAGGAGAATTTTAAGATATTAGATTCTGTTTTCTGTCCCTCACATTAATTCTTCTACCAAATAGGCTCAAATTCAACTAGTTGATGCTCAATAACTAGTTCATATGTATGAATTAAGTAAAACTATTTGAAACTTTTTAAGACAAATATGAAACATTTTAACTTCTTTGTGCCTACTTTAATTTCTTACCCCACTAATCACTGGTTTCATGAAATCCCCTGAAAGCTTTGTAAAAACAGAATCTGACTGTCCTCCCCACCTGCAAATAAAACACTTATATACTTCTCTATGAATTATGTGCTTTCAGCAATTTTTTTCCCCTTTTAGAGAGAAGGAAACTCACGTCACATTCTCCGGAATCTTGAGCTTTTTTTTAATGACACCATTCATAATATCATCCAAACCACCAGTAGCAGCAAGAGAAGACCTCAAGGGACTCAAATATCTTGAATATCTTCTTCCTGAAATCGCTTTTGATGATTCCATGGCTGTTATGGATATCGAGTCACTTCCAGAATCCTGCAGAAAATTGTAGAAGTCCTGCAAAATGCAAATCCCCCCCCAAAAGAAAGCAATATTTTTAGGCTATAATTGAATTTTAGATACAAATAGTTACATGTTCATTATGGGGCAAAAGTATACCACATTATTGCTAAATCTGGCAATCACTGACTCAAGTTCTGACCACGAATCGGTTGCCTCAACATATTGACCTTGCTGAATTTGTTTCTTAATTTTTTGAGCTACACTGTTTAATGAAATGGGTTTGTTAGTGGACTGAAAATTTCCAATCCTCATATGGTTTTTATTCTACATTTTAATTGAAAGTACAAAACATAGACCTGTTTGATGCCTGAAGCCCATTGTTATCAATTCTCGAGACATCTTTGAGAAGAGGACCCCATGATAACTGCATTATCAAATTTAAACCTTAACTGAAATATAGGAGTTGCATTTTTTTAATTCAGAGAATCAATCATTAAGTGATAGCATATGAATTGGACATAAAAAATTAGGACTAAGTACCACATAATCTTCTGGGGAGATCCAGCTGTCCCCTAATGCCACTCCTACATGTGGAAGAAGCATATATAATCACAAAATAAGTCACTTTTTAGAAGAAGAAAAAAAATCTACAAAATCAGAATTACAGATATCCTGGGCACAATGAAAATGACCCATCTTTATTTTCTTTTTCAACTTTCCTTAAGTATATTTTCAGATTCTTGATATTGCTATTCAGAGAAAAACTGCTTGAAAAAAGATTACCTCCCAGTTTAAGCTTCAATTTCCCAGCTTCTATGGCATTCACGGCTGCCAGTGCAAGAGTGACAGCAAATTTACCACCATAAGACTCTGCTACAATGTACAGGGGACTCTTTTGTAGGTTCTCATTCTTATTGAATAACTCCTCCAACAATGTTGTTAAATCATTTCCTGCTTCCTCATCGGTTGTCACAAACAGTTTTTCATCCTCAACAAAACTATATCCGGTTCCAACTGGATTATCCTACATTACACCGAGTGATTTGGTTTATAAAACCAACAAAAAATTCATTAAAATTCAAAACCATTTACTTCATAACAGAGTTCCAATCAATTACCACAAACAGAAGATCAGCTTTTCGCAACCATGTCGAATTCCGTGGCTTCAAATCAGTGTCTAGAGGCCCAACCTCTTCAAAATTCCCTATCCCAACTCCTGAAGCACCCTATATTTTGACAGTGAATTATAAGCAAATACAAATATTCATATATGAAAGCATGAAGAAACTCAAAAAATATATGTTTTAGACAACAGCACAAGTTTCTAAGTTTTTTTCACATTCATTCATTTCTATAAATCAATACCAATACTTACAGGTCCACCCTGCAGCCAAAGAATGATAGGCCATGGCTTTGTGGAATTCTCAACTCTGTATGGACTTTTATAAAGCCACCAGAACATATGGGCTTCTGTGTAATTCAAAAACCACATAAACATACAAGCCAAGATCCATTTGTTACAATTCCATTTGAGAAAATTAAAAAGAGAACACAAAAAAGAACCAGCCTTTTTTATCAGTGTGACTTTTTTTTTTTTTGAGAAATTTTTTATCAGTGTGACTTAAATGGCTTACTGGGTCTGACTTCAACATATCCCCATTCTTCTGATCCTTCCTTGGCTTTTGCAGCTACTGCTATTTCTCCATGAAACAGAGGAGAACAGAGAAGAAGAGAGAAAACAATAATACCCCAGTTTCCCATTTAGAAGGCAACACCAGAGTCAGACACCCACTTCTCCTATTTAACAGAAAAATGTAAAGCTGAACTGAGGCTTATTTTGCTGTCTTTAACAGAAAAATAGCATAGAGGCGGAGACTTCAATAGTATAGGTCGTTCTAATTAAATGCGGAGCATAAGGCCAAAGGAGTTTTAAACTACACATGTAATTTTTGTTTTTCTTTTTTTTGAGGTGGGTGGGGGGGACTGTTCAGTAAAATAAGATAGATACTGAAATAATCTATTGATTCCCATATAAAAAAAATTAAAAAAAAAAAAAATCTATTGGTAGAAATTTCCTTAAATAAACCTCAGCCAATTATGTGCTATTTACAGAAATATAATGACAACGCAGGATGAGTATGAAAACAATGACAGTAATATTCAGCCAAAAAGAGAGGGGGGGGGGGGGGGGGGGAATGACAGTAATAAACATAGAATCTAATATATTTTTAAAATAAGTACCAGATATCTATAATCTATGATCTATAATATATATTAATTGTATTTAGATACTATTCTATATTTGAGTTGAGTTGGGTGTGCTTTTGTGTTAGAACCTCTTTCCCTCTCCCTTGTGTGTATGTGTGTATGTTTGTTTCTCAAAAAAAAAGAATGGGTAATTGTCTCACATTGCTTAAGAGAGTATGTTGTGTGTAGTATAATTTGCCCCACCCTCCCTTAAAAGTTACCATGGCTTTTGAGTGGAGTTGTGGTGTGTCTTTGTGTTAGAACTCCTTTTTCTCTCCCTTGTGTGTGTGTGTTTGTTTCTCAAAAAAAAAGATTCTATTCTATATTTGTTTCTCAAAAAAAAAAAAAAAATTCTATTCTATATTTAAACTCTCTATTAGATTACAACAACAACAGAAGATTGGTTAAAGTTGGCCACATATATTCTTTTCCTCCATTAAAAAATATTGACACATCATATTTTATATATATAGATTAGTTAAGGTTAACCACACGAATTCTTTTCCCTTATTAAAAGAATATTGCCACGCCTATTTTTTATATATATATATACATATATATAGTAAAAAGGATAGTTTTATATACATATACAATGATAATAAATATACTTATAAATAACATTTATAATTATCAAATTTATTTTAAGTCAAAAAAAGAAAACATTGCTGGGAGGGATGGGATCATATCCTACTCTCCACCGCTAAAAAGAGGCATATATTCAATTCTATATTTAAAGTTTAAACCCTTTATTATAAATTTAGAATATTGCCACATCTCTCTGAAAAAATTTTCGGCCTCATCATATTTTTATATAAACAGTTAAAAAAAGAGAGATAATTATATAAATAAATACAATCATAATTAATACGTGTTAATAATTGTCAAGTTCATTTATATTTAAGACAAAAAAATTATATTTTATTAAACTTTTTCGATACAATAAATAATTTCCGACTAGTGAAAATTTTATAATTAGTTTAATTATAGTAGAAATATTGGTTTGACATAGGCATTGTCTAGTTGTGCAAGGTGTGTGTTGGGTTTAGGATAAAAAGGGAGAAAAAAAACAGTTGTAAAGTCAATTAAAACAAGTGATGGTCCTTCACTGAATGCATATAGAGATTGCGTGAGAGAAGATTGTTTTTGCTTGCAGTGAACGGGACGTTAAACCCTCACAGGTAATAAGGGGGGTGTATAGTATATACCAATCAATCTTTAAATGTGAATCTTTAAACATCTCATAAAATAAGGCAAGTTTAGGGGGTGTTTGGTATATGTGTTTGAAAACATGTGTTTTGTTGTTTAAAAACATGTGTGGAAATACGTGTAGGTGAAAAAGTGTATGAAAATTCGTGTAATGTTGTTTAAAAATTGAAAATGTGTGTTTAAGTAGGTGTACCAAAAACCCTCTTAATGTTTTACTACCCTTTCAAAAAGGAGAAAAAAATGGGTAGGGACTAAACAATGAGCATAGGTCAAATGTGTGTGGACAAGGATAGCGAGGCTAAATCATGTGCGTCTTAATTGGGATGAAAAAACTGCACACAACGGGTGGAATAAAGACATTTTACCGTCTCTAAGGTGACATCGATGCTAAGTAGGAGGTGAGACGAGGGAGAGAAATGGATACAATTTGTTTGTGTGGATACTGAGACTTCGCTTGGGAGTTCATAAGGGAATGGAATGAGATGGTCATAAGGGAATGGAAAGTATTTAAGTAAGGGAAATGAATGGAATGGAATGGAATTAAATAACCTTGATTGGATGTTTTAAAATAAAGGAATGAAAATGAATGGAATGTAAGTAATCCTGTTTGGGAGCAACATGGAGAGAATGAAATAGAATCATTTTATGACAATATTACTATTAGACCCCTATTTTAAAATAAATGGTCGAATATATAGGGGTATTTTGAGAGTTTTAGTAAAAAAATCATTAAATCTAATTCCATTCCCTCCCATTCCTCCCAATTTCGGGGGGAATGAAAATTTGAGGTTTTAAGGGAATAGAGAGGAATGAGTGTTCCCTCCTACCCATTCAATTCCCTCTCACTTAAACTCCCAAACAAGGGAATGGACTTTCCATTCCCTCCATTAAAACTCTCAAACAAGAGAAGGGAAGAATATTCTAAAATTATTCTTTTTATTCATTTCCATTCCATTCCATTCCATTCCCTCCTCCCAAGCGAAGCTGAGAGTAAAGAGACAACTGTTTTTAAAATGATATATAATATGTATTAAAAAATTAATTGTATATATACAAACACTCTGAGAGGGTGGGCAACCTATTCTTGCCTTATCCTCTATTAGGGTTTGTTAAAACTCGTGCCGAGTAAGATAGGAACAGGTCACATAGGACAAATGTATTTCACTATATTTAAATATCAAAGAATTAAGTTTTTCCTCTAAGTATAAATTAGATTTTGTTTGATTTGATTTTTATTTATAATATATATATATATATATATATATATATATATATATATATATATAGACACACACTTGATGAGATGCATGGTGTGCATAAGAAAATCCGTGACCAACCCCATTGGGTTCCATTGATTCATTGAAGTATTGAACTCCTCATGGAGCCACTATCACGATCTTCAATATTCAGCTAACTTGGCTGTTAAATTGAGAATAGTTAAAGTTTGTAAAAGTTGGTGGGTTTGGTACAATACGCTCATTCAAAGAGCTTCTACCTTTCTATCAAAAAAAACCAAAGAGAAATAATGGGTGGCATTTAATTCACTAGCATATGCGTAAAGGAATAATTTTTAGGTGAACTTCTGAAGTTGGAAGTGCACATTTGGAATACCCAAAAAAGCAAATGTTAGTACCAACCATATTTGTTGGGTTATGATAATTGATAATCCTGGTTCAGATATATAATACCTCATCTTTTTGCCTGTGAATGTCTTTTCAATTGCTTGAGATGAACGCCATAGTTTCCAATATTGGATTGAACAAAGAATCCAAAAATAAATTGATTTTCAGTTTATGATTTTATCCGAGATTTGTGAGCACAGTTACTAAGTACTTCATCTTTTTGCCTGCGAATATCTTTTCAATTGCTTGAGATGAACGCCATAGTTTTGAAAATTGGATTGAATAAAGAATCGATAAATAAAGTGATTTTTAGTTTGTGATTTTATCCGAGATTTGTGAGCACAATTACTCTTAAACGTATTTATAACTTAGAAGTTAGAAGAGATGTTTAGAATTAGACTTCTCCAAGAACGATGGAGTCAGAACTTGGAGTTAGAGGGATGGCTTAGTTTGCGGTAGCTAAGCAGCTAAGGGTTTTTTTTTTTTTTTTTTGGGTGTCTTTGATGCGTGCATTTGCTGCTAGGTAAGAGCAAAATTATTAAGGTTGTTTGTTTTGGGTAAAATTTGTTAATTGTACTTAACATTTTTAGTTTTATTATTGATAATTTTTATTGCTAGGCTAAATTTTTTTGGGCTTGTGTATTTTGTTTTAGATTTTAAATCGATAAATTATTTATGGTTTTTAGAAGGAGAAAAATACTAGAATTACAAACTTATTAACAAATTATTGATGTTATGAGTGGTTATTAGCAAGTAAAATAATTTTGTAAATGGTGAGCTCAGTTGCAAACCAATAATAATTTGCTACCTCAACAATTTGTAAAAATATTATAAAAAAGTTTATGATTATAGTATTACTCTTAAAAGAATCAATAATAATATTAAAAAAAAAGGAAAATGTAATTTTACTAAAATTTGTATCTGCATATACTAATATGTTTTATTTAATAAAAAAAGTTGGGGGGTTTCATAAAATAAATATATAAAAAATGGGCGACCATTACCCAAGTCAAATAAATAGTGGCTCCGTTACCTCTGTCCAATGTGGCAATCTCCATGCTCCCCCCCACCCCTCTTCACCCTTTATTTTATTTTTTATTTTTATTTTTTAAAGATTTACACACGCACACAATCGAGGGAAAAGGTAGAAGTTGGCATTCTCGATTTTGGTGACGAAATTGTATGATATGATATTAATATCTAATTTTATTGTGAAAAGTTTGTCACTTTGTTGACAATAACTAGAAAATTAATAATTACATATTGTCTTAACCAAAGTCATCATCTTGGAATACTTCGTAACAATGAAAATGCATAGCCTCCTATTTCACTTTGGCCCGAATTCCAGCTAATACTTTTTTATATAGAAAGAATTCCAGCTAATACATTAGCCTAGTTTGGGTAGCACGTCCACGTTTGTTGTGAAATGCGCGTTTTTTGCTTTTTTTTTTTTTTTTTTTTTAAGACCAGCGCTTGGTGCACTATTCTAAACAGTGCATCAAGGCATGTGAACAGTAAAAAAAGAGTGAAAAGTAATTTTTTACACATTTAAAAATTATTTTGTTACAGTGTTTTCAGTTTTCAGCAAAATAAGTTGTATCCAAACGGACCTATTATTCAAAGAAATAAGATATTTTTTGAGGACAAAATGTGAAGAACACTAGGACACAAAATTCTTTTGGTAGAGATATATCCGGTTGTCTCTTCATGGAACACTTTCTCTCTCTCGCGAAGAAAAGGAAGAACTTGCACGTAGCAAGAAAAAAGTCAAGGACGTGAGCCATGCTGGCTTCTGTAAAGGCCATAGCTCTGGGTCTGCGTCACCTAACCTCGCTGAGGGATCGTGGAACCCGAATGCTTCGTTTAGAGATAAACTGTTGGGAGAGATTCTAGGGGCATTCTTGCAAGCTTTTAGCTTCGAGGATGGTATGGATGATGATGCGAAGTCGGATGGGGAGGTGGAAACGCTTCGGCAAGGGCTATTAGCTGTGAAATTCTCAAGGGAGTTTAAACAAAGAATCCGTAAGCCTTAGGTAAGAGCTTTTATCGTGAAAGTTTACTGATAGAGTGTGGGGCTTAACTTCATTCAAGTGAAACTCCTGGCTCTATGGAAACCTGCAGGTAGGTTAGACTGTGTGGATTTGGGTCACAGATTCTTCCTCACAAGGTTGTCTTTAGGTGAAGATTATGAGAATGTTTTGAGGAAAGGTCCGTGGTTTATCGTAGACCATTTTCTTTCTATCAAACCATGGGAACCGGACTTTAAGCCTGCTCTAGCAAGTGTAACCTCCATTACGGTTTGGATTAGACTTAACAAGCTCCCCATTGAGTACTACAATGCGGAGGCGCTGCAACTCATTGGGAAAGCCATTGGAAATGTTCTTAGAGTAGACACTTTCACGGCGTCTGAAATTAGAGGGAGCTTTGCAAGGCTCTGTGTGCAAGTGGATGTGGAGAAGCCTCTGGCTATTGCAATTATGATAGGGAGACTTGAGCAACAGATTTGCTACAAAGGAATTCATAAAATTTGTTTTGGGTGTGGACATTTAGGGCATAGGAAGGAGCATTGCCCCTATATTATCCGGCAAGAACCGTCGACCTTGGAGGCAGGGTTGAAGGAGGCTAGTGAGACGAGTTCAAGCTCACGCGTTACTCATGCCATTGACAAACCAAGGAGCGGGGAGGGGACTAGCGGTGTAGTGCTTGGTTCAGAGCAGAGTCTAGAACAGGTGGACGTGCGAGGTGGTGTGTACGGGCCATTGATTGTGGTGGCTCATAGAAAGAATGGGACAAAAACGTTGAAGAGTAGTGGGACCTTGCCTCGACAGAGTAGTGGGTTTAGCTTCAGAGACGCTGGTAATGTGGAGAAGGGGAGTTTGGATCGAGCTGTTGTGCTTGATGGGCCAACAAAGGAAGCTAAAAGGAAGTTGTCTCCTCCGAAATTGTTAGATAAGGCCCAAATAGTTTCTGTGGTCCAAAGCATAAGGCAAGAGGGAAATCACCAGGCCCAACCTAGCCCAATTTTGATGTTAAAAAGTGGTGATACAAGCAACACTTCAGCTTGGCCCAAATCTTCTCAAAACTCTCTGAGGCTTTCATCGGTGAAAGGGAAAAAAGGGGCAGCATGTAATATATTTACTTTTGGAGAACATAGCAGCGCCGTTGGGGTACAGAGCTCAACTTGCGCCATTTTCAATTAGCCAAAGGTGAGTGCCGATTCGGTGGTGAGTGATGGTCAGTGCCGCAACAGTGATGGACAGTGTCGATCTGGTGGTGCTAATGTTGTTCAGCTCACTGCCTCCACAATATCAACGGTGGGCAATAATTGTGGAAGGAGTGATTTGGGAGAGCCTGGGGTTGTCCTGGCCGAGACTCTAGCAAGCCCGACTCGAGCCATAGGGTGTTTCAGCTCCAAATTCAAGAAAGTATGGAAGGAGATACCTCCATTAACGGAGAAGATTATGAAGGAAGGGTGGCTGCTGTACTCGGACCTAGCTTGGGAAGAGGCACCGAACCCATGGTGGTGCTCTTTGGAGCATGTACCATTGTCAATGGAGGAATGCAAGATGATGGGGATGTACCATCGTCGAGGAAGCCCAAGGAAAGCAAATGGGCCAGGGATGCCCAAGAGAAAACAAATGGGACACAGGAGCCCGCCAGTGATGTAACAAAAGAACCAATGGTCGTACTGGGCCATTGGGAGAAGAATAAACGGCAGGCCCAAAGAGGCCCAGTAGGATTGAGGCAAACAACTTCGTAGCAGGAATGATGGAATTTCACGGTAGGAGATGGTAGCAGAAAAAAAGGTGGGCTAAAGAAAGGCAAAGCCCACCGTCAAGCAAGGCCCAGCCCCTAAGTGGGGCAAGCCATAAAAGAAAGGGGAACCAGAAAATAGTCAAAAATGGATGGCAGACTATGCAGGCCAACCACGACAAACGCATGAGTAGCAGGCAGATTTTGGATATACATGGAAGAGAGGCACGCGCAAGGCCCAGACCTCACCAGTCTGTACCCAGCCAATACAGGACACAGTGAGGTCATGGGTCAGAGGTAAGAGGGCATGGTTTGGCGGTAGGGAGAGGGGAAAAGCCTATTTTGAGGTTCCTACTCTGGCTCTTTTGGGGGAAGTGTCCTGCTAGGATGACATACCACCCAAAAAAAGTAAAGCTGAGTTGGAACCGCTAGGTGCATGCCATAAGGGATAGGGAGAGAGAAGGCACCCACACCATAACAGGAAAGGGTGCCATGGCAGACAAACAAACAAAATAGTTTTCTTTTGTCTGGCGATGGGGAGTGGCACACAGACAGACCAGTGGTGGTCGGCAAGTACACCCAGACCAGACAAAGGTGGTTAAGGGCTAAAACAGTAAAATTTGGTCACAGCAGGCATTATAAAAAGAGGCTCTTGCCAAGTACAGGGGACAACGACACAGGCACCACGGTGTAGGAATTTAAAAACCAGGAAATAGAAAACAAGTATTAAGAAAAAGGAAGAAGAAAGAAAAAAAGATAAGAAATGGGAATATTAGAAAAGAAAGAAAGGAAAAGATACAGAGTTAGAGCGGCAGGCATGCACCAATAGGTTGATTCTCTCTCCCCCTCTCAAAGTGCTGCTCTCTGCCAGAAACAAAGAGTTCTCTTGTGCACCAACCATTCAGGTCCGTTTCCCTCAAAGTGATTAATTTTTACGGCAGGATTTCCCTGGGAGATTATTCACTTTGAGAAGAGACGTTCTTCCCTCTCTGGTTTTGGTCCTGCAGATCAGATTTGATCTGATTTCTTTCTTCTTTTAATTAACCCATATACTACCCACCTATTCCCTTTACTTTCTTTATAAAAGTAATTGTTTAAACTGTGATTATTTTTTCTTGATTAAGGATTATTTATTCACCTTAATTAAGAAATCAAAGTACTTTCTTTTGTCTTATTATTATTATATCTGCCTGCCACGACTCATCTAAAATAGCTCTGCCCGTCGTAAGCGTGCTCTTGGCGAACGAGGCATAGTTTGCGCATTAGCCGGACCAAATTGAGTTGCAGTTGGACCAGTCTCAACTTCCTTACTCAGAATATTTGGGCCTAGTACCGCAGGAGGCAGCCCAGCCCGCTATAACCAAAAAGGCCCACTACATTAAATTGACGACTCCACTGGGGAGTTGAGAAGCAGATAGGGACAGAAGCCCTCGCAAACAAATGCCTCCAAAGTCCAGAACAACGCGAAATATGAGTGCCGTGCCCTCACAAGCGGAGTCCAGACCAACAACGCCTCACCAACAGCAGCCTAACCAGGCGGAAGGTGCCAACGGAATGAGGGCTGAACCCCAGCCACAGCCAAGAATCCCTATTGACAATCCCAACATCTTCATTGAAGTTTTGCAGTCCCTACAACACTCATAGCAACAAATGATGGCAGAATTCCGTCAGCTGAAAACAGACAAAACAAAGGAAAAAGGAAGCCAGCATGACCCAGAACATGCGACAGACAAAGAAGAGACACCAGCAGGAGGTGTCCCACGAAATGCAGAACATCGTTTCATCACTATGGCCGAGGTAGCGGCTCTCTTGGAACAAGAGAGAGCCAGAGCACCTAAGGAGAGGTTCTATGCACGAAGGCCTTCTTACCCACTAAGGGTACTCAGCAAACCATACCCCGAGAGGTATGAGCCGCGGGCCTTCACACAGAACGATGGCAGGAAGGGAAGTGTAGTTGAGCACATGAGCAAGTTCATTGATACTCTTGGCCCTTACGCCGCAAATGAAGACTTATGTCTTCGAGAGTTTTCCAAATCGTTATGCGACCGGGCATACACCTGGTATATCGGCCTAAAGCCAGGATCAATCCCAACTTGGGATGACATGGTGGACGTATTTTGCACTAAGTACTTCTACGGAGAAGAAACAGTAACGCTTGCAACCCTACAAGCAACCAAGCAAAGGATTGGCGAAGATTTGATGGAATACATCAAAAGGTTCAGGGACATAGCACTTAATTGTTATAATCATTGTGAAGAAAGAACATTGGTGGAAATGTGTATGACAAACATGATCAGGGAGTACAGGGCAGTCCTAGAAAACTTAGAAATCTCCCAGTTTGCACAGTTATTGCAAAAGGCCAGAAAGATTGCCCAGTCTGTGAAGCCAAGTTCGGACAAAAGAAACGCTCCACAAGCTATGACAGTATTTATTGGCGAACGGAGAAGGAAGACTGATGGGAGGGAATATGATACTCCCCCACCAATACCATGCACTTCAAAAGAATTAGATGTGCTGCTAGACAAGTGGATAGCAGACAGAGTTTTCAAGCCTAATCAAGTTTCTAGAGAACCCACAGAAGAGGAGCGGAGGGACCCACGCTTCTGCCGTTTGCACAACTACGTGCAACATCCTACCACAGAGTGTTGGGCAGATTGGTGCACCGCAGGATCAAAGAAGGGACTCTAGAACTATCCCAGCAAAAGGTTCAAAGAAACCCGCTCCCAAACCACAAAGGGAAGGTTGTAGCAGCGGTAGTAATTTGCGTGGATCCAGGGGAAGATGAAGAAGAAAATCCAGCCCTGCCTGCCGTAGCAATTTCCACTTTACAGCGAAGCTCCAAATTCAAAAATTTGTTTGACTAGCTGGGGCTCACAGCAAAGGAAAGAAAGATAGCCATGGAGGCTTTGGTGAGCATCGCCTCCGGGGTAGGAGTAGAATGCTTGTCAGCGGAAATCCCAGATGACAGAGCCCTCTTACAGGAGTCGACTGAGATCACTTTTAGTAATGAGGATATGAAGGTGTGATACCCAGATCACCGGAGGCCCTTCTACTTGGCGGCATCTATAAATCAAATCCCCATCAAGAGAGCCTTGGTAGATATGGGTGCTTCTGTAAATCTCATTCCATTGAGCACTTTACAAGCAGCAGGAATTGCAGAAAGAAAGATTCAAGGATGCTTAATGGAAGTGACAGGGTTTAGTGGAAAGGGCGAATACACCGCAGGCCACATCCAGTTGTGGTTGAAAGTAGGCCCCGTAGCTTCTTTAGCTTGGTTTCATGTGATGAAAACGGAGGTCTCCTATCATGTGCTTTTGGGGAGGCCATGGTTGCACAAACACCGATTGGTCCCGTCCATCTATCACCAGTGTGTGAAAGAAAGGTTGAATGGCAGAATGATACGCATAGCAGCAAATCCCTCACTATTCGAACAGGCGGAGGCTCATTTAGTAGAAACTATGTTCTACGACCAATGGGCTCCATCTGGGGAAAGCTCAGTATCAAAGCCACGAGGTACCTTCGTGCCTAAGTGGGAAGACGTCCAAGGTGACCCAGAGCCTGATCTAAGGGAGTTGCTAGCACAAAAAAAGAAAAGAAAAGAAGCACCCGCCGCAGAATCAAATGACACACCCCAATGTGTCAGGGTCTGAGGCCCTGATGGCAGGATTGTGTACAAATTATGAAGACGCGCGGGGCCCACGAGTGAAATACAAACGGGCCCCACCCAAGAGTGGCAGCACGAGAGTTTAGCATGTTGCGTGGCACAAGAAAGTCAGGGGAAGAAGGTAATAAAGAGAAAGATGAAAAAATTGTGGCAGAAAAGGAGGTGCAAGTTGTGGCAGAAGAAGAGTTGGAGGAGGTTGACCTGGGGTCTAGATCACAAAAACCAAGGCCTATCTCAATTAGTGCAAGTCTGACAGAAAAGGAAAAATCAGAGCTGATACTGTTGTTGAAAGAGTTCAAAGATGTCTTCGTATGGGATTACAGTGAAATGCTAGGGTTAGACCCCGGGCTAGTGGCGCATACGTTGAATGTGGACCCAGAAGCCAAACCAGTGGCCCAGCCTGCCAGGATATTCCATACTGAAATAGAAGGGCAAATAGTTAAAGAAGTACAGAAATTGTTGGCCGCAGGATTCATTAAGCCTATTCAACACCTGCACTGGCTATCCAACATAGTACCAGTAAAGAAGAAGAACAGACAGATAAGATGTTGTGTAGATTTCAGAAATCTCAATAGAGCCTGTCCAAAGGACGAGTTCCCATTGCCAAACATGGATTTACTAATAGATTTTGTGGCAGGAAGCGCCATGTTTTCATTCATGGATGGGTTTAGTGGATACAATCAGATCCATATGGCACCAAGGGATGCGGAGAAAACTGCTTTCAAAACACCTATGGGCAACTTCTACTACACTGTGATGCCCTTCGGGTTAAAAAACGCAGGTGCAACTTATCAACGAGCGATGACGGCCATATTTCACGACATGATGCATCAGGAACTAGAGGACTATGTGGATGACATAGTGGTAAAATCAAGAAGGAGAGAAGAGCACTTCCACGTGTTGAAAAAGGTATTTGAAAGGTGTAGAGCCTTCAAACTAAGAATGAACCCTCTCAAGTGCGCATTTGGAGTGTCCTCTGGGAAATTCCTAGGCTTTCTGGTTCACAGCAAGGGAATAGATGTGGACCTGGCCAAAGCCACAGCCATAGTCATTATAAGACCTCCGGTCACGGTAAAGGAGTTAAAGAGCTTCTTAGGGAAGGTCTCGTATATCCGGAGATTCATCCCTAGGTTGGCATCAATCACTTTTGCTTTCACCAAATTGCTCAGGAAAGGGCAAAGCTTTGAATGGGGAGAAACACAGCAGACGGCCTTCAAGAGGCTACAGCAGATCATGATGAACCTCCCTACAGTACAAGCCCCAGTCCACAGAAAGCCATTGCTACTCTACCTGGTCACCAACTCTTATGCCATTGGTGCATTAATCGCCCAAGAAGATGGAGGTGGCATTGAGCAACCAGTGTACTACATCAGCCATGCCTTAAAAGATGCAGAAACTCGTTACCCAAGGGCAGAGAAGACGTGTCTGGCTATTGTGTATGCTTCGTAGAGGTTACGCCATTATTTCTTGGCCTACGAGGTATGACTGATGACTAAGTCCCATGCCATCAAGGCTTTGTTGCAGCAACCAATCCTTTCGGGCAGAATATCTCAGTGGTTGTTACAATTGTCACAGTATGACTTGAGAATGGGGACACCCAGGGCGGTGAAAAGTTAGGCTATAGCAGATCTATTGGCATAGTTTCCGGGAGAAGAAGAATTTCCGCTGAATGATGAAGTTCCGGGGGAAGTAGCCATGGCAGAAAAGGTCAGAGAATAATGGGTAATGAAATTTGATGGGTCTTCTACCATCCAATAAGGGGGAGTGGGAGTAGTTTTGTACCATGAAGAAGATAAGGCAGTGGCGCTATCATTCAAACTGGAATTCCCCTGTTCAAACAACACGGCAGAATACAAAGCCTATCTAACCGGGTTGGCCATGGTTCTTGAAATGGGAGTCAAGCACTTAAGGGTAGTGGGTGATTCGAACCTGGTGGTCTGCCAGGCCAAAGGGATCTTCTCCCTAAAGGAGCTCAGCCTAGCCCCATACAGAGCAATGGCCCAAAAGATGGAGGAGAAATTTTCAACCTTCGAAATAGAACATGCTCCAAGGAACGAAAACCAATTTGCGGATGCGTTGGCCGCACTAGGCTCACAAATAATGTTCGAAGGGGATAACACTAGGGTAAAGGTCAGCAAGAGGGAAGAATCCATTATTGAGGTGTTGAAGGAAAGGTTCTTGGAGGAACGGTGCGAAGGGGATTGGCGGATCCCCATAAAGGAAGCCTTGATGAAAGGAGAACGTGCCGCAGAACTGAAGGTACTAAAAGACTACGCCCTGGTGAGAGGAGAACTTTATCGCAGGATGCCCGGTGGGGTCTTGTCTAGATGTGTGGGATAGGAGGAGACCCAGAGAAAGTTGAAAGAAGTACATGACAATACTTGTGGATCCTATGGGGAGGTCAGCCTTTACCGCAAACTTCAAAGGGCAGGCTTCTATTGGCCAAACATGGGTAAAGACGCAGATCGAGTCCAAACCCAATGTGGGACCTACTAGCTTGTAGCAGACAGAGAAGAAAGTTACGCTGTGTTCTTCAGTGAAGACTAGAGAAGCCCATTAGTGCAGTACTTGGCAGAAGGCATCCTGCCACAAAAACACAGTGAAAGATACAAGCTTAGGAGGTTGGCGACGCGTTACTTTTTGCATAATACGGTCCTTTTCAAAAAAGGGTACGATGGGGACCCCTTAAGATGTCTGGGCCCTGAAGAAGCAAGAGAAATGATAAAAGAAGTGCATTCGGGAGAGTGTGGGGAGCACCAAGGGAAGAAAAAGCTTTATAGATGCCTGCTGCAAATGGGCTACTACTAGCCTACCATGAAGAAGGATACGACAGAATTTGTGAAAAAATGCCACAGTTGCCAAGTGCAAGCCAACTTGATTCACACTCACCTGCAGAACTTACATAGCATGGTCACCCTATGGCCCTTCCACACTTGGGGGCTTGATTTGGTAGGACCAGTTAACCCACCATCGCGTGGATACATATGGATACTAGTGGCTACGGAATACTTCACTAAGTGGGCAGAGGCAGTGCCATTCCGAAAAGCCATAAGAGGAGCAGTGGCAAACTTCATCAAAAAAAATATAATTGTAAGGTTTGGAGTACCCCACAAGATTATCATCGACAATGGCACACCCTTTGTCAACAGTGATGTAAGGAAGATGCTGGAGTTCTACCAAGTCAAGCACTATCGTTCATCGCCCTATTACCCTCAAGGAAATGGGCAAGCAGAGGCAACAAACAAGGTTCTTATAAAAATTATCAGTAAAATGAGTCAAGAGTACACAGGAGGATGGGCAACGCACCTACCAGACGCCCTTTGGGCTTACAGAAAATCACCAAAGTCTGCCACAGGATTTTCACCCTTTTCCTTGGTATACGGGACAGAGGTAGTGAGCCCAGCAGAAGTGATGACTCCATCTTTGAGAGTTATGCAGATATAGGGGAGGGAAAAAGAGGAAGAAGCCTTTACAGTAGAAAGGTGTGAAGATTTAGAAGGACTTGATGAAAGAAGGGAGGAAGCCCAAGAGCGTAGCCGCAAATATAGACAAAGGATGACAGAAGCCTATGGCAGGATGACTAAAGAGAGGGTGTTTGCGGAAGGACAACTTGTGCTAAAAGTGGCGGACTATGTCAGGCGAGGTATGGTAGGATCATCTAAGTTTGCACAAAAATGGGAGGGACCCCTCGTGATAAGAGAGACACACCCAAGTGGGTATTATCGTCTAGCCCAGATGGATGGCAAGGACCTAATGGATCCCATCAATGGGAAATGGCTGAAGCGTTATTATGCCTAAGTTAAGGTTATGTAGTTGTCCCTTTCATTCAATGAGTTCAAGGTTTACCTTTTGTTCTTTTTTTTTCCTTCAAGTGACCATGTCACGAGACAAGTTTGTAACATGCTTTTATGAGTACACAATGAAAGACATGAAGTATTATAAAAAGAATTCCATGTCATAAGTAATAGCATAAATAACAATCAAGTGTAGCATCTTAAAAGTTACAAACCCAAATTGTGGCAAGTATGTCAAATTAGCCAAATAAGTGCTATAAAGAGAAAATATGTAGATGAAGTGTACTAGGGGGGGTAGTAAAAGAAGGAAAAGAACAAAAAAAGAAGAAGGGAACTACATTAACAAAGCCCAAAGATAAGAGGCTGGTCTCCAAAGCGGCTGGACCCACCAATACTAGCAAGAAGACGCTCACGACGACCCTCAAAGTCTGCCACCTTCTTCTTCAAAGTCTCAATCCGTGTGTCAATGGCATCTACAGCGGGTTGAACCTTTTTCATGAAAAAGGCTCGGGCAATCTCATGGAGATGGTCTAGGATGAACTCCACAGCAAAGCCCACACTGATCAGCTCCTGAACCACAGCTCTCCATTGCAGTATCCTCTCAGAAGAGACAATATCAACGAAGTTATGCTCAATATCATTCATTACGCTTCCCAGCAGTTTCAAGAAATGCTCCCTAGCAGAACGACCAAGGCGGAATCCCTGCATGAAGTCCCCCCGGCTACTGAAAACCGCCTCTAGGTGAGAAACGCAATCCTGGGGAACCCTGAAGCCATGGAAGTCCACATAAGGAGGACCGGAACCCCAGAAGTCTGCAGGATCAAGATCGTTAATCTCAGGCTGATCAAAATGCGCAAAGAAGGCTGCGGCCTCGCCCACAGGGTCCGGAACCGTGGCAGAACTGCTACCCACCTTAAACTGAGAAGGGATAGTAGGCAGCAGACCTAACAAGGAGCATGAGACGTAATATGAGAAACCATGAGCTAAAAGCAATAAACTTGCAAGAAAGAAATAAGGGAGGAGATGAGAAACTCACCAGGACCCATGAGAATGGGGGCTGTGGGAACGGCAGAAATAGGTACAAAAGGTACGGCAGAAACGGGCGTTGTGGGAATAGCAGAAACGGTTGCTATGGGTGTGGTAGGAGCAGCGGCTGAAGGCATACCTATGTCTGCTGCGACCTCTGGCCCCTCAAAAGTCTCTACAAAACACGAAAATAGGCATACAAATAAAGGGAGATTGCAGCAAAGGGGAGATGCAAATACATACGTGTAAGGAAGAGCTGACAAAAAAGGGGAAGAAATGAACTTGGCAAAAAAAAAAAAAGAAGGGAGAAAGGCACATACCCATAAATTCGGTCTCGGGAGGAGCACTCTCCTCATCGTCAGAGTTAGAAATCCTCTTCTTCAAGACAGGTTCATCGTCCGGGTCCTCAAGGACGTCCTCAGACCCCTCAGAGGACAAGTCCACATCAGGCCCATGTGTGGTAGAGCTAGGAATGGAAGAAGGGGTAACTACCAATGAAGAACCATCCTTCACAGCCTGAGATAGAACTGCAAAGGGGTCACTGGTGGAGATGACAAGGGGTGTGATAGGAGAAGCAACCTTGGTCTGAACAGTAGCAGGAGGAGTGGCCACCTCTTGGGGAGTAAGTGTCTCGGTAGGAATGGGAATGGCCTCACTAACCTTCCCAGTATGAGTACCCTCATTTATGGGTACCGGCTCAGTGGGAGGGGTAGGAGCCTCAGCAGGAATTCCGTGTGCAGCAGCAGAAGGGGCAGGTGTTGCAAATACTACGTCAGTCCCATCAAAAAAGCCTCCCGTGGGTGCACCCATGGAGGCAGAAAGCTCCTCAGCTGTAGGGTGGTATATAGAAAGAGGCTTGAGCTCATCCTAGAAGACGAAAGGAAAAAGATATGAAGATCAAAGGAACTTTTAGGCGGATAAGTCAAAAAAAAGCATGTGGCAGATGAAACACGTGCAAAGAAAAAAAAAGAGGAGGAAGAAGAAAAGAAAGGAGATGTACCTCAAACTCAGGTTCATTAAGCAAAATGGGACGGGTGACTGATGTATTCTCCTTATGCTTAGACTGCAAAGGAAAAAGGGAACAAGAGATAAGGTTAAAGAGAGAAGTCAGCACACATGTCAGGATTAGCTACAGGAAGGTCAAATGTATATAAAAGATGAAGCAGAATTAGAAGTAACTTACTCTCCGCTTAGTAGCAAACGCAGGGTGAGGGGTTGTCTTTCTTTTGCTGCCTCCTGTTCTGTTGGAAGGGGGAGCATTTGTAGACAACCGTGGAATAGCAAGTTTGGACTTGCTTGCAGACTTAAGCTTGGCAGGACCCTTCTTACTCGGCGTAGAAATATTCGTCACTTTAACTTTTTTCTCCCAACCCAGAGGATAATCACCGGCGTGCCAATGCCACCCTCTTTTCTCCTCATCCCACTCAAAGATAGCAGACCGATTCTGCTTCCTAGCATATGCTAACACAGACTTGGAAGGCAAAAGCAACCGAGGATTAGCCGAGATAATTGCGCTGAGCCCATTAAGAGGAACGAGGGAGAAACCACGACTACCCATCAACAAAGTTTCAAAAGAATTTGTTACAACAAGAGTTTCGTCCACACTACACAATTTTTCTTAGGTGAAAATACACTTTTGGTCCCTAAATTTTGGGCCTAATCTCATTTTGGTCCCTAAATTTATTTTGTGCCTACCTCAATTCCTAAAAACAGAAAATCATTTTCATTTTGGTCCCTACCGTGAACCCACTAACAGAAAATGTATATGTGGCAGATAGAATGCCTTGTTTGCTAATGTGGCTAATAAAATAATAATAAAATATTTTATTTGGCATTTTTAAATGCCATTTCAGCATTTAAATTTTTTTTTTAAAAGCCACGTCAGAAAATTAAAAAAACCTAAAATCTAATATAATTAAAATTTTTTTTGTTACTTTTCATTTTTTTTTTGTAAGAACATTACAACTTGTTATTCATGTTCTTCCCAGATCAAACCTAGTAACCAAGAACTCAAACCCAGATTACAAAAACACAACTGAAAAAAAGAAGAAAAAATTAAATTAAATACTAATAGGAAGAATGAAGAACAATGAACCCAATCCAATCATCAAACCCAAATCAACCCAAATTCATCATAATCGTCTGGCACCATCAACACAACACAATCATCCAAATTCATCAAACCTTAGAGAAAACCCAAATTCAACATAAATTAATCACCTAGCACCATCAGATCCACTGTAAACCTCAAAGAAAACCCATTCCAATTAACCTAAGCCAAAATCATCAACGGACCTAACCGACCAAAGAAAGACCAAACACAAAACCAATCGACCCACACCAACAACAAACCCACCACAACCAGCGAATCCAACCAATCCACAACCACCAACTACCACCACCTGGGGTTCACAACACCACAACCACTGATCAGTGTTTCACAACCACCAGCAAGACCCCAAATTGTTCCCATCGTTTTCTCCGCATCAAGATCACATGGCCTCCATGATCAAAAATGCATTGTTCCCATCGTTTTTTGCACATCAAGAGAGAAGCTTGATCTGCTCGCATCAAGAGACCCCTTGATCCGCTCGCTGTTGGTCAAGAGAGAAGCCACTACCACGATGGTGACGGCGCGTGGTGGAGAATAAGGCTAAGCTTGTGAGCTCCGGGCACGGACTTACAGTGGAGAGAGAGAGAGAGAGAGAGAGAGAGATTCTATCCATGGAGGGTGAAGAGAGAGAGAGAGAGAGAGAATTTGAGATTAGTCTGATTAGAGAGTGTAGGAGTTTTTTTAAAGCTGGTGAGGTTAAAGAAAAACAAAAAGAAAAAGAATTAAAAAAGATAATGATTTTCGATTTTTTAAGAAATGACTTTAGTTTAAATTAGATTTAAGGGTTTTTTTTTTAATTTAATTTACTTATTTTTTAAATTTTCCAACGTGGCTTTTAAAAAAAATTAAAATGCTGACGTGGCTTTTAAAAATACCAAATAAAATATTTTATTATTATTTTATTAGCCACGTCAACAAACAAGACATTCTGTCTACTACATATGTATTTTCTGTTAGTGGATTAACGGCAGGAACCAAAATGGAAATGATTTTCTATTTTTAGGGAATAACATAGGCGCAAAATCAATTTAAAGACCAAAATGAGATTAGACCCAAAATATAGGGACCCAAAGTATATTTTTGCCTTTTTCTTAACAAAGTTTTTAAGATAGTTGCATTTCACTCTAGAAAAGGGTTTTAGGCAATAGTTGCATTTCACTCTGAAAAACTCATGATTTTTTTTTTCTTCTAAATATTACTATATGCATATGCTGAATTATATGTGTGTGTGAATATAATTTTTAGTATTTGGAATTCTCACTATCAAATTATCTCTTTAAACTTTCTTTTATAATGGTTTATAACTCACAATCTTGTTCAAACTCTTAACTTTTCAACCAATTAAAATATTAAAATAAAATAAGACTAAAATCACCTAATTCTCTTGTGACTTAATCAAAAAATTGAATAAATCCACATTTTTCGTTTACACTATGCTTAGGTGATTAAGGCAGGAAGGTTCATTTTTAATTTTAATTTACAGTTTACACTTTTCATTTGAAGAAAGATTGGTAAATACAGTATTATTTTTCTTAATCTTAGCACATATTTATTAAATTTGATACACACTTTTTGTTATAATTTCATTAATAGTAGCAGGTTGAAAATGATTATAATTTTTTACACTACTATTTTTATTTTATTTTATTTTTAATGTGGGTGTCCAAAAGTGTTGATTATTCCTTCAATTGTGCGTAGTCCTCCTACCCCCACATGCTAAATAATTGCAAAAATGAATTCCTTGGGATTGCCCCAAATTTAAAATACTAGTTAAGCATTTTGAACTTGGAATATTATGGATCTCATCAAACATTGGAACCACCATATTAAACCACCCATTTGTGATTTTTTTACACTAATATATATATATATATATATATATATATATATATATATATATATATATAATATTACATTTTAATTTGGTCTCCAAAGATAAATTGTTGGCTTCCGATACCAGAGGTATTTAACATGGTGGGTACAGCCGCCACTATAATTAACATCTGAATGCTTTTTCTTCTTCTTTTTCTTTTCTTTTCTTTTGGTGTGTCGGTTTGAGCAACCAAATGAAGTCATATTTTTCACGCTTGTATTTTGTAAAGACGATAGTGAAGCAAGATTTTTATGACTTGTTGGGGAACATCTTTTTAGGGGAATGTTACTCTCTTTTTAGGCATTCTATTTGGACCTTTTGGAGACTTGGAGTTTGGACAACCAAGAAAGCAAGAAAGCAATTTTATTCCCCATGCCTTAACACATGATCAATACAAATTTCCAAAGTCTTGCAGCTTTAGGCTCCACCAACCATAAAGTGAATGTGCCCTCTATCACTCTAAAATGTGATTCATAACTAGAATCCAACAAATATTATTACTTCTATAAATTATATGAGCTACACTTTCATGAGAGAAAATTATGAGAACGAGGGGTAGGTCCAATTACTCATCAACATTTATTGTTTAGTGTCTAGAAGTCTGTTTCACTATATTCTTATAAAGCATCAAGTTCTATTTCAAAAGGAAGAAAAGTATCACAAGGTCCATAAGGCTATGATATGGTCGGAATGTTGATAAAGTTGACACAAAAAGATTTGAAAGCCTTATTATAGAATTATAAACCATTATTATCAATAATGTTTTGGATTTGAGGAATTAAATTAATCTAGGGTTATTAAGAGTAAGTTCTAATATAAATTTAACAACATAATATAATAATAATAATAAAATAAATTGAGTTTTAATGATTTTGTTGGATATATAATCAATTGAAGTTTTAATACTTTTGATCCAACAAAAATACTTACATTATGATTTTGGAATGACATTTAACACCTAATTATTTTAAAATTTCGTATCTTTAAGATTTAAATCTATTAATGAATTTATTCATTAAAAAAAATTGTATGAAATTTTTTTATGGTCATTGTTATACTTTATTTACATGATATAAACTATTTCTGAAACCCAAATTGTTCTATTAAATATACTTTCATCATCGAAATGAACTAGTACAAATTAATTTAAGGATAATACAATGAGAACACTGAACACTTTCTTTCTCAACTGTACACCAGTGTGTGTTACTGTATTTGTGTGTGTGTGTTTTTTGTTTTTTTTTTTTTTTGTTTTTTTGTTTTTTTTTTTCTTCCTGAATTGCATGTGAGAATATAGCTAGTCTGTGACAATAAATCCAATTATCTTTACAAGAATTAAGTTCTCTAAATTGCCAAGACGTGCCGTAAACTTCATATAAATATATAATGGAGTTATGAAAGTGATATCATTTTCATTGTAGGCTTGTGCTAAACAAGAAAATCAAACAAATTAAAAATCACACATGCGTTACAATGCATGCTGTAGGCCTGCATATTGTTAAAACCCAGCTGTGCAAAAGATTCTTGTGGTTTGGCTGATAAGTACTAAGAAGCATTTTTTGCCCACAATTAGCTGTCACTCTTATTTTTTTATTTTAAAAATGATAATTGTGGACCTAGTTGTTCACAATAATTTATGGGTCTCATAGCCTCTGATAGACAAGTAGACAACTTCATAATTAATCACAAATAAAGGCCAACTTTGTGAATAAAAAATCATATTTTACTACTTTATTAATATACAATAATCATATTAAATTATTAAGATGAACAAATTGATCACATGTATTGCACATAAAAATTCTTAAAATTAATGAATTTGATTTTTCGTGTAGGCGGAATTGAACCCCAAATAAAATATTTAGGGATAAGAGACTTTATTAATTGAGTTAGCCGAAATCCAGAAATGAAGATGAGTAAACTTAGTTTTGAGCCTCACCATCCAATGCTAGGAAATTACTTCTTAAACAGTTAAATCTTAAAATAAAACCATCCCAAGTAAAATATAGCCCAGTAAGTTCCAAAAAGGTCAGTTCAAGGCTTGCTTATAAAATTCTGAAACCTGCCCAATTTCGAGTTTTCACTAATAGTCTCTGAAGAACAGCCATCACTGTTGGTTATCATAATCTCCCAATGCCTAGTGGCTAGTATGTATTTGCATGTTGTAAGCCCAACTTTCAGAATACTGGGCCGACACTTTGGGCCTATTTGATAGAGTATGCCTTCTGGAATAACTGCATTGCAAATTTGTAAAACATTGTGAGAAATTTGATTGTAAAATTTTTATTGTAAATTTGTAATAGGCAATCTGGGCTCAAATATAAATTAATAGAAATAAATAAATGACAAATGTGATTATATTAGTCGTACAATCTCAATCAAAGAGACTAATGGGCATGATATAATTGACGTGAATTTCTACTTTTAAAGTTTATACCATTCCCTGTCTCTAGCTTTACGCACATATATGCTTCTTCCTCGCATAAAGGATCTATCAAACATAAGTTAAACAAGCAAAGCAAAAGCATGTTAACACTTAACCACGCCATGTTAAAACAAGCAAAACAAAGCATGTTAACACTTAACCACGCCATTAAGTTTTGTTATCTGGATCTTTTCCTTTTCCTTTCTCTTCCATCTTAAAAACTTATCCTATGAAGATTTTCTTAGATTTTTTTAATATCATTTGATTCACAAACAGTTATGTGACACCCCAAGCATTGCATTTTTTTTAAAAAGAAAAAAACAAGTTCTAGGAGTGGTGTTTTAATAAAATATATTATTCTCCTTGATAATTAATGTATTACAATGCTCATGGGACTCGCGGGAATTTAAGCTATTCATTTGCAAATTACTTCTCAAACCAAGAAACTTGCGAGACTATGTTTTGTTAAACCTTATGTGTAATGAAACAGCAAGATTACAACACATTACTCTTTTTTATATACTTATAGTATTTATAAACACTCTTCAACAGGATAGACCAAATCATTGATGTGGACAAGATTATTCTAAACTTTTTAAACAACCCTAAACGACAGCTCGGAAAAACTAACAAATTCCAGTAGTTTCGTAATTAGATTCACACACACTAGTGGGTCTAGTTAAGAATATATATTAAAATATATACATACACATACATAAAAATAAGTTGGATTTTTTTTCTTCAGAAAATGAGAATTGTTGCTTTCAACATTGTTGTAAGACTCTTATAATTCGTTATGAAAATGCTAGAGGTGCAGAACTTAAGGGTAGTTTTGATTGTAAACCAAGAAGTGTCATGTAGCCAAGAGCCTTGGAACTTAATAAGTTAACATTTTTTGGTGTTTCCAACAAAAACCTAGATTCAAATTCTCATTCCCCTATTATAACTATCAAATTATCAAAAAAAAAAAAAAAAATGTCATGTAAAACCTATTGGTTTCATGAAATACTTGGTCACATATAATATGAAACTTTTGACGTGGTATGCATTGATTAGTGATAATGTATATTATTGCTAGTAAAATGATCCTTTACATTTATTTTTGAAATGGAGACTTGCATTGAAAAGTGCTTATTTTATGTTGGAGATTTACTCTCAGGAAAATTAGATTTTAAATCTCTATCATTTTTGGTGTAACGAATCAAACCCTTTCGTTTTGAAGGTGATAAATTAAATCAAGAAATTTCAAAAAGTAGCAAAGTGAATTGTATAATTATAAAAGTGAAAAATTAAACCTTAAGGTTTAAAAAAAGTAGTCTTAAAAAAATGCTTTGAAAAGGTAATAAATTAAACCCTCATCCTCAAGCGCTTAGCCTATATTTACAAAATTTGTGTTACAAATTGGGAGAAAATTGCCAAATGCCCTTTTCGGGCAAAAAAAGCAGCATTTTGCCTATTTTCCTAAACTAATTAAGGAAATGCCCCTCATTTGAAACTCGATTTTCTCAAAATCGAGTTATAAAAAAAATAAAATTCTGGAGTCTTATAGTGGCGTTTTAAGGAGCCTATAGTGACGTTTTAAGGACCTATAGTGGCGTTTTAGAACTCGAGCTCTATGAAGTCGAGTTGCATGCAATTTTTTTTCCTTTGTTTTGCCTATTACTCGAGTTCATGGAGCTCGAGTTACAAAACGCCACTATAGGTCCTTAAAACATTACTATAGGCTCCTTAAAAACGCCACTATATGGCTTAACTCGATTTTGAGAAAATCGAGTTTCAAAAGAGGGGCATTTTCCTAATTAGTTTAGGAAATAGGGCATAATGCTACTTTTTTTGCCCGAAAAGGGCATTTGACAATTTTTTCCTACAAATTGTCGTTACGGTTTACAAAGAGATCCAACTATTCTAACAATTTTTTTCACAAACTGGCTATTTATTATGTAAAAAAAAAAAACCCAACACAATATCATTCCATTTAAATGAGTTGATGTTTAATTTATTACTTTTAAAATTTTAGTATTTAATTTCTTACTATTTAAACTACATGTATTAATTTGTTACTTCAAAAAAAAAGGATTTAATTTGTTATTTTTGAAAATATAAGGTTTAAAATCTAATTTTACTTTTACTTTCTCGTGAATCTAATTACATTCATGGTACCACCGTGTATTTTTGACGTGATGGTTACTTCACAAGTATAAGTATCTGTGGGGTATGAGAGGGTAAAGGTCGGAGGTTCAAATTTTCAAGAAGGAGCTCCTAGAGCTTCACACACATACACTTAGGTTAGAGTAGAATTCTATCTCAAATTTTTTTTTAAAAAAAATTATATTCCTGGTGTCATGTCATTTAAAATTATTCTTTTTGCTAATTCAATTGTTATAACAAGCAACTGAGGGGGGAGGGGGTTCGAGGCTTGATTTTTATCATAAAGAAGGCCAATCAATGCCACTAAACTATAACACTCTTGACATTTAAAATTTATTATACCAAATAAGGAATAGTAATTGATATTTAATGAAATGATACCATATTCATTTTTTAGATCTGTGAAGTGTTAAATATCTACCATGAAATGAATTATCTCCATTTCAAATCAAATAAAAAGAATCTTGGACCTAGCATCCTCATTTCAACTATGCTAAAGAAACAATTATTATATACTGTAGAGTTGTTACAACTATAAATAATAAAAATTATTCAATATTATGAAAGTAATGCTCTTTTCTCTCACATAAATGATGTGTCTCACTATAAATTTAATTAACATGACTTATTATTATGTGATAAGAATGAATATTGCTCTCAAAATATTGAATAATTATTCATAATTTTTTCCATTTATCTAAATGATAAATTTTATGAGAAAACATATAACTTACCAAAAAAATGAAATCAAATTGGATGCACCATACCTTTTATAAGGTAGTTAGTAGCTATATTTCAGTTTGTAAATCAAAACCGTCATTTTGTGAAACATATAATAAGAGTTATATCATGTGAAGCTTTCCAACATAATTATAGAGATCCATGTGATCTCAATAAGAACTTTAAGGATTTTAAATCCAATTTTATATTTAAAGTCATTACATCCCATGAATTTATAATTAGAATTACAAAAAAATGCAAGAATCATGATATCTTATTCGTGAAAAAATAAACCTATATATTTTGATAGATAGATAAAAAATGTAATGATAATGATATATAATATATATTAAAATGTGAAATGTTACTTTGAAATGTGAATTGCATAAAAGGCTGCGTGGAAGGCAAACCATTGAGAGCAGCTATTGTGATATGGGAAATAGCTTTCATATGGCATACACGCCATCAAGATTTGGTTTTCACTTTTCATAAAAAGGCTTCCCCGCCCAAACGCAACCTAACCAAAACCTTGTTTTGCCGACCTTGTGCAGTTGTACCTTTCGAAGAGACACAAGGAAAGAACCAAAAAGTTAATCGTAACTCCCAAACAGCCCCGGACTCTCTCCCAATCCAACGATCCACAATCCACCTAACCTACCATTTTTTTGATCTCAACCGTCACAGCACCTTGTTTTAATACATATATTTCTTTATATGCTCTTTGTCCTTTTCTTAATCCATTGTTTTGTTGATGAATCTTATGTTACTCTTCCAGGTTCCTTAAACTCTCTCTCTCTCTCTCTTTCTCTCTTTCTCTCCCTTTGCTGTGAAAGTAATCAACCTTGATAATGGTAATGTACCAATGCAAATTCCGATCTTTGTTTCATCTTTAACATATCTCATTTTTCTTGGCTTACTGTTTGGTGTTTATGTATGTTTTGTGGGGTTTCAAAACAGGAGGCAATGTTGGTGCCATCATGGCTTGAATCCTTGTTATCTTCAGATTTCTTCTCTGTTTGCTCCTCACACAAGGATTCCCCACGTAGCGAATGCAACATGTTTTGCCTTGATTGCCAGGATGATGCATTTTGCTTCTACTGCCGATCAACACGGCACAAAGATCACCCAGTAATTCAAGTGGGTAATATTTTTTCCTTTAATTATACAATGTGATCGAATGGACTCATATTATGGTACTTTGTTATCTTAATCGAAGCTCTATAATGCAGATTAGGCGATCATCATATCATGATGTTGTTCGGGTCACTGAGATTGAGAAGGTTTTGGACATTAGTGGAGTTCAGACTTATGTGATAAACAGTGCTAGAGTTCTCTTCCTCAATGAGAGACCTCAGCCTAAGACTACTGGTAAGGCAAGCAGTCATTTGTGCGAAATATGTAGGAGAAGTCTCTTGGACCCATTTCGCTTTTGTTCACTGGGATGTAAGGTTAGTTTGTTATAATTTGAACCTTGATCACATTTTCATAGTCCATAAATTTAATCTTAACTATCATATCACACAATTTGCCGTACCTCACTTGTCATCATCAATATAATGTTTCCGTTATTCGATAATACCAATGTCGTTATGATATAAAAAGTTCATATAAGTCAAGAGCTTTATAACTAATGGTCCGTTTGAGATTTGTTTATTTTATTAAAACTGAAAAAATATTGTAAATAAAAGTAAAAATTAGTTGAAATAGTACAGTAGGACTCATAAATAGTATCAAAAAGTACAAATGGACCCATAAATAGTAGTAAAAATAAGCTGAATAGTAAAATAAGCTGGCAAAAATTATGAACACTAAGTCACATTGTCCAATTTTCCCATTGGGCGGCATTCAGGTTTGAATCCCCTCCTCACCCACTTGTTGTAACTGGAAATAAAAAAATTCATTCAAAACATGTAATTTTATGATATTTCCTTTTGCGTAGTTTTGTGATCATTATTTTTCTTAATTATTCATTATAAAATTAATATATATATTTTCCTTTTGGGTAGGGAGAGAGTTCATATGTCATACATTGTTTATGGGCTATAGTATTAATATATATATATATTTTTTCTTTTTAATCTTATATAGCTTGTAGGAATTAAAAGAAATGGGGATGCAAGCTTTATCTTAAGCACCAAGAATGATGAAATCACGGAAAGAATGCCAAGAAGATTGGCAGCAAAGGCAGAAGAAGAATTGCGTGAAGGGATCCAACAAGAAATGTACCAAAGCATGCCTCCTCCACCTCATTCCAATTCAAGAAGAAGAAAGGGTATCCCTCAAAGGGCACCTTTAGGGCCTTAAGAACTTGCACATCCAGCTCATTCTCCACATGTCCCATGTGGGATTATTGTCCTAAAACCAAAGGGTAACCTGTCCTAATGGGGGGTTTTAATCAAAAGGTTAGGCTTAGGTTACTTTTAAGGATGGGCATGGGCTGGCTTTGGAAACAATTTAATGTCGCATTAATATTTGAAACATGCAAAGGTGTAAATGTTATCTACACATACATGAACGGTTTTATATAAAGAAAGTAAGAAACAACAGCTTAACTCCTTTTAATCTTCTTTTCTTTTTGGTCATGAAACGTACCAATAGCCAAACTAGTGGAATTTGGTGAAAATGCCATATAATATTTTAATACTCTTTTTTTTTTCTTTTATATATTTATATGAGTTGGTATATATATTTTTATATTGACATAATAAATTTAACAATATTTTCATAATTATTGGGGTGTCAATTTCTTATAGGTTGAAATAAAATAATAAAATATGAGACTGTAACCAACTACAATTGAAATAAATGTTTTGCAAAAATGTTGTAACACTTGTTGTTATCACAAAATTTTCACAATTGTTGAGATCTCAATTTCTTATAGATCAAATAAATAAAAATGCTAAGTCCACAACATTTTCACATTAATTTCACAACAAATCATAGGTGGTAAGCTACCATTGATGGATAAAAAAGTTATATCAGTCGTAGGTCCATTTTAAAATCTGTAACAACTTATCATCTATAATTTGTTATGAAAATATTATAGAGATAGCATTTCTATAAAATAAATAATAAAATATTAGACTAAAACTTACTAGGGCTGAAAAAAAGGTATTGTGAAAATATTGTGATATTTTGTTGTGTTCCTAAACTTCTTTTTTGGTTTAGTCAAATTTGGTGAGCCAAAATTCACTGTTTCACCCACAATTTTCTTCTGTTGGTTTTTTGTTTGTTGTTTTTTTTAAATGCATAATTTAAAGTGGTTGTCCCAATTAAAAATCAATAACAATTTACTGCATAGGATTTATTGTGAAGATGTTGTGGACGTAGCATTATTCAAAAATAAAATAATAAAATATCATACCAAGGCCCACAATACTAAAATAAAGGTATTAAGAAAATATCGTGACATTTATTGTGTTCTTGACTTTTATTTTTATTTTTATTTTTTTATAGCTAATTTGTTGAGCCAAAATTCATAGTTTTACGGACAGTTTTCATGAGCTAACTTTTTATTATTATTATTTTTAACACATTGTTTAAAAAAAAAAAAAAACATATAGTTTTACCAACAAAAAAAATTAAGGAAAAAATACTTTTCCCCTTTATGTTTAGCATAGTTTCATTCCCCCCCCCCCCCTCCCCCTTCCCAACTTTAATTAGAGCTCGTTTGGATTGAGGGGGGAGGGAGGGGGAGTGGAGGAAAGTATACTAAAGTTGGCTGAAAATAGGCTAATTTTGGGTCAATTCTACTCTACTCTACCTTACTCCCCCTCCATCCCCCTTAATCCAAACGGACCATTAAAATTGAATAATTTCATTCCTTATATTTTGTAGACAAGCATATAGTCCCTGCTGTTACTCTCTTAGTTAAAGCCAAACAAAATTTTATAATTCCTAGAATATTTCATTGTACAATATCTAAATTGCCTCACTAAAATTTTAATGTCCCAAAAATATTCTTCATGTATTTTGAGTTTTATACGTTAGTCATACTTAAAGTAAAAATGATGATGTATGGTATTTTATTTGTTACATAGAGAATACTAATTTATTAGAGGTTTAAATCTTCTAAATTTATAATTATATCTAATAAAAACTTCAATAACATATGTCTTTTGTTATCTTATTCTTTTTTTATTTGCTTTCTTTCTTAAAAAGGTGTTAATTAAAAATTAAGTAAGCTAAATATCATAATTAGGCTCATAAAATAAGATGATAAAGAAAGAGGCTAGGTATGAATAACAAAATATTCATTGCAAATGGTTGTAGGTATATTTAATTTGATGAAGAGTTTCAATTGTAGTATATGTCATCATTTATTACGAAATTTTAAATATTGTGACAATATTTTATCAAAATTTAGCTGTTTATTGTTTGAAGGCGACGACATTTGTTATCATTACTAGTAGAATTTTTTCGTGAGTAGATACTGTCTTTAGTATATAGGTTTTAAGAAATTATCATAATAAATAGATAGTCATATGTTAAATAACTATTCCAAATTTAAGTACATGATTCCATACTACTTCAAAAAAAATTTCTATCTTAAATTTTCTCACTCAAGGGGCAACACGTACCTTGCACGTGCAACCTTTACTAATATATATATATAAAAGGAAGTAGTGTGCAAGTCTTTGGTCAAACTATTCAACATACGGTCAATGAGACATCCTAAAAACTTTAAGAAGTGATAGTATGGTAGTTGAATAACAACTTACTTAAGATGAAGAAATAGTTTTATTGCATTTCTCAGAAAAAAAAAAAGTTTTATTGTTGTTTTTATAAACTAATATACCGAAATGGAATGTTTTAAAATTAACTAGAAATTTTATTTTGCCACGAAATAAATTTACCCAATGATTTTATGAGGTTGAGTTGGCTCTCCTTCATTCTACTATTACTATTAGTCTATTAGTCTGTTGAGTAATTTTTAGATACTTCCGGAACATGGTAAATGGTGTTCTTTCTTCTCACATTTATGGTGGGGTCCACTTATTAAATTTATAGTAGGGTCCACCATAAATGTGAAAAAAGGAAGTAGTATTTCGTTATACTCCGGGAGTACCTAAATATTTTGCTAGTCTGTTGAGTTTCTTTTTTCAATTGAAGCAATTCTAAAAATAAAAAATAATAATAATTAAGGAAATTACTTTCCAAAGTAAAAAACTTATTTGTGTTACTTGCGTATGCCTAATTAATTGATGGATTCTTTTTTCTAATTACATTTTTGGTGAAAAAAGCCCCCAATCTAATGGTTTTATGGTTTATCTTACCTTTTTCTTTATAGCATGGGTAAACCAGTTACATGGTGAAAAAAGCCCCCAATTACATTTTTACATGTATTTAAAGGACCAATCGAATTGCAGTATTATCTAATTATTTCTAATCTCAGTAATACCTTATTATATATATATATATATATATATATATATATATATATATAACAGTTTTATATTTATGCGTTATAGTCATTGTACTTGGTTTAAATCTAATTTCCTCCCTCTCTTCTTTCCTTCATTTTTTCCATCATCTTCCTTTTCGCTCCAAGCCTCCAACCAAACGCATGGTAAGAATAATACTTTATTGCACTTTTGTCACTTAGCCTGAATATTTATCACACGGTTGAAAATATAGTTCTAACTTTTACCTTATTTTGTAACAGAACATATATTTTAAGAAAAAATAACCATTAATTTCTTCCAATTGTGCAATGTCTTTATTATTTATTTATTTAATAATGCAATTGTTGCAATGCAGCTAACTGACAAATGTGTCAAAAAGAGTTCTACTAAATGTTTTTTCATTGGACACACGGTCTGAGTATATATATAATTATTCAATACTTTAGGAATAATGTTCCATCATTTCAAATGATCACAAGTCCAATTAATTAAAATTATTGTAAAGAGTTTCTCAAAAAAAAAAAAAAAAAAAAAAATTATTGTAAAGAAGTTATAATAGATTGGACAATTCTCCAAAGCATATATGTCCTCCTTTTTAAAATGAGTCTAAATTTGGTAAGGATAGAGTGTAAAACCCATGTTTTATACTATTCAATAAAAAATTGTCATATCAATTTTTCACTTAAGACTCAATACTTCATACCGCACACATAATAACATCTCACAATAAACTTACTGTTAAATTAAATTTTCAAATGGGTATTAGAATTGATTTAGTGTAGTTATGCATATTCTTTAATATGTAATATAATGATGTGGCATTTTAAGATTGGAGGGATAAAACTTGTGTTTTATATCGCATCCTTATAGAATTTAATCTCTTTTAAAATTGTTTTTTTGAATATCTTGACGTGAAGTCACTACAAGATTATCGAGTTTTTGTGGCTATCAAAGCCGCCCCAAGTCACTGCTAAAAGTGTGTTGATCTATAGCAACGACTTCCAAATCTGCCCGAAAATAAAAAAAAAAGTGGCAAGTGCTTCATTCTATGTTATAACGACGATTATGTATAGAAAAATTTATTGTGGCGGTTAATAACAGCTGCTATAGACTGGATATGGTTTGATCTAAAGTTATTGCGGCGATTATGAAACCCGCCATAGTAGAAGGAATTTTTGCAGCACAACTTATTGTGGCGATTTGTAATCACTACTCTAGTATCTCAGAATTGTTTTTAAACTTGGATATGCCTATAGCGGCGATTACAATGCAATTACAAATATATTTCAAATAATTTTGGTTCTACTAGTACATAATTTCATAATCAAATTTTAGTTTCAAGTAAAATAAATATAAAATAAATTGAATAGACCTTTATATATAGCCGAGAACCTAAGGCCTGTTGGTCTTAGTCCCAGCCATTAGTTCACTCTCAACGGTGGTATTGGAGGCCATTTTCTACCATAACATTGTGTCTATAACATCAGTTTCTCTAACTACCACCATAAAACCGCCATAATAAATTATTATTATTTTTATGGGGTAGTGAAGGTACTGGGCTTGAATAGCCCTTTAAATCTGAATGAAGTAAAGAAGTTGGTTGATAGATTGAAGATCCATATAGTTTGTCTAGAATTAAGCAATGTAATGTTGATGGAATTGTGGGTATAGTATGCTGCCTGGTTGGTGTCATGAAATTTGTTATTTAGATCAGGGGCTACGAAGAATTTGGGTTTTCTGAAAAGATACAGTAATGCATTGCCATGTTTTGGCACAAAACATGGCTATTTTTGGCTGACAATTTTGAGTATTCCTGTCCTGTAACACTTAGGCTATGTATTGCCATGTTTTGGCTGACAAATTTATAATCTTTAATTTTATTACCTTTGTGTATGCTTTGAATAATGTCATATAAAAAAGGAAGCTATGGAGGGTGTTGGGGATTTTTTTTTAACTCAGATTGGGGATTACCCTTAGCTGCTTACAGGGGATTTTAATGTTGTTAGAATAGAATGAGGAAGGTTCCTCCTTAAGCTTAACAGCTTATGAGCAATAATTTTTAGCTTTTACTAAGAGAGAAGACATTGTGGATCATCCTGCTATGGGATTTTCTTCACCTGGGATAATAATAGAGGGGGAAGGATTTCATTGCCGAAAAGCTAGACATGGTCATGTTTAATCAATGGTGGCTCAGTGCCTTTCCTCAATGCCTTGTAGAATACTTAATCCCTATCATTTCATATCACTCTCCAGGGGGGAAGGATTTCATTGCCAAGAGGCTAGACATGGTCATGTTTGATCAATGGTGGATCAGCTGTGGGTTCTCCTATGTTCCTCCCTTGTAAGAAGCTTAAATTTGTCAGGACAAGGTTAATACTTATAAAAAAAAATCTATATGGTAATATCACTGCAAAGGTGGCTGTTGCTAAACAGCAGTTGGGGGTAATTCAGTAAAGGATGACGTAGAATCATGGAGATTTAGCTTTGTAGGAACAATAAGAGGCATATCTCCATAAAGATCTTGCTATTCAGAGGGCTAAGGAAGCATATCTCAAGCAAAAATCTAGAAACAATGGTTGAACTTGGGGGATCAAAACAATAGGGTTTTTCATTGCTTAATTAAAGCTAGATAGGTAAGCATCGAATTCCATTAAACGTTTACTAGATGAGGATGGAAATCGATTTGAGGAACCTGCTGAGATTACAAAATTGGTGCTCAAAATTTTATCAAAATTTGTTTGGGTAATCTAATGCTACCAATGAGGCCTACATGATTAGCAGGGTTATTGACCTGTTTCCAGATCAGATTACGAGTGAGTCAAAGAATGGCCTCTAGTTTCAAGTCACTTCGAATGAGATTAAAGATTCAATGTTCTTCGTAGGTAGTGAGAAAGCTCCTAATCTTGCTATTCAGTTTATGCAATCCAAAGTAGATAGTTTCCATAACTTCAGATACTATCCTACTTGTGATAAACTAAGGATTACTCACTTGAGTTTTGCAGATGATCCGCTACTGTTTGCTGCAGCCTATAAGGACACTCTTGAGGAGTTTAATTCCTTGTCTGGCCTCTCAGTAAACCAAAGAAAAAGTGAAGTATTTTTGTTTGCATAACAAACGATACTAAGCAGCAAATCATTTTAGTTTTGCTATTCAAATATAATAATATGCCTGTCAGGTACCTTGGCTTGCCTCTTATAACTTGGAAGTTTAGTTTGAAGGATTGTATCCCTCTAATTGAAAAGATCACAGCTAGGTTGAGCACTTGGACAGAAGGAAATTATCATTTTCAATTAGACTCCTCCTAATTCAATCAGTCTTGTAAAACATTCAAATGTATTGGTCAATTGTTCTCATCCTTCCCAAGAAAGTTGCTAAGGACATTGAGCAACAATTTAATCATTTCTTAATGGAAAGGGGTAAATGCATCTAAAGAAAACATGCAAGTCTCATGGGATCAAGTTTTCTCTCCCAAAAAAGGAGGTTTGGGTCTTAAAAGGGTTGAAGATTGGAACAAAGTTGTGACCATGAAACAAATTTGGAATCTTTTTACCCAAGGTGGCTCATTGTGGGTGGCATCAGTGCATGAAATTCTGCTAAAGGGCAGAAGCTTTTGGGTTGAAAAAACTCCTCAGGATTGCACATGGGGATGGAGAAATGTATTAAAGCTAAGAGCTGAATCCAAAAATTTCATAAGCCATGAAGTAGGAGATGGCAAAAATTTCTTCTTATGGCTAGATAATTGGCACCCTGACAGAGTTTGTATCAAACATATGGTCCCAGAATTGTCTATGATGCTGCTAGTTCTATGCTAAGCTGAGTGGTGTTCTTAAAGAAAGAGAATGGTGTTGGAGGCCTGAAAGATTAGATGCTTTTGGTCATGATTCAAAGTAAGTTGCATTTGATTGACCTAAAGAAAATGGATAGTTACAATGAGGTTGTGGGATTTAAACCTTAGATATCTCCTTTGAGAACACTAGAATGTGCAATTTGAGTTACATGGCTCTTGGAAGGAAGAATGGAAGCAAAATTTAAAGAGAAGTAATATTAAAATATAACAAAACTGGTAAACACAATTTAGAGAGAAGTTGAAGGAAGAATGAAAGCAAAACTTCAATTCAACGCTTCCATAAACAGTGCTCTGCTCATAAATGGATTTCATTGTATGTAATATGTTTTGCTTCCTGTTTGCTTCAGGGTAATTGTTCCATTTGAGCGTTTGGCAAGTTACTATGAGTTGGTTTTTTGTGACCTAGTAGGCCATGTATTGTAGTTTTGATTAGTATGATACTTGGGCATGTTGCCTTGAGTTTCTTGTTGGATCTCCGTAAGGGTCTTGTGAAGCATTTTTTCTTGTGGTAATGAAATTCCATGAATTATCCACCAAAAAAAAAAAAAAAGGAAAAAGGAAATCCATTTTTTTTGGAAGTATGACCTCGAAACAAAAGATGCAAAATATAACTTTTTTTTTTTTGCTGAATAATTTGACAGTTCCAGCTAGGAATACGCAAATGTAACAAAGGAAAGAGCTGTAAAATTACCATTTATTGAGTGAGTTATTTAATGTCAATCACAAATATTATTATTACATATAAAAACTTGTAAAACTTTTTTTTTTTTTTTGAAGCCAAAAACTTGTAAAAATTTAGGTACATTTGAGATATGAAATACAAAAATAATTTATTTTGGGGAGTTAATTTTTAAAAAGGGAACCCTTTTAACAAATGACAATTTTTTTTTTTTTTTAATAAACAAGAGTATCCAGATCTCTTCGAATATCTAATTATTCCCTCGAATGTATGCAATCTCAGGTCTGCAATCCCAGGTTCCTCGTTCTACACACACCAGGTTATTATAATAAAAAATCCTTTGGAGGTGGCTTCAAGATGGGGTAAGAGATTTTGAAGTGAAAATCTCATAGATATTATGAGGCCTTAGGAATCACTTAGTCAACCCATTAAGGTTCAAATGACACATTAATAAGGTGTAATTAGAAGTAAAAAAAAAACAGTGTAATTAGATCATTCACATTGGTTGTGCTAAAAAATTTAACTTTTAGCAACTCAAAAAATTATTTTATCTCTTAACACTCCATTTTATAATACACCCTACATCCCATACTCTATTATTTTACCATTTCATTTAAATATTCTTTCTTTATTATTATTTTTATATAAATCTTTCTTTATTCTTTATTATTTCTTTATGCACGAAAGAAAGAGAGAGAGATTGAATAGGGAAAAATTAAAAACAGGAGTGTGTAACTAGGATTTGGATTCAATGCATTAATCAATATTACCTTTTATGTGTGAGAGGAAAGTTAAAAATAAAAAATAAAAACGTGAAAAGGTAAAAGTTAAAAATGTTTTTGATCCAAAGGCTAAGATTAAAAGCACTTTTAATCTCAACCATTGAAAATGGTAAAGCATGATACTATTATACTGGATTTCAATCCAGGTAATTGAACCCATTCCTAGGACAAATTTCTACAAGTGATCTTGCCATTGAGGAATGGGTAACTAGGATTTGGATCCAATGCATTAGCCAATACCACCTTTTATGTGTGAGAGGAAAGTTGAAAAAATAAATAGAAAAAAGTAAAATGGTAAAAGTTAAAAATGTTTTTGATGCAAAGGCTAAGATTAAAAGCACTTTTAAGATCAACCATTGAAAGTGGTATCGCATAGTACTATTACACCATATATATCTCAATCCAGGCAATTGAACCCAATCCAAGGAAAAGTTTCTACAAACAATTTTGCCACTCAGTTGCCTATCACATTTGAACACTCCTTTATACATGATAACTACGAGTAATAATACAATTGCAAACTATTTTATAGTAATTTTACAAATTGTTACTGAAAGCTCGATTATGTGTTAAAATAAGAGCTTGTTTAGACCCCCAATTAAAAATTACAGCTAGATTGCTTTTACTCTAACTTATCTAAGTGCGGAACAAGAGTAAATGAAGCGCAATAAATCGATAACTACTCTAGTGCATAAACATGAATAACAAATAATAAAAGTAAAACACAAGAGTAAGGGAAGAGAGATGCAACCACAAGATAACACCGAGACGTGTTATCGAAGAGGAAATTGAATAACTCGGCGAAAAACCTCTCCGCCGCCCTCAAAGTGGTAAATCGACCCACTAGACAATAAGTTGGGATACACGAATAGCAAGAGACCCTCCAAGCCTAATCTACTCAATGTACCTAAGCCCTCCAAGCTCCTACTCCAACAAGGCTTCTTGGAACTGTGTCTTGTATAACTTTCCGGATCTCGCAATACACCCGATTGCATCCGCCAAGCCTCACCGGCTTCTTTTGGCAAATCCCCAACGCTTCCCAAGTTCCAAAACACTTTCTACACTCTGAATAGGTATGGATTGTGTTTGGGTACAAATCTCCTCTCAAGATATGACAATGGGAGAAGGAAGGAGAAGAGCCTGTAATGATTTCCCACTAAGGACGAGTAGCTCTCTCTCTAAAAGATGGATGTGTGTGTTGTAGAAAATCTATCTAGGGTTTGTCTCTCTGAATGGTCTCCTTTACATTTATGGGTAATGAGGGTATATATAGTATGGGTGAAGGGTAAAAAAGTCACACTTAAAAATCCTCTAGGCAGAGAGTTTCGTGGGTATCTCACGGGAAGGCCTTACCCGCGAAATATTTGCGAAATTGACAACCTGGCACGACTCTTCAGCTTCCAGTCATGTGCTTCTCACATGCCCTTTTCGCGAGAACCCTTCTTGCGAACTTCTCGCGAGCTAGTCACGAAATGCATTGATCTTCATTTTATGCTCGATTCTTCACTAACTTAATACTAAACCCAATATAATAAAATCCCACAAAATACAAGAAACAAAATTAAAGCAATTAAAACACTTTTTGTCATGGAATAAAGCCAACATAAAATATAGTTGTAAATCACAACTTTACAATCTCCCCCTTTGGCTATTCCGTGATAAAACACCCTATAACAGACTCTAGACTTAAATGTGAGTTTGAAAATAATAGCAAAACTCATTCACACCTAAATCTAGAGGCTATGATAAATTTGGAACATATATACCTGTAACCTGAAACACTTGCACAAAACACATTAGACTATCAAGGTAAAGTAAGTAATAAAATGACAAGTATAATGTAATAAGTAAATTGCGATCAAGTAAACATGTTGTAAAACATATGAGCAACTTGATCAAACACAAAACAGTCATATGGAAATTACTATAATGGTCATATAGCAAAGCAAATGATCATCCGAACATGCAACCAATATAGCACAATAGCATAAGGATGTATGCATGTCTAACACATAAACATGATGCGATGAGAGCAATAGAGCATCGATACTAAATGTAACTCAAAGCACCATAAAGCAAAGAGAAAACAAGCATAGGGTAAAACAAGACAAAACAAGGTTTTCTCATATAAAAATGTCTTCTCCTCCTTGATATATGCATCTCCCATATGGCTTACTTGCCCTACGAATGTGCACGAGGTAGAATTTTTCCCTCTAAGAATGTGCATATGAGTCATATAGAAATGACGAAACACACCAGTATACTCTCCGGTGTACTCTCCCTCTTTTTGTCACAAATAGACAAATGAATCAAGAGGAAGGAGGGAAAGAAAAGAAGATATGAATAAGGGTAAAAGATGATACATGAGGGGTGCAAGATGAATGAGAAAATGAAGCTTAAACGAAAGACAAAAACATCTAAAAAAATGCTACAAAACATAGAGTAAACATGACATACTAAGGATGATGGAACATGGTATAGACCTAGGCATGACATAGACACAAGAACATGTTATATGTGCTAAAAAGCCTAAAAGGACTTAACTAGTATGAGTGACTGCAAAACATGTCAAATGCTAGAGTGTGTGCAGCAAAGGTGCATCTAGTGTGCATGTGAGATGCATGACCAATGCATGAGCAAGCATTCATGGAGCAAAGTGTGTAAACCACACAACCAATTATTAAAACATGATAAACATGAGTAATTATGGTGATCCCCAAAAATTGGTACTCATCGGAGTCCAAAACAACGAAAAATGTTATTTAGGCATTTTATCAAACACTTAAGTGCACACACTACACATGTATGTTAAACAATGCATGAACATATGAAAATCTTGCCTAAATACATGTTATTTTTGCCACAAGGGGCCAACATCCAAAGCAAATCAACATTTTAAACAAAACCCAATAAAAAAATATTGACAAAAATTAAGTTTTCCAACTCCCATTTGAGAAATCCCAACTATGAACATAAAATCCCCCAAAAACATAATCTAATGGTTAAAATCAATGAAAAGAGTTAAAGATTACCTTAGAGATGTTTATGAAATATAAAATACTTGAAATTAGTTGGGTTTTGATGTTGAAGCATTAAAATAGGGGTTTGGGAGAAGATGAGAGAAGTTTAAAACAAATGTCTTACGAAATGCCCTTTAAAAAGCTGATCTGGGAATTTTCGCGGGAAGGTTCGCGGGTAAGCCTTACTCGCGAAAACACCCAGAAAACATGTTTTTTTACTCAAAAAAAATTTGAAAATTTTTGAAAAACATGGGTGATACAAATCACTTCCAAAAGCAAACAAAAAGAACAAAAATCTTTTTGGTTTGATCCACATATGGTTGAGCATACACATATCATATTTGAACATATACAATTACACAAATAAAATAAGCATTCATTAAACATTAGACTTGTGTGTTGTGTGTGTGTATCAAATGTGGAATAGTCCTTAGTCTAGAGTAAAGTTTCAATGATTAATTCAATCAAGTCATATACAACTAGTACTAAGTCAAGTGGTCTATCTCAATTATAGAAATGAGCATATATGACCTCCCACAAGAAAATGATTATATATCTTTGAAGCTTTTCATTTGGCTTCTTTATAAATCATAACATTTGATCATTTTTGAAAAATACATCTCATTTTGAGAACGGTGCCTGAAATTTTTGATATTTCAATATTTAGAATAAGTCTTTGGTTTTTTGGGCACCATACATTTCAATATAAATCGCTTTCCCTTTTTCCTAGTCAAATACTAGTATCTGCGACGTTTTTGCAGCTCATTATCTCTTTTCATTTTGAGATTTACATTTGTTGAGCTATAATGTAAAAACATAAAAGAATAATGGGAGGATATATAGGCACAAGTCTATGCAAGTATCAAAACTATCAAAACTATTGACCAATCATTTATGACAAGCTTGAAGATCGATTTACAATGGTCATACATAGATTTCAAGATTTTTCCCACAAAGATATATGTGCATATAAAACAAGCTAAGCTCGTAAATGCACTACGCTATTAATTCAAAGGTACTAGGCCAAACTTACATGTGATATGTGCTCAAACATATACGATCAAACTTTTTGAATTTTTCACTTTTTATGTGGTTTTGGATTTTTACACACACAAAACAAAGACATAAAAGTAAGATCAAATGCACAAACAACAAAAACAATGCATATAAAAAGATGCATGATGCACAAATGCATGACAATGAAGTATCTAATGTATGAAGGGTCCTACAAAGATCGAAAGAATTAGATCAAGGACCAAAAAAGCAAAAGCTCAACCATAGGAACCCTTCCTCATCCAAACAAAACGATTGTTTAGAATGAATGTCTCATGAAAAGTGAGACGAGAGTTGGAAGAATGAGAACTAGAGATGCACATAGACAAAGAGGTAAGAATATCAAAAACTTTCTTCAACAACTTACCATTTTCCCCCAAAACCGGTTTAGCTTGCAAAGTACAACTTCCAAAAAACTCAAGTTTCTCTTTTCTTTTGATTCTTTTAAAAGCTTAAAACTTAAAGCAATGAGGTCTAAGATGACCAAGGGCACCACAATGGTGATGTGTTTAGGTCCATTAAGCCTTTTAAGGAGGGATCTAGCAACATGGTTTTGTCCTTTCTTCAATATGGAACATTGAAGTCTTATGTGATCGATCACACCGCAATGGTGGCAAGTAGAGACAAACTTAGATCTACTCAATTCCCTAGGATGAGGCCTAATCGGAGGCTTAGGCTTAAGAGCCTTTCTCTCCACTTTTTGGTTTCTTTTGTGTGGAGGATGTACACCGATTTATCTTTAGAGGTAGAACTCACAATAGGCACAAAATCGGGTACCATAACATGATTGCAACAAATATTTTTATCATTTTTAGTAATAGGTTCGACAATCAAACACTTGGCATGCATCTTAAGAGATTCATTTTCACATTTTAGCTCATCAACTAGTTTATTGGACAAACAAGTTTAGCACTCAAATCCATATTCAAACATTCAAACTCTTTCAACTTTTCAAGAGAATTTTTAGCAAGCTTCTTATACTTTTCAACCAATTTATTGGATTCATTGAGCTTAGCAATCAAATCATCATTTTCACAACGAAACTTGTTCATATTCTCATGAAACTTCTTAAACTTTTTCTTCAAGAGTTTGACATTTGGAATATCAACAACAACCATAGATTCATGTAATATGTCATCACAAATTTGAAGATTAACACTCATAGAGACATTTTCACAAACACATGGCATGTTACACTTAACAACATCCATAGAAGCATACAAAACACTATCCATGGCAAAACACACATGGGGTCAATAATCACACTTAGGTAATGAAACCAATACAAGTGTACCCACTCTGATACCAATTGAAAGCTCGATTATGTGTTAAAACAAGAGCTTGTTTAGACCCTCAATTAAAAATTACGGCTAGATTGCTTTTACTCTAATTTATCTAAGTGTAGAATAAGAGTAAATAAAGCGCAATAAACCGATAACTACTCTAGTGCATAAACATGAATAACAAACAATAAAAGTAAAGCATAAGAGTAAGGGAAGAGAGATGCAACCACAAGATAACACCGAGACGTGTTATTGAAGAGGAAATCGAAAAACTCGACGAATAACCTCTCTGCCGCCCTCCAAGCGGTAGATCGTTCTACTAGATAATAAGTTGAGATACACGAATAGCAAGAGACCCTCCAAGCCTAATCTACCCAATGTACTTAAGTCCTCCAAGCTCCTACTCCAACAAGGCTTCTCGGAATCGTGTCTTATCTAGCTTTTTGGATCCCGCAATATGCCTGATTGCATCCGCCAAGTCTCACTGGCTTCTTTTGGCAAATTTTCAAAGCTTCCTAAGCTCCAAGACACTTTCTACACTCTGAATAGGTGTGGGTTGTGTTTGGGTACAAATCTCCTCTCAAGGTATGACAATGGGAGAGGGAAGGAGAAGAGGTTAGAATGATTTCTCACTAAAAATAAGTAGCTCTCTTAATGTGAACCCCATCAAGAATAACGAGACCCAACAACGAAAGGGAACCCAAGATCGTTCTATGGACAGATTCAAATGGGAGACCTCGACCCGTTGTTTATGACAAACAAGAACCTCGATATAAGGAAGACACCATAAACGGTGGTGGAAACTCCGTTTGATAAGTCGAGATGAACGCCACGGGAATTCCCGATAAGTTCGAGTAGTTCTTCAAAGAACCAAAGAGAATAAACCTCACAAGTTTTATCAATAATATCTGAAAAACGTTTACAAACTTAGATGACTATTTAAGGGCTCCTTAAAACTTGACAGACAAGAAAATATATTCTAAAATAACTCCTAATTGATACCTAACCATATTAGGAATAAAGTTTGACCTAAAAAGCATTAAATGCACCTAAAAACAAGGAAATAAATCACCTAAATCTAGAATAACGTTTTTTACATAGACCTAAAATATTTCATGTCAATTCTTAGCCTTGACCGGATCCTTCTAGAACTTGAATCAAGGTGATGATTTTTTGTTGCCCACGTGGATCATGCTCAATGGGCCTCCACGAATTTGCTTGAGCCCATAACTCTTGGATGAGTCCGTTGAGTACATCCTTGAACTTCTTTGCTCGTGCTCTTGTAACCGGCCCAATTGGTACTTGAACGAGATCCTTCGAAGCGGTGCCTTGATCTCCATCATTCCCCTCCTCTTGAAAATGATTTGCCCTCAAATCATCACCTACATCAAAAGGACTCAAATCAGTAACATTAAAAGTGGCACTTACATCGTACTTACCAGGTAAATCTAGCTTGTAAGCATTGTCATTGATACGCTCGAGGACTTGGAAGGGACCATCTCCTCTTGGGAGCAATTTGGAACATCTTTTTGCCGGGAATCTTTCTTTTCTCATATGCAGCCAAACCCAATCTCCGGGTTCAAAAACCAGTTTGCGACGTCCCTTGTTGGCTTGTGTGGCATATTGCTCCGTTCTTCGCTCAATGTTGAGTCTTGCTTTCTCATGAATCTGCTTCACAAAGTCAGCTTTCTTTTTGCCATCTAAATTAACGTGCTCCGTCAAAGGTAAAGGAGATAAATCCAATGGAGTTAAAGGATTAAACCCATACACAATTTCAAATGGCGAAAATTTGGTAGCAGAATGAACAACTCTATTATATGCAAACTCAACATGTGGTAAACATTCTTCTCATGTTTTGATGTTCTTTCTAATGATTGCCCTCAATAGAGTAGACAAAGTCCTATTTACTATTTCAGTTTGACCATCAGTTTGTGGATGACAAGTAGTGGAAAACAATAGCTTAGTACCTAGCTTACACCACAAAGTCTTCCAAAAATAGCTCAAGAACTTAGCATCTCTATCCGAAACAATTGTCCTAGGCATGCCATGTAATCTCACAATCTCTCTAAAGAACAAATTAGCAACATGTGAAGCGTCATCCGTTTTGTGACATGGAATAAAATGTGCCATTTCAGAAAATCTATCCACGACCACAAAAATTGAATCTCTTCCACGTTTAGTCCTAGGCAATCCTAACACAAAATCCATTGAAATATCAATCCAAGGCTCACTAGGAATTGGTAAAGGAGTATACAAACCGTTGGGCTGCACTTTGGATTTAGCTTGCCTACATGTGACACATCTACCACAAATCCGTTTGACATCTCGTTTCATGTGAGGCCAATAGAAGTGTTCCTGCAAAATAGCTAAAGTCTTTGCAACTCCAAAATGTCCCATTAATCCCCCACCATGTGATTCCTGCACTAATAACTCCCTCATAGAACAATTAGGCACGCATAGCTTATTTTCTCGAAATAGGAATCCATCAAGCTTGAAGAACTTACCAGAGGCGATTTTCTCACCAGCTCGATATTCCTCACAAAATTCGTGGTCTTCAGCATATAATTCTTTAATGTGTTCAAAACCAAGCAATTTTGCATCAAGTGTGGAGAGTAAGGCATACCTGTGAGAAAGTGCATCGGCGACTACATTCTCCTTACCTTGCTTGTACCGAATGACGTATAGAAACGTCTCTATGAACTCCACCCATCGCGCATGCCTTTTGTTTAGCTTGTGTTGGCCCTTCAAGTGTTTCAAGGACTCATGATCGGTGTGAATCACGAACTCCTTAGGCCATAGGTAGTGCTGCCACGTCTCTAAAGCCCGAACCAATGCATACAACTCCTTGTCATAAGTTGGGTAGTTTAAGGCTGCCCCGCTGAGTTTCTCGTTGAAGTAAGCAATTGGTCGTCCTTCTTGCATAAGAACGGCTCCTGTACCAATACCTGGAGCATCACATTCAATTTCAAACGTTTTAGAAAAGTTGGGCAAAGACAACAAAGGTGCGTTAGTCAGCTTCTCTTTGATTAATTGAAATGCCTTATCTTGTCCTTCTCCCCACCGAAATCCAACATTCTTCTTGATCACTTCGGTAAGTGGTGCGGCTAAGCTACTGAAGTCCTTCATGAACTGCCAGTAGAAACTAGCAAGTCCATGAAAACTATGAACATTACCTACACTTGTGGGATTCGACCAATCTTGGATTGCACGTACCTTCTCTTCATCAACCTGTATACCTTGTGCACTAACAACAAATCCCAAAAATACAAGCTTATCAGTGAAAAAAGTGCACTTCTTTAAATTAGCAAACAACCTTTCTTTCCTTAGCACATCTAAAACGGATTTCAAATGTACTACATGATTGTCTATGTTTTTGCTATAAATGAGTATATCATCAAAATAGACAACAACAAATCTGCCTATAAATGCACGCAAAACATGGTTCATAAGTCTCATAAAGGTGCTCGGAGCATTAGTCAAACCAAAAGGCATAACTAACCATTCATACAAACCATATTTTGTTTTAAATGCGGTTTTCCATTCATCTCCTTCTTTTATCCTAATTTGATGACAACCACTTTTTAAATCAATCTTAGAAAATATGCAAGAACCATGCAGCTCATCTAACATATCATCTAAGCGTGAGATAAGATGACGATACTTTACCGTTATGTTGTTGATGGCTCGGCAATCAACGTACATTCTCCACGTCCCATCCTTCTTAGGTACAAGTAAGACCGGAACTGCACATGGGCTCATGCTCTCCCTCACGTGCCCTTTCTTCAACAATTCACTTACCTGCCGTTGTAGCTCCTTTGTCTCCTCGGGATTGCTCCTATAAGCTGGTCGGTTTGGAATGGTTGCACCGGGAACAAAATCAATTTGATGTTCAATCCCTCGGTTTGGAGGTAACCCATGTGGTGTTTCCTCGGGGAAGACATCCTCGTACTCCTGCAAAAGAGAAACAATAGAACTAGGCAAAACAAGGTCAAGTTCGTTAGTGTTTAAAAGTGCCTCTTTGTACAAAAGTACAATCATCGGCTTATTTGAAAACATTGCTCGCTTGATCTCACTCACTTTTGCATAGAAATTCTTTTGTTTTCTCTCTGATTTTCTCTCAAGGGCCGAACTTTGATTTTCTTTTTCTCCCTCATTTTTCTCGTCCTCTCTCTGATTTTCACTCTTTTTCTTTTGCTCACTCTCTTTCATTTGATCACTCTCCTTTTGTAATCTTACTTGATCCTCGTATACTTGTTGCGGTGTCAATGGTACAAGAGTGATTGATCGTTGATTAAGTACAAAAGAGTACTTGTTCGTAAAGCCATCATGCTTCATTTGCCTATCGAACTGCCATGGACGCCCTAGCAATAAGTGTCCCGCTTGCATCGGTACTACATCACACAACACTTCATCTTCGTATTTACCGATTCGAAATGCAACTAACACTTGCTTGTTCACCATGATCTCACCACTATCATTTAGCCATTGCAACTTGTACGGTCTAGGGTGCTTTACCATGGGCAATCCCAATTTCTCCACCATAATTATGCTTGCAACATTAGTATAACTACCACCATCAATAATCACACTACATACCTTGTCTTTAACGTAGCACCTAGTGTGAAAGATGTTCTCCCGCTGTATTTCAACAACTCCTTTTGCTTGCAAGCTCAATGCTCTCCTCGCCACCAATGTCAATGCGCCAGGGGCTAAATACTTCTCCTCGGAAACATCCTCTAATGGCGGCATGTCGTCAGTGTCGGAATCTTCATCATCGGTCACAATTTCACCATTGGCTTGCAACACCATGACTTGCTTGTTTGGACATTGACTTGCTATATGGCCCCTGCCTTGACATCTAAAACATTTAATATCACGATTCCTAGAGGTAGAGGCTTCGGTTTTACCTTGAGGAACGTGGCTCGTGGTTGTGGACTTGGGCTCGAGTTTGGGCGTTTGTGACTTGTCCAGCGGCTTAGCATGACTCAATTTCCAAGAGGTAGAACTAGAGTTATGGCCTGCACGTGTCCCATTCCCTCTCTTGAGTTGTTGTTCCACTTTGATAGCTATATGCACCATATCTTCCAATTCCACATAATGCTGCATCTCTACCTTATCATGGATCTCCCGGTTTAAGCCAAGCAAAACTCTAGCCATTATAGCCTCCCGATCCTCCTCTACATTAGCGCGGATCATAGCAATCTCCATCTCCTTGTAGTAGTCCTCTACGCTTCGACTCCCTTGTCTAAGACCTTGTAGCTTTTTGTACAACTCTCGGTAGTAGTAACTTGGAACGAATCGCTTCCTCATCACTACTTTCATCTCCTCCCATGTGTGTATTGGGTGTTCTCTATTCCATCTCTTGTTTATCACAAGCTGATCCCACCAAGTAATAGCATATTCAGAAAATTCAATCACGGCTAATTTTACCTTCTTTGTCTCGGAGTAATTGTGGCAATCAAACACGAACTCCATCTTCTTCTCCCACTCAAGATATGCCTCAGGATCAGACCTACCTTGAAAGGACGGAATCTTCATCTTAATACCACCCAAGTTGTTATCTTCGCGATTCCTAACTTCTCTAAATCTTCCTCTAGGTCTCCTATTGCTAACAATGGAATCCCAATCTTCTTCTTCATCAAAACCAGACCCATAACGCTCTTCATCCTCCTCCCTCGGTGGAACTGTTTCCCTTCTACTCAAATTACGACCGTTTTGTGGTTGCTCCTCACGTCTATTCTCCATCTGATCTATCCGTTCGTGAACCTGCGCCATCTCCATCTTCATCACACGCCTCATCTCACTCATCATGGCCTCCAAAAACATTTTCGGATCAGCCAATTTTGTATCATCTTCGGCAATGCTCTTACCACTATCGTGAGACATGATTGCTGCAAAACAAAGGTTAGAAGAAAGAAAAAAAAAAAAAAAAAAAGGAACCTCACGAATCACTCCCTTACGTGTTTACACTCAAGAATGTGGATCACTCTCCACTCGGGTTTCACTCAAAATAATATGGCTTTTACCCTCTGATGTTCTCACCACTCTTGCCTTTTTCCACTCGATAATTCTCTTTCAGTTCTTTTGAAACTAAACAAACAACTCAAAATTTCCAGCAACAATTCACCAAGAACTAATCAAGGAATCTCAAATTTGAACATAAGGAATATGAAAATTTTCAGATTAGAATTAGAAGGAATATGGCAGTTTGGAATTTTGGAAGCACAGAATAGTGAATTTTTTTTTTTTTTTGTTCGGACTCCTTTCTGTCTTCTTCTTCGAGTCTCTCTTTTTTTCTTTTTTTTTTTATTTATTTATTTTTTTTATGATCAGCAACTAGCTTTTGAGAATAATGAAATACGATTTCGAAATAACTAAGAGATGTGAGACCAGACCAATAGTTTAGACATCAACAAGACAAACAAAGATTGAACAGATAGGGTAAAGGAAATTCGGCTAAAAAGAGATAAATATGTTAAAGGATAGGCAAACCTGAACTAGAAACCTGCTCTGATACCAAATGATGTGAACCTCGTCAAGAATAACGAGACCCAACAACGAAAGGGAACCCAAGATCGTTCTATGGACAGATTCAAATGGGAGACCTCGACCCGTTGTTTATGACAAACAAGAACCTCGGTATAAGGAAGACGTCACAAACGGTGGTGGAAACTCCATTTGATAAGTCGAGATGAACGCCACGGGAATTCCCGATAAGTTCGAGTAGTTCTTCAAAGAACCAAAGAGAATAAACCTCACAAGTTTTATCAATAATATCTGAAAAACGTTTACAGACTTAGATGACTATTTAAGAGCTCCTTAAAACTTGACAGACAAGAAAATATATTCTAAAATAACTCCTAATTGATACTTAACTATATTAGGAATAAAGTTTGACCTAAAAAGCATTAAATGCACCTAAAAACAAAGAAATAAATCACCTAAACCTAGAATAACGTTTTTTACATAGACCCAAAATATTTCATGCCAATTCTTAGCCTTGACCGGATCCTTCTAGAACTTGAATCAAGGTGATGATTTTTTGTTGCCCACGTGGATCATGCTCAATGCCTCCACGAATTTGCTTGAGCCCATAACTCTTGGATGAGTCCGTTGAGTACATCCTTGAACTTTTTTACTCGTGCTCTTGTAACCGGCCCAATTGGTACTTGAACGAGATCCTTCGAAGCGGTGCCTTGATCTCCATCATCTCTCTCTAAAAGATGGATGCGTGTGTTGTAGAAAACCTATCTAGGGTTTTTCTCTCTAAATGACCTCATTTACATTTGTGGATAATGATGGTATATATAGTATGGGTGAAGGGTAAGAAAGTCATACTTAAAAATCTTCTAGGCAGAGAGTCTCGCGGGTATCTTGTGGGTATCTCGCGGGAAGGCCTTACCCATGAAATACTCGCGAAATTGACAGCTTGGCACGACTCTTTAGCTTCCAGTCATGTGCTTCTCACATGCCCTTTTCGCGGGAATCGTTCTTGCTAACTTCTCGCGAGCCAGTCGCGAAATGCACTGATCTTTATTTCATGCTCGATTCTTCATCAACTTAATACTAAACCCAATACAATAAAATCCTACAAAATACAAAGAACAAAATTAAAGCAATTACAACACTTTTTGTCATGGAATAAAGCCAACATAAAACATAGTTGTAAATCACAACTTTACAGTTACTATAGCCAATTCTTATTAATTCTCATATGGGCTCACCATTAAGTTATTTTTTTATTTACCTATAATCACTTACTATATTAATGGTTTATAAAAAAATTTGTAACCTAGTATTTTCCGATAACAATGCATGAATTCACAAGTGTATTTGTTGTGCAAAACATGATAGTATGTAGTAGACAGACAGAAACACACGTGTACTTCCAAATTCCAGTGCATGCATACTTCATACTCGACAACTGACCAAATAAGTGACCCTCCAAGCCATTGAGCTACATTTGGATTTTACACAGAAAAGTAGTTGGTACCTGAATGCATTAACTTTACTTTAGGAACCTTCACCAACAACCTCAATATTTGGGGATCATTCACTGTAAAAAATCTGATAAATCTGTCTATATTGGGTAATGGGTACCTGTAGTCCGTAGTTTTATTAGAAGGTAGTTGAAATTGTGAAATTATAAAGAGATAAAGGAAACTGCTGAACAATATTGGTGCGTACAGTTGGTTCGTCCTGTTTCACCGGCCCGGCAGCTTCATTCCTTGGAATTTCTTGATTTTCCACGATGGACCAAAACTGTACATGTTAGAAATTTCTACATACCAACCAATTTATTATACTTTTCTAATTCAGCAAAAAAGAAAAATTATTATACTTTGCTAGGTTTTCCTATTTTTTTAAAGTGCTAGCTAGCTAGAATCAATTTCTAATTACATTAAGGGTAGTGTTAAAGGGCACTGAAAAACTGTTTTATCAGATTTTGACCAACTTTATAAAGTGTGGAGTTAGTGGTGCTAGCTTTTTTAGTTCAGCTTATTATTTCAGTCGTATTTGTAGTCTTTCTTATCAATTCATACCAATTTTTTATTAGCTGGATCCTACCATAATTCATCTTTTTATACTGTATTTTAACATTTCCCTTACGTTAAAGCCCATAGCAGGCGTTCTGGTATGATTGATTTGTAAGGGGGGCAGAAATACGACATTGTTGTGTGGGATATTTGCTAGGGAATTCTATGTCTCCATCAAGTTCAGAATTATTTTTGCTGTGTCCAAAAAGGTATCCAATGCCGCTAAGTTCGTTTTATAGAAGCAGACAAGAAAGAAAGAGAGAGTTCAGATATGACAGACGAAGACGAGAGAACAAATAGGGACCATTGATTGTATGCATGGGATGCTCTAGGCTTAGATAACCTGGGAACAGCTACGTACTGTGAAGTGTGAACTCATCTAACAAATATTATGATCAGATAAGGTCAAGGATAACATGAGCTTAGACCTATGCTATCACAACCGTAGCTCTTGCATATTTGGAACCAAATATCGTTTTAATATGTGGTTGTTATGACTTTATACTAGGGATGGACCGAGGATTTTAAGCTAGCGGGGGTTGGAGTATTAAAAAAAAAAAAAAAAATCTAAAGAAGCATCCATATAATATTAAAAAATTATAAATACTTAAAAACGTTATTTCTAAATACATTAAGATGCAATCATTTACTAACAAAGACAAAAATAAAAACAAAATAATTTTTTTTAATATTAAGCTGACTAGGATTTTTTTTTTTTTTGGTTGAAGTTAGAGCATTCACAGTGGTGGTGTTAAAAATTTTAGCTTTTAACACCTCAAAAACTACTTTATCTATTTTACTACTTCACTTTATAATACAACCAATATCAAATGTTCTATTTTTTTTTATCACTTCATTTAAAATAATATAAACAACTCAATAAAATAATAAAGGAAGCGAGAGAATTTGAGTTTTTTAATTGAATGAAGAAATATAATCTTAATAAAATATTGTATTTTATTTTTAACAACTTGCTACAGCCAACTGGTATTTATACTAGTTTACTGTAGTTTCCAAAAATTTAGCTTTAACCTCTCTAATAACACATGATTTTTTGGTTCTTTCGTGGTAAAATAGTTTTTTTTTTTGCTAAAATACAATCACCATTTTGAATATTTTTATTGTTTTTGTTAAGTTTTTTGGTTGGATAATTGCTATTTGGATAAGGCTAATTAGACTTATTGAAGATAAAGAAAGCCCAAGATTTTGGAAGGAGCCTAACTACAAAAGTAAAATATATAATATCTAAAAAAAATTTGGACCCGGGGCCCGGTCCCACCTGAAAAAAAAAAAAAAAAAAAAAAAAAAAACAATTCTACTTTTTACACATCTGGTGTAGCTTGACATGGGCTTGATGACTAACAAAACTCTCAACAAGTCCAATTTCCCTACTAAAATCAAAAGTGAGGAAAAATTATACAACATTTTTTGGAGTATAATAATGTTGTATTCCCTATTTTTACGTAAATAGTAGATCTTACTATATGAATTAGTGAAACTCAATATATCATGTGAGATGAAGCAGTACGATATTACTGTACTCTCCCAAAATATTGTATAAAACTACCTAAGAGAAAGAGACACACACATAGTAAATTTAACACAAAAATTGCATTTCAATTTCCAAATAAATGCTAACGGGCTGCTATTTCTTTTAAGAGTAAAAGATATAAGTTCATCTGGTTCTACTTTTAAAGATTGCAAAAGTGCTTTTAGAGTTTTAAAGCTCTTTTAGGTTCTCAATTTTTGCTAAAGAACTTAAAAAGGAGTCTCTTTAAAGTTGTTTTTAGCTTTAATTAAGACTAATATTGAAATTTAGAGTTTTTTTTTTGTTTAAAAAAATAATTATAATAACTTAAAATTAACTATTCAGAGTTTATAAATTCAGAATTTAAAGTATTATTTAATATAATTTTTCAAACACTCTAAATGCTAAATTCTCATAAAAAAAAAAAATAAAAAATAAAAAATAAAAAAAACTAAAGAGCTTTTTATACTATTTTGGTCCTTAAACTTTAAGAAGTTCATTTTACATCTCTAAACTATTGAAAAATTCATATTTCGTCTCTAAACTATTGAAAATGTTTTATTTATATTCTTAAATTTTACTAAAAGTTTGTTTTTCATCTCTAAACTAATGAAAAAAAATTCTTTTTTCATACTTATTTTTGTCTCTATGCTATTCAAAAAAACTCTTTACAAAGTTTAGGGATGAAATTTTTTTTTAAAAAATTTAAGAATGAAAAACAAACTTTTAATAAAGTTTAGAACCAAAATAATATTTTACCTTAAAACTTTATATCGCAAAAAGTTCTACCACTAAAGATCTTCCTTTAAATCTGTACTTCTTAGAGTAATTCCACAGAGACACGTATATAATATAGTCTAATTGGATGGTTTTCTTTTAACTTCGTAAATCAATGATACTTTTCACTGTACTAGTGCATTGTCATGACTTATTAGGAGGACCGTCTGTTTTGTCACGGTTGTATCTTCCAAATGAAGGAAAGATAGTAAAACAGCAGACGAGTAGATGGTAGAATAAAGGAAGAATGAGAAAGTGGGAACGACAGTATAAGTATTTATTTTTTTAATTAAAAAGATAAGCTTAGAAAATTGGAAAAAAAAAACTACAAATGGTCAACCTCTTTTCTCTCTCACACATAGTTTTTTGTGAATTCCCACTTCTTCTATTTCTAGCGCCCAAAACTCTTCTCCACCATGTCCAAGGATCATATGATCTCCCAGAAAAATCTACCAAAACCTCCACAACTTCAAGTTCCAAAACAAGTAGATGATGATGATGATGAAGAAGGGTGTAGAACACCAACTTCTCCTGATCACAAAATTCCAACCACACAAAGCTGCCCACCCACACCGCGAAAACCAGCAAGACTATCTGTGCACAAGAGGAAATGGGCAGACCTGAAATTCTTTGAAAACACAAGGCGTGAAGAGTTGGAGTCTTTCTTTCAATCAAGCTTCAAATCTTCTAGGGTTACGTCTCATGCTGTTAAGAGAAGATGTACTAGTGTATGAAATCTTACTCTAGGTAGGTAGGTTTCTAATTCCTGTAAATTATCCAAATTAAGTTTTCTTATGTTTAGTTTACTTTTAGTTAATCTTCTCCTATGATGTATCTAACACCTATATATATACGTGTGATCTTAATTGAAATAATTACCATCAAATCACTATAGCTTCTTGCTATAGCTCTAAAATAACTGAGATCAGTAATCAGATGATATGTAATATGTCCATGATCACTTCATCTATTTCTTGTAATTCGATATTTATGATCCAGCACCACACGTTAATTGCTCTTGCAGTTTACGACACCTATGATTTTACTATGAATTGAATTGCTTTGATTTTCTTTTTTTGGGTGCCAATTTAGCTTTGATTTTCATGAACCATGTCCCTCACTAATTAATTGATTACTTGCCGGATTTACCATATAAGTTGGTGAGGTAAATTAATACTATAAATAAAGGTCACTGGATAAATGTTGCATAGCTTTCAAAACTGTTTGAACTGACAGTTAAATCAGCCGGATTATAAATTGATTTGTTTTTGGGTTTTTGTTGTTTTTACAATACTAGATATGCAATAAAACAGGTAACAATCCATTAAAAACATACACTTCTATTAAAGAATATTGGGAGAGCAAAAGTTTCTTGGGATCAGTCTATATAAACTCATCTAATTCATTCCATGAAGTAGGGTTTCTAAAGAAAAAAAAAATTCTCTTACTATATCTCCAAAAGGATTTGAGATCTTTTTCTGTTTTAGAATCACTTTCAGATTTTGTTTATTGAGTATGTTTTTAATGAGTATATTTGGCCAAGCGAAAGCTGCAAATAATAACATACTTAGAATATACGATCCTTTTCTTTGTACTTACCGTTTGACATTTTCTTTTCTTCAAGTCGATAAGCTTGTAAGTTGTAGTTGTTGTAGCCCCGTATTAGCCACCAAACATGGATAAACAGTAATATTCCACGGCCAGTCGGCCACTTCTCTGACTTTTTGGAATATTATTGGATTATTAGATATATGCCATACGAGAGAGAGAGAGAGAGAGAGAGCTGGCTGTTGGCTGGGGTGCTAGTACTTAGTAGTGGTTCCTAAAGTCTCATGGCTAGTGATTTTTTAAGCCTCATGATATTCATGAGATTCTGGGTTTGAAACTGGGGAGACTACACATACCAAAGAGAATAGTCAATTATTTGAAAATGTCTAGATACTCTCGTTTGTCAAAAAAAAAAAGAAAAAAAGAGGAAAACCCGTGAGTGTCTTCTATAATTACTTCCTTTTTTGTTAACTATATATATATATACACACACACACTCTGTGTGTGTCAATTTAGTAATGAAAGAGCAAAATTCAATTATATATCAATACAAACACGTACTTACTTTCATGTTGATGAAAATGCACATTGATTTTCATAATATTTTAAAGTTGGTTAATTTAGTTGTTAATGCATATTTAGAATTTAATTAATTGATAACCCATGTACGTGCAAGTTAGATTATCAAAATTATGTGAGAGAATGAGTGATGGCATCTAACCGTACATTTAAGTGAAAAACTTAAGAAAAATAAAAAAGGAAGCTTTAACACTTTAACGTCGAGAGAAATGGAAAGCATAACATAGAAAGTAAAGAAGACATGGGAAAATACATGGAAAACCTTTTGAAAGGGATGAAAAAACCACAGGTGAGTAAGGGAAAAATGTCCCTCACTCTTTAAAGCTCTCTATTATGTGAAGAACGAAGGTGTTGTACAGTGGTGATGTTCTTTCCCAAAGAAAGCCTTTTTTCTCTCTACCTCACTTTCCTACCCAAACTTTCTGCTCTTTCTCTTGTATTCTTTAGGTCCTTATCCTAATTGTTTAGCAACATGTTCCTCTTATAGTATGAGGAATGTTGTGAGGTACATTAAGACATGTGCAAACCCTTATTCGCCCATTTCAAACCCTAAGAGCATTCTCATCAGTTCTCTAAAAAAAAATGTCATTTTGACACACCAAAAACCCACTTTATCATTTTAGCACATCATTTTACAACATACCATTTATCAGATGTTCTATACTTCAATTCTATACATTAAAATAATATTTCCTACATATTAAAATAATATATTTATCCAAAACACAACAAATATACAAATGCACAGCCCAGTCTCCACCGGGTCCAACAGCCACCGCTACAACCACCGCCACAACAACAACCACCGCTACAACCACCGCCACAAACTACAACCACAATCACCGGATCCTCCAACAAATTCCAAATCCAAAAACCTCAACAAAAAAAAAAAAAAAAACTCAAAATCTTCAACAAAACCCCAACCCAACAGATCAATCAATGACCAAACTCAACCAACCATCGGCGACGAGAGCTGTGGAGGACGACGAGCAAAGAACGGCGACTGTGGAGGACGACGAGCAAAGATCGGCGACTACCCCTGGGCGAGCAGAGCTTCAGATCGGCGAGCAGAGGTTCAAATTGGCGAGCTTCAATCGGCGAGCTCTGCTTCAGATCGAAATCGCCTTCTCAGGAAAAAAAGAATAATAATAAAATAAAAATAAAAAAAGAGAGAGAGAAAGAGGCGCAGAGACGGAGAGATGGAGAGATAAAAAAATGAAACTGAGAAAGAAATAGGGAGCAACGGAGAGATGGAGACCAGAGAGGAGAGAGAGAGAGAGAGAGCTGTGTTACGGAGAGAGATGTGTTGGGAGGAAAGAGAAAAGGGAACAAAATAAGAAAAAAAATTGTAGCATTTTTGTCCGTACCGTCTCATATTTGAGACGATACTGTAGCGGTGTGCCAAATTTTTTGGCATTTGGCACACCTCATGAGGGTCTATTTTTGATGTTTGGTGTGCCAAATGCCAAATATTTGGCATTTGGCACACCTGATGAGAGTGCTCTAATATAGCTATTGTACTATACTATGGTTAGAGGAGAGAAAAAACATGCTAATGTCAGGGTAGTGGAACAAATGGTGGCTCTGCTACTACGTGGGGAGCAAACCATAGACAAGGAAAAGGACATCAGGGAGGCTAGGAGTGATGCACGTGTCCTCAACAATAGTCCAGCACAAAATCAGCAAATAAGGAGTGTTCTATAGCATTTGACCATAAGGGGTCGCTATCTCCCTTTTGTGCAAGTGCTGGGTGTCCATGTCAAGTGCAAATCTCACTCTTCCCCAAGGTGGTCACGCCATTGGCACAAGCCAAAGATCCCCTTCTTTAGCCAACGTTTCCCTTCCTTTGCTCACAGCTATTCCATGTGTAAGGTTTGGATCCAGCCACGTCAGCATTCTCACGTGCCTTGGCTGGTGTAATGTACAACCCATAACAATTCAATATAAGTATGAAGAAAAAGTTACTTTATTACTATTTTTTTAGAGGAAACGATAATAGACTTAATTTATTGAAGATCATTTTGTACAATGAGAAAGAGAAAAGAATGACATTCTTTTAATTAGAATTGTGCAAAAAAACCATTTGGCCTGCCAATCCGCCCCCGACTTACATCGACCCAACCCAATGTGTGCGGATCCATGAAGTGAGGTAAGTCGGGTTGGGCAGATTAGACAACCAAATTTGCTGGTCGGGTTGAATAGCATGTTGAGATATTTCTAACCTGCCCACCTCTATATATATATAGTCATATTGCAAAATTCTACCTCACTTACCCACTCACTTTATTTCTCTCATATCTTTCTCTTCCCTTTTATTGTTTCATTTTCACAATTATCTTCCCTGATAAACTCTAGCAACCCAGCTACTCTTTCTAAGATTTTGCTAATGATCTTACTATATATATAACTCTAATCTCAAATTTTGAGAATTTTTTTTTAGTGTGACTAAATTTCGATCATTCTAATAAAAAGTAATATAGTATTTGTAATTTTTATTAATAAAGATTGTAATTTTTCCTTCCTTTTTTATTGTTAGGAATCCATGGGTAGAACTCACCCTTGAAAACCGGCTTGCAAGGAGAGGGTATCTAAGAGCTTATAAACATATGGTTAAGTTTATACTTAATCCATGTGGTATACTAGGATCATAACATACCACTACGCTCCGCAGCTGACATCCACGACGGCTCACTCTAGCGACACTATCCTGATAGTAGCCCTTTTTCTTTTGGTGGCTCCACTCACCTATCAATTATTAATTTCATCACGTACGCCAAAGGTGCGTGGTGGTAATAACTAATAATTTGACTTCCTTAATTTCTTTGATAGAATACATATTATTAAAAATTTTAATTAATTTTATTTGAATTGAGATTTGAAGGGACCATTTAATTTTTCATAAAATAGAGTGGGTCCGCAGAGAGTAGTAATTTTATTGGATGAAGAGGAATTCATTGAATTCCAAAAGGATATTTTGGGCCCTTCCTCTTTCGACTTGAGTATCCACAAATTCACATATATCTCAAACACTAGTATTTAAATAGACTAGCTTGTAATCACATGCATACACATTGATGCATTTAAACATAACTATAACTAGACACGTATTAAAATTCTTACCTTAGTTGAATAATACTAACAATGATTCTTATTTTTTTGCCAATTTTTAAATTGTATTCTTGATTGAGTTTCCACTTTAATACATAATATATGTTGTGTACCTCTTATCTAAAAGTTAAGTAAATAATAAAATAAACGTGTTAAAGTTTTCTTAGAATTTCGACGTGGAAATGAATAATCCATACTATGCCACAATCATCCCATAATAACAAAATCCCCACTCATCCATTTCTCATAAGCTGAATCTCCCATATTATGAGGAATATTTTTCAAATATTTCAATTATTTTTTTACCTACAAAGAAAGGTTTTCATAGCATGTGCCAAAGCTAAATAATTTAGACCATTTTTTTTCTAGGAAATTGATTGAGACATATCATGACAGTAAATTTTTCTTCAATTATATCAAATACAATTTATCTAAATTTGGTGAATTAACAACCAGTCAACCTAATCATATTACCAAACCATAAAAAGAAATCCCACATGTCAAACAATACTCTCGCTCTCGCATATCTTCAATCCGCTCAAAATCACAAAATAAAGCAAAAATCTTCCACAAATCAGCAAAAACCATCAATCTAGTCCTTCTAAGTCTCATTTGGCATTTATGGGATTAATCCAATCAACTAAATTAGCTAAAGGACAATGTTTAACTACAAAATTGATTGTAGTCTAAGGCTACAACTTCCTTTACAAAAATTAACATTATTATATATTTTGAAAATCTAACCGTTGGATTGCATGTTCTTTATGCTCTTAATACACATGTCAAATTTTGTATCAATCGAATATTAATATTTACTATATGATCTATAAGTTTATATTTTATACATAATTTTAAACTACAAAAACATGCGATTTAAACAATTCATTGATGACATAACTATTTGTAGGGCTTTAAAAATTTGGCGCCCAAGCCCGAATTGTATGGAGTCTTGGTCCAATTAGCCCTATACAATGAATTTGTAGAAAATGGGACAAAGAACTCGGTCCTAATGAATTGGACAACGGCTAGTATTGGATTAAAGGACAATCAAGCTTAAATAAGAGATATTGACGTCAATGGACTTTCAGTCCGAAGAGACCACAATTGTTGTGTATTGATCACAATTGGATACAAAGATAATTTATATTACTACAGTGTTTTCTCTTTCCTTTTCTGATCCTTTTCTCGTGGAGGTTCTTCCACATTATATAGCTCATTTTTGATCATCTTGACCCTACACTTGTTGATCATCTGAATCCCTACTTGAGTGCCCATCCCATCAGACACCCCTTTCAGCCTTTTGTGAATTGTGGTAGTCAAGGCAGTACTGTTCAGAAGTCCTCTCCACATTAATGCGACCAGGAAAGTAGCTGCAGTGCATTTAATGCGGTGGTAGCAGCTTTTCCGTAGATATTTTGAGTCTCTTTCCCTCTCACATGTTCATGGGGCACATTTCAATTGCTAGAGTATATACTTCACATGTTCATGGGGCACATTTCAATTGCTAGAGTATATACTTAGACTATATTTGCCGTGTCCGAGGAGTAATTCCTCCTCGGATCTCCTTCCCTTCATCTCCCGCTTATCAGACTTTTACTGGGAATCATTTGATAGTTATTTCCTCCTCCTCGGACTTGTTAGTATTCTCGGACAAGGCCCAAGGCCCAATACATTATTTTGGGCCCTAGTCCCTACACTATTAATATTTAATTTTCTAGAAATTTTGCAAGCATGGAGGATATAAGAAGAAAATGTAATCCAATTGTGGATTTGTCAAAATTTACCTCTAATAAAAAGATATTGAGGAAGGTTGTGACCTTAGGCTACACCTAATTTTGTATCTAAATTTTGTCCTTAGCTAAAAGGCTCCCAAATAAATATATAAAAACCAAGTTGGTAATTTAAAAAATCATTGTAAAATAGAAAACTCGCTACAAATAGCCTTAAAAGGTTTTTTTTTTTTTTTAATTTTTAAATTCACCTTTTAATTAGGGACGGAGTCACCCTTGGACAATGGGGTTTTTTTTTTTAATTATTAGTGGGTGTGTGTATGTATTAATTTTAGCAATTTTATTTTATAAAATTACATTTTGCTCCCTTAACAATATCTTTAATTTTTTTGAGAGTAATGCTACAACCTCAAAAGTTTTCTACAATATTTTTATAAATTGTTGAGGTAGCAAATTTTTATTGGTTTGCATTTAGGCCCACCACTTACATCAATTTTTTACATAACAATAACCATTAACCATATCAACCAATTTATAAAAACTTTTTTAACTCTAGCATTTTCCTCCTTTTAAAGGGTATAAAAAATTTATAGATCTAAAGTTTAAAACAAAATATGCAAGCCTAGAAAAATTAACCCATCAACAAAAATTACCAATAGCAAAAAAAAAAATATATATATATATATATATATTAAGTTCAATTAACCAACTTAACCCAAAACAAACAACCCGACCTTATAAAAAATTTTAAACAAAATAATTTTGTCCTTACCCAGCAATACGCATTAAAGGCACTTCAAAAAATAAAAACCCAAAGCAGCTAAACAGAAGAGCTAGAGTCCAAAGATAGTGCAAAGCCGCCTCCCTAATTCCAATTCTTGGCTCCATAGGTCCTGCATATAATAGTAGAAGAGAGAGATTAATGGTGCTAACATCACGATGATATCATGGAACATATGCTAACATCGGCATACCCTTATTATTTGACGGTGATCTCCAAATTACTTCAGCATATTCTAGGGTTCAATCAGATTGCTATGATACCAAGTTATAAAAAAAAATGAGTTTTTAGGGTTAAGGGATATATGAAGAATAATAAAGAGAAATTAGGAAAATTTCTGAGGCTTAATCATTCTGTCTCTCACCATAACACATTTATATTAGAGTGATATGTGACTAGATTACAATAATATTAATCCTACACTAATATAAAATAATAACAAACCATTATAAAATAAACATTATAAAATAAACAGTGGCAACTCTAACAATATTGCATGTATTGGTGGTGGAGAGGCAACAATGATAGTGGCAGTGGTGGTGGCGTAGCAGTATTAAGCCATTGACACAACGGAATGACAAGAAAATGTATTGGACTCTTTTGTGTTTAATTTTCAATATATGTTTTCATTTGATCATGATTTTTTTACTGCACCCACCTTCGGAAAACACACGTGTGTATATATATATATATATATATATATATATATATATATATATATATATATATATATTTTGAGACGTCATTTACAATTGTAAGAGTTCATTTAATCAACTAAATTATTATTATAATAAGAAATATTTCATTTATTCAATTCAATATCTAAACGGACCGACAAATCTTTAACCAAATGAAATACATTAATTTATATCGTTAATGGCATAATAGTCGTCATTTATGTTTGTCTTGAATTTTAGCACAAGATCTTTTACAAGAAAAAGTGTTACCGACAGTACTGTATGCATCACTATCTCAAACCCACGCCAAAAACATAACTTTCAACTCTTTAAGTGAATCTTTGGCTATTGCACTGAGGATTTTGAGGAGGTTCGGGTCGGGGCCTTAATTATGACTTATGAGGAGAGGTGTTAAAATGTAGGTTTTTCCTATGCCTTTGTCGTTTGCTGAAGTCCATATATATATAGATAGAGGAAGAAAACTATGTAAAGCTCAACAATAATTTTCCAATTGTTTTCTGTGTACTATATATATATAGCCACACACGTGCTTATGATTTGACAAAGGAAAATCTGGAATCTGGAATCTGATATCTTTAATATTGCTCGGTGCTACGGCTTACATGAACAAGGTAGCCCCTACAATGTTTCAGTGCACCATTACAAGTCACCTTTCTGCTGATGGGATATTTGGGAGAGATGAGGTTATTACAGAATTGGCATGTGTGAAAAAATGCAATGGAATTTTTATAATAGGGTAGCATCACTTTCATACCAACGCCATTTTTATTATTCACTAATTACAATACACTCAAAATAATTTTATAATATATATATATAATAAAACTTATTAATTTTAAACTATTAGTTTAACTCATTTGTTATGATATTGAGTAATGAGACAATACTCACAGAGTCCAAAGTTTTTAAAAAAAAAGTAAATTGAAGATTATTAATTAAATATAATATCAATTTAATGTGAATCTTTACATATACATTAATTGTGTTAGGTTTAATAGATTGAATGTTGGTAAACCATGAAAAAACAGTTGAGTCTATGATATGTATTTTTGGTCCAAGATGAAGACCCAAGAACTATTGAAGAAAATGATGTTTTTGGAATCTCAATGCATGCAATTTAATTAATTGAGAATTTCAAAATCAGTGTCCCTTTTAGAAACAATTTATCTAATTTTTTGCTAGAAGTACCATAAATAAAAGATAAAGTTAAATAAAATAAATAGTAAGATAACTCACATGAGATCCACAAATAGTAGAAAAAATAAGTAATAAACTAGTTTATAAATGCATTCTAAACGAGCTCTCAGTTCTAATCTAATGCAATTTACTCTAGATCAACTTATGCACAACTTTTTTTTAATTTTTCATTGGGTGTTGTTATTAGTTTTTCACATATAACCATATGCCGTGTTATTTATTTCTTGCATTTGTTTTTTAATTTATCGTTATTTCTTGCACTAGTTTAATTTATTTATTCCTAACTTAAACTCGTTTGCATGGTTAGTTAATTAATTAAACTCGGTTTAAAATCAATTAATTTGCAACAATCGAGGTCTAAATTTTGCCACACATTGATCATGAAATTTTAATTTTTTTTTTCTAATTTTCCAGCTAAATCCCATAATGCAGCTTTCGGCTGGGAAGAACAATCCAGACCGAACAGTGGAAAGATTTGGGCAAGTATTTGGATCTGGACTACTGACTGCTATTCCTACAGGTACCAGAATGTTAAGGAGTGCCACTAGACTGGCCCGGTGCATTAAAAAACCAGGGGAAATTTCTGGTGCTTCCTTGGGGGAAAGTCAGTCAAACTAAGAAGATCGTACAGAAAACTTTTATAGGTAGCAGCTAATTTTTTTTAGAGATTAAAAAAATAAATAAATAAAAAAGCACAATGAGGCGTGTCATTTTCACCATTTTTATATTATACCAATAGATTTAAAAAACATTAGAAATACGGATGAGTGAAATTTCACATTAAATAAAAATAACAAGAAAAAATAATGTCGTTATATTTTATCTGTATATATTAAGAGGATTCAGAAAGTTAGTTATTGCTTTTTTTCCTGTCAAAAATATCCCTAAATTAATTAATCAACAACTTAAAAATGAGGATAAAATAGTAAATTGGCAAAAGAAAGTTAGTTATTACTTTTTTTTATTGTCAAAAATACCCCTACCTAAAACTTAAAAATGGGGTTAAAATAATAAATTGACAAAAATAATAAATTCTTATTTCTACGTTGAAATGCCTTCCTTCTTCTAATAAGCTCCTACTTTTACGTTAATTTAAATTCCTACTTCTACTCTTTAACTCCCTACAAAATAGGATTACTCTTTTGTTAGTTTTAAAACTCCTCTAATCTACAAAACTCACCCCACGTATTCATTTTTTTTTTTTTTGGTTTGTAATGGGAAAAAGTAGAAATCCTAAATTATAATAAATACAAATTATTAATCTTTATCCAAAAAATAAAAGAGTCTCTGAGCACGCGTGTGAGCGCGTGCACAGAAGCTAGTATTAATTACTTATATTCTTCAACACAAAATCTGTTGGTATCTGAACTTACCCCTTAACTAAAAATGTCGTGGCGGTTGTTTCTTGGTTTTGTCTTGATAATGGTCAGTGATCTAGTCAACTAAGAAAAGTGACACATACTAGAAATTTCAACCGTAGTAGAATTTTTTTTTATTTTATGAGAACAGTAGTATAATCTTGAATCACAATCTAGAAGAGGAGAGAGGCCCTTGCTTCGGTGCTTCTCATTATTTAATTACTGTTACCCCCACGTACGTAGCCTTGTAATTCAAAAGGTAATCGACACCTGTCTTCCACATGCCCCTTTACTGTAAAGTTTGTAATCCTCACAAACAGTTTTACAAAACATTACCACGTACGTAGCCTTGTAATTCAAAAGGTAATCGACACCTGTCTTCCACATGTCCCTTTACTATAAAGTTTGTAATCCTCAAGCACAGTTTTACAAATGTAGTAATTTTAACTTATAATAGATACACATTATTAATTTTTACAAAAAAAATAAAATAAAAGTAATTTAAAAATTATCAGAAGATTAGTTCTATTTTGTAGGTAACGTTTTAGTGGAAGTTAAAGATATATCTACTTATAAAAAATAAAATAAAAAGTGTATATATCTATTTAGTTTAGTTTTTTTTTTTTTTGGATAAACATGAGGTGTTTTTTTTTTTTTGAGGAAAAAACAGTAGCAATGTGAGTTGTTTAACTTATTTTTCTATTAAAAAAAAAAAAAACAATAAACGTATAGTTACTTTGAAGAAGTGGGTTAGTGGAAGAGTGTTCCTATTTTGCAGGCAATATTTAGTGCAAGTTAGAAATGTATTTTTATCGGACTATACTTTAGTTTTGTCTCTACTTAAACCGAAAAGTGTAAGGGTATTTTGAAACAAAAAAATTCTGGTTCAAATAAGAAAAACCCCTTAAATAGTAGTATAGCCACCTCAACTTATAGTTTTCAAATCATTGTTTTCAGAGGGAAAAAGCCAGAGAGAAAATAGAAGAAAGTAGAAGGATAATTGTAGGGATCGGATTAAAAAAACATGGCTCCAAAGCGTTCGCCTAAGGTGGTAAGCACTGCGGTGAAGGCCACCAGAAAGGTTATGAAAAAAGAAATTGTGCAAGTCGAAGTGGTTCAAATTCAAAGCGTCCAAAGGCCAACTCAAGGAGACAAAGGTAAGAAAAAAGAAGGGGTTACACTTTCAGCCCAAGAGACTCCAAGAACAATTGCTGTTGAAGACAAATCAGAACAAGAAAACCAATCAGTGAAAGAGAAAGATAAAGAGAAGCCCACCAAAGATAAGAAGATAAGGAAGAGGAAGAGAAGTGGAGAAGGGTATAAGAGGTACGTGTTTATGGTATTGAAGCAGGTTCATCCAGGAATGGGTATATCATCTAAGGCAATGACTATTTTCGATAATCTGATGAACGACATGTTCGAGAGGCTTGCAAGCGAGGCAGCGAAGCTGTCTAAGTACACGGGGCGAATCACATTGTCGTCGAGAGAGATTCAAGGGGCAGTGAGATTGGTATTGCCTGGAGAGCTTGGGAAACATGCCAATTCTGAGGGGACCAAGGCTGTGACAACCTATATATCCAACAACAATACAAAGTCTTAGCCTGTTGGTATCTGATTAATTAGTTCTTGTCTTGTCTCTAGGTTTGTTTTTTGTTGCGTCTGTTCTTTTGTTGGGAAAGGGAAAAAAGGGTACCTGGAGAGATTATGTATGTTTCTGAAGAAACTTTTGTTGTGGAAGATCATGGATGGACTATTTGGAGTTGGTTTTATTAAGTTCGTGTCTTTTTTTGTTAAAATTATGGTTAGGTTGTGGTGATATTGGTGCCATTCTCTGTTTCTATCTTGTAGTACTTCAAGGTGGTGTAAGAGGGACCCTTGAATCCTTGATAGATTGTATACTTGGATCTATTTGTATCTTTTATGGTATGCTGGATTTTATTATGAAGATCTTTACTTTGTCAGTAGGAACTTTCCTTCACTTCATTTTCAGTTTGTCATTATCTGAATTAATTTATTATGGTGGTAATTGTTAAAAACAAAGTCAGGGCCTTAGGGTCATGCCTCAGATCTATAACAAGAGAGTAAAGGAAGGGACTATTGAGTACAATAAGAGGTACGTATGTTAGAGCCGCTTGTCCCTCTCTCTCTCTCTCTCACATGGTCACATGCCTTGCAGAAAGTTCATATAAGATAAAAACTTGGAAGGAACTTCAAAATGAAACAAACTTGAGGTTTCTTTGCGTAGAAATAATTCAAATGAAATGATAAAATTCAAAGCGTAATGCTCAATCTAACCAAGAATAGCGTAAATAATTATGATAGATCTTTTGTCATTCTCATTGGCGGATCCGGATAAGAAACCTTAGCAGCCACTAATAAGGAGGCAATTCCATAGATTATCATTATAGGTTCATTAGAAAATTTTTTTTCCAAAGACAAATACTGGTGATTAGGGTTAGCATTTCCTTCATTTATGGGTTACCAAGAATCCATATGAAAAAAAAAGAAAAAAAAAAGAAAGAATCCATATGGATTCTATCAAAAATAAAAATAAAAAGAATCCAGATGGATATTTCTAACTTTCTATCAAATAAGAATCTAGATGGACAACTTTTGGGCTTGAGCAAGCCCAACATACTTGCCCCAATGCCAATAATTTGAAAAACGAAAAATCTCAAGTACATCTGTCTTTAAAAATGAAATTATTATTTTTTGAGTCTTTACTGCTTATTCCATGAAAGCTATATGTATATATATTTTTTTAGTATAAAGGAAGAACTTTTAAAACTACATTTATATGTAATATCTCCACACAAAAAAAAATTACATGTATATGTAATATATGAATCAACTCCATGAGGAATGCTCACCAAAAAAACCACAACAGTGCGTGTATTCTTAATTCGTATGCCATATGCTCAATGATTTATAAGCTATATATTATATGAAACACTTTTTTTTTTTTTTTTTTTTTGAGAAACAAACACACACACACATGAGGGAGAGGGAAATGAGTTTTAATACAAAGACATACCACAACTCCACTCAAAAGTCATGGTAACTTTTAAGGAAAGGTGAGGCAAGTTATACTACACACAACACACTCTCTTAAGCAATGTGGGACAATTACCCATTCTTTTTTTTAAGAAATAAACACACACACAAGAGAGAGGGAAAGAAACTGTATTATATGAAACACGTAATTTAAAGATTTGCCAACAGTATATTAATTAGACCAATATTGTGATTAAATCAATTATAAAAGATAACATGATCAAAATAATTAAAAACTAATTAAATAGCTAGCATTCTGCTTAATAGGAATGGAATCAAGAGAAATTATTATATTTAACGCGCAAAAAAAAAAAAATTTAACAGTAAATTTATAACCTACTATATATATATATATATATATATATATATATATATATATATATATATATATATATGTACTGTCACTTAATGTATATTTTGAGAGGATTGTATACATTAAATGTATCGAATTATGTACATTATTTAAAAAATTATATACGTTTATTTATATATAATAATGTACATGGAATGTACAGAATTGAAAATTTGTGTACATTGAATATGTATACATTTATTTATGAATGTGCATACACTTTCAAGAATATATACATTAAAAAAATTTTGAGTGGACCATGGTCTTTTTAGTAAGGATAACCTTTTTTATTTTTCCTCTTACAGTCTTACTTCATATGCGGGTAGGGTAAGTAGAGGGGATTTGCATCCTTGATGGTTTAGTTGAAAAAATAAAAAAGTGTCAATTGTCTTAAATGTCATTGACAACTCTCTAGATCACCTTTTTTTTTTCATTTTTTGTTGTCAATAATCTTTTACGTCAATTGGAATTTTTTATTGCTTTCAACATAAACACCCAAGATTCGAACCTCCTCACTACCTATGATCGATGTAAAAAAAAGAGTAATTTATTAATACTTTTCGTTACGATTAAGGGTGTTAGTTGTTGAGTGATTGAAAGATAGAAAATAAAAAATAAAGAGCGGAAATAAGGTTTTAACTGGGTTCATTTTTGAAGGCCTACATCCACAACAAAAGCTCTTAATTAATTGCTACATTTTTGCTCTACTTGAGCCTAATGTTTACAATGAATACAATAATGTCGAGTTTATATACTACTAGAGAATTTTAGGTTAATCATAAACTAATCCAAGATCAATTTGTTTGTTCTTCACGTATAGAAATCAACAATGAATTTGGGCCTTGTGAGCCATGATGTCTCCTCCAATCAATTACTTGAGCTTTTTTCAATTTAATCAAATTCTACTTCATGAATTATGTGTTGTCACTCATCCTTTTTGAAATCTAATAACGTATTTTAAGAGTAATATCACAAATCCCCGAAACTAACAAGGGTATGGACCAAGACTTCCTTATTGTCTCAGGGGAATGGCATGATGGACTTCATTGCCCAACACGAGAGGGGAAACCAGGTGGGTTACTTAGGTTTAGGCTCCCTATTTTAACACTGCACATTTTACACTAACAGTTTCTTAGTCCTCTCCTTGTAATTTGTAAGCTTATTTTTCTTTATTTAACAATTTCCCATTCTAATGACACTTTTGTTTTTGGGACTCTTGTAGATAAGCATTTTATAGCCCCCAATCTCAATTTCGTCAACGAGCCCTACCTGACAAGGATACTCCAGTCCGAGATCTTCGTCCATTCCGACGGGTAACTACAAGCAGCACACATCATACTTGGATACAAGCCCATCTCCACAAGCTTTCAAGCCCCCAAGTACGTTCTAAAAGCGAAGGATCCTCAGCTGCACTAGATCAACATCGCAGTTCCCGGATTTCTTACTGGCCCCCCACCTGAAGGTACCCATCAAGTTGAGCTACCTTCTCAGCGCAGTGTCGAGGAAGAGACGACCTCCTCACACTTGGTTCTTGAAGAAGAAACAACCAAAGTGATAGAAGTTTCAGATTCCGAAGAGGACTTTGAAGCCTTTGACCAGCCATACTCCCCATAATCCCCAGGTGCCGCTTTCAAACACCTTCCTCTTGCTCAAGTTAGTAGCACTTAGGAGTCTTCCGACGTTCCTGACGCCATGGTGCTCCAAAGGAAACCAAAGACCAACCTGCTTGAGCTCCTCGAATCCCATGCAAAAGGTCTATCCCTAAGGTGGCTATCTAGACCCTACCTCCAACTCCCTTCCCCGTCCATACTTCTCCGTCTGAACCTACAAACAAGAAAATGAAGCGGGACAGCAAAGGTAAGAATGTAGTTGAGGAGGGTGAAGTCATCCCCTCCAAAGAGCTTAGCCCCAAAAAGGGGCAAAAATAGATAAGGGGGCGCAAAAGAAGTCCTTGGGCGAGGGGGCAATCAAAGAAAGGGTGCCTAATCGTCACCCTAGGGTCCAAATCTGGAACCTCCCACTAGAGTTGGATGGAGCTCCCCTCCCTTTAGATTCCTCCATCAAAGATTTCCAAAAGGGGAAGGCAAGCTACATGGCCGATGCGTTGGAGCAGCCCCTTTTCCTGCCTCAAGACGTGGCCTACTTAAGGACGCTAAAGAAGCACGAGGTGTTTCTAACCCTGAAAAGGGACTTGGCCATGGTAAGTTTTTCAATTTCTTATCATTGCTAAATGTATATGTTGTTTTTACTCTTAAAGAGTTTATTTTAACATCTTCTTCTTCTTCTTCTTTTCTTTGAAGGCGATCCAAACAACAAATATCGCCGAAGAGTGGGTAGATGGCGCCCACAAATAGTGGAAGGACGAGGAGGGGGGGTGCATAGCTGCTGTGGAGAACCTCGTTGTGGCAGAGCAAAGGATTAAGGACCTCAACACTAAGTTAACTGAGGTGGATAGGGAGAAAAAGAGTGCGGAGGCAGCACTAGCTGGGGCTGAAAAGAAAGCAGAGAACTAGCGCCAACAATTGTGCAAGGTTGAGGATCAGCTTGCCATTGCCAAAGAGCAAATAAGGGCTCTAAAGAAGAAACTGGAGAAAGCAGAGGCAGCTGCAGCTCAGGCCGAGCAGGAAGGCTATGACATTAGGGTGAAGGAGACTAAAGAAAACCTCAGGGCCCAAGTCACCAATGTTTGCAGAGGTTACTGCCTCCAAGTGTGGACCAAAGCGTTAAACTAGGCTGGGGTGGATGCTTCTTCAGCACTAAGAAGGGCAGATAATGTCTTCTACCCCTTAGCCCTTTACGTAGCAGGCCCCTCCAGCTCTCGAGCTGAAGTTGCTCCTAAAGTGCTTGAGTACAGTCAAGCTGCTCCTACCAGTACTCTTCCTGCCCCTACTGATCCTTCCAAAGAGGCTAACCAAGCAAGCATTATGGACAAGGATAAGGAGTCTGCCAAGGAGAAGGCTTCTAAGCCAACCAAGCTTTCACCTGCACCCAAGGATTCCTCCAAGGAAAAGGGGGCAACCCAGGGCTAGGTACTCGTACTTGCCACGCTCCCCTTCACCACCAAGGAGGATCCTAAAAGCAAGAGAGCAGCTCAAGCCACAGTGCACGAACCTTCTGCCCAGACTGTTGTGAAGGCCAACCCTCCTCTGCCCAAGACCACCTAGTATTTTACTTACTATTTTTTTTAAGTATTTCTTATACTTTTTTTTTAGTATGTACTCCCTCCCTTTGCCTTTTTAAGGCTTTATTTAATGAAAAGTGCTAAGTTCCTTCACATTATCATTGTCTTTATGTTAATCACAATGCTACTTGTTTATTGTTGAACATAGTTTGATTGTCCAACTGTAAGTTCAAATTACAATCTCTTCCAATTAAAGCATAACATTTCCTTTAACCTTGACAAACATCTGTGCAATTGGTAATTCAACAACTCAATTCCCATGCAATTGGCAATCTAACAAATTAACTTCCAAGCAGTTGTTAATCTACAATTTAGCTCAGAAATAGGATTTGTGTACCTAAGATACTCAGCTCAAAAGGCTATGTGTGATTAAGGCTCCCTTCATAACTTCAAATAAATGTGAAGTATTAATTTATCCAAGGCATGTAGTCCGAGGAACCAAACATGACCAAGCTTTCACTTAACGCTTAAAGGAATAGGAAGTGTTAATTTACCCAAGGTATAAGGTCTGAGGAACCAGACATGACTAAGGTTCTGTTTAACACGTAGATAAACAATTAAAAGTATTAATTTACCCAAGGTATGTGGTCTGAGGAACCAGGCATGACCAAAGTTCTGTTTAACACTTAAACAAATAGAAAGTATTAATTTACCCAAGGTATGTGGTCCGAGGAATCAGGCATGACCGAGATTCTGTTTAACACTTAAATAAATAGCAAGTGTTAATTTACCCAAGATATGAGATCTGAGGAACCAGAAATAACCAAGGTTCTGTTTAACACTTAAGGAAATATGGAAGCATTAATTTACCCAATGTATGTGGTCCAAGAAACCAGACATGACCGAGGTTCTGTTTAACACTTAGGGAAATATGGAAGCATTAATTTACCCAATGTATGTGGTCCAAGAAACCAGACATGACCGAGGTTCTGTTTAACACTTAGGGAAATATGGAAGCATTAATTTACCCAATGTATATGATCCGAGGAACCAGACACGACCGAGGTTCTGTTTAATACTTAAATGAATAGGAAATACAACATATAATAGTAGAAACAGAAAATGGCAGGACTGCCTTTCATTAATAATAATACATTCGTAGATTATTTACATTCCACGAATGTGGTATAACATTTTCATCTAAATCTTCCAAAAAGTAGGCACCTATACCAGCCACCGAGGTGATGTAATATGGCCCCTCCCAGTTGGGCCATAACTTTCCCCATAATGGGTTCTTTGCAGTACCCACAACCTTCCTCAATACCAAGTCACCTAGTGCTAATGGCCTCGCCCTCACACCTGTATCATACCTCTGCTTAAGCTTCTGCTGATAATACGCCAGTTGAACCATGGCAGCTTCTCTTCATTCATCAATCAAATCTAGACTTCTCTCTAATAACTTATCATTGTTGTCTGGGGTGAACAAGCTTGTACTCAGTGTTGGAAATCCAACCTCTAGAGGGATCACAGCCTCGGACCCATAAGTCATTGAAAAAGGTGTTTCTCCAATTGATCGACGAGGAGTAGTCTGATATGTCCAAAGAACGTGTGGTAGCTCTTCCACACATCTACCCTTTGCTTTGTCTAACCTATTCTTAAGTCCATTCACTATAACTTTGTTGACTGCTTCAACCTACCCATTTCCTTATGGATAAGCTGGAGTTGAATACTTATTCCTAATGCCCAATTCACAGCAGTATCTCCTAAAGGCTTTATTGTCAAACTGGAGCCCATTATCTGAGATAAAGGTGTGAGGAACCCAAATCGAGTAACAATGTTCTACCAAACAAACTTTTTTGCATCTATGTCCCTACTATTGGATAATGGCTCAGCCTCCACCCACTTCGTGAAGTAATCAGTACTGACCAGAAGCCATCTTCGGTTTCCTACAGCCTTAGGAAACGGTCCTACAATATCCACGCCTCATTGAGCAAATGGCCATGGACTAGACAAAGGATTAAGTACACCCCCAGGCTGATGAATGTTCAAAACAAATCTCTGGCATTGATCACACTTTTTTACATACTCTTGTGCCTCTTTATGCATACTCGGCTACCAATACCCTTAAGTAAGGGCTCTATGTGATAACGACCTGCCCCCTGTATGACTTCCACATACCCCCTCGTGCAACTCTTCTAAAAGTGGCTCCACTGCCTCAGGATGAACACAAAGCAAGTATGGTCCAGAGAAGGAGCGTTTGTACAACTTTTGTTCCTTGAACAACCAAAAACGAAGAGCTTTTCTTCGTATCTTATCTGCCTCCCCCTTCTCATGAGCAAAACACCTTCCTTGAGAAATAGAACCAAAGGATCCATCCAACTAGGTCCAACCATGATCTAGTGAACTTGGACTTTCTCCTTCTTTTCCTCAGTAGGCCTATGCATATCCTCAACAAGTATGACCCGAGGTAGATCCTGTCCAGAAGAGGTTGCTAGAGTTGTCAAGGAATCAGCATGTATATTCCTGCTTCTTGGGATTTGTTGTATGGTGAAAAACTCAAAATCTGATTGCAAATGCCGAGCTTGATTCAAATACCCCTGCATTCTCAAATCCCTAACTTCCAACTCTCCCTTTACTTGTCCTACAATCAACCTCGAGTCCGAGAACACTTCAACAACCTTTCCTCCCATCTTCTGAACCATAGCAATCCCTATTAGTAAAGTCTCATACTCGACTTCATTATTCGTGGCCGAGAAGCCTAACCTTAAAGATTTCTCAATGGTGATCCTGTTTGGGGACACTATTACCAACCCCACCCCAGATCCATTTTGATTTGCCGCACCATCAACATACAACTTCCAGGGTAAAGGCTCCCGTAGAGAAATTGCCTGAACTTGCTTTCCCTTTGATTTGTGTTCCTCGGCCTTTGATTCTAATGGAGATTCGGTAAACTCTGCCACCAAATCCGCAAGAACTTTCCATTTAATGGAAGTACGAGGCATGTACTTTATATCAAATGCCCCCAAGATCGTCCCTCACTTGGAAATTCTCCCCGTATAATCAGCTTTTCATAGCAAGGACTGCAGAGGGAGTTGAGTTAAAACTACTATTGTATAGGCTTGAAAGTAGTGGGGGAGTTTTCGCATAGCATGCACCATAGCCAAAATGGCTTTCTCTAAGGGTAAGTAATGAACTTTAGCTTCGTGTAGCGACTTACTCACATAATAGACTGGCCACTGTACTCCATTCTCTACCCTCACCAATACCAGACTAACTGCATAAGAGGCCACAGCAATATAGGCAAAAAGGACTTCTTCCTTATCGGGTTTGGACATAATGGGTGGCCGAGAAAGGTAATCCTTCAATTGCTGAAAAGCGAGGACACATTCTTCATTCCACTCAAACCCCTTCCACTTGTGCAGGAGTTGGAAGAATGGCCTACATCTATCTGCGAATCGAGAGATAAATCTATTCAAGGCTGCAGTCATTCCCGTCAACTTTTGGACTTCATTGGGATTTCGAGGAGGTTGTAAATCATTGATTGCTTTAATCTAATCAGGGTTAACTTCAATCCCACGATGGGTGACCATATAGCCCAAAAACTTGCCTAAGCCAACACCAAAGGAACATTTAGAAGTATTAAGGCGTAATTTATGCTTTCTCAACACCTCAAAGACACTTCCAAGGTCACCCACATGCTTGGTCTCTGCCTTACTTTTCACCACCATGTCATCAATGTAGACCTCAATATTCTTGCCAAGCTGGGTTTCAAACATTCTAGTCATCATCCTCTGGTAAGTAAACCCTACATTCTTCAATCCAAAAGGCATCACCTTGGAATGATAATTCCCAGTGGGCATTACAAAAGCAGTCTTCTCCTAGTCAGCCAGAGCTAATGGTATCTGATGGTACCCCTGAAAGGCATCCAAAAATCTCATCCAAGGATGACTAACCATCGCGTCCACTAACTGGTCTATTCGAGGTATCGGGAAGGGGTCCTTAGGGCAAGCTTTGTTTAAATCTATGAAATCTACACACACTTGCCACTTCCCATTCTTCTTTTTCACCACTACCATGTTGGCCAACCATTCTAGGTAAAAGATCTCTTTTATTGCCCCTGCACGCTTAAACTTTACCACCTCTTCTTTAACAGCCTCGAAATGTTCTCTAGAAAAGCGCCAAGGTGGTTATTTCTTAAGGGTAACAGATGGATTAACATTCAGATGATGACAAATGAAATTTTGATCCACCCCAGGAGCTTCATAAGCACTCCAAGCAAACACATCAACGTTTTTTCTAAGGAAAGCGACCAGCTCTTCCTTCTCTTAAGGAGGCAGCTGAACTCCCACTTGAAAATACTTGTCGTCATCAGTATCAATAGTAATCTTCTCCAACTCCTCGCATCTCACCCCTTCAGCTATAGCGTCTGAGGATATTTCTGTTTCCTTTGGTTGCTACATAGCCATTTCTGTGGTGGCCAAGGATTCACCCTCAGACTGATGTCTAATAGTCGCAACTAGGCATTGCCTGGCCCTAGCCTGACTTCCAATCAGCTCATCAACCTGGTCCCCTAGGGGATACTTCACTTTCAAGTGCAAAGTTGAAGAGACAGCCCCCATGGCATTAAGCCAAGGTCCTACCATGATAGCAACATAGGGGGAATACGCGTCTACCACAATAAAATCTACTTCAACAACCTCTGATCCTGCTTGAATAGGCAGTCTGATCTGGCCTTTTAAGATAATTGTCTTCCCATCAAACCCCACCAGAGGGGAATTATAGCTAACCAAATCATCGAGCTTCAACTTAAGCCCCCTATACAGGTCAGGGTATATGATCTCTACCCCACTACCCTAATCCACCAAGACTCTTTTCACATCATACCCCCCTATTCAGAGAGTGACCACTAAGGCATCGTCATGCGGTTGATAAATTCCAATTTTATCCTCATTAGAGAAGCTCAAAGCTGGTCGGACTTCCATTCTTCCTCGTTTAGACTCAAGGATCGAATCCTCAACATGTGGTTTTGCTATGGACATAACACCTGATGGATATGCACCAGTCCGACCTGGGGTGGCGAGAATAATACTAATTGTTCCCAGAGGCGGTCTTGAAGAAGCATCCCTTTAGTGTGCTGACCCGACCTGACTCCCCTGCCCAGAAGGTTGGTACAGGAACTGCCTCAGCTTCCTAATTTTGAATAACTGCTCTAGGTAGTCATATAAAGTTCTACAATCTTCTGTAATGTGTCCTCGGTCCTGATGGTACTGACAATGAAATCTTTGATTACGCTTCATGGGGTCTCCTCCCATCTTGTTTGGCCACTTGAATTTGGTGCACAAGCTCTTTGAATATTGTGCTAACCACATGAGTAGCAGGAAGGCCAACATGTCCAGAAAAGTCTCTCTGAGGTCGGTTGTTATTGTACCTCTCAGACCTAAAGTCTCTTCAATCAGGGGGAATCACTTTTGCCTTTCCCTTCCCCTGCTGCTGATCATCCTCAACCCATTTGTGTTTATCAATCCGATTCATGAGCTAACGCATACTTTGCCTAGTTTCTTCGTTAAGGACTTCCTTAATTCGTGCTCAGCAGGAAGGCTGACCTTAATGGTCCTTATAGCCACATCCTCAAAGTCTCCATCTATCTCGTTAAACATTTCTTAGTATCTATCCGAGTAGGTCTTCAGAGTCTCACCATCTCACATAGCCATAGACAACAAAGAGTCCGAGGGACGAGGAACCCTACTACAAGTGACGAATTGGGCCCTAAAGGCTCTAGTAAGCTCTTGAAAAGAGCTAATTGATCCTTCCTCCAACCCATCAAACCACCTCATCGCAACTGGCCCAAACTAGATGGAAATACCATACACAACAAGGCCTCATTCCTCGAGTGAACAACCATCCTATGGTTAAAATGACTGACATACTCCACTAGGTCCGTCCTACCATTATACATGGTAAATGTTGGCTGCGTGAACCACCGAGGAGGCTTTGCCCTCTCAATCCTCCGTGTAAACAGTGACTTTGAGATTTGACGCAAAGTCTTGCTCATAGCGTCATTCCCCAAGCCCCTATAGGCCGGGCTTCTACTCCTTCGCCTATGATGGTGCTCTTCATTGTAAGAGAAAAACTCGCTGGAAGGGGTCCTTGATCTAGGTCTATAACTGTCATTATCATCAGATTGAGACCCTGAGCTCGATGGAGTCCCTCTCCTTTGCTTACAGCATAACTTCCTACGTAGATGATCTATTTCCAGTTGCAAGTTTCTGGTATCTTCCCCATGAGACACATGGCTCCCACTTCTAGAATGACTCCTACTGGTATGAGTTGTGTGCACACTAACTTCACAATCCTTCCTTCATTCAAGATTAAGAAAATGATCTTGACGTTGGGATCCCACAAATTCTTCACGGTTTCGCCCTGAACCCACCATGATTGAACAAGCTCAAGAATGTTCAATTCCCACAAACAGCGCCAATTGTAAGGACACGTTTTGGTTCACAGCCCAAGAGATTTGGACAATGACCCAATGAGCCCAAAACAATAAATTTGTTATAGAGTGGGCTTATTACTGAACGTTCAATAAGTTAGAATGTAGATCACAAAAAGCTAGTTGGTATTAGAATGAACAAGACAAATAGTTTGAAAAGGAAAAATACTTCTCGGTCGGGTCCGAGATAGGTATGCTCTTATATATTTCTCTTAGACTTATACAAATATTCAAGTTCTTGGTTACACAATGATTTCTTTTCTAGTTTTCTCCTCCTCCTCTCTATAATGAAGTCCTTCCCTTTTATATTCCCTTCCCCTCTTTCATCTTAGCCCTCCACGTGTAGATCAAATTGCTAATCTCCTTTATACTTGTCCCATTAGCACCTACCTGAAGTCTTTGTGGGTAGCTGTAAGGCTGAAAGTCATTGTTCAAGTATCACTTCTACATTAATGCAGCTAGGGGGTTAGATGCAGAGCATTCAATGCGGTGATAGCAGCTTTCTTCCCAGATATTTCTCAATTCTCTGTTGACTCATCTTTTTCTAAAGTTTATCCTCCCAAGCACAGTTGCCTACTGCCAGTACTTGATGGGTGGTTGAACTTTAGGTTTCCACTCTGTTGGCCGATGAGGGGTTGCTCCTCGATCAATGTCACCTGTTCATTATGACCAGAACTCTTCCTCGGCCCAATAATCTTCCTGCCTTTACTAGTACTTATCTGTTCTCAAGCTATTTGACGTCCTCAGGTGCGACTCACGGCCCAATATCCTTATTTGGGCCCTTCATCCCTACAATACTAATTTTACTTTTTTTTTAAACTAATATTACATTTAAATTACAAGGATATCCTTTTTTTCTCAATATTTAAGATCTGGCAATTGTGCAGCCAATTTTGTGGACATAGTTTAGTTTTATGGATTGGAAGGCATGCAAGGTATCTTCGAGATTTGCTTCTTTTTTATATATATTAATTATTTATATCCAATCGTTGTGTAGGAAAACCTGATTGCACTTAAGATAAGGTTTGGCAAATTATAATTTTCATGCACACACATATAACCAAGTTCCAAAATTTTACACAAAGCAGATATAGACAACTGTTTTTTTTTTTTTTCTTTCTTTCTTTTTTTCACTTAATTAAAAATTAATTCACGTACTCGAATTATTTTTTCATACTCTCAAAACCGATTGTGCTACACAATATGAATGGAATAGCTTTAATTAAAGTTCAAACCCAACCCAAAGAGGAGTTTCCAAAGAACTGTTTCATCTAAGTTGTATGCAAGTTAGTGAGTTGTATGCTAGTTAGTGAATATCATACCAAAAGCCATTTCAGTAGTCGAAGAAACGCAATATTTTCATACCAGTTAATTTTAGGCTCTTATATATTCCCAATGTATTAAACTATTAATTCAACTTAATGCTTTATAATACTTTTTATTATTTTTCTTGTAAGGACCAAAACAGTTGAAAAACCCAAGTATAACCAATATAGTTCGATACTTCGATGTGTTTTAAGATAATATCAATATTGGTTTAGTGGTCAATACCATACATCATATCAATACGGTAGGTACCGGTAATATAACTCTTTTTTTTGTTTTTTTTAGAAACAGAAATATAATAACTTGTGAATGTTGGACATCATCCTCCAAAAGAATATCGGTATCTTGTCCATTGGTGCCATAAAATTTTGATTGATTGAGAGCATAAGATAAAAGATTTGCTGAATGCATAAGGTAAAGATTTTGATTTGAAAGAAACAAATTAGCCCAATAGGTAAAACTAATTGCCGGACACGTCTAGAATATTATAAAAAATATAAAAAAAAATACTGCAACTGTTGCTGTAATTTTGACTAATTATTATCTAGTTAAATCTATCACATACATTTAAGGTCTATCAATTTCTATAATTTTTTATATAAAAAAAATACCCAAAATAAACTAGATATATTAGCTGTAAAAGCTGCTAATTGGACCACCAACACACGTGTTTAATTTGTAAAACAAGTATTACTAATTTGGATGACAACCATAACATTGCTCTTTAACGTTGAGTTAATACTTTTCTTGGTCATCTTCGGAAAAAGCAATTAGTTTCCTAATACAAAACTTAATACTACTTTAGAACACCGTTCACATGCACTTCTACACACTGGCCTTGTCCACAACATGAAAGGACAACGACCCAACTTCACACGTTAATCAACAAGCTTCATTGACTGTGTTGGGACCCACCAAAGCCGACCCCATATCACTTGCCACGTCACCTTATCCAAAACCTGACCTTTATAAAATATAAAGATATAAAGGGCTCACTCCCCCCAAAAACACACTTGAAACCGTCATATAAAAAAAACCTAAACCCACAGAAACGCATATATAAAACCCACAATTCTGTCTCCCTGTCTCTAAACAAAGCCTCTCAATCTTTAACTCCTTCAGTTTTTTAAGTTTCAACTCTTTTTCAATAGTCTTTCTTCTAAACAATGAAAACCCTGAACCGAAAACTACTCCAACTACCAAACTATGCATCCTTACCCACCCAACCAAACCTCGCCACGTCATCATCATCGCCACCCACATTGCCACCTATTCACCACCCATTGTATAGCTCTATGGCTTTCACTTTGGCCGTGTTTATAGTCGGGCTTTTGTGTATGGGGCTCTACTCTTACTACCTACGCCGCGTCTCAGGCGATTTTTCCTCGTCTGATCATCGGGGGGCGAGGAATTCTTCTCAGCCGTCTGATCTTCCCAGTAGGACGAATAATCAGAGCGTAGGAGTGGACCCCGAGACCGTTCAGGCTTTGCCGGTGTACTCTTACCGTGGGGACGAGAAGTACCAGATAGATTGCGCGATTTGTCTGAGCGAGTTCGAGGAAAACGAGGCTGTCAAGATGATACCTTTTTGCAAGCACGTGTTTCATCCCGAGTGCGTCGACGCGTGGCTTTCGGGTCACGTGACCTGCCCGGTTTGCCGGTCGAGCAGGTTATTTGATGGGGAGGAAGGTTTGGGTGTGAAGGAGGAGAAGTGTGATGAGGGTGTGAGTGGGTCTGATGAAAGAAGATCAACGGTGGGGAACCACCATGACGTGTGTATCGAGGTGATGGTGGTTGTGGGGTCATGTAATGTGAGGAGGAATAGTAGTTGTTCGAACTTAGCAGATCGAGCTATGTTGCAAAGAACTTTGAGTTTTTGAGACGTGTAAGCTTTGTATATCAACAGTATACTCATTCCTAATTTTTTTTTTTTTTTACCCTATTTTCACATCAAGGTTATATTTTTTTTTAGACTACCTACGTAAGTAAAAAAATTTGGAGATAATTTGGGCACTCTCTTTTAAAAGTTACCATAACTTTTGAGTGGGGTTATGGTGTAACTTTGTGTTAGAATTTATTCTCACCCTTATATGTGTGTTTGTTTCAAAAAAAAAAAAAAAAAAGTGGAGAAGAATCGGAAGTTATTTGAAAATATTTCTTTAATTTTGTCTCTTTCAATTTTATTATTTTTCTCTTATTTTTTGTTTTGGTTAAATCATTAGTTAGGCTCAAAGTTAAGCCTTTATTTATTTTTGTGGGTAATAGTAATCCCAATTAAGTTGGAAGCTAAATTATAATTATAATTTTTTTTTTTTTTTTTTTTTTTTGGTGATCTCTAAGTCACGTATGAAGTATGAACATGTATGAACAAATGAACTTGACCAGTAAATTTGTTGATCAAGATGGTAAATTGCAAATTCGGCTGATAAAGACTCAAACATTTTAAGATGGTGCTATTTTCCATATCACTATTTGCTAATTTGTGGCATCACCTTTCTGGCTTTCTCATGTGATGAGTCTTACTTGGGTCTTATTATATGAGAAGGATGAGTGCATAAATAATAAACAACAGTGGGGAATTTTTTTTTTTTTTTTTTTTTTTTTTTTTTTACGTCTTTCTAAGGAATGAAAGATAGTAAGTGTTGTTGCTTCAATCTTGCACGCAAAGTGATTTAGAAGCGACTAGCAAGGCTGAAATTCAGATTTGCTTTCAACGTGGTCCAGAGGACCAGAAAACAACAATAGGGTACTAATGAGAACATTTTTCTCCGAAAACGATTTTCAGAAAATAATGGCCAAACAAGTGATAGATTAGTGGGACTTACTTCTTTTTTTCTTTTTTTTCTTTTTTTTTAAGTTGAAAAAACTGTTTTACAAATGGGGTACCATTACCAAACATGTTCTTATACAGTACTCTGTCCAAGTGAAGCTTTAAGAATTTTAAGACAAATGCCAAATCTGCCCGAGAGTGTTTTGACAGGTCTCAAATCAGATTGGTCTGCCTTTTTTTCTTTTTTAAACCATTTGTTTTGGGCTTTCTCTCTTTGTCTGTATTTGTATTGCTTAATTCTTTACTTCTTGTTTGTTGGAAATACAAGTTCTCCATTTAGCAAAAATATAAAATATACAAATTGATCAGTGCAAGCATCAACCAAAATAAAAAGCATGAGAGATTCTCAAAAAATAAAAATAGAAGCACGAGACAAACAATCCTGAGAAAGAATCTGCCTTCATTCAATGTACTAATAAGTGCACCAATTGTGCACGACTTGACTTTGATTAGTATTAACCAATCTGCCTTCATTCAATGTACTAATAACCAAGAGGAACGACAAACCACCATGCGTATTACCCAACGCAATCCACTTCGATGTCTTTAGATCATTTCTGATGGGTTGATTGATTGGATGTGTTGGGTTCTCAACTTAGGGTAGTGCTTGTAGCGATGTAGACACATATCCAAGATTGGACACGTGTCCGTATCCTAATAAGTTCAGTGACCACTGAACATAAGCCGGACCCCTCAACTTACTTTAAAAGCTTGGTTTGGATTGGGTTCTGGGTTCAAGTTAATTTGATACTAGAGTTACCTACGCACAATTTAATGCCGCTCCACAACAAAAGCTCCGAACAAGGTTTAACTTCAGATCATTTTGGAAGAAAATTCCTTCTATCCTACATGTGACTATTGATAAAACAATTTCCGTGTTTTTAATTTTTAAGAAGATCCGTTGACCTTTACTTATATAACTTATTTAAATAATACGAGTAAATTGTTTTATGAATAGTTGAATGCCACAAAAGGCACTACTCCAAAAGGTAATACAGTGCCTTGGTTCGTCCTGTTTTTTCTTTAAGCCTTTTAGAGACAGGAATAGGGTGAACCTTTAATGAAAAATCGTCTTCTAGCAGCCACTGGTTTGATTTTTTTTGTCTATTTGGTAATTTGGTCCACCATCAACTAGAGTTTTTACCTTTGAATAAAATTCTATGGTAGAAAAGTTTTTCACTCAACAAATTTATTCAGGTCAGAATAAATTAATCAAAGATGCCAATTGTTTCAAACATACACTGGACAGATATGGCAATAACCCACCCCAGAAAACAGAATTTTCTCTACCAAAAAGAAAAAGTACCTAGAATGGTCCAGGTACAAGAACTGAACTGGAGATTATATATTTTGTTAACCCAACTTTCCTTTCTTAATTATTCTTCACATCATAAAATAGAGTAAGCACGGATCATCTCAACAACTGGTGCCCAACACATTGGGCATTTTCCTCTACTTTGGACCAACTCATTTGCACATTTTGTACATGTACACATGTGCCCGCATCTGCAACAAGGATATATTAAAAGAAAATTGTAAGATTGGATATATTAGCAGCAAAACTTAGTGCTATCCTGCCATTCTATACTTTAATTCCACACCAGAATGGTACACAAATTTAGTATTACCTGTACAGTAAAGAATTAATATTGCTTTCACAACATACACAGCATATTCCTTTCCTCACATAATCCCATTTAGATTCATCTTTCAGCAAACCGTCCCTACATGCTCCTGCGACAAACCCATGGCACAAAATACAGTCAAGATAACTGCTGCAACCAGCTGCTGGCATTAAATAATTCCTAAAAACTTAGCTAATATTCAAAGATAAGGAAGATAGAACAATCACCACCCAACCTTAGTCCCAAAATTATGAGGTCGGTTATGGATTCTCAATAGACTAATTAGAGTAAACCATATGTATTCTATTTCGCCATTCTATCATATCCAAAATCATACTCTGTGTCACAAACTTGATTGACACATCATGTACTATTTCTACTAAATATTATTTCTACCTTTTTTTCGTTCACTCGACATGAATCAAATTTCTCTAACTCATTGGTGCGATTAATCACTCTTCTCTAGTTTGGTCATATCATATGACCAAACCATCTCAAGTGGCTCTCCCTCATCTTTTCATCAATAGAGACTACCCCTATCTTTAAACAAAAAGAAAAGGAAGATAAACGGCGATAACATGATCATTTACATGAATATTTAAAGTAACTAAGAGACATCAAAAATGAAATTCAATACCAAGGTAAAACATACAAGGAGATAAATTGCAAGTAGAAAAATTTACATGAAATATCACCACTTGAAGTAAGTGAAGAAATGGTGGAAAGGAAAATGGGGCACAGAAAAAGGAGAATTGAACAAAAGATAAAAAGGATGAAGAAGAAAAAAAAGAATCCATCAAGGATTCTACACAGACCTAGAATATCAGAAGGGCGATTCAGGGCAGCAGAGACTTCTTGTCTTATTGAGCGTTGCAACTCAAGTTGCATATCCATGCAGGCCTCCAGCATCCTCTGCATGTTATTCATCCTCTGCTGTAGCCTAGCCATGTCAATCCGCAAATCATTAATGATGTCCCACTCCTGTGCCAAGTGCAAGACATGATTCAGTTTAAACTTATAACTACAAATTGAATAAAGGTAACAGTTTCCAACCCATAGTAGATAATTTGCTGCAGTAATTAGCCAAATACTGTGTCCCTTTACTTTTGCATGCTAGACAATGACTTTAGTGACTAACAGGAATGACAAAATAATAATAACTTCAAGCTTCAAAAGAAATGAAATTTTCAAAAACTGAGGTTTATGCATTAAACAACTTTGCACTTTTAAACATATTGATTAAAAAAGGAATCAAGCTCAAAGAATAATCATGAAGAGACAAACGCACAATTCCCAGACGCTGATGCATGTCATGCTGTGGCCAGTTATCATGGTGTGTCTCTGGATAATAGAGTGGCTGAGAAGGTGGTGGTGGTGGTGATGAAGGTAGAGCAAGTGAAGGACTCTCAACAGCATCCCTCTGACTGTCATTCTGATCTCCACTCTGACGCTCAAGATCTTGTTCTTCTGACTCACGAGAAGGTGATGTTCCAGGTAGTTCCCAGTCAGTGGGAGCATTATTTTCCCGTCTTTGCAGATATGATTGTATCAATTGGTCAAGATTCTCACGGAAACCACTGTGAAGAAGATTAGACACTCGTCTCCTGCAAAATGAATAAAATCTCTATGAATAAAAAACTTGATCATCTAAAAGGGCTTAGTGCATAAGCCCTTCTGTGGCAGATCTCATATACTTCACTTGGATAAGTTGTTAATACCTGTTTAGGAGTTCTCTGATTTCCACATTGTGCTCATTATCATCCTCAGGAAAATAATATGTATCTACTACTCGAACTGGATCAGCTCCCTGATCAGAAGGCCCATCCAACCAATGCTGCACAGCCTCTTGAAAACCATTATCATCGTCCCAAACTTCTGGGGCTTCTTGCAGATGAGGCTGCTCCATATCTTCATTCCCCAACTCTCGGGGGGTAGAAGTACTTCCCAGCTGGTTTTCATCCATATCTTCTCTAATGCCATCCCTCCATCCACTATATTCCATATTATCTTGTTGTGAGTCTCTGTAATCAGTTTCCATAACTTGTTCTGGCCATTGTTCTACCTGAGCAGCAGCTTCTTCCCAATTTATTTCCATGTTATAAACATGATCTGGTAAGCCAGGAATAGAACTTTCCTCAATAATTGGCTCAGAATGTCTGGTAATTTCTTCACCAGCTTCTTGCATTAAGTAACTTTCTCCTGGTTCAGTGAGCAAAGTTTCAGACCACTCACTAGCAGCAATTTCCTGTGAGCTTCTGTTCAAGCTTTGCCCTGTACCGTCCCTGCTTTCAATGAACACATCATTCTCTGAAAGCTGTACCTGCCACTCTTCTTCATGAGCACTAGATCTATGCCATCCACTATCTTCAACAACATCATCCTCTAAATCAGTCCTAACATCCAATAACCTGTGGCTATTACTCACCACATTATTAGGATCAAATTGTTCACTAAGTTCATCTAAGACGTCCTGTGCATTGTTTGCTTGAGTTTGATAATTTCTGTTACCATTAATGTCACAATTAGATGAGGTATCGGAATGGTTGCTGCTTACTTGACTCCATACAGAAGTGTCCAATCTGGAGCAAAATCCTTCCCTGCTTTAAAGAAATGGATTCCATGGTTTTATTGCCAAAAAGGGAAAATAACCACCTTTACTTGCACATACATAATAGGCGAAAAAAATTAAGAGCAAAGTTTGACAAGAGTCAAATAGAAACAATACGAGCCAAAAAAGGCCAAAGTCATAAGATATAAATTAATGCAATAACTCAATATAAGATCAAAGCTGAACTTAAAATACCCAAAATCAAAATGGGAAAGAACATAAACCAAGAAACATTTAGTATTAGAACAGTGACCCCAGTAACACTTGACATTATCCATATAGCATCCAGAAACTAAATGATATATTATGTACCAATGAAGAAACTTTTAGATCCTTATTCCATGTTAGTCTTGCACTAAAGGTCCCCAGTTCAATCCTAAGCAATATTAGGTGATTAGTTCCTACCAACTATACCTTTTTCTTTTTCCTTTTTTACTGCTTGATGTTTAAGAGTTTCTTAACTATTGATTAGTGCTTAAATACATGGAATCCAGGCAAGAGAATCTTGCTATCAATTGTGAAAGCATGACAGGAGTCCAATGCTTAGCTACAATTTGAATCTATTCTTGATAGAAAATTTTCACCTAGAAAGATGAATTGCACTGCGGAAGAATGCAAGCCCTACAGGAAACCATCAATTCACAGTACAAATGACAGCTCTTGACATAATCCCTCACATAATATTTCCACTCATTGTATCTTTATACAAATAGAAAATTATCAGAAACAGCTGTATATCAACACCCTGGTGAACTTGTGCCTGCCTAGGCAACCACATTCAGGCTCATATTGGCAAAAAGGTTGCTAATATATTACAAAAAGGGACAAGACCTAATTCAATGCTTTACTTCACACAAGCTGCAATATGCTGACTATTTTCTCAATGATATCCAACATAAAACTCAAAATATATGATAATGTAACCCTAAGATATGTTTGTAGTACGTAATACCAATTTTATTATTAGAATAGAAGGAACACTCAGCCAGTCAAGCCCTTACTTCCCCACACCAGTGAAGCATCATACACTCAATGTTTGGTTTTAAGAGAGAGTAAGGAAAGAAGCTACCATAGTTTCTGTTCCAAGGTTTGTAGAAAAAAGAGAATGGATGGGCTTTAGCCAGGCTCTCAAGGGAAAAATTAGGAAGCAGTCTAGTTAGCATGAAGATCTATTTTCTACATCCAAAATATCAACAAATTTCCAGAGCCATTACCAGCATCAAAATTTCACATCCTTTAATGTAGCAGTCCAATCTCATCCTCTAAGTTTCCAAAGAAGATATGATTCACATGTGAAGAGAAGAGAATCAACAGCATACTTTAATCTGATTTTTATTGACAGTACAAGTTCTCAATAAAAAAAATGTTCTCTAAAGCAACCCTTGATAATAAAAGCATGTATTAGGGAAAAAAAATAGGACAGAATATATTAGAGAAATTAGACCAGAAGCTTTGCATGGAAACAAATTGCAGAGCTCTTTGTTATGAATATCATAGAAAGAAATAATACCTCAAACCAGATACAGAAGGTCTCTGCCTCAATAAACCCAGTTCACTTTCTGCCAGGGAAGCAGGTCGCTCATTGTCAACCAATCGGTCATTTCGCAAAAACCTGCCTCTAAGTAATGACTGCAAAAAATGCATTAGATGATCATGTTATAACAAAGTGCACAATCATGATCCCATGCTTCATTTGCAAACATCACAAAGGAAAGATAACAAAAGTGCACTATAATCTAGCAAAAATCAGAACCAAAAAAAAAAAAAAAAAAAAAACCCCACAAATCCATAATAATGAGCAAACCTCAAAGCAAACTAGCCTTTTCCAAGCATAAACTTCTCAAATTTCAGAAAAATAATTCCATATATTGATACATCAAGTCAATCCACTAGAAAAAACTAACAAATAACAAACGACCTAAAAATAGCAATTATTAGCGATCTCTTAATTACTAAGATAATGTTATGTGTCCGCTAAATCTAAAATATATGAGCTTAAATTTTATTTCAAAAAGACCTTTTTGTTACATAAATACTAGTCAAAGAAAGATAATACTCTCAACTCTGGCATGCCCATGACAAATGAAATTTCTTACATCAAAAAGAACTATCCATAACATGAATTAGTATCTAAACATGCAAACCTTCTCTGTTTTTAATGGCAACAAAACATGTGCCTCCAGTAAGAAAATTTTATAATTTTCTGTGGTAGTTAAAAACATGATCTTCCTATTGCGCAAGAATCAAAATACTTATTGTTGAGGAAGAGTTCCACCAAGAGCCTGTTGATATACGTGTTGGTTCACACTCCAACCCAAAAACTTGTGCCAAAGGGATTTGGGGCCAAATATGTGTGTGTATTGATATGTAAAGGGCTTGGCTCAATGGCCAAATATGTATATCAACTACTCACTTTCTTTACTTTTCCTCAATGAGAGACTCAACACTAATGTACGCAACACGCACAACAAATCTCCCCATTATGTGTGAATCTCTATCACATTGACCCATCTCTCTCAAGTGTGATTACTTCACAAATCCAAGAATATCACACATACAAGAGTTGCACCAAACCAACAAATGCAGCTCACTCCAAGAATCAATCACACTATCAACAAAGCCATACCAGACACATCAAGAGACGACACATATTCAAGTGGAAGCCAAACCATCAGCTATGATACTAGTTTTTTAGGCAAGAGAACACCTAGGAAGCCACCAAGAGCCCCATGATATACATATTAGGACACCACTATGTCCTAAAATCTTAAGCCAATGGATCTACGCCCAATTATTAATATCAATAAAATAACTACTCTATTCAGTTTTTCTCAATGTGGAACTCAATTACTCAACACTTACACATGAACTCAAAACATTTAAATTAAACAGAAGTTTATTACTAATGGAAATCTAGTAATTCAATGAATTGAAAACTTCCATATCCCTCATAGTCATTCATTTTTCAGAGGCATTCACAGATTGATCTTTGCGGCCAAGGTGGACACTCCTATAGGAGCATTTTATGGGAGCATCTTATAGGCTGTCTAGTCCATATGTGATACCTTTATGCTAGAGCATGGTCATCTGCCCAAGGACTTTCTGATATCATGATAAAAGAACATTTCCCCATCATAAAATAGTTATGTATGATATTATTCAAGTCCCAACTCCCATATATACCAATTTCACACGACAATGGGTAACAAAGTCTATACAGAAAAATAGGAACAGTGAGAACAGTGATGAACCAAGGAAGAGATAGAGACAAAGAAAACAAGACATTGCAAAATATATATATATATATATATATATATATATATATATATATATATATATATATATATTTATATAGAAGCTTTGCATCAATTAACCTGAATGCGGTTCCGATGAGCAAATTGTGATACAGCCCGATGCTCCAACAAATCTTGAAGCTCACTTAGCCTTTCCCTCTCAGCCTTCTTCAGCATATCAAGCAGAGCCTGTCTGCCACATAATCGACGAATGCCCCTCCGGTTATGCTCATTTCGGCCTCCATTCTGGTTAACAAGCAATCGATCACGAATCTGTTCAATCTGAGTACCAATATCAGCAGATTGTTCTTCTCTATTGTCATCAGAAGCAACTCTCTGCTGGCTATTCATTTGTGCCCACTCCCTTATGATCCTCACCCTCTCCTGCTCAGTTTCACCAAGCCACTCTGCCCTAGGGCTGTTGTTCATATGGGAAACATTTGGTGCTTGTTCTCTCGCCCCACTGTTCATCCATTCCTGGAAAATCTGCCTCACCCTCTCCCTTTCAATTTCTCCAAAATCAGAAGAATGTTCACAGTTAAAATTTCCAGAATCAACATGTTCATTCTGCGAGCCAATTTGAGTTTGAGGCCATGTTCCACACACACTCTCACTCACACTCATGTCCTCCCAACCACCGCTATGTTCATCACTATCAGAAATCTGCTCCCTTGAGAGGTCAGAAATCAAAACATCACTCCTTTGTTGGACCATTCGTTCTTGATGGGTACGACTCACCACATGCTCATCCTCAAGCTCCCGCCACATCTGCAGGAGCGAGGATGCCCGTGTTCTGACCCTGGCTTCATCAGCTTGCTGTCCTGACGCCTGAGAATGAGAGTCCCTAAGGAAGGGGGAATCGAGTACAGAAACATTGTGCAGACCAGCAATAGCCATTTGTCTAAACTAAAACTAAAAATCTTTCAACCCATTCACTTAAAAATGCAAAATAGGCACATTCACACAGAGGAACTACAATCAGATGATTCCTTCTAAAATCAGCTCATCACATCTGCATCATCCTCGTGGTCATCATCATCATCACCACAATTACTATCACCATTGTGGATCTTAGCCACACGATGGCAACGAATTACAATCATCGAACTGACCCGCTAACATGAATCACAGGAGTGATTAATTCTGCCCGTGAGTTTTCTGCATCAATTAGGAAACAGTCATTTTTACTATATTCTAACCCCAACTAACACGTCAAGTCAAAATCACAAATAATTTCCAATGCCAATACCTTAAAAACAAAGATTTTACCAAGCAGCTACCTAATTTTCAATGCCTGAAAACCACTACTACCAAAAAAACCTATTCAATTCCTCAATGCCTCTGTTTGGTAGCCAGGAAAATGAAAAATATAATAAAATAAAACAAAACCTTCAGCATCAGATTTTCCATAAATAGGAATCCCAGACAGAACAACCTCCACCAAATTAAGCCTGACACAACTATTTACCCTACTCAACTGTGACATTCCAATTTTTAGAATCCCCAAAATGAGATTCAAACTCGTTTTTTCCATTACTATTTTTTTCACCTTTCCCCGGCAACCAAACAGAAACAACATACTAAATCTGCATCAAGAACTCATTCATCAAATCAACTCAAAAAAAAAACAAAACAAAAATCACAAATCTCCTTCAAAACCAAAAAAAGAAGAAGAAGAAGAAGAAGAAGAAGAACGTGAAACACAGAGAGTTTAAAGTGAAGGAATCTATTCTGAAAATTAAAGAAAGGAAGGAACAAAGAAAAAAACGTACCGGTGAAGCTCTGTGGCTTTTGGTTTAGAAGTAAAGGAAACGAAACCCTAGCTGTGAAGAAAGTTACAGAGAGAGACAGAGAGAGACAGAGAGTTCTAGAAAGAGAGAGAAAATGGGGAAGTCAGAGAGAGAGAGAGGGGAGAGAAGGAGGGAAGAGCGGTGATTTACGAATAATAAATGAAGACACGTCACCGTTTCGGAGACTTGCTCTACTTCTTCCCTCCTATAAATATTTATTGCCGTAACGCTAACGTCCAAAAAAAACAAAAAATTGAACGGGGAAGCGGTGACACGTGGCGGATGTCTCTGTCCTCCTGTCACAATCACATCACTGCGATTTTCTTAAATCTTGAATTGAACGGTAAGTGGCGGAGAAGTCTACACTCTTGCAAAACGACGTCGTCGTCCTATTATAGTCTCTTTCAGACTTTTAATGCAAGCGTGAAATTTTTTTTTTTTTTTTTTTAATAATTTGGTACCTAATCATTTCGGCTCCTTCTTTTGCGGTATTGCCTATATACTAGTTTTTGACTCTTTGTGGACACCATTGCTTGGCGACAATGCACTCCACATTTTTTGGCATGATTAATATATATAAACAACGTGAATCTATGGTTATTCAATGGTTTTTTTTTTTTTTTCAATTTTTTTTTAAAATATAGTTGGACAGTGATAATAAGAAAACAAGGAATTCGAAAGTTAATAAATTCTCCTTAAAAATAGGAGAGTAGATTGTTATATGTCACTTACAAGCTTACAAGTTTCTTGACATGATTAGAATTATTTGTTTCACATATTTTAATGGGTCTTTTTATATTCGTAATTATGATAGATATTTGAAGATTAAAACATGTAAATAAATTAAATAAATACAACATTATTTTTCATGAATCAAATATAAGTTGCCACTTCAATGAATTATAAATGGATTTTGGGAAAGGGATGCCTATGAGATCCTTATGCCAAGTGTTTTTTTTTTTTTTAATAAAAGTAAAAACTTGGATAATTTATGTCAATTGTTTTAACTTTTAACCGAAGTTATTCAGATATATAAATGCAATAACTTTTTGCATTAATGACACTTTGAAAAAGACTTTTAAATATATACCTACCGTTCTACTAATGGAAGTATTAACAAGCATAGACTCAATTCTTTTTTTCTTTTTTCTTTCCTTTCATTAAAAGTCAAAACCATCCAATGTAACGTATTTGTAAATGCAAAGTACATTATTTTTAAATAAAGATTTTGTATCATAGCGTTTTCCCAAAGTAATTTTCTTATTTTGGATTATGATTAGTTGAGATTAAAAGATAAATCTTACTTTTTTTTAAAAAGAAAAAAGATAAGCCTTACTAGTTAACATAATGATATGTAATTCAATTTTCAAGTAACCATCCATTTAAAATGGTTTTTTTTCCCTATTTTTTGGGTTACAATAAATGGGGAGATAAAAAGATTTAAACTCAAATTTTCTTTATGGGGAGACCAAAAAGTGAGTCACAAAGAACTCTAGTTAAATAGGCATGACATGAGATATATATATATATATATATATATATATATATATATTAATGGAATGACATGACATGATATATATATTGATATGTGAAAGAGAGAAGTATATATGTTCAAGATTCAACCTTACTATTAAGTATGGATTCAACAACAAAAACAAAAAAACAAAAACCCCTACATCATGATAATAAAGAATGTGAAAATCTTTTTTTTGAAGGCAATGAATGTGAAAATCTGACTAGCATCTTCTTATCATGTTTCTATCATGACTAGGGAAAAAAGATCATCTGTCAGAAACACAAGTTACAAAGGATAGATTACCTTAATTTTCCTTCCTTGAATTTTCATTGCTTAATTAATGATTATCAGTTTTGTTCAAGTTGTTAGCAGTTTATATAATCCAACAATTACAACTTATTAAAGACAACTAAAAGGAATAAAACTGATGGAATTTTTATTTAGGATTATTTTCCTTGAAGGCAGCAAGAAAGAAAAGACATTATGGTTCTTTTGGAGGAAATGACAATGGTGTGACCATTGAATCCATCCTTTTAACCAATGCATTTAGCTGATGAACTCTATGACTCGAAGGACATCTTATTATCTTAATGATTCTTTTTTTTATATATAATTCTTAATGATTCAATCTAAAGTATGGAATAGAAGTTATCCAAAAATTAATGGGCGTGTCTAAAAGTCACTTCAACCTTATCATTGTTTCCTTGCAACATAGCATAGAAAATTAGCTCATAATATTAATAATGAGTGATTCAAACCTTTTTAGAACCAACTTTGCTACTTGCCTACTTTATACTTAGTACTTGGTAAAGGCCTCTTAATCCTAAAGCAACCTGAAAACAATTTTGGTTGGCTTGAAGGTTGCAACCCCTTTTCAACTACCCTCCTCTCTCTCTCTCTCTCTCTCTCTCTCTCTCTCTCTCTCTCTCTCTCTCTCTCTCTCTCTCTCTCTCTCTCTCTCTCTCTCTCTCTCTCTCTCTCTCTCTCTCTCTCTCTCTCTCTCTGCCCCCACGCCCTTGGTTTAATTAGTGCATATTTTTAATCTTGAAGTCTTACCAGCCTCTCTTAATGCTGAAGCCCCCCAACCAAATTTACTATGCCCCCAACCAAATTTACTATTATGCAACTTACAACTCCAAAACCATTTCCTTTGCTCTTGATATTACCTATATGCCCTCATGATAATATGTCATTCTTCCATATTATTTTTATTTTTTATCCTTCAATTTTTTTTTCTTTATCTCCTCCTCTATTTAAAATTTTTTTTTTTTTTTGCTTTTTTTTAATTTAACAAGGTTAAAAAAAAAAAAAGAAAAAGAAAGTAGAAAATGGTTTTCACCATTTCCTTGTGTCCTCAAATCTTCCATTCCTTTGTGTTGCCACTACCACAATCATTGCCTCCGTCGCCACACCACCACCTTCACCCTGTCATTGCTACAATCACTTGTCATTTATACCACTGTTCACTATCTTCATCAACATCGATGCCACCATTCATCATTGCCTTAATTGTCATTACACCACCATACCACTAACATTATCGCTACTATTATCACCACACCACCTTCGACATTGTCACCACCTTGCCATCACATACATGAGCATCACATGTCCAGGAAATATTATTTATTCTCCATGCAAACCAAATGACACAAATTGTTTTTGGGATCATTTTTTTGAGTCAAAACCAAACACAAACAAGTCATTTTTCGAAAAATGTTTTTCAAGTGAAAATTTTTTCACCAAAACAAACAGAGTACTAATTTTATATTTTGCTCTTGTTGCCCTTCTCTACATTGTTTTGCAACCTAAAAAAAAGGGAATTTCTTAGGCGATGTCTATATTTAAAATTTTTTTTTATAGGCTTGTGATGAATAATCACATCATAACATTTATGCACCCTCTTACTCTTACCAACAAACTATGTCTTCATTTGGTTGGTGTATTTTTCACCTAATCTTTTATTGCGACAATTCATGAAATGGTGTCTTGCAATCTAAATCTATAATTAGGGTGTCAAGCTACTCCATTCCTTTCTCTAAACAGAATTTCTATATATGACTCTTATAGCAGTGCCATCCCCACATGACACATTGGGTCCAACATTTCCAATGATGAATAAAATTTAAAATCTCTCTCACTAAACGGCGTAGATTTATTATAAATGCACCCCAACCATGATTTTTACCAATATATATTCAACTCCTAAGTTTAATAATGCCATGCTTGTAGGGTTGCCATTATTTCGTAGGGGATTTCTTTACCAGCTGCTTCTCTTAGCCCTTTTTTATGGACATTTTGACAATGCTTATCATCATCAGCGAAAGCCAACCCAAAAATACAATATATATATACATATATATATCAACTACTTTAACAGCTGAATTAACATGTAGATAACATGTTCATTAACTAATCCAATTAGGAATTCAAGAAATGCGTTGACTTGATCGATCTTCTGCCAATAATATCGGTGAAACTATGCATCATTAAACTGGTTTATAATGATTATGTGGTAAGTAGTTCTATAGTATTATCATAATAAAACTGGTTTATAATGACTCATGTGTGGTACTTTTTGTATTATTATAAGTTAAAATGTATGTCCAAACTCCGACCAAACTGCAAATATATAATTTATTAGCTTAGCAATAGCAACAACCATTTTGATTGATTAAAACGATACCACTACAACGTGCCAACACGGATCCTCCATCGTAGAGAGGCTGTTGCCCCATGATTCTAGACCATCATTGATTAACAATATCAACTTGCTCGTCCTTTCAGGGATTCCTAGATAGTGGACATTTTTTTTCACAGTAAGGACAAGTAGTACTGCAAGTCTGCTACACCGTAACAACTAACATGGCCATAGGCCCATATAGCTGATCTTCAATCGTCATTAGGGCCCTCAAAACTGCTGTTATTCTTTCGGTTGCACCAGTGCTTTTGCAACGCTTTGGTTGTTTCTTAATAGCACGTTTAAAGTACATGGGTCCTATAAGTTGAAACAATCATGTCCTTCAATAGTGATCGTCACTTTGTTTTTTTCTTTTACACAAGTTTATATATAGGAAAGCACCATGCACTGATTAGGAGGCTCATTAAAGTCATTAACTGTCAACATATATATATATAGCATCCTTGGTTTGGTTTTGTGCTGATTAAAGATTTGATAAATCTAAGTTTCATTCTTTGGACTAATTTGAATCAAACTTTATATAACACAAAAGGATAAGAAGAGAGAAACAAATGCACCATGTGGAATAGGGTCGTAATTGTTTCACGTATGTCCATTAAGATTGGGACGTTTGGAATAGGAATAAAAAAGTAATATTAACTGTGTTAGGTTACCTGTCTTTCAGTTCCTAGCTTATTGTCCATAAAAGTTGCCAATTCATCCTCCTCCACAATCCACATCAACCCCTCAGCAAAACGCCATGCAGAAATGATGCATTAATTTGGAGGGGTCTCTAGAGCAAGCATTGCTAGTGGCAGTTGTGGCTTTAGGGGCACAGGTCATTCCCAATTTCACATCTCTGCTGGTTTTTCTGTAGTTTAACACATGTTAATAAGGGCTCAAAACATCACTTCACTGTCGGTAATGTCTAAGTTTTGGCTATTGGATATATCTAGCCGTCTCTTAAGAGCTCACTCAACTCAACACATGGATAAGTATCACAACATTTAATAGCAAATGGATCGTCAAATGGGGACATAACATAACCACAATAGAGTACTCATAAGGTAAGCTTTGCTTATGATCTCCATTCATTCATATATATTTTTACTTTTTATTTATAAATTAAAATCCTTTCAAGCTTGATTAGAAATTTGAGAATTCTATTCCAAACCCATCACACTAATATTTGGGAAAGTTAAAAACGTCTCAAACCCCACAAGAAGTAGTGTAATTGGTTAATTAAGGATAATAAATCTCAAACGCATGCATCTTATTAAAAAAAATAAAATTAAAAGTTAGAAATATCCACCAAACTCGCCCCATTGACACCCCTAAAAAATGGGAAAGGGGTAGCATCAGCCATTTATTCAGGGTGGCCATCTGGTTGGGAAAGCGTGGAAATTGACAGGCATTTATACGATTTCAAGATATTTGTCCTTCACTGTTTGATGTTGTGACATTTCGCCAATTACTATTAAAGGATGCCATCTACTTTGGAAGCTTTTGAATCTTCACACCTCACAAATTGGTAGCGGTTTGTCACGTTTGAAGGAATCATGATAAGGCATATCGATCCGAGTATAAATCAAAACACAGGAATCAAGTCACCAAATGGCCCCGTCTCTTTTTCTCATTTTTTTTGTTCACTAAAAAAGGGTACCATTTCCTCCCTCCACGCATCTGATCATTAATCGAGCTGTGGTATTGTTGGCCACGTAGGAAACCGAAGAGGTTTGCTGACTCCCACAAGGCAGGCAAGCATACCAACCACCGTCGTTATCTGAAATATAATTGTCGTGAAAAATCAGTTTAAGCAAGATTAAAAGGGAAGATGATAGAAATCAACACAGATATTTTCCGTGATTCGATAATGTGCCTACGTCTATGGGAGCTAGCATTATCAATCTTGTGGGTTAGTTCCAAACACTGACTTTTATTGTGAGCCCCACATTAGTTCGATATGAGCTATTTCTTGGATTTATAAAATATTCTGGACTTTTTTTGATATCATAACATATGGGATCTACTGTGGACTAGGGTCTTATCCACAACACGGGCATCTCATCTCGTCTCGAGCATGATCTTGATTAGTTGTACCTTAGACTTTTATTTTTTCACTCTTTCCCAGATATTTTGAGCTTTTAAGATCCATTTGATTCCCCCTCAAAAAAAAAAAAAGATCCATTTGATTAGGACTATTAGAGATTAGCTTCCTTTGTCCTTGTTAGAGCATACTTAACACACCATGAGAACACTTTTCCATCGTAATTGATCTCTCTCTCTCTCTCTCTCTCTCTCTCTCTCTCTCTCTCTCTCTCTCTCTCTCTCTCTCTCTCTCTCTCTCTCTCTCTCTCTCTCTCAACAATAGCACTATTCTCTTTCCCATAAGAATTATTTGCTCTCTCTCTATCGTAACAATAGCATTGTTCTTTTCTTATCCCGAAAGTGTTCTTACTCTCCCACATATTTTCTCGTGTCAATGGTATTTTCACTTCATTAATAGAAAGGAAATGTATTATAAAAAGATTGTTCATGAACCTCTTTGTGTGTAAGTGTGTCTAACACAAAGGTTGATGCTATAATATGATCTTGGGAGGTTGTTCAGTATAAGAATCTGTCACACTGAGTTTTTCTTCAAGTAGCACAAATCAACTCTTTTTTGTGTGATTCTTTTTTTTTGTGTATAAATTCTTTTTTTTCTTTTTTTTAATTTTTACTACATTTACAATAAATAAGTATCAAAACTTATGCTGTCTCAACAATTAATTATTCTTCCTAAAAATCTTACATGTAAATGGACACTTTTATATTGTACATTAACCGCTACTGTATAATATATAGATCGTTTTCTTTATAGTACCATTTTGCAAATTTCAGCTCATTAACACAATTCAAATTAAGGAGATGATTTCTGGTGTATATTTAATTGATTGTTCTTGCTTTTCCTCCAAGGCATTCCAAACTCCAAAGCCCTCCTAGAACTATTTACTTTTATTTGCTTTTTCCCTCTCAACTGGTTTTAGATCGAAAAGCACTAAAGCAATAACATTATCACAGCTCACAATCATCTGTCAAAGTATCTATGCCTCATTTTAAATGGCCGTTGGGCCCTCACGTGTAACTCGGTACCCAAGTTTTTTAAATAATCCATAGTCTTTCACTTGAACAAGTTTAAACTGCATATCAATTGATGATGATCACGATTCACGACACAGTTCACAAATGTTAGATGTGTTGTACTTGTAATGACTCACATCATTAGATTAAAGACAGTACTGATAGTCTGATACTACTAGAAGTGGATTGCATCTTTGATCGTTGTAGCAAATGTTAGTAGTAGCGAGCAAAAATGTAAAAAAATATTAGAGAAATTGTCACGTTACATTCGAAATCTTTTAATACAAATCTGCAACAATTTTCACACTCACACATCCAGGATGAAAAAAAATATACTATGTTTTAAGCATGACTTCATGGCAATCATGGAAAACCATTTCACAAAACAATCTAGAAATAAACATAGTAATAGAATCCACAATAATGCTCAGCGTTCACTAGTGCAGTTTCTCGGGTCGAAGTTCTTGGGCCTAGAGAAAGAAACTATTAAAGGATAGCACCGAATATGCAAAGTGCGTTTTCGAGATTTCAACATTCCCACCTTAAATCTTACCCTTGCGTCTAAAGAAACTTTTATTTCTATCTCCCCTGATGTTCTCGCGTGCGCAATGTCCTTATAATCCGTCCTCGATAGTGGCATATTTTGAGCTATGAGCTTCAAATCCAAAGTGGTCAAATTTCGATGAGGTTGAACGAAAGGATCAACCACCTCAGAAGCTATGGTGGTTTTAGATGTTTCAAAATATTTCATGATTTTCACCGATGCTTTGATTGAATCATAGTATATAGAGATTTTAGAGCTGGGATTAGAGGCTGCTATGGAAAATTCAAAGGTGGCATTGAGGTGGTTTTTGGTTAGGTTGTAGTGTTTGATTGAGGCTTTTTCAACAGTGTAAACAATTCGTCTGGGCTTAATAACTAGCCAAGTGATGAGCACAGCTAGACCCACCAAGATAATCAGGACTAGCAATACTATAACAATGTATCGAAGTAGCTTAGAGTGTCTTGGCTGGGCTGCTAGTGGGTGCTGAGAAGTTGAATTAGCCATTACGAAGGTTGAGAAGGTTTAAATCTAGAAGCTAATTAATGTTCGGCAACACACCGAGTGTAGTTTGTTAATCAAGGTGCTTAGTGCGCCTAATCTTGTGAACTGTGAAGTAGTAATATAGACAATGCTTTTGCCCTTTTTTCTGTCATTGAAGCACCCACCTTTCTCTTTTTGTTTTCTTGTATCAAACTCAAGACATCTAAAGGATTCAGATTCGAGTATTGTTCTTTTCTTCAAACTTGGATGTAGTAAGATCCATTCTATAATATATAGCCATGACAACTAAAGCAATATTGTATTAGCGGAAATCACTTCTTAACGCTGGCCTTAAATGCAGCATGGTTGAGAGAGAGATGCGGAAGTAGTAGAAGAAAAGAGAGAAAATCGGGCATGATAAGGTTTTTTACTATATTCTCAATTGTTTATTACGATAAAGGCAGTATTTATTACACACTTGACACTATATATTATACATAAAATAAGATTTAAGTACAGACTTAAGTACTGTTCATTAGTTTCTCAAAAAAAAAAAAAAAAAAAGTAGTGTTCATTAAATTCCCCTTTTAAAATTTTGCTATATAGATTTTTTTCTCATGGGTTAGAAGTGTATTTTTTAATTAAATAGTCACATAGCTAAATCCTAAAAATAGAACCTAAAGAACAACACCTAAAGAACTGTACCTAAATTTTGTCCTTATACATAATATACCCAGAGGGGCCCAGCCCCCCTTGAGTCCAAGAAAATAAATTTTTTTTTTTAATATATTTGAAATTTTTGGTACTTATGTTTTACAACACCTCTTTTACTATTTTTTAAGCTTCAGCCACTAGGCTCACTACCGATGAGATGCTATCAAAGTTGAACTCGCTATCTTTGCATTGCGTTTCTTCTTTTTCTTTTTCTTCCCTCGCTCTTTGCCATTGTTTCTTTCTTTCTGCATTTCTGCCTTGTTAAGAAACCAATGGATAGGGTTGTCCAAACCCATCCGAAGACCCGATCCACTCGAAGAAACCAATCGGATCCAATCAAACTCCAGCCAATCCAACTACTCCAGTGATCAGCGGTGGGCCTTCACCACCAGAAACCAACTCTAGCAGGTCAATTTCAGTTTCCCTCCCCAAAAACTCGAAAAAACCCTAACCAACTGAAAAATACTCAGATTCCAACGAAAAAATCCAAATTCCAACGAAAATTTTCTAGATCCCGACGAAAAAATCCAGATTCCAACAAGATATCAGGTAGATCCAATGAGATTTGACCGAATCTAGCGAAATCTCATCGAATGTAGTGAGATTTCAGCCGAATCTATCGAAATCTCATAGAATCCAAGGAGATTTTCATTGGATCTAGCGAAATCTCACTGTTTTCTCGCCGTTTCTCGCCATTTTCTCAGAATTATGACTCCGACTGACCTGTCTACCACCCGCTGAAGATCTGATCCGCTCGATCCAACCAGTTTATCAGTCAGTGGGGGGTTAGTTACTGCTCCACCCAACCAGGTCGGGTTAGATATGGGTTGAGCCCAAACCCGATCTACGGGCTCAACCCATATCTAACCCGTAGACAACCCTACCAATGGATAGTACCAACCTCTACTATCTTTCTTCTTAAATGTCCTTTATATTACTTTTTTGAAAATGCTACTAAAAAACTAATGAGTTTACTGTCAAATGTCAACCACTAACTCTATTTCATCTTAAATATCTTTTACTTTTTTATTTATTTAAAAAACAAATTTAATGAGCAGACATTGGACAAGTCTTCAGCCTTCTCTATTTTTCTAATTCATGAAATTTTGTTTTTTAATGGGCTTGGGCTTAAAATAATTTGGACATGTTTACATAAAAATATTAAGAAGATAGATTTTAATTAAATATGTCTATATAATTATATACTTGCGGTAATTCCAAAACGGTATACCACTCAGTATGGACTCCCTCTTCCAAAACTTTAAACCCTTCCTCCAATCAGCCCAACTCAACTGGCAACTGCTCAACCCAAAAATTTAACAAAAACAAAAAATAATGATACCAAATAAACAAAAGGATTAAATATTTAAATTGAAAGTCTTAATACCAAATAAACACATACATTTTATAATAACCCAAAAGGTAATAATGATAATATTTTTGATCTTATCACGACACAGTTCACAAATGTTAGATGTTGTGTACTTGTAATGACTCACATCATTAGATTAAGGACAGTAACTGATAGTCTGATACTAATAGAAGTGGATTGCATCTTTGATCTTTGTAGCAAATGTTAGTAGTAGCGAGCAAAAATGTAAAAAAATATTAGAGAAATTGTCACGTTACATTCGAAATCTTTTAATACAAATCTGCAACAATTTTCACACTCACACATCCAGGATGAAAAAACATATACTATATTTTAAGCATGACTTCATGGCAATCATGGAAAACCATTTCACAAAACAATCTAGAAATAAACATAGTAATAGAATCCACAATAATGCTCAGCGTTCACTAGTGCAGTTTCTCGGGTCGAAGGTCTTGGGCCTAGAGAAGGAAACTATTAAAGGATAGCACCGAATATGCAAAGTGCGTTTTCGAGATTTCAACATTGCAACCTTAAATCTTACCCTTGCATCTAACGAAACTTTTATTTCTATCTCCTCTGATGTTCTCGCGTGCGTAATGTCCTTATAATCCGACCCCGATAGTGGCATATTTTGAGCTAGGAGCTTCAAATCCAAAGTGGTCACATTTCGATGAGGTTGAAAGAAAGGATCAACCACCTCAGAAGCTATGGTGGTTTTAGATGTTTCAAGATATTTCATGTTTTTCACCGATGCTTTGATTGAATCATAGTATATAGAGATTTTAGAGCTGGGATTAGAGGCTGCTATGGAAAATTCAAAGGTGGCATTGAGGTGGTCTTTGGTTAGGTTGTAGTGTTTGATTGAAGCTTTTTCAACAGTGTAAACAATTCGTCTGGGCTTAATAACTAGCCAAGTGATGAGCACAGCTAGACACACCAAGATAATCAGGACTAGCAATACTATAACAATGTATCGAAATAGCTTAGAGGGAATTGGCTGGGCTGCTAGTGGTTGAGAAGTTGAATTGGCCATTACGAAGGTTGAGAAGGTTTAAATCTAGAAGCTAATTAATGTTCGGCAACACACCGAGTGTAGTTTGTTAATCAAGGGGCTTGGTGCGCCTATTCTTGTGAACTGTGAAGTAGTAACATACACAATGCTTTTGCCCTTTTTTCTGTCATTGAAGCACCCACCTTTCTCTTTTTGTTTTCTTGTACCAAACTCAAGACATCTAAAGGATCCAGATTAGAGTATTTTTCTTTTCTTCAAACTTGGATATAGTAAGATCCATTCTATAATATATAGCCATGACAACTAAAGCAATGTTGTATTAGCGGAAATCACTTCTTAACGCTGGCCTTAAATGCTGCATGGTTGAGAGAGAGATGCGGAAGTAGTAGAAGAAAAGAGAGCGAAAATTGGGCATGATAAGGTTTTTTACTATATTCTCAAATGTTTATTGTTAGGACATATGTGATTTAATATTAGGAATATATGTCAATATAGAATTGACTAATCTTTTGACAAAATGCACTTTACTTGTAATTGGGTAGATCTAGGATGTGATTAATACTTCAAGGGACAAGGTTTCAAGATTAAGTGTTAAAGCCATGCAAGTCTGTCCAAGAAACAAGTGAAGAAGTGCTGGATTTTAAAACTCGACAACTAGTATCTATCGAGGTTTAAAAGGCTGCTAAAGCCTGATGCTCGATAGCTTCTCAACAGATAAGCTATCTATCGAGGTTTATGAAAATCAGTTTTTCAGAGCTGATTTCACTTCAATCCGTGAATACAGGGGAATCTAGGTAACTAATTTAATTTTTCCAACTATCTAGTTAATAGTTAAGGTTTCAAAACTATATTTTTTACTAGCATCTCGAGTATTTGAGACTCAATTTTGGCCTATAAATCGACTCTCAAAAACTCGATTTTTATGGTCTAATCATATCTGATGTGGCATTTTTTGCCACGTGGTAACCACTTGGAAATCGAGCCTTAAAGGCTCGATTTATAAACCAAAAAAATTTAAAAAAAAATTTTAAGTATCATGTACCAGCCAAAATACCAGAAACAAATTTCAGAAATCCCAGAACACAACAATCCCAAACATAGAGACTCAGATCAGAGGAAGAGAGAGCTCACCTCACTGGCGCGCGGCCTGGGCTCGCGCGACGGCCTGGGCTCGCGCGCCGGCCTAGGTCGCGTGCGGCCTGGGTTCTGGTGATTTTTTTTCTCCGATCTCACTCCGATCTCCATCTTCTCCGATGTTCTGGTGGTTTTTTTTCTCCGATCTCGATCTTCTCTCTCTTTTCTGTTTCTGGGTTTTTTTTTCTCTGGTTGTCCTTTAATATTCTGGTCTGATTTGTTCTTATTTATAGGGGTTATAAATCGAGTCTTAGAGACTCGATTTCCATGTAATCGCCACGTGAAAAAATATGCCACATCAGACGTAATTAGAGTATAGAAATCAAGTCTTTAATGGTCGATTTATAGGCCAAAATCGAGTCTTTTAGACTCGAGATGCTAATAAATAATATAGTTTGTAAACCTGAACTACTAACTAGATAGTTGGGAAATTATGGCTTTCCCATTTCGTCCGTGAATACATATTTGGGCTTTCTTTTCTCACAACTCTAATCATATATAAGAATTGTTTTAAGGGCCATCAAAAAAAGTTGCGCGAGTGTGAAGCAAAGTTGTGTTCATGCAAATTGTGACCGGAGACAGAATTTGTCCTAGTTCATCTTTCTCTTGAAGAAGCTGTTGTATTTATACACCGTAGGGTTTTGTAACCAAGGAGTTTCGTGATCTTCATCGTGTGATGAACTAAAAAACTTTGCAGCCAACATCCTTCTTAAGTTAGTGAGTAAGCCGCAAATTGGGATCCACGCATCGAATTGGTTAGTCACGTATTGAGAGCCGTGCATTAAAAGAAAAGATTGCCACTACAAAACAAGTCCAATTGGGTATTGGGGTAAGGATTCAACTATAGGTTGGTATAAGATACTGGGATTCCTTTACTTGTAACCGCTTGTTGTGATAATACTGGATTCTCGGGAATGGTGACCTTAAAATCACCCGGTGGGGTTTTTGCCGTGTAGGTTTTCCCCATTCGTAAACAAATCACTGTGTCAATTTATTTTCCGTTGCACTTTAATTTAGTTGGTGATTTGTTTATGCTACCACGCGTATTGCATGTAATTGAATTAATTAATTAACTTGACTAATTAATTGGTTAATTCATCACAATAGGTCAATACATTCTTGACCTATCATTTATTACGATAAAGGCAATATTTATTACACACTTAACACTATATATTATACATAAAGCAAGATTTAGGTACAATACTTAGGTTCCCCTTTTAAGATTTTGTCATATAGATTTTTTCTCATAGGATAGAAGTGTATTTTTTAGTTAAATAGCCACATGGTTAAATCCTAAGAGGGGAATCTAAGGAACAGCACCTAAAGAACTGTACCTAAATTTTGTCCTTATACATAATATACCTAGAAGGGCCCAACCCCCCTTGAGTCCAAGAAAAATAATATATTTGAAATTTTTGGTACTTATGTTTTACAACGCCTCTTTCACTATTTTTTAAGCTTCGGCCACTAGGCTCACTACCGGTGAGATGCTATCAAAGTTGAACTTGCTATCTTTGCATTGCATTTCTTCTTTTTCTATTTCTTCCCTCACTCTTTGCCATTGTTTCTTTCTTTCTGCATTTTTGCTCTATTGAGAAACCAATGGATAGGGTTGTCCAAACCCATCCGAATATCCGATCCACTCAAAGAAACCAATCGGATCCAATCAAACGCCAGCCGATCCAACTACTCCAGTGATCAGCGACGGGCCTTCACCACCAGAAACCAACTCTAGCGGGTCAATTTCAGTTTCCCTCCCCCAAAACTCGAAAAACCCGAACCAACCGAAAAATACTCAGATTCCAACGAAAAAATCCAGATTCCGACAAGATATCAAGTAGATCTGGTGAGATTTTACCGGATTTGGAGAAATCTCATCGAATCTAGTGAGATTTCAACCGGATCTATCGAAATCTCATAGAATCCGAGGAGATTTTTTGTCGGATCTGGCGAAATCTCTCTGTTTTCTGGTCGTTTTTCACCGTTTTCTCAAAATTATGACTCCGACTAACCTATCCACCACCCGTTGAAGGTCTGATCCGCCTGATCCAACCAATTTGTCAATCGGTGAGGGGTTAGTTGCTACTCCACCCGACTAGGTCGGGTCAGATATGGGTTGAGCCCAAACCCGATCTACGGGCTCAACCCATATCTGACCCATAGACAACCCTACCAATGGATAGTACCAACTTCTACTATCTTTCTTCTTAAATGTCCTTTATATTACTTTTTTGAAAATGCTACTGAAAAACTAATGAGTTTACTGTCAAGTGTCAACCACTAACTCTATTTCATCTTAAATATCTTTTACTTTTTTATTTATTTAAAAAACAAATTTAATGGGCGGACATTGGACAAGTCTTCAGCCTTCTCTATTTTTCTAATTCATGAAAATTTGTTTTTTAATGGGCTTGAGCTTAAAATAATTTGGACATGTTTGCATAAAAAAATTAAGAAAATAGATTTTAATTAAATATATTAATTTATATAAGTTAAATATATGTCTATATAGTTATATATATATATATATATATATATATATATATATATAACTGCGGTAATTTCAAAACGGTATACCGTTCGATATGGACTCCCTTTTCCAAAACCTTAAACCCCTCCTCCAATCAGCCCAACTCAATTGGCAACTGCTCAACCCAAAAATTTAACAAAAACAAAAAATAATGATACCAAATAAACAAAAGGATTAAATATTTAAATTGAAAGTCTTAATACCAAATAAACACATACATTTTATAATAACCCAAAAGGTAATAATGATAATAATTTTATTTTTTTTACCCTGTATGATGGAAAGAATCAAGGTAAAAAATAATTGTGGGGACAATTTTTGCTTCAAAGGCCAAGGGCTAGACCAAACTAGTGGTACTCTTCATCCATTGGCTCATGCCTTATAAGGTAGAAAGAGGAAGTAAATCTTTCCCATGTGGGACAACAAATTTGCCTAAGGTTACAACATGGTCTAGCCCTTGGCCTTTGAAGCAAAAATTGCCCCCACAATAATAATAAATTTTTTTTTTGACTTATACTTCAGCCCCTTTAGTTTGAAATTCTAAGTCCGTCCTTGTAATATACAAATAAGTTTTTTTTTACAAATTCAAGCTTTTAGTAAAAAAAAAAAATGTGTGTACAGCATGTGCAATAAGTAGCATAAATCCAAGTATGATATATATATATATATATATATATATATATATATATGTGGACTACAGGAGGTAGAATTAACCCTATATAGGCTTTATAATACTATTTGACCTCTTGAGTCCTTAGAGAATTTTCATCCACATAAGAAAAAAAAATGAAAAATGTTAACAGTAGCGAGCAAAAATGTAGAAAATCCTAGAGAAATTGTCACGTTTATTCGAAATCTTCTAATTCAAATCTGCAACAATGTTCACACACACACATCCAGGATGAAATTAAAAAACATATATATTTTAAGCATGACTTCATGGCAATCATGGAAAACCATTTCACAAAACAATATAGAAATAAACATAGTAATAGAAACCACAATAATGCTCAAAGTTCTGTATCACAGTATGTCCTTTCGAAATTATTGGGCCTAGAGAAGCGAACCCGAACAGGAGAGCACCAAATACCCAAAATACGATCTTTAGATTTCCACATTCCCACCTTAAATCTTATCCTTGCTTTCAACTTAACTGCTATTTCTATCTCCCCTGATGATCTCTCGAGCGCAATGTCCTTAGAATTCGACCCCGATAGTGGCACATATTGAGCTGTGAGCTTCAAATCCAAACGAGTCACATTTCGATGAGGTTGAAAGAAAGGATCAACCACCTCGAACGCTATGGTTTGATCGTCATATTCCACCGACGCTTCAATTGAATCATAGTATATAGAGATTTTAGAGTTGGGATTATAGGATCTTAAGGCAAATTCAAAGGTGGAATTGAGGTGGTTTTTGGTTAAGTTGTAGTTTTTGATTGAACCTTCTTCAATAGTGTAAACAAATCGCCTGGGCTTAATAATTAGCCAAGTGATGAGCACAGCTAGACCCACCAAGACAATCAGGACTAGCAATACTATAGCAATGTATCGAAGTATCTTAGAGTGTCTTGGCGGCTGAGGTGGATTAGCCATTACTAAGGTTGAGAAGGTATAATTCTAGAAGCTAATGTTCGGCAACACACCAATTGTGGTTTGTTAATCAAGGGGCTTGGTGCGCCTACTCATGCGAAGTAGTAATATAGACAATGCCCTTTGCCCTTTTTTCTATCATTGAAGCACCCACCTTTCTCTTTTTGTTTTCTTGTATCAAACTCAAGACATCTAAAGGATCCAGGTTCGAGTATTGTTCTTTACTTCAAACTTGGATGTAGTAAGATCCATTCTATATATAATATATAGACATGACAACTAAAGTAATATTGTATTAGCGGAAATCACTTCTTAACACTGGCCTTAAATGCATGCATGGTTGAGAGAGATGCGGAAGCGGAAGAAAAAGAGAGAGAATGGGACATGATAAGGCTTTTTACTATATTCTCAATTGTTTAAGTTTTTTTAGACGGTCACTTTTTCTATTCAAAAAAACACTTGCGTGTACAATGTGTGTAACAAGTAGGTACACTAACAATTACTTTTACAATAAAGCTAAGTAGAATACATACATAAGGGCTACAGGAAGTAAGATTGTAAGCTTTATAATACGATTTGACCTCTTGGTTCCTCAGAGCATTTTCATCTGCTTATGCAATAAAGAAAAATGTGTTTTATCTTACCAAAAAGCTATTTATCTATTTTATATTACCACTTTACAACATCCTACATTCTATTCTTTATTTTACGAGTAATGCTACAATTCCAAACTATGGGTAAAATATCATTTTCGTTCTTAAACTTTTACAAAAATTCATTTTTCGTCCCTACACTTTTAAAAGTTTTTTTTTTATCCCTAAACTTTGCTAAACATTCTACTTTACATCCTTCCATCTATAACCGTTAGTTTATGTCTTACATGGCCTAATGGAGTGCTAACATGGCATTTGTCTTGGATTAAACTATTTTATTTTAAAAGTTTTGGACATGTGGCACAAAGTTATTGGCACACATGGAAAAAAAATCTAATGAAATTACCCCCAACACCCAAAACCCCCATAGCAGCAGCCACAACCAGGAAACCCAACGCCCCAACCCCCCAGGACATAAACTAACAATTTGACCTCTTGGTTCCGCACAGCATTTTCATCTGCTTAGAGCATCCACACTAGATGTGGTAAACGTGCCAAATGCCAAATATTTGACACATTTACCACACCAACCACCAAAAACCATCTTTATCAGATATTCCAAATGCCATAATTTTTGCAACATATGAACAGTGTCGTTGCATATTTGCCACTGTACGGACGAAAATGGTATACTGATTAATATTTTTTTATTCTCTTCTCTCTCTCCTCTCTCTTCAGTTTATTCTTTTCTCTTCTCTCTCACCTCTGTTCTCTCTCACCGATTCTCTTCTCTCTCACCTCTGTCATCGCCGATCGTCATCACCGATCCATCATCGCCGATCTCTCACCGGTTGCATTTTGCATCGTCATCGCCGATCTCTCCGGGCATGCTAGTGGGTTTGAGTTGATCGGAGTGTTTTTTGGGTTTGAGTTGATCGGAGTGCTAGTGGGCATTGACATTGAGTTGATCAAGATCTTGATCGTGGGTTGAGGTGAGGTGAGATCTTGATCGGAGTGTTTTCTGGGTTTGAGTTGTTGTGCTAGCGGGTGTTGCTCTGTTTTTAATGGGTTTTGCGGTGGGTTGTTGATGACAATGGTTGTAGTGGTGGTTTTGTTTTTAGTTTTTTGTTTTGCAATGGATTGTGGCTGCCACAGTGGTGGTGGTGGTGGCGGCGGCGGCGGCGGCGGCAGCAGCAGTGTTGTGGTTGTTATTTATTGTATTAAATATATTATTTTAATGTGTAGAAAATATTATTTTAATGTATAGAATTGAATGATAAAACATCTGATAAATGCGATGTTGTAAAATGATGTGGTAAAATAATAAAGTAGGTCTTTGATGTGGCAAAATGGCATTTTTTTTGCAACATCTGCTGTGGATGCTCTTATGCAATAAAGAAAAATGTGTTTTACCTTACCAAAAAACTATTTATCTATTTTATATAACCACTTTACAACATCCCACATCCTATTTTTTATTTTACGAGTAATGTTACAGTCATAAACTATTTTACAACATTTTTACAAATTATTGTTGTAGAAAATTTTTGCTTGCTCTTATCTGGGCCCACTATTAACATCACTTTTTCATTTACTAATAATCACTTACCACATCAACAGTTTGTAAAAAAAAAATTATAAAATTATTTGTATCACTAGCATTTTACATCATATTAAAATAATATTACTTTAATGTTAAAGTACGAGAGAAAATAGAGAAAGTGAGACAAGAGAAGAGATGGGGAATAAAAGAGGAATAAAAAAAATTGCATGTTTAGCTCACCGAGTGCTTTTTGTGCATTTTTGTTACATCGTATTATATATCTATCATACATTTTAATAGGCTATGCATCACCCAACGAGAATGCTCTTTTACATAATACACAACATAAACCCAATACAAATGTATTTTCAACAGTTGACATCTATGCATGCAAAAATGTATATTGGAGAGAGGAAGATAGAATATGCTGCTAATGATTTATATTAGAATATGCTATCCAAAAGAACAAGTAATGAAAATGAAGAATGATTTACTCAATTTTCATTCAATCACACATGCTAACTACCTGAACAGGAAAAACGACTTTTCACTCTACCTCTAAGTGACTCCACTAATCTATCTAATTAACCAATAAGCATGCTACACGTGTGCTAATAAATACACCACTCGACTAGCAGTTTAACATATCTCACACAACTAATGAAGACTAAACGCCAAGTCGTGTAGTTGATGAAGAGAGCTCTGCGATGTGTCGTTCACCAGGAGTTTCTATCTTGAACATTTAACACAAATTAAAGTCAACTCCTGCAACTATTGCTCTAGTCAAACCTATAACAATTTTTCTCGATAAAAATAAAAATAAAAAACTATTATAACAATTTCAAAGAATTATTTTGATTCCATATACTAGTTAGTTTGTATCGCAGTATGTCCTCTCGAAATTCTTGAGCGGGCTATAGCGGCATTTTTTTTAGCCACGTTTATAAAATACGGCAGTTTTAACTACTGACCTATAGCCGTGTTTATAAAATACGGCTATATGTTAGGTATATAGCAGCGTTTCTAAGTGTTTTTAGCCGCATATTTTGTGATAGGGCTTATAGACCTGTCAAACCTATAGTCACAGTGTATAGGCCACATCTTAAAACGTGGCTATAGACCAAATGAACCTATAGCCAAGTTTTTAGGAGCTACAGTTGTGTTTTAAAAACATGGCCATAGCCCACGTTTTTTGTAGTGCTTCAACAAAACTGCTATTTCCATCTCCCCTGATGATCTCTCAGCTTAATGTCCTTAGAATTTGACCCTAATAGTGGCACACATTGATCTGTGAGCTTCAAATCCAAAAGAGTCACATTTCGATGAGGTTGAAAGAAAGTATTGGGTTAAGATAGCTTGACCCCGGTTGATTAATTCAATTACCCAATTTAATTAATTAAGTTTAATTGCATGCAAAATGTGAAGGCACCAACAAATTACCAAAAATATTAAGTGCAGCGGAAAATAAATTGAATACAGTGATTTGTTGACAAATGGGAAAAACCTCGAAAAGCAAAAACCCCCCACCGAGTCATTTTAAGGTCACCACTCCTAAGAATCCACTAATCAACAATCAAGCGGTTACAAGTATAAGGAATCTTACCAACTACCTTGGCCTATCCTGAAATACCAACCTATAGTTGAACATTTGCTCCAATACCCAATTAGACTTGATCTTGTAGTAGCCTTCTTTCCTTTGATGCACAAACCTCCAATTTGTCACTAACCCTTTGCATGGATTCTAGTACGTGACTAACTCTAGGAACTTGAACAGATGTTATTGACTGCAAAGTTCTTCACTTCATTAACAATGAAGATCATGAAGCACTTGGTTACAAAACCCTATGACGTACAAACGCAATAGCTTCACACGAAGCAAATAAGTCTCTTGGTCTCTGTATCCGTGTGTGACAGCTCTTAAAATAAGCCTTATATATGTCTAGGGTTGTGAGAAAATAAACCCTAAACAACTACATAAGCCTGGGTTGAATTTCAGATTTGGAAAATTGAAAATTGTAAATCTCGATAGATCGAACTGCTGTCAAGCTATCTATCAAGGTTCACATTAAGTCTCGATAGCAAGCATCTGTCGAACTATATATCGAGACTTAATACACAGTTTTTCTTCACTTGTTTCTTGGACCAATCTTCATGTTTTTAATACTTGACTTGAACAACATGTTTCTTGAAGTACTAAACTCATCTTAGATCTACCCAATTACAAGTAAAGTGCATTTTGTCAAAAGATTACCCAATTACAATAAAATATGACCCTAACAGAAAGGATCAACCACCTCGAACGCTTTAGTTTGATCATCATATTGCACCGACGCATCGATTGAATCATAGTATATATAGATTTTAGAGTTGGGATTAAAGGATCTTAAGGCAAATTCAAAGGTGGCATTGAGGTGGTTTTTGGTTAAGTTGAAGATTTTGATTGAACCTTCTTCAACAGTGTTGGGTTAAAATGAATTGACCCCTTGCAATTAATTAATTAAATACCCAAATTAATTAATTAGATCAAATTTTATGCAATAGCGTGGCAACACAAACAAATCATCAAATTATCTAAATGCAGCGAAAAATAAATTTGACATAGTTGATTTGTTTACGAATGAGAAAAACCACCGAGGCAAAACCCAACCGAGTGATTTTCAAGTCACCACTCCCAAGAATCCACTATTATCAATCACAAGCGGTTACAAGTATAAGGAATCTTAACAAACCCTTTTCCCAAAATACCAATCTACAATTGAACCATTACCCCAATACCCAATTGGACTTATAGTAGCAATCTTCTAGTTCAATGCATGAATCTCAATACGTGACTAACCAATGATGCACAGATCCCAATACGTGACTAACTCCAGCAACTTGAAGAGGTTGTTAGCTGCAAAGTTCTTCAGTTCATCAACAATTAAGATCAGGAAGCTCCTTGGTTACAAAACCCTTGGCGTAAAAACACAGTGGCTTCTTCAAAGAGAATAATGAACTAGGGCACTTTCTGCATGTGTTCTCTATGTATAACGGCCTTTAAAATAAGCTTTATATATGTCTAGGGTTGTGAGAAAAGAAACCCTACACATACATGTCAACTAGGTCTGGAAATTCTGATTTCGTAGGTCTCAATAGAAGCAGCTTTTGTCGAGCTTCGACTTTAAATCTCAATAGAAGTCTTTCTGTCGAGATTGCTGTCGAGTTTTAATGAACAGCTATTCTTCACTTGTTTCTTGGTCAAATCTTCATGACTTTAACACTTGACTTGAACAACATGTTTCTTGAAGTCTTAAACCCATCCTAAATCTACCCAATTACAAGTAAAGTGTATTTTTTCAAATGATATATTAGCCAATTACATAAAATATGTCCCTAACAAACAGTGTAAACAAATCGCATGGGCTTAATAATTAGCCAAGTGATGAGTACAGCTAGACCCACCAAGACAATCAAGACTAGCAATACTATAGCAATGTAACGAAGTATCTTAGAGTGTCTTGGCTGCTGAGAAGTTGGGTTAGCCATTACTAAGGTTGAGAAGGTTTGTTTAATTCTAGAATCTAATGTTTGGCAACACACCAAGTGTGGTTTGTTAATCAAGGGGCTTGGTGCGCCTATTCATGTGAAGTAGTAATATAGACAATGCTTTTGCCCTTTTTTCTATCATTGAAGCACCCACCTTTCTCTTTTTGTTTTCTTGTATCAAACTCAAGACATCTAAAGGATCCAGGTACGAGTATTGTTCTTTACTTCAAACTTGGATGTAGTAAGATCCATTCTATAATATATAGACATATATAACAACTAAAGCAATATTGTATTAGCACTACAAAAAAAAGGTTCTATGGCTGCGTTTTTAAAACGCGGCTATATGTCAAAAAAACGCGGCTATAGGCTATAGCCGCGTTTTTTTAGGCCACGCTTTCTAGTGTGGCCTAAAACCTGTGACTATAGGACTAACGGTCCTATGGCCACACTTTTTAACCGCAGCCCAAGATGTGGCCATAGGATTGGACCAATGGTCGCGTTTAAAACGTGGCCTAAGACCAGGACCTATGGCCGCGTTTAAAATGTGGCCATAGGATTGGACCAATGGTCGCGTTTAAAACGTGGCCTAAGACCAGGACCTATGGCCCCGCTTAAAACGTGGCTATAGGATCGGACCAATGGCTGCGTTTAAAACGTGGCTATAGGTGACAACTATAGCCGCATTTTTTAAATGTGGCTATAGGACATATTTTTAGCCGCGTTTAAAAACGCGGCTATAGCCCTTTTTTTCTTTTCTTTTTTCCTATAGCCCTTTTTTCTTCAGCACAATGCTGAAGAAAGACATTCACTGTCAAATAAATCATCAAATTCTTATCAATGTAACTCTCCTCAAACGAAATCCTTGTTTTCAATTTCAATTTACTGTATTCCTTACAAGATCTCCACCCACACAGTAAACACTTAAGTTGGGACTCCTAACCTTTTGCTTAGTAAATCAAAATAGGCATTTAACCAAACATAACAAAAAAGAAATCCATATCTGAATATGATATAAAAGAAACCAAAGAAACAAGCTTTAAAATGAAATGAAAGATATTCATATATCTCCCCCCACCCCCCCCCCCCCCAAAATGTTTATGAGTATAAAAGGGGGGAAGAACATAACATAGTAACTATTCTCAAGGACTAAATTGTAAAATAAAAAGAAAACTAAAAGAATCTCAGTTTGAGTCACAACTCTATTGCCTAAAAATTTTTGTAATTGCATTAGCCAATTCCAATAGGCCAGAAGTAATCAAAATTGATATTTACTAAGAGACAAATTCAATACATACATAGGGCCTGGGCAGTAGTTAGTCTTGCCCGAGGATCCTTCACCAGTAACTTCTTTACAAAATCTTTCGCACTGTTGCTTATGGTTGGCCATGGTTTGGGGTGAAAATCAGGCTTGTTTCGTAAGACCTGCAAAAGTGAGACAGTTAGATAAGTATACAAAAGGAAACGGCTCAAGATACTCAAAATTCTCATCTTTTATCAGCCTTTGCCAACTATCAAAACAGAAGGGGAAAAAACTATCTTTATCCCAACAAACATGAATTTTGTCAAACAGAACAAAGAAAAAAAAAATGCGTCCATGTGGTTATACCCCCCACCACCCCCACCCAACACAAATTCATGTGTCTATACCCATATCAACAACTACACAAACAGCAATGCAACAAAAGACAATTCACAAATTCCTGAGTCTACATAAATCAACAATTACACTTAACAGCAACGCAACAAAAGGTTTTTGGTTGATCATTTATCATACATCGAAACAACACAAATTTTCGCATCTATACCCATGTCAACAATTATACAAACAAAAATGCAACAAAAGCTTTTGGTCGATCATCCATAAATGCAGTAATATACCCCCCCCCCCCCCAAAAAAAAAAAAACCAAAGCAAACACAAAAATTCTTGAGTCTATACCCATATCATTAATTGCAAAAACAACAATGTAACAAAAGGTTTTGGTAAATCATTCCACATATGTGGTTATATCCCCTCCAAACACAAATTCATGGGTCTATACCCATATCTACATCTACACAAACAGAAATGTAACAGCACAAATTCCAGAGTCTGTGCCCAAATCAACAATTACACTAACAGCAATACAACAAAAGGTTTTGGTTGATTCGTTTGTCATGCGTCCTAACAACACACAAATTTGGATCATTAAAAAAAAATTAACAAAAAAATTAAACAAAAATTAACTCAAAAGAAAAAAAAATGTAAAAAATACCCATTACACGAACTGATGCGTTGCAGGTTGTGGTGGGAGGTGAAGGGTTGCCGGAAGCGTCGCCAGATGGTGCGAACTGAAGCGTCGCCGGATGGTGCGAACTGAAGCGTCGCCGGATGGTGCGAACTGAAGCGTCGCGAACATTCTGCGAGATGAAGCGTCGCGATCGGCGCCAACGGCGACGTTTTAATCGTCACCATCGGTGCCTCGTCGCCATCGACGTCGATCGCCAACGGCGGCGCTCAAGCGTCGCGATCGACGTCGATCGCCAACGGCGACGCTCAAGCGTCGCGATCGACGCTGATCGCGACGCCGTTGGCGATCGACGCCGAGCGTTGGCGATCGGTGTCGATCGCGACTCTTCAGCGCTGGCGACCGGCGCCGATCGCGACGCTTCAGCGCTGGCGACCGGCGCCGATCGCGACGCTTCAACGCTGGCGACCGGCGCCGATCGCGACGCTTCAGCGCTGGCGATCGACGCCGATCGCGACGCTTCAGCGCTGGCGATCGGTGTGGGTTGGAGTCTCGGCGTCGCCGTTGAGCTTCATCGACGACGGCTGAGCTCAACGACGACGGTGTTTGTGGTTTGTGTTTTTTTTTTTTTTTTTTTTGACCGAAATAGCTCTGGGTTGAAATGTTGTGGCTTTGGGTTTCTTTTTTGTTTGCTATTAATATTGAATGCCCCATCACAACAATTAAGGAAAAGAAAAAAAAAATTTACCAAAAAATAAAATACGGAGGTCCTTAGGCCGCGTTTTTAGCTCAAAAAAACGCGGCCTAAGAACTTGTCTATGGCTCCGTTTTTAAAATGCGGCCACAGTTAAGGAAAAGAAAAAAAAAATTTGCCAAAAAATAAAGTACGGAGGTCCTTAGGCCGCGCTTTTAGCTCAAAAAAACGCGGCCTAAGAGCTTGTCTATGGCCGCGTTTTTAGCTCAAAAAAACGCGGCCTAAGAACCCGTCTATGGCCCCGTTTTTAAAATGCGGCCACAGTTAAGGAAAAGAAAAAAAAAAAAAGTTTGCCAAAAAATAAAATACGGAGGTCCTTAGGCCGCGTTTTTGGCTCAAAAAAACGCGGCCTAAGAACCCGTCTATGGCCCCGTTTTTAAAATGCGGCCACAGTTAAGGAAAAGAAAAAAAAAAAAAAAAAGTTTGCCAAAAAATAAAATACGGAGGTCCTTAGGCCGCGTTTTTAGCTCAAAAAAACGCGGCCTAAGAACCCGTCTATGGCCCCGTTTTTAAAATGCGGCCACAGTTAAGGAAAAGAAAAAAAAAAAAAAGTTTGCCAAAAAATAAAATACGGAGGTCCTTAGGCCGCGTTTTTAGCTCAAAAAAACGCGGCCTAAGAACCCGTCTATGGCCCCGTTTTTAAAATGCGGCCACAGTTAAGGAAAAAAAAAAAAAAAAAAGTTTGCCAAAAAAAAAATAGGGAGGTCCTTAGGCCGAGTTTTTAGCTCAAAAAAACGCGGCCTAAGAACCCGTCTATGGCCCCGTTTTTAAAATGCGGCCACAGTTAAGGAAAAGAAAAAAAAAAAAAAAGTTTGCCAAAAAATAAAATACGGAGGTCCTTAGGCCGCGTTTTTAGCTCAAAAAAACGCGGCCTAAGAACCCGTCTATGGCCCCGCTTAAAAAACGCGGCCTAAGATCCCATCTATGGCCCCGTTTTTATGAAACGCGGCTTCAGTCTTTCTTGGGCCGCGTTTTTTATAGCCACGGCTTTTTACTATATTCTCAATTGTTTATTACAATAAGGGCAGTCTTTATTACACACTACCCTATTACATACACAAGTTATTTTTAGAAAGTCATGCTTTCAGATCAAAAATATCTTATGTGTATGGTGTGCAACAAGTAGTGTGCACTAATTGATTTTTCTACGTACCTCTCAGCATTTTGAGCATAACCCTTAGCTTAAATACTGGATTACAATGACTAACAAAGTAACAATTACCTTTACAATAAATCCGAGTATATATAGGGAGCATAGGAGGTAAGATTAACCATACATATATAGGTTTTATGATACGATTTGACCTAGGTCCTTTGACCATTTTCATCTTCATCTGCTTATTCAAATAAAAAAAGCTTTTTACCTAACCAAAAAATTATTTATCCATTTTATATAATCCGTAAAAAAAATTATTTATCTATTTTATATAACCAGTTTACAACATCCTATGTCATATTCTTTGTTTTACACTATGTTGCATTAAAATAATATTACTTTACCGATAAAGTAAGAGAGAGAACAGAGAAAGTGAGACAAAATAAGAGAGCAAGAATAAAGGAGGAACAAAAAAATTTGCATATTAAGAACATGGTATTATTTATTTTACATTTTAATAATTTATGCATCACGAAAATGCTTTTACACATAATACACCGCATAAACCCAATACAAATGTATTTTCAAACAATTTACATCTATATATGTATGCAAAAATGTATATTGGAGAGAGGGAGAGAGAATATGCTGCTAATGATTTACATCAGAATATTAATATGCTATCCAAAAGAACGAGTAATGAAAATGAAGAATGAATTACTGAATTTTATTCAATCAATCAATAATATAATATATGAAACAGAAAAATGAAAAGGAATATAATAACGTTAACTAACTGAACAGGAAAAACGACTTCTAACTAACTCTATCTAATAGACTCCACTACCTCTAACTAACTCCACTAATCTATCTAATTAAATCAATAAGCATGGTACACGTGTGTTACTAAATACACGACTAGCGGTTGAACACATCACACAACTAATGAAGACTAAACGCCAAGTCGTGCAGTTGATGTAGAGAGTTCTGCGATGTGTCGTTCACCAGGAGCTTCTATCTTCTTGAGCATTAACACAAATTAAAGTCAGCTCCTGCAAGAACTCTATAACAATTTCATATAATTCTTTAAATTTTTAAACTCTATAACAATTTCAAATTTGTAACAATTTTTCAAAGAATTATTTTGATTCCATATACAAGTTTGTTTGTTTTTTTTTAAACTTGCTAAGGCGTTACAAAGGGAAGAATTTTCTCATGAATTATGTCCTTTTCAAATACCATGCATCTTTGGCAATATTATTCTTCTTTAATGATTCTTTCTTTGCCTCCAAGGTATTCTAAAACTGCTAAACAACAACACCCCCCCCCCCCCCCTTCCCTCTCCCATTTGGGATGAGAAAAAAAGGGACATGTATAAAGGCCAAATAATATAATAATAGTACAATGCAATTTAGTATAGGTCTTAAGTGTGACTTTAATAATAAAATTAGGATATTTTAATTAGGTAAAGTACATTAGTTCAGTGGGCCTAAAAAGTAGACTTGGGGAGTGATACGCTATAAGTTATAATAACCCCCTAAAATTCAAGATGAAGAATGAGAGACTAGCTTGAGTTTAGATATCAGATCACAGAAATGCTTTAGGGTGTGACTTGATGAATATATATCTACAGACTACAAGTTGATTAAGAGAGGGGACAAAGTGAAGCTGCAGGGAGCCCTTGAAAAGGTGATGTCAAACAATGTGGCAATCAATCTCGTTGACACTTGATCCATTCAAGAAAGCTTCATTATGAGCAATTTAAATAACACTATAAGTGTAAATTTATCAAGATCGTCCATCAGACAAATGGATGAACTCATAAATGCTATTAAATGCAAGTCATAACAGTCGGTCATATGGACGAACCCATAAATACCATTAAATACAGAAGACAGCTAAGGTGTAACGTATGGACTCCAACAGACGAATGACTATTGAGACACAATAAAGTCCGATACTTATGACCAATGTCTCATAAATGCAAATATTCATTCCAATAATTAATACAAGGGCTTTAAAACCCACACAGCTAGAAGAGACAAAGGTACACAATTTCATATTCACAAATACTAGCCATTTGACTCTCTGATTTTAGCAAGTAAATCATTTCGCCTCAATCTGACTTAATTATTTATTATCGGAGGGCTCTTGGCCAACACCACACCGGTGTTCTATACTTTTGTGGTCTTTCCTTGCAAATTGACCAACGGAATTGCTTGTCATCATCCATTAGTATAGACAAGAGCACAACTAACAGTTTTTTGTATCATCAACTTTTATTGTCATGGTATAGAAGAGTAGCATAATTAAGTGAGAGGGACAACCAAATCATATATAAGATAACTTAACCAAAGGAGCTTCAAGGTAGCGTCCACGAGAGCTTGGTATTCAACCCTAGTAGTAGAACGAAATGCCAGAATTTATTTATTTCTATGCCAAGAAAGAAATAAATCAGTATAATGGGCCCAAGGAGTGGGCTTATTATATATGCCTGATTCACCATCACTGAAAAATAAACTTATGGAATAGCAGGTATGCGATTATACCTCAAATTCTTCAATCAAGCATAACTTTAAGGGCAGTCTGGTACAATTGTTTAAAAACGTGCCTGAATATTGTATACAAGGCCTGGGGCCTTGACAATGACAAAGCAACTCAGAAAGTTTATCATAGAAATCCACACATTGTTACAAAGTGGAATATTGGTTCGACTTTGAGCTACTGATGTCAGGGTGCTACTTTATTAGGTATGTTATGCTGGAAGTTGTCATCTTTAGCTAACTGAAAGCTTATAATCAAGACAAATTGTTTCATATTTTCATATCAAAATCTGCTCATCTGGGCTCAAAAGTACATAATATATTTATTTAAATCTTATTTGATTGGATTAGTAGTTTGGGCAACTATATATTATATTTTTGTTTTTAATTTCCCGACGAGGATATTGGGGGATTTTTTTTTTTTTTTTTTTTTCCTTTTGAGGAAAAGGATATGGGGGAAATTGATAAGACCATTAGCAAAAAGATTTTGACATAAGACTGTTAAAGATGATTGTGGGTGCCTGAGGACCAAGGATGAAGTTGAAGGGTTGCAGCATTGGTGTGGGAATGCCACGGGCCACGGGCCCGAGGAAGAAAGCCGCCCAAGGAAATGAAGAAATGAGTCAAGGTACTCTGTAGTATTTTAAGTGGAAGCTGGAATCTGAAGAGAGAGGAAGTCAGTGGACATTAGGGAAGCTTCTAGTCTAGTGTAGCATGTTGCATCCGCATTAAATGGTGGGCAACAGCTTTATCAGCCGCATTGATGAGGAAGTGACCTAAACAGTGTAAGTCACAGCTAAGCAGATTCTTTCCACCATCTTCTTCAGATGTTAAAAGTAACAAGTGTCACGAAAGGAGGGAGGTTAGGTGAGAATGGATGCATGGTTGAGATATGATAGAGGTAGAAGTATATAAGAAAAAGAAGGAGCATTGAGAAAAGCATCGAGACACAAGTATCAAAAAGACATAAGCACTGAAGGGAAAGAAAAGAAGAAGAGAGAGAAAGGAGAGTGAATAGTGTAACTATTTGCACAAACTTAGCCTCCTCAGGCAAGCTTGTGGAGGGATATATGCCCTTATTATTCTATAAAATTAACATTTTCTTCCCTATCTTGATCCTTGGGCAGAATCCCCTCTTGTTGTTCGTTTCCCTCTCTTACAAATTTTATTGATTTGGACCAAGTTTGAACTGTGCAACTCACTATTCTAAGTGAGCTTGGGCCGCTCAAATCTTTTGGTCCTTACAATAATAATATATTGGTTATTTTGTGTAAAGGCCAAAGATGCTCAATTTTGTGTGAAGCTCATCTACATGTGTGATCCTAGATCTTGTAGCATCTATATATATATATATCTTACTAGAGTTTTTTCGTATTATGTACTTTTGATCATACAATAAAGATGTGGTTGTAAGCCGTCAAGTTAAATCACGTAACCTTCGTGTTCTCTCTTTCTTTCTATTTGCTTTTGGTCTTGCATCTATTTTATATTCTCTTTTAATTTTAAAATGATATCAAAGCATTCTAACAAAGATCAATCAGTCAATCACTAACAAATACTCCTTTTAATCCAAATTACACTATCAATTTACGTTACCACTGTAACAAAGCATTCTACAATGCAGCCCTTATTGCTCAACCCATCTCCTTTGAACACCATGCACCTAGTACTTATATAGGAGGTACCACTTAGACTAAACAAGCTAGTCTGGATGGAAAATTTTTAGATATATACTCCCGGAGTATGGAGAGATGATGTTCATTCATCTCACATTCATGGTGGCTTCCACTATGAATTTAATGAGTAAACCCTACTATAAATGTGAGAGAATAGAACACCATTTTCCGTACTCCAGGAATACCTAATAATTACTTTGTTTGAAGGTTATGAAAGATGAGTTTGACTTACCTCCAGTATTTTTTTAACTAGAGGTCTCCATTTGTTTTAAATAGACAATGGCAAGTGGTAGTAAATTTTAATCTCCACAGTTTATTTAGTTAGTGGGTAATGTGGCAGTTTCTCATTAAAACAAAAGGAGATTCCAGTTAAAAAATTACTGAAGGTAAGCCAGCCCATGCAAGATATATTAGACATTAGAACACTTCAACGAAATAAATTTATAAGTTCCTGGTTCTTTAACTCTCACACCAATGGATTGCTTTAATTTTCACTATGTGATGATATATATTACACTCTCCCTTTCTAGTGCTCAAGTTACTAATTGGTCAGGACTGTCTTTATTTATTGCATTAAGGACTATCCTAAATTGTAATTCTTGGCAAATATAGTGAAAATGATGTTCAGAGTGCAGACACTTACATTACATGCAAAGAGCAAGAAAAGCTAACTTGGAATAATAATATCATCGGGCCACAAGCAATCTCCTTTTATTATATTATAGTAAAATTTTATCTTTTAGGTTTCTGGTTTGTTGCTTGAGTGGCGGAGTCAGGAAATTTTTTCAGGAGACCAGTGAATACATTTTTGTGTAATTTTTTAAATTTATTACCAAATATAAAAGAAAATTAATGGAAAACTTCAAAAGCTAGGGGGGGCCATGGCCCCCCTTGCACCCCCTAGCTCCGCCTTGCTTCCCATTCAAGTTATTTCCAAATGGTTTATTAAAAAAAAAAAAAAAGTTATCTCCAAATAGGCGTTTTAAAAATCATCATTACCTTTTATATATGTGAAATTTTTCCTTGAAAACTTAAACTCCAACCCTTATCTCCTACACCTTACAAAAACTTTGTATAACTATCACACCAATAGTGTACGGTGATGAACATTTTCATTGAACTTTTAATATTTATTTAAAGAAGAAAAAGAAAAAGAAAAAGGAAAGATAGTGCCCATGACCATAAATTCTAAATCTAGCATAGCCGAAAAAGTCATCTTTGCTCAAATAGGTAACAGAATAAACCATCTAATATGCTTTGGGCTTTTTCTATTTTTTATTTTTGGTTGAATATAATATGCTTGGTTCAACTAGATTGGTAGCAACATTTTGAATCGACGGTCAGAAATGGATCTGAATCAGTTTCATCACGTGCCTCCACATAACTTGAAAAAGTTGAACCCAAAATAATTAGAATTAGGTACCATCTGTCTCAAAAGAACTCCTAGTGCCCTTACCTAAAGTCGTGTACTACATGTCTTATATTGATGACTTTCGCATGACAAATCAAAATCAATTACTACTTTTTTTTGTCAAATGCATTACGCCACTAGTAGAGTTTGAGATGAAACTGAGACTGTTTGGTTTAGGTTTTTTCTAGGTATAGATGTATTTTTATCGAGTTTTTTTTTATAAGTAAAATAAATTAATGAATATAAACTAATGTTAAATCACTTTTAAAATGTCTCTTCTTCAGTTCTTCTCCCATTTGTTACTAGAGTTTTTTTTTAATGGATATAATAGGATTTGAAGTTTTGAACCTGTTACACAATAATTATTCTTTAAAATCAAGCCAAAACATCAAAAAAATTGGTTTTAAAGTAAATGAAATTCAAACCCACATATCTTATTTGATAAGAAAATATTTATCTTACTTATATAAAGAAATAATAGTATCTCAACCATTGGCTAGACTATTTTAGTCCTTGGTCCTTGCGGCTTTGTTTATAAAAAACCCTAAAAATCTCATGGATTAATACTATGGTCATATGTACTGAACTTGTGATCTTCATATTTATTTCACACTTTAGACCAAACCTACCATCTGGTATCCTTGTAAAAGTAAAGGCTTTACCGATTGAGCAAACAAAAACACACAATTTTTTATTAGAACATGAAAAGCATTGCTCTAGGTTAAGAATTAATGGAGACAGAAAAAGCAAGAGCAAAAACCATTGTTAAAGAGTGTGAGAGTGTGAGACCATTTGGGAGAGGCTGGAACCAAGCACGCGCGACTCAGCACAGGTAAACTGGCTTTATTCAATTCAAGTATCAACCACACTAGGCGCGTGGAGCTTGTGAGTCTCAAATAAAACTAGGATGGGGATTATAATTATATAATTTTTATTAATAGTAAGTTAAAGCAGGCAAAAAAAAAAAAAAAAGGTAGAAAAGAATAAGCTGTGGTCATGAATTGTGGAGCAGTGGTGGTGGTCGCCGCACATCCTTTGGAAGATGCTACCACATTACTCATGAGAAAGGAAACCAAAATTTTACACTCACTCTCTCATCCATTATATAAAGCCCTCTCTCTTCTTTCATGCCCTTCACTTATTTATCTACCTAGCAATCTTATACAAGACTGACTTTTTTGTGTATGTGTGTGCGTGTTTTGATTAGATGAGTGACTTTAAGATTTCTAGTCACATGTGTTCTTAGTTCAAGAGTGCCACCTCCACCATGTTCAACCATGATGGCTTGGTGGGTTGGTCTGAAATGGTGAGAGGTGGCTGAGAAAAGCTACAGGTTTTGGGAGAAAATGGGGTTTGGTTGGAAATTTATATCCATCATCAGCCTTTCCTGGTTGGCCAGTTTCTCCCACAGGGCAATTTACATCCTTTGGCATATACACTTTTTCAAGGTTCGGAGGTCTTTGGCTCTCTGTTGAAAGATTAAGACAATTTTTCTTACGTTTGCTGTATTTTATTTTCTTGCTCCTTCAAAAATCAATGGAATAATTGATTAGTATGTTGCTACGTACCTAGACGTGGATGTTGATTACTTAGTTTCTTTTTTGTGGTTTTAATTTGTTTTCCTACTTGTTGAAGAATGTAATAGGAGTTGGCATACAAGGTGGTAATGAAAACTCGATGTGCTTTTTATTATATATGATAGTTGATTGTCATCATCATTGTTGTAATTTTTTTTTAATATTATTTACACTGCGGATTACAATTACTTCCACCTAACCATGAGTCTTGAACCTCAATCCTCTTTTATGAGGAAGAGAAGTATATACCACTAAACTAGCAAAAAAATTGGTATATGAATATGATAGGTTGAACATTCAAATTCTAAACCTAATATTAGGCTACACACTTAGTCCAATACGTATCAAACTGCGTAATTCAATATGACATGTTAGATTCAACTGGGGCATCATCATGTGATCGCATTAATATTATGAACCTTGTTGAGGTCTCTATAGTCTACAGAAGAAAGCATTCATTTCCATGGTCGGTGCATTTAGGAACTGTACAACTGTTTTTGGGTCCATGCTTTTAGTTTGATTACTTGGCTCATTTTCACGGCAAGAGACCAAGAGATATTAGAAGGTTTTATGACATAATTAATGGTATTTTGCAAAGAAACCTACGGAAACTTGAGGCAGGAGAAACTATTCGGTAATCTTTACAATGCATTAGGTACAAGAATTTACGAAAAGAACTTAATTATAGCATATATAGCTCAATTGTCATTCAATATCCACTTCAAGGTCTTCAAAGATGAATTAGTACTTCTTCTCATTTGTAGTACAAGGAGTAGCTGTGTGTTTCTTTATTTTATTTTATTTTTCCCTCTAAAATTTAGTAATCTTTGGATGGATTATACATAGTGGTAATTCAAATATCAGGATATTTCACGGACTGTAAGAGCAATTATTATTCCTCTCATAAATTATAATCTATATAAGCAACACAATATTTTACGATCCAACACAAAATACTGACATGAGCACTTAGTTCCTATCAGCAATTGAGTTAAGCTTTAATTTAGTGCTGCCTTTTCATCTGATGTAACACAGTAACACATTTAGTTGTCCAAACACGCGCACAGCGCACTCACAGCACAGGAGAGATTCGGTATTGAGTCTATATATTGACTTTTCAAGCTCTCATCTGTCTTTAAAATTTGAAAGTTGTCTTGAAATTGTGTGGGTGTGTGAATGAAGTTTGATATGAAATAATATCGACAATGATGAGTCATTAATATAACATAACTCATAAATTTTAGTCTTTTAGATTAAGTCGTGTCCAAAAGTGTTATATTAACTACTCAAATAAATTTTACCAAACTAGTCCTTTTAGTATCATTTGGTTTAAACTTTATATTTTTGCATACTTAAACCCTACTCTTGTCTAAAGTGGGATTGTACGAACAATAATAGAGCTTGCTACTACTTAAACCCTTCTCATGGTTTTGAACCAAACTAGTCTTTTTAGTATCCTTTGATTTAAACTTTATATTTTTCCATACTTAAACCCTACTCTTGTATAAAGTGAGATTGCCCAAGCAATGATGGGGTTTGCCACTACTCAAACCCAAAATTCTTGGACTCATAAGTGTAATGGGTCACAAAAACTTCCTACTACTAAGTCACATTCTTGGGTAGTATATACCCCTATTTAAAATACTATATATATACAAGAGTAGCTACTCTCTAATTTTTAACTGCGTAGAAATCAATTGTTAACACATTAACAACTAAAGAACAAATATACCGATTTCAAAATGGAGAATATCCCATGCTGACTTGTACAGAAAGCAAGAGATTAATAACATTTTCGTGCGACAACAAACCCATATTGGTTAGTCAATTTCATGCGACTACAAACTCAATTAAGAGATGACTAGCATGAAATTCCCTAGGGTCCCCCTTCACCCAAACCCAAATAGCATTCTATAAATTAAAGTCAACTCTGATGGGGGATTTAGCCTAATCTGTGATCCGAACGTGATCAGAAGATTACCAATCATTTGATTCATTTCTGCTCTTGCTGCTAGTTCATTGGCAACGAGGAAAATAAAAAGTATGCCTTAAAACTTTCTTCAGAAATGATTGTCTAAGATATGTATTATGCTTTTCCTTTCTTAATTAAGTAATGTTATGCCGAAAGCTAAAAGCATATTCTTTGAAGTATATTCCCTCTTTTATCAATTTAATTGGTATTCCAAACTTTTAGGGTTCAAAATAATTGCCAATTGTAATGATATCTTCCTTAAAAGTTATCATGATTTTTTATTATAATTTGTAACGTGTCTTTATGTTAGAATATTTTTCTCTCTTCCTTATATGTATATGTGTGTGTTTGTTTCTATAAAAAAAAAAAATTGTGATGCCATTTTTTGTGATATCATGTCTCTTATTCGACCCTAATCTGTATCTCTATATATGGTCACCACTGTCTCTATAAAAAAAAGAATCAAGAAAATAATCATAGAGACATATAAGTATATAGAAACCAAAAACAGATATGTCATACATCTAAAAGATTGGCAAAGGGCATGAGATAAGAAAGAGTAAAAGGAAATAAACAAATGCATGGGAGTTACTTTGTTAACCATAGCTATATAGCTCACCTCACATGGATAAGGATATGGCTAATATATGCACGTACACTTCAACATAGTGGAGCATATTTTGGAAACCAGAAGAATATCCTGCACATATACTAAAATCTGACACCTGTACCTGAGTCCATAATCCATTTTCCATATAACACAATGTCATGAATGGAGAGAGGTCAAGCCTCAAAGAACGTGTAAGGTTGAGTTTGTGGTTTTACATGGCGGACTTAGGTTAGTGCAGTTGGAAATATATAACCAATATGGTGTTGTTTTGTGCTACCCAATGGTGGCAGCATTATCAACAGTGTTAGAAAATGACAAATGCGGAGTTGGTGATCTTCTCATCTTTTTCCCACGTAGCTGTCCATGTCAATTAATTACTAATTGTTTAATGGGTATAATATATCAATATTGAATGTCTATCCTAGCAAACCTTTATACAAAATCAAAACCATGGTATAATTGGCCTCTTAATAATCAATTCAGTTACCCTTTTCGGTTGCTGGTGCTCTTAAGTATTACTTTGCCTGTTTGCCTTCAATAATGGAGTATTTTGTAACAAGCAAACATGTTACTGCATTTTGATAATAAAATGAATACTAATTAATTGAATATATTTATTTTCAATAAGAAGTTGTTTAATTGAATGAGAATGACACAAGTATCTCATCATTTCCAAGTGAATCAAGTAGAAAAAAAAAATTAATCATCAAATTTCTATGGTGATTTTCAAAAATAATTTTGGAATTAGTCTTTATGAATTATCTATAAAACTACTTATCCATATTGCATGGTTTAACAATTTGGTTTTAAAAAAAAATAGACTCTTGATTGAGTTAACAAATGTCATGTTAATCGAATCATGCACTCCCTTAAATTTTTATATATAAATAAGTTATCTTAATTGCATGCCATTTTTTGAATAAGAAAGCCAAATAAAATACTAATTGTTCGGGTCATATTTTTTATGTAATTGGCTAATTTTTTGACAAAACGCACTTTACTTGTAATTTGGTAGATCTAAGTTGGATTTAATACATCAAGAAATATGTTGTTCAAACATATCAAGTGTTAGTATTAAAGACATGAAGATTAATCCAAGAAGCAAGTAAAGAAAAGTTATTTCATTAAAGCTCGACATATAGCTCGACAAATAGCTGCTATCGAGACTAAATGGGAAGCTCAACACAAGCTCGGTCTATCAAGAATTACGATTTCAAAGTTTCTAAATCTGAAATTCGGCCCATGTTGTATTATTTGTTTAGGGTTTATTTTCTCACAACCTTAAACATATATAAGGCTTATTTTAATTGCCGTCATATACAGATACAGAGACCAAGAGTTTAATTTTCTCTATGAAAAGCTACTGCGTTTGTACGCTATAGAGTTTTGTAACCAAATGCTTCCTGATCTTCATTGTTGATGAAGTGAAGCCAACAACAATCATTCAAGTTATTGGAGTTAGTCACGCACTGTGATCCATGCAAAAGAATTACTCACAGATTGGAAATTTGTGCATCAAAAGAAAGAAGGCTACTACAAGATCAAGTTCAATTGGGTATTAAAGCGAAGATTCAACTGTAGGTTGGTATTTTGGGATAGGCCAGTGTAGTAATAAGATTCATCATATTTGTAACCGCTTGATTATTGATTAGTGGATTCTTGGGAGTGGTGACCTTAAATTCACCCGGTGAAATTTTTGCCTTGCGAAAGGTTTTCCCCATTTGTCAACAAATTACGGTGTCAATTTAATTTCCACTGCATTTAGTTTATTTTGTGATTTGTTGGTACCTCCACGATTTAAATGTAATTTGACCTAATTAATCAATTTGGGTGATTAAATTAATTAACCAGGGTTAAACTATCTTAACCCAACACTAATTTTTTACATTTTACGTAGTGGAAAAGGGTAAAATTCCAAAGTTATTACTCAATCTTAGTTTAACCACCCATCCATAGTGATACACGTCTCTAAGGAGGTTTGCTTGTATGTGACCCTCACATGTATGGGACAGTGATCATGTGTAGGCTACAGGTGAGGTAAATGAAGTTGCTATCAATCACAAGCATTCTAATGTATGATAGGTTACTTATTTTTAATTTGATTTAAACCTAAAATTCAAGTTAGGATGGTTATAGGATCCTTCCACAAAAAATAAGTAAAATCTTGTCTCAACCCAAAAGCCAAAATTCAAGGTTTTGATTATACAAAGCCTGAGATTTGATATTTTCAACATTACCAATGGTCAGTTGTTAAAGCATCAGTATCTGAAGTTGTAAAACTCTGGATATGCTAAATTTTAGTATCAAACCACTAAAAATATGCATTATCTAGAGTTGTAATTGTAAACAAAATTTACAATGGAGCTACAGTACCATTCTGAATTTAGAAGACACGGTAGCTCAGTTGCAATAATAAAATACTCTTTTTTATTCTTCTCCTCATCAAAAAAACATCTCATTTTTTCTCTCTCTCGTCCAAGTTTATCTCCTCTCATCTTAGCCTCCCTCCCTCCCTCTCTCTCTCTCTCTCTCTCTCTGGTTGAAGGCAGTGGCGCCGTGGTGGTTTTGCCACCATAGGTGGGTTGCTTTCTTCTCTCTCAACCCCTCTCTCTCAAACTCTCACTCTCTGTGGATCAATTGTGATTTGCTGTCGTACGTTGGTTTTTGATGGCTTGTGATTTGTGTGGAAGTGGGTTTTGGGTTGATGGGTGGCGACGGTGTGGTGGGTCTAGTGGGTGGCAGCGATGCGAAGTGGTGGTTGCTACGGTGGTGGTTTGGGTTTTGGGTTTTGTTTAGGTTTGGGTTTTGGGTTTGTTGTGATTTGCTAGGTTGATTTTGGTGGTATTGGTATGGATTTGTTGTGATTTTGCTGGGTTTTTTTTGGTGATTTTGGTATGGGTTTGTTGTGATTTGTTGGGTTGATTTGGATGGTGAGCAGTGGTGGGGTGGTGGGTTTGGGTGGTGTTTGTGTTGTTGATGATGGTAGTGGCAGGTTGTGTTATTGATGATTGTTAGTTGGTTAGGTTTGGTGGTGGTTGTGTTGGGCTTTGGGTACGTTTGTTCATAGTGGTGAGAGAGAGGTTGAGAGAGAAAGAGAGGGGGGAGGGAGAAAGACAGAAATTAGAGAGAGGGGAGAGAGATGGCTTTAGGTTATATATTTTATTATGTAGATATATTATTTTAATGTGTGTTGATGCTCATTTTGGGAAGCCCGGTAGAAGGAAGAAGCCCAGCAATATGGGCAGAAAAGAGTTAGGGAATGGATAGAAAAACCAGTAAGCCCAAATGGCAGGAATAATGAATCATAGGCCCATAAAATAAACAAATGGGTCTTGAGGAAGCAAACAAGCCTAAAGGAGCCCGGAGAGAGAAATGGCAAACCTATGGGCAGTATGTGATGTAAAAAAGCGAGAATGGGCCACAGCAAGCCCGAAGTAATGCAAACAAAGAAAGTAAAGGGTTGATGGCAAGCCCATGAGCCCCAAGGATGAAGAATAAGGTAATTGGGTTAGGGAAACCCAAAAGAGTTAGTAAAAGCCCATGGAAACGTAGAGTTAGAAAATGGTCAAGGATGCCCAAAAGGAAATAAATTAGACAAAAGAGCCCACAAGCAATATAATACAAAGCCCAAATGACCATATTAAGTCATTGAGAGAAGAATAAGCAGCAGGCCCAAAGAGGTCCAGCAGGCTGGAGTCAAATAATATCACAATAGGAATGGTAAAGTGGTACGGCAAGAAATGGTGGCAAGACTGCGGAAGGAGTAAGAGAGTAGGCTGAAGGAAGAAGAGCCCACAATCAAGCAAAGCCTAGCCCTTAAAGGGAGCAGGCCATAAAGAATGAGGAATCAGAAAATAGCTCACGCCATAAGAAGTTAAGGATAGGCGGCAGAATGTGCAGAGGAGCCTCCAGACCACGGCAAACGCATGAGTAACGGGTAAGTTTTGGACATACACAGAAGTAGAGCATACGCAAGGCCCAGATGTCACCAACCTGTACCCAGCCAATACAGGAAGTGGTGGGTCATGGGTCAGAAGTAAGAGGGTATGGTCTGGCGATAAGGGGAGGGGAAAACCTATTCTAGGGTTCCCGCTCAGGTTCTTTTGGAGGAAATATTCTGCTGGGATGACATGCTACCCAAAAGAAGTAAGGATGAGCTGGAACCACTAGGTGCATGCCATGAGGGATAGGGAGAGAGAGAGCACCCACACCACGGTGAGCAAGCAAACAAAACTATCTTCTTTGTTTGGCAATGGGGAGTGGTGCAGCCAGCACAAGTAAGTAGTGGTGGCTGGTTAGCTGACAAACCAGTAATGGTTGGCAAAGACACCCAGACCAGACAAAGGTAGTTAAAGGCTAAAATAGTAAAAGGCTAGTCACGACAGGCAGTATATAAAGGACCCTTGCCGTGCACAGAAGGAGGTCGGCAGGACAGTAAGAGTAATCACTAAGAAAGAATCACAACTTGTTAAATGGGTAAGTGCTGAAAGAAGAAAAGAAAAGAATTAGAAATCACAAAAAACAGTGAGAAAAGATAGAATCAGTAAGAGGAAACGAAGAGTGTAGAACAGCAGGCATGCACCAATAGATTAATCCCTTCTCTCTCTCTAAAGGCATACTCTCTGCCAGAGGTAAATGATTCTTTTGGGCACAAGCCATTCAGGTCCGCTTTCCTCAAAGTGATTAATTTCTACAGCAAGATTTTTTCTGGGAGATTATTCACTTTGAGGAAAATGGTTCCCTCCTTGGTCTTGGACCTGCGACATAACTTGGCATGATAGATTGATCTTTTTATTTCTTTTGATAACTCATGTCTTTCCTATTTATTTCCACCATTTTCTTTACAAAGTGTTTCTTATCATTGTGATTATCATTTTAATTGTGGATTATTTATTTACTTTGTCTAATGTCAAAAGTGCTTTCTTTTATTATTATTATTATCACGTCTGCTTGCCATGACTCGTCCAAAGTAGCTCCGCCTACCATGGGCATGTGAACAAAGCTTTTGGTAAACGAGGCATAAATTGTGCATAAGCCGGACCAAAGTGAGTTGCAGTTGGACCGGTCTCAACTCCCTTATCTAGAACACTTGGGCCTCAGTGCAGCAGGAGGCAGTCCAACCCAAAATCACAAAAAGGCCCACCACAATGTGTTATATAGGAAAATAAAAGTTGAGATATTGAGTGTGTTGTAAAGTGATTTGGTATAATAAATAAAGTAGCTTTTGAGATGGTAAAATGAGATATTTTTTAGAAACAGGATGCTAATGCTCTTATGCTTTCACCGTTCTTTTCTTTCTTGTTTTCTTTTTTGTTATTATTTCCACTCATCCAAAAAAATCCACATACTATATATTATAAACACAATTGAAATCCAAATATAATATTAATTAGCTTCCAAATTTAGCTTAATGTTGGGCAACGTGTCTAATTTAAAATTGTTATTTGTTGTGCAAAGTGATTTATCCCATATACAAGCCAAAGAGTCCAATATTAATGAACCATAAATATATATATATATATATATATATATATATATATATATATATATATATAAACCAATGAAGCCACAACTTTACCCCCAAATCCCTAGTATATATAAAATGGAAAACATCTTTCATTTTTTATTTTTTTTAGAAGAAAGCCTACAAAAATGTTATTGGAAAAATTAGCCATAATTGTAGATGGAAAACATCCTTCATTTGGTTGACCTTTTAATATTGTTGCAACATAAGTTTTGAATACCTCATGGTTTTATACCTTATGATTTTATGTTTGGATAATTTGATGGTTCTACTTCTACTTCTACTTCTAGATACAAATACAATCACAATACATGCATATTAATAACTACAATAATTATCACTTCATATTTAGACAAAAGATAAAATAGATCAAAATTATATAGTTTATTAAACTAATGCAGCCATGTAGGAGTTATTGACTTATGGAGAAAATTTAGGTACAATAATTTTAAGTGTTGTTCTTTAAAACTCTTAAGATTCAGTTATGTGGCTACTTAACAAAAAAATACACTTCCATCTCATGAGGAAAAATTCACATGGCATAATCTTAAAAGGGAAACCTAATGAACAGCACCTAAGTACTGTACCTAGGTCTTGCACTTGACTTATACTTCTTTTTTCATTTTTTTTTTTTTTTTTTTTTTGGATAGAGACTAATACTTATAGAATATTACAAAGGAGAAAGCTACCATAATACCAAGTGTAAGGGTGGCATCTCATTTGTATTTCGTACCACCTCTAATAGCAGAACGCAGCCAATAATATACCATGTGTATGTCATCCTATCCCTAGTTCCCTACCACAGTTTATTTAGGGATTAAATTTTGAACTTTTAATGTTCAAAGTTCAAACGGCCAAATTATCCCCTTTTTCCACGTGGCGCTCCACAAAGATTTCCCTTGAGCGCCAAAATTTCAAACATAACCAATCATCTCACACTACATTATCATTTGGACACAAATTCATTCACCACTATCTCCATACATATAATAAATTCACAAGTACAGTAAAAAGAATATATAAAATAAAATTTCATAAGTAATTTTTGAGATATGACAACTTTTATTAATTATGATTCAATAGTATCTACTATGGAGATTCATCACTAATCATCTTTCAAACAACCGATAGCTATTAAGCCTTTGTTTGGATAGTGCTGAAAAGCACTGTATCTGCGTTTCACTTTTTTTTTTTTTTAGAAGAGCGTTTCATGTGCACTGTGGGTCCCATGCAGGAAGAGAAAGCAAAATTATGCTTTTCTAATGGGTCATGTACACTGTTCACGGGACCCATAAGTACTTTATTCATAAAAAAATTTAAAATTGGGTCCAACAGTACTATTCACACATTTAAAAATTATTTTGCTACAATATTTTTGGTTTTCAGCAAAATAAGCGGTATCCAAACACACCTTAAATATAATATATCGTTTTTATTTTAAAAAAGTATAATATGTAGTGATTGTGCACTTTGTAGGATAAGTTAATGGTGATTAAGCTAGTGTAATACATTCCAACTCCCAATTTCAACAAATTGCATAATTTTATAACTTTTTTTTATTAGAAGAATAATCATTTTATAACTAAATAGGTTCTCTTTCCATTGTATCTTATTTTGCTATATTTCAAAATATTACGAGTGATGCTAAAGATATTAGCACTACAACTTTTATTACATATAAACTTTATAAACATTTTATAATTAAAAAAATCAATTATTTATTTATTTATTATATTGTTGAAGTGACATTAATTATATATAGGATAAATTTTGTATTTGATACTTATTCTTTGCACTATATTTTAATTTGGTCTCTAACATTTCAATTGTGTCAATTTGATCAATAACTTTTCACAGCGTGTCAATATAGTTCTTACAATTATTTATTGGATAGAAATTTTTGACATGACAAACGACCAAAATAAAAAAATTAGTGTATTCCACATTAAGGAAACTCATTTTTTATTTTGATTGTTAGCTATATCAACGATTTTCTTCAAGAGATAAAGACAGTAACTAAATTGACACAATACTGAAAGATTAGAAATCAAATTGATACAATTGAAAAATTAGGAACCAAATTGAAATATAGTGTAAATGATAAAGACCAAATACATAGTTTATCCTTATATATATTATCATGTATAAGTCTTTTATACTTGTAAAATTTATAGAAATTTGAGTGTTTTCTAAATATAATCCTAAGAAATTACCCGTTTGGTAGCTTATTTTGAACACATTTTTGAGTATGTTAAATAACATTACATATTTTTCCACAAACTTTTTCATCCATATGTACATAAAAAGCACTCAAACAATATTACTCAAATTCCTCTACCAAACACCCCCTATTAGGCACGAGTTATTAATAACCATCCTAATATTTCCTCTTATTTTTATTAAAGATATTTAATTTTTTTGATGATTTTATTTTGTAAAAATTTAAATTAAATAGGGTATTTTTAGATTTTTTATTTTTAATTTTTTTGGGGAGGGGGGTGGGCGCGGGGGGTTTAAAAGGTTTAAAATTAAGATTAATGAGCAGGTGGAATATTTACCAATAAAAGTAAATACTCTCTCAATTTACCACCCTGATTACTTAAGCCAAAAACTTCTCTCCCACTCCTTTTGAAGCGCGTGAAGATCACTCTCCGAAAGAAAGAAAGAGCTAGAGGCTACGTGGCATTCACGTGCCACTTGTTACGTGGGCTTCAAGTAAGTTCAGGTGTGGCCCCTCACTGTCTCAACCTCGGTAAAAACCTAAGCAAAACCAGACGTGTGTACACTTGGCGACTGTGGATTTGTTATTTGGTCACTATTCTCAATTGGCTGGCTAAAGCCGCGAAAAATCGCGAATTTCAAAAAAAAATTGGGGAAATATAAGAGGGGAACCAGAAAAATTGTGATAAGGATCACCCATTTTTTAGCTTCGTGACGATATTACCCCTACACAATGGCTCGGATTGTCACTGACTCCTCTCCTTCCAAAATAATGCAAAACTTTGCTTATATGCCACTGTACTTTCTGATTTTATCTTGAAGCTGGCAGGCTAGGGTGTTTTCTCTCATTTAGGCCCCCAGGGTATATTGCTGGGATCAAAAAATTATAAACTCTCAATTTACATATGGTTATTTGAGTTTCATAAGACGTTGGGCTAATAAACCAATTGGGATAATCATGTAAATAGTGCATGAACTCAATAAAAACTATAAATAAAAAAAAAAGAAAAAAGATCAAGACTTAAAAAAAAAAAAAAAAAAAAAAAATTTGTCCCAACCAAACATTCATGTTAAGTTGGAGAATATTTATTCCTTAGCTATATGCCTATATGTAATTATGTATAAGGTAATTTACATTTATTATATTTTTTTTTTTTGAGAAGGAATTACATTTATTATATTGATTAGATTGAATAGGATGATTTTATTTGACAATACATATAATATTAGGAAATTTTTTGTGAAAAATGTATTTCTATTATAATAATTTTTAATTAATATTATTAAATCAATTCCGAAACCAAATTAATTTGAAGGCCTTATGTAATTTAATTAAAATATATTTTGGGGAACATCAAAACATTGTGTAATCCTTTTTTTTTTTTTTTTTGCAATATGGATGTTGTAATTGTTTTTAACTAGGACAGTAAAAACCTGTTTAGACCATATTGACTGGAAATTTGGGTTGGTTCAATTTTCTAAGGTATCTGGTCAATTTCAGTCCTCCATTATAAAAATTTTGGATTATGGTCCCAATCCCGGTTTTGCAAAAAAAAGTTTGAACCGAACCGAACCAATATTATGCACATATAATTTATATATATAAAACTCTAATAACCTAACTCTCTCATTCTTTCTTCCCATTCTATTTTAATACAACCGAACATATATTTGGCATTTTGAATTAACTAGTTTTTTTTTTTTTTAATAAAAAAATCCAAATTTATTTTGCAAAAGGCCAAAAAATTGTAAGCCCAACAATGGAACCCAAGACTGAAACTCTGAATCGGACTGACTAGGACCGATTGGAACCAGATTGATTGAGACTGGACACTTAGGGTCTGTTTGGGATCCATTTATTTTACTGAAACTGAAACTTTTTGTTGAAAGTACTGTAAATAAATGTAAAAATTAGCGAAAATAGTATAATGGGACCCATAAATAGTATCTAAAAGTGCGGTGGGACCCATAAATAATAGCAAAAATAAGCTGAATAGTAAAATAAGCTGACTTTTTAATTTTTGCCAAACGCACACATATTCGAATAGGTTTGGTCGAGGCTTTTATGGGATCAAATGGTCTAGTTTGGTCCCAAGAAATGCAAAAATCAGACTAGACAGACCATTACTCCCTTATTTTTAATTGACATTTATTAATTTAAGAAAGAACAAAACCAAGAAAGAGAGAGAAAAGGGACTAATTTTAATAATTTTATTTACTCCGGTTTTGCAACTAACCGTGTAATAACTAATAATTCATCTCTTTTTTCTCACCTTTTATATTTTAGTTACATATTTTTCAAATACATTATACATTACAACCTTCATTTTCCTTTATATTTAATTAAAAATACTCATTATAATTTTTTTTTTTTTTTTGTCTTAAGAATTGAGAAAGAGGAAAGAGAGATAAAGTTCTAGGAAAATTTGTTTTCTCGGTTTAAGACATTACACATGAACCTTACATTGTTGCCCTCAAACTGCTTACTATGTACTTACAACTCTGTCTTAAGAATGTAGTGTGGGCAATGATACGTCTCACAATGAGGGCAAAGGTGTTGGTAGAGATCAAGGCAAAAGTGTGGGTGGTGATATGAGTTGCAATTAATGCAAAGACATATATAGTTTTGAAGGGAGAGAGAGAATATTTTAAAATTTTAAGAAAAGAAAAATTTTACGTTAAAATTTAACTACAAATTTGGCTATATCAATTATACCGCTCTTGCATTTTTAAACATTAAAATTTCCCATTGTTTTTACATCCACCAAAAAAAAAAAAAAAAAAAAAAAAAACTTATCACGGTAACAAAGAGTTAAGATCGAATTATGATTGACTTTCAATAAAAAAAGAAGATCGAATTATGATTGCAAGAATAGGTAAAGGTTATCCACATTAAAGCAACTTGTTTTTGATCAACCTAAAATTCATTTTTGTCTTTTGAAACATCTCATTAATTTTTTTTGAGAGAGTTTCAACCTATGGCGTTCGTTATTGATGAGTGCTATTTATCATCAAATCAAGACACCAATCAATTTTTGGTATTGGCGGGGATGTAGCTCAAATGGTAGAGCATAGGAAGGCTTACCCAAGGAACATCCCATTAATTTTGATTGAACTAATTTAAAACATGTTGATGCGTTTATATGGGTAACTTTATCCTTTTGATACTATAAATGCACATCTAAATTGTATAAATAGCTATCATTAGGAACAAATACCGTATGTTGGAACTCTCTTAAAAAAAAAAACTTGCATAAAGACCTAAATTGAAGCTACATTTTTTTAGTAAATATTAAAACCTAAATATTTTTAATACGGAGGCAATTATACTTCCTTTATTATGGTTGTACTAGTGTGTAGTCTCATGTATATGTACATATACAATTAAAAACAATCACAATTATACAGTTCAAATTATACATGTGAGAGGGGCAAGATCCAAGTACGGAATAGGGCTCGTGGGATGGAAGGGCCCATCCACGCTTAAGTTCTAACCCAACACACGAATGAGAATCCGAGGAGGAAGGATGAGGAGACCAACTCCCCGAGGAGCGAGCCTACCTCGGGAAGCGTTGAGCAAACCACTTGCACCAAAGGACAAGATACCGAGGAAGACGGTAGAGACGTGCAAGTAAAGAAGAAGGGAAATATCCAAGTAAAGTAGCCATCACCTCTGCATTCAATGCATTGTACCAGCTTAGTTGGCCACATTGATGAAGGAATGACCCCTGAACAATAATCTCACAACACACTCTACCACCTCCAGCAAAGCCCTGATAGGACAAGCATCCAAACTAAGGCCTTTGGCTGTACAAGTGGAGGGCTAAGATGCAATTCGATTGACTATATAAGGAAAGGAAACCCCTCCAAATGGGGGGATGAATAATTAAAAGAGAATAGATAAACTGTGTAGTATAATCCTATATTTGAGACTTGAAACTTTGTATGAACATTTGCTCCTCGAACAGACCTGAGGTAGTGTTAATCTTAGATTTAGTTTCCCTTTTTATGATTCATTTAGCTTTCTTCACTAACCTATAAATTGGATCATAAAAGTGTATTAAAGTTGACCTTAGAAGCCCATACTCAAACAAATTAATTGCATTGGGCCTTCTAAACTTAGCTCCGCTATTCTAAGTGAGCTTAGCCTTTTTTGGGCTCATACAATACATTTTTTTGAGAAGATGTTCAAATTATATATGGTATTAGCTTATATTTTTTATAAATTATACATTTCTAAAATATGTAATGGTTTATCATTATATATATTAGTGCATAATCCGTGCATGTTAAAATCTTTAAAGCTCACTTGATAAGTTGAAATCACTTATCAAAGTCAAAGGCTCAAAGGCATGTAATTATTTCTATTTTGTACACCTTGTTCTTCACAATTCAATGATTGTTTTCCAACTCACATATTTTATTTATTTATTTATTTAAATTTTTGATAGGAACTCACATTTATTTTGGTATTGCAACAATTGCAAGTTTTTTTTTTTTGAGATCACAACAATTGCAAGTTGGCCATAAATAATAAACAAGCTATCCTCAAATAAAATACTACTCCTTAAGGAGCAGTGGGTGGAGCACACGTGACCAAAAAACACATATTAATTTAACCTCACAGCACAAACACATCACATCACATCACATAAGTGGGGTTGAACTTGAATCTGCAATTGGCCAATCAATAGCTTCCAATTCCACCCCATTCTATAATGAGTTTCGAAAACACAGTTACGCATTTCCCGCCCTTGGAGAGACATAAAACGAATCTTTTTTTTTTTTTTTGATTGGAACATAAAACGAATCTTTGCATAGAAAAACAATATTAAGAAAAAAAAATAGTATGGTTTTACTTTATGATCATCAATTTGTCTCATATATATATTTATTTATTTTAATAAAGTAACTACAATTTAAAATGAAAATACAAAAAGATAGACACTTGTACTACAGTTGGTAGTAGTAGAACACTTGTGGAATTTTATTTCAAAATCAAGTAATAGAAACTATAGGTATCAAAAAAAAAAAAAGTAACAGAAAGATTTGAATTTATAACAACTATTATGAAACTCTATAAATTCAAATCCAATGGATCTATATGTAAAATTCATATTTAGATAATATATTAATATAGCATACAAAAGAAACATATTTTGATAATATAGCTTAGCCTTAGGAAATTAGAATTTAGAAGTGATAATCTTTCTTTCAAAAAAAAAAAAAAAACAAAGAAAAAGAAAAGTTGGTAAACAATGAAATCAGCGCAAAGAAAAAATGAAGACTAGTACAAATACAATTCACCAAAAATATAGGACCTCCAAGTGGAAAACGAAAACCTCGCCTTCCATAAGAGACAAAATGTCATCTCCCAGGGCTACTTTCGGCAATGCGAAAATTACAGGTGTGCTCTCTTTCTCATTCCCCGAGTCTTCTTTTAATTACACCAAGAAAGCCGAGCCGTACAGTCTCTTCCAATATCCCCAATCCCTCTCTCTCTCTCTCTCTCTTTTCTCACGAACCCTAATCTTTTTCTTCAAGAATATTCAATCCCTTAAATCCAGGCTACAGGTTTGTTCTTTAATTCAATCTTTTTCCAATTCAAGATTCACGTATTTGTTTCTTGCTCTCCTCTATATTATTCAATTCCTCAAGTTTTTAAATTTTTTTGAAAAATCAGATTTGAATTGATCTTTGTGTGTGTGCGCGTGTGTGTATGGCGAACGGTACGGATTCGGAGGAGTTCGTGTTGCTATCTCGGGTTCGGACGGGTCACAAGCGCGAGTTCGCCTTCGCAATGAAGGCGCAATCAGAGATCTGCGGGTCCTTGGGTCGGACCCGGTCCAGGAATACCCGGAATGAGGCCGTGGCGACCAATAGAAGCAAGAAATTGAAGAAGTCGGATCCGAAGGACGCCGAGAACGACGAGGTTATGGATCAGAAGGCTAAGGATTTGGGAGATTTGGGCGATACGATGAGCGAGGAGGAAGCGAAAAGCGACGTGGTGGACCTAACTAGCGACGACGAGCCGAAGGGCCACGTTGGAGAATCGGAATTGGCCGGAGAAGGGGTTTCCAAGGAGGACACGTCGATGCCGGTTTTCGACGAGGAATTGAAGGGTGGAGTGGTTGAAATGGTTCAGAATCCTGTGAAAGAAGAGGAATTAGTGTGTGAAAGCAAGCCGAATGTGAATGAAGAAGAGATGAAGGCGGAGCCGGGAGTCGAGAAAACGAATGAGGATTTGGTTAAGGATGAGAAGATTGAGGGGGTTTTGATCAATGAAGATGTCAAGCCGAAGAATGTGGTTTTAGAGACGCCTTCAAGGAGGTTTACTCGTTCGGCATTGAAGCCGAGGCAAGAGGAGAAGAGTACTGTGAAAGAGAGTGGTAAGAAAGTGGTTGCAAATGTTGATGATGGAGTAGCTAGTTCGTCCGGTATGGTTACCACGACTCCAGCTGGTATGAGAATGTTGAAATGTAAGAAGTTTCCATCCAAGTTGAAGGATTTACTAGAGATGGGTATTCTCGAGGGAATGCCAGTTAAGTATGTCCGGGGTGCCAAGGTATTAATTTTATCATTGCTTGTTTATGTGTGTATAAGTTAAAAAATGATTTTGGATATGAAGTATTGGCTATGTGTCTTTTTGTATTGCAGGTTAGAGTAGCTGGAGAAACTGGGCTGAAAGGTGTGATTAAAGGTTCTGGGATATTGTGTTACTGTGCCAAATGCAAAGGGGTTGAAGTGAGTGTTTTGGTTATTATTTTCAAGTATGGTTTTTTGAGGACCCATTAATGTTGTTGTTCTAATGAATCATTGTGTGCTTTATTTTTACGTTGAATGTAGGTTCTTACACCCACCGTGTTTGAGCTGCATGCTGGCAGTGCAAATAAACGTCCACCGGAGTATATTTACCTGGAGAATGGGAGCACTCTTCGTGATGTCATGAATGCGTGCCTAAATGCTTCGTTGGACACGTTGGATGAGTTTGTCCAAAATGCTATTGGTTGCACTGCTTTAAAGAAATCGTCCATCTGTTTGAATTGCAGAGGTTGCTTTTACATGCCTTTGATAGGATATAGTGTTCATCTGCATGCGTGTGTGTTTTCCTGGAAAAAAATGTAACGTTTTGGATGTTTAATGGATTGCAGAGCCTATTCCTAAATCTTACAATGGGAAGTCAATGCTGCTATGTGAATCATGTGTGGATTTGAAAAAGTCTCAAGTCACCCTAGCTCAAACAATTGATACCAGCAATAGGTATGCATTGTTAATATCCTGCCATTGCACTTACATTGTTGTAGACCTTTCTGGCACTGCTGAGTTGACATTGTTTATAACATGGCTAGAGCTTGTTAGATTTGATTATCTTGAACTATAGAATTCATCTTGAACATTGTGTGTAACAATTTAACACAATAAATTGACATACTTATTATTTAGTATTATAGATATTAAATTGTCAGTACACATTTCTGAGGTGAAATTAGTGTTTAGCAATTTCCAGATACATATACACTAGGAACCTTCTGGAAGTCTTCAATTAGGAAAGATGGTGTTCAGACATGATGCTTAGGGGACCGATTATGGAGTCGCGATTTCTTTGGTAAATTACAAGTTTCATTGTAGTGGTGATGAGATAGGTATTGACTTTAAATGCATTACCTTATTTTTAAGACTTCTTAAATTATGAACTTTTAGGGGTTCAATGAATTGCTTGTCTTTCAAATTTCCCTGCTAATTATGGACTTTCCTTTATTAGTTTGTTGTTAATGGCTGTTAACGCTAGTAGATGGGGAGTATGATAAAGAAACAGAAATAGCTCTTATAAAAAAAATGAAGAAACACAAATAGGCTATATTATCAAGAAGGTGCTTTAGAGGCAAGCTTAAACTTACTAGGTAAGTTTATAATGCTACTTTGTTGTGCCCTGCAAGACCTAATCCGAGTCTAGGATTTTATACTTTGCCTTCATCATGGTTTTAAAACTTAGCAGCTTTTATACAGTTAAGACTCACATTTTATGATTAAATAAGGTAGCTGTAGGTAGATTAGAATGGTGACACATAGATTGTGTTTATATTGGTGTTTATTTTCTCATTATAAGACGTGGATGACTGTTACTTGCTTGTGGCATATGAAATTATTGTTGTACCAATAGTTTTGGGATATGATCAAATGAGGTTGTTGTAGGCTGCTATAATGCATTTTTTTTTTTTTTTTTCATACCTAGATTTTCTTACCCTTTTAAATTTAGATTGTATTATAGGCACAATTTTTGTATACCTGCTGATTACTTGAATTTTCCCTCCCATATTCTTCAATAAAGTATCATCACTATAATAAAAAGCAACAGTTTTCTTTTCTTGATTTATTTTATGAACTCTGATATTTAAAAATTGATTTTTTTTTTGAATTATTTCAGATCACCAAAACCAGTTTTGGTTCCAAAGTCATCTGAAAATGTTTCAAAATCATCTGAAAATGTTTCAAAGTCATTTGACAATGTTTCAAAGTCATTTGACAATGTTTCAAAGTGTAACTCATCTCGAAGTAAGAGCCAGGGAAGAATTACTAGAAAGTAAGTATCTTTCTAATTTATTATTCTGTTCAATTTGATACATGTCGAGTAATTTGCTGTTTTGTAGTGATTCCAATTAGAAAATGTTAAACTTTGTCCTTTTCTTATTATTCTTTTGAAAGGGATCTACGCTTGCATAAGCTGGTTTTTGAAGAAGATGTTCTGCCAGATGGGACAGAAGTGGCATATTATTCTCGTGGACAGGTTGTAGCAATGAGTAGAATATCAACAAACCACATATATATACACACACACGTACACATACATTAATTTATTAGATTTCTTTTCTGAGTGGTGATTTGTTGGCAGAAATTGTTGGTCGGTTACAAAAAGGGAATTGGAATCTATTGTACTTGCTGTAACTCTGAGGTAAATTGGTTTCTTCTGATTATCATGTTTGCCAGAAGTGTTCTCTTTCTTTTAGAATCTTTTCTGAGCGGTTATATGTTCTATTGAATATTGTGTGTGCCAGAGATTAATCTTATTGGCATATTTTGAACAGGTCAGCCCCTCACAGTTTGAAGCTCATGCTGGTTGGGCATCACGTCGCAAGCCGTGAGTATTTGTTCTACTCATTTGTGTGGTTGAGGTCAAATCATGTGGTCTTGTCTCCTCAGTGGTCCTGTAGTTGGTGTATATCTGAGTCCAAATCAATTGTTTCCTTATTTGCCAATTGACATGATTCTGCAAGACTTCCATGGGATTGGGTCCATGCATGTTTTGGAGACAGGATTTTTAGAAATTGACAAGAAATAAGTTGTATTAGTTTTCTTTATTTATTTATTTATTATATCTTCATTTGACTGGCGCTTGTTTGTTTGGCAGTTACCTACACATTTACACATCTAATGGAGTGTCTCTGCATGAATTGTCTATATCGCTTTCAAAAGATCGGAAATTCTCTACCCATGAAAATGATGATCTCTGCACCATCTGTGCGGATGGAGGGGATCTCCTGTGCTGTGATGGATGCCCGCGGGCCTTTCACATAGGTGAGATTTTGTTTTTCTTGAATACATTGTATGATTGGAACCTTTTACCTGGTAGTAAAGATCCAATTTCTCATACATTATAGTTGTGCTGAAATTCCTACGGATTATATTGAGAGAGAGAGAGAGAGAGAGAGAGAGAGAGAGAGAGAGAGAGAGATGTGCATTTTGTGTTTTGAGTTGCAGATATAGATTTCTGTAACTTATTTGTTGCCTAATTCTTTGGAAAAAAAAAAATTTGTGAAACTGTGGACATTATAATTTAGCACCTATATATATATGTGTGTGTGTGTGTGTGTAAGGTTTGTGTTCTTGAGTTTCTTGTAACTGTTTGTGCGAATGGCCAATCTCTCTTATTTATTAATCACTGTTTAGCATGCACAATTTGGAATAATTGTGGTTCTTCTTCCTCCAATCCACTTGAGTTGCATTTGTGATGTTGGTTAATTTGGCTAATTGCAGAGTGCGTCCCTCTACCAAGAATTCCGAGTGGTACTTGGTACTGTAGGTATTGCCAGAATGTGTTCCAGAAAGAAAAATTTGTGGAGCGTAATGCTAATGCTGTAGCTGCTGGAAGGGTTGCTGGAGTTGATCCTATAGAACAGATAACCATGAGATGCATTCGTATTGTCAAAACTCCAGAGGTTGACTTTGGTGGATGCGCATTATGCAGGTTCTTTTTTCACTGTTCTTGCTATAAGAAGTTTCTATATTAGATGCTTCAGTATTTTCTTCTGCCTTTAATTTCTTTGCATGCATGAATCCCGGAAAAATAATGGTGCAGCACATATAGTATGAAATTTTAGATATACCTGATGATTTAATGGCATATCAGCAATCTGTAACTGAAACTTGAAAGGCCTTCAATGATTACTCATCTGTTTTTGTTGATTGACCAATTTCTTGTGATTTAATCGAGACCAGATTTGTTTGTTGCCGTGTGTAATGATGAGGCGTTTTTCTTCTACCCATTTTTTGGGAAATAATTTTAAACTTAAGGTTAATTTCTTCTGCCTTCCCTGTACTTGGTAAAAAATACACAGCACTTGTACTTCTGAAAATTATTCATACTAGCAGTGTGCCTGTGTGATGCACAGATTAATTAAAATTCATATGTAAAGTAAGGAAAAATCATAACTATTGGTAGAGTCAAAACTATGAATTAATTAAGAAAAATGAAAATGATTTATTTTTTAAAATCAAACTAAAATTTATGGTAGATGATATAATAATGTAAAATAAAATAATGAAATTTAATTTCTTTTAAGAATTTCCCAACTTTTTATAATAGAATTTAAATTGAAATAGTTGGAATGTGGGTAATGGAGTTTTATTTAGAGTAGAGTTAGCTTAGTAAAAGTGTTTTATCTAGAGTTGAATTAGCTTAATAATGTTAATGTATTTACGTGCGATGTGGACTCTAATTATTCAGTGCAATAAGGAGAGGGGTACACTTATCACAACGATCGCTTCTATGACCTAACCTTATTATGTAGTATATGATTTGCATTATTGTTGTCTAGTTTTCTGGTTAATTGCAATAAACTAAATGGAAAAGCCAATATCATATAACCAGCAAACTAGCCAAGAATATTTCACTGTGAATAAGAAAAGAGGTTGTAGACTACGGTACTCACGAAAATTTAAATCAGGTAGGAAGATCCAAAATATCAAGTAAAGTGGATGGACTACTTCCATCTGACAGTGAATAAGAAAAGAGAGTTTGGACGACGGACAACTTGATTCTATCGATTGAAATCTCTTGAACCTCAAATGCCTTCTATTTCCTTCACTCCAAATAGTCCACATGAGATAGAATGGCATCACATTCCAAGATCTTATCCTAAACAACACAGGTTTTCTTCAGTTACATTTTGAGCAAAGCAGACACTGGTTTAGGCATAACCCATCTCATACCAATGCATTAAACAGTAAATTCCATAACTTTTTAGCCACAAAGCATTGAAATAGCTGATGGTTTGTAGACTCTCCATTTCTTTTACGCATAAAACATCAAACCTCAATAACCCTCTTCCATTTTGTAAGATTATTAATTGTAAGAAATTTCCCCTAAGTTGCAATCCAAAAAATAAAATAAAAATGCAACCTTCTAGGTGCTTTTACCATCCAAATAGCCTTTCAAGGGAGACATAAATTGATGACCTCTCTTAAAGACTCAAAATGAGATCGGACTTTAAAATTACCATTTCAAAAAAACTTCCAACACGTTTTATCATCTACTCCAACATTTTTCTTGATAGAGCAGAGTAAATAAAAAAGTGTTAATTGATTACAACCCTCAGTCTTGAACCTCTTTCACGAAGATAGGATTCCAATGTTCCATACTGTCTGCTAGCTCTATATACTCATTCATAGTAGATTTATTTGCAGCAAGCATAAATAGCTATGGAAATAAGGCCTTCAGTCGTTGATCGGCACACTATATATCATTCCAAAAACCAACTCTTCTAGCATTATAGATTTGTGTTTTTTGTTAATGAGTGAGAGTGCCAACCAGCTGTATTGCTTTTCCAAACTCCCACTTCATGCTTACTGCTAGCTGAATTCGATGTCTAACTCCCCATTCTTCCCTATATTTGATTGCCACAAGCTATTTCACAATGAGGAACCTCTTTTTAAGTTTTTTATTTTTTATTTTTATATAAGATAAAGTTAAATTAGTCAATTTACATTTTCTATTGATGGATTTCTTTGACATGGATTGAAGTGCTAATTTACCTGTTAACTTTATATATATGGAGTTAATAATTGTTCATTTAGCATTATCATCGTCAAACTTACACCTTCAACTTAACAACTTTTGATATGTTTGATTGGATTCTTGCAGAGGCCATGATTTCAGCAAAAGTTTTGGTCCTCGCACCGTTATTTTCTGTGACCAGGTATCTTATTTTCAGATCATGTCTGGACTTGTCAAGTCTTAGTTTTGAAGTGCTTTTGCATTTATAGTTTGTTTATTTACATCGCTGATATTGTGCACTCTTCCCTCAGTGTGAAAGGGAATATCATGTTGGCTGTTTGAAGGATAACAATATGGAGAATCTTGAGGTGTGAATTTTTATTAGTCAAGATTTGCAGCTTATTGTGACCATAATTACTTATTTAATATTTGCAAATGTTGACATTACTTTTCCACCAGGAACTGCCAAAAGGGAAGTGGTTCTGTTGCATAGAGTGCAACAAGATTCATTCTGCTTTAGAAAATTTGGTTGTTGAAGGAGAACAGACGCTTCCAGACTCACTTCTGAATGCTATAAGGATGAAGCATGAAGAGAAAGGTTCAGACAGTGATGCTAATTTTGATATAAGATGGAGGGTTCTTAATTGGAAATTGGTTTCTTCTGATGAAACTAGACAGTTGCTATCTAAGGCTGTATCCATTTTCCATGTGAGTAATAATGTGTGTATATATATATTTATATTTGTGATTTTTTTCCATTACCTAAAAAAATTTGTGAGGTTCTATTATAGTACGCATCTGGTAGATCAAATTGTTACATCTTTTGTTGTGTGGGGTACAACATATGCAAATTCTCACATAATATTAATGCATTGGTCATGCCTCATTTGCTTTTAGCTTTTGTAATGCATGTTGATATTTTGTCTTGACTTGAGGGGAAAGATTTTGCTTTAAAGTACTTATCGGGTTTTTTTTGGACACGCTCTAGGAACGTTTTGATCCTATAGTTGATTCCGCTTCAGGTCGTGACTTTATTCCATCAATGATATATGGGTGAGCATTAATATTCTCCCTCTTCAACACGTGTGTGTGTGTTTATTTATTCTACCTCCTTGCTTTCTTTCTTTGTTTTATATAACACCCAATTGAATCTAATATTAAATGGTTTTGCAGAAGGAATATCCGTGGCCAAGACTTTGGGGGGGTTTACTGTGCTGTACTAACAGTCAAGTAAGAATCATGTCTCCCAAGGGTTTTACTAGATAATTTTGTAGAGCAGAAATATTATTCTGATAATTATTCCTTATTATGTAGCAAATCAGTTGTGTCAGCTGGAATGTTTCGTATATTTGGGCAGGAAGTGGCGGAGCTTCCTTTAGTAGCGACAGATACTGATTATCAAGGACAGGTAATTTTAATCTATTGCTGGGGTGATTTTTTTTCTTTGGACGGTGGAACCTATTCTGACTTGATGAACATTGTTTTGGTAGGGTTACTTCCAGTCCTTGTTTTCTTGCATTGAGAGGCTGCTTAGCTCTTTAAATGTGAGAAACCTTGTGCTACCAGCTGCTGATGAAGCAGAATCAATATGGACAAATAAATTTGGTTTTAATAAAGTAACCCAAGATGAGGTGTGTGTTTTTTTATATGTTCTGTTTTGGAGCATAACAAATGTAGGATTGAGTTTGATGTGTTCATTTTTCATGTTGCAGCTCAACAAGTTCAAGAAACATTACCATACTGTTATATTCCAAGGGACATCAGTGCTGCAGAAGTCAGTCCCTGAATTTGCTGAATTAATGGTATGAAGGTGTTGGATTGTCTGGATTTTTTTTTTTTTTTTGGTGAAATGGAGAAGGCATTATTTTGCGGAGGCTTTTCCTTTAAGATGTATAGGATCTTTTTGTCTTTTGGTGTACAGAAAAGTAGACATTACACCTCTATTTACAAGCTGATATATTTTTTGTAGCACAGATATGAGAGGAGAGATCTTAGTCAGTGGAAATTGTAGAAAACTAGAGCAGGTTGTTGGGAACTTGCAAAATTTTGAAATGTGAAGTGTTCTAACCGTTGTTGGTTTTGGCTATGAACTTCAGAAATTTTCCATTTCAGATTTGGGCTTGCAATAGTATATAAGTATGGAGAAGAAAACAAGGCTGCTTGTCCTTGAATGCTTATGTAAATTATATATGTCTTGGGTTAACTTGTACTATAATCCATTTGCTTGCAGTAGTGTTATTTCTCACCATCCTAACACCCCCCTTCCCAAGAAAAATCCCCAAGGAAAACACTGCTCAGCCATTATCTCAATCTGATGAAGACTTTCTAGTTAAGCCTCATTTTATGAGAACCATCAATTTCTCGACCAGTAATCGGAATTCTATTAGGCAAACCCATTTATTGGTTTTTGGTGTAGGTGTGGTTTGAATTTTAAAATTCTTATTTAATAATAAGAGATTTTATCAGTTAAGTTAACGAGAATAGATGTATTATTAAAGTCAATTACTTTTTAATAAAAGTTTCACTTCAGTATAAAACAATATTTTTTTATAAAATGCATCTTTTTGCACAAGGGATGGAGGTGCTTGCTAAATCGATTTTTATGGAATGCATCTTTTTTATAAAGTTTCATTTCCGTTCTCATTCTCTTTTTAATTATTTTAATTTAAATTAAAAATTTATATTAATTTGAGCCTCGGGCCTCAGGCCTGAGTTTCGAGTTTCACTGAATTTGAATCTACTTTTATTCTTTCTCTTTTCAAACTTATTCGAATTTTAAAAATTCTAAAATGTAAAGATGGGATGGGAAGGGGAAATCTTTTGGTCTATGATTTTTGCATATGATATTTGTTTGGTTGATGAAATGAAACTAGAAGCGAAGTTAATGTCAAGTTGGAAACTTGGAGAGAAGCCATAGAATTAAAGACCGATTAAGTTGGACTAAAATAGATTAATAGAGTACATAGAATATAAGTTTAGTAAAAGTAGAAATAAAAACTAAAGGGTGATAAGACTTGATGACCAAGAGATGATAAAGAGTAAAAGCTCTTGATATTTTGGATCAATAATTCTTAAAAATGGAAATATTGGAAGAGCTTAACTTCAGTCAGGAGCTGGAGTAAAAGTGAGGTTTTACGCCACCAATGAGAGAATGCCACGTCGTTAACCAAACAAACACCACATACACCTTACCATAGACAAGAATAACTTAGATTAATCCTCAAATTCAAAACAAAAACACAGCAGCGTTGCATATCAGTTTCCAAAGGAATCAACAGTATACCCAAACGCATGTCGTCCACCTCTTCTTAGCACCGAATCTCCACGCCTCCACTGAACTCTGCGCTAGAACCTGGAAAATGCGCCGAAGCCGATGTGATCGTGGTGTCGCCGCCTCTTTATAAGAACCCAGGCTAGCTGGGAACAAAAAAAAACCCACAATCAGATTTTTTTTAGGTTTGAACCTAATCCAATCAACACCCATGAAAATACCAAAAAACAGCAAAATCCATACCAAATCAACAAAACCCATACCAATATGAACAGATTGATATCCAAAAAATAACCCAAAACCATCAAAATTTCGAAACCCAAAGTTTGGGGAAATAACTAATCAAACAATAAACACAAATCATAAAAGAACAAACCTTGACCGACGGGGTGGAGCTCCAGTGTGGCGGCGACAGCTCTTGATTGACGTGTGCGGCGGTTCCAGCGGCGGGGTGGAGTTCCAGTGGTATGAGGAGAGGAGGAGTTGGAAAGGGTTTAGGCGTTGGAGCTGTTTAGTTCTTCAGGTGTTTTACATGTTTGAGGATTTTGGTTTAATTGAGTTATAATTGTGTGTGATATGGTGTATTGGTTTTTCAATAGAAATATGACGTGTCATTTATTTATTGGTGGCGTAAAGAAGGCTCTTTACGCCAGCTCCTGACCGAAGGTTCTCTCATATTGGAAAGGATGTGAATCATTGGATTAGAGTAAGGTGGATGAAGTGGAGATGTGTATCGAAAGTATTATATGATCATAAAATGCCTATAACGTGAGAACTGAGTAATATAATTATATATATATATATATATACTTATAGAAAATTTTACATTTCTTTTAAAAATAAAAAATATTAGCTTAATCAAACAGGATCCAAGACAGCATAAAACTTGATGACAAAAGCTGTTGGATAAACTTTTTTATTTTAAATTTTAAAAAAACAAAAAGATCTTGTTACCGTTGAGAAAGCTCAAAGCAGTTTCGGAAGCAAATTCTAGACCCATTAATCAATCAGCAAAAGCTTAAAAGCGGGAAAAATTGAAAAAATTTGAAATTCAAAACTCACGAGAAAGCCGTTTAACTTAATTTCCAAATATAAAAATATTCCACTAATAATAACACAAATTATAGGAAAGCAAATTTACATTGTGCTCCCCCACTCCCCTTGTTCACATTGAAATACCCTTTCACCGCATCTCTCTCTCTCTCTCTCTCTAACCCTCTTTTGCGCTCCTCTGTCTCTCACTCACTCTCTCCAAGGTTATACTCTTCTCTTTATCCCTCGATTTCCAAAAATTTTGAATCGATTTTCATTACCAATATTTGAACAGTTAAAATTGTGTCAATTTCTTCACAGATCGGAAATCCTCAGTGATCTAATCGTCGCGAAAAGCTTCAGTGAGCGAGAAAAATGGGTCAGATCCAGTACTCCGATAAGTACTTCGATGACACTTACGAGTATCGGTAACCACCATTTCCTACTCTCTCTTTTTTATTTAAATAATTTTAATGAAAATTTTGGTGAGAGAGTGTGTGTTTGTGTTTTTTCTAATCTGTGATCGTCCGTACAGTCATGTGGTGCTGCCTCCTGAAGTGGCCAAATTGCTTCCCAAGAATCGTCTTCTCTCTGAAGTAAGAAATTTAGGGTTTCATAATTTTCGGCTTTTTATTTATTTATTTTTTTTAATTACTCGAAACGTTTCGTTTTGATCTGTTTTGTTGCGTTAAAGATAAAGTAGAATCGGCACTGGAAATTTGATCCTGAGATATTTAAAACGTTTTTTCTGTGCGTTTGTATAAACTGTTGTGAATCAGTGTATTGAGTTTAAAATGAGCGTTTGTAAACGAGAAGTTGTTGTTGGATTTAAAAAAAAAAAAAAAAGCGTTTTTAGACAAATACAAGGGTGTGAAACTTTGACCTTATTTTCTCTGCTATTTGATTTATCGAGTAATGAACCTGAATAGATTTTTCAGTTTGTCTATCCCTAAAAATGCTCTTCCAATGACTTTATGATGGACTTCCGTTGATATCTTTCTCATATTTGTTATTGCAAATCAAGACTATCGATTTTCTTGTTTTCCTTTAGTTAGAGAACCATAAATATTAAAAATATTATGTAAATAGCTGAAGGTGTGAATCTGGGTTAAAATCCCCCTCGCCGGGTATTGTGAAGAACGAAAACGAAATGCAAATAATGTTTATTTTTAGAGGGCTTATTTTGTGTTTTGTTTTTGTTTTTTGACATTACTTTTAGAATGAGTGGCGTGCAATTGGGGTTCAGCAGAGCCGTGGATGGGTCCACTATGCGATTCACCGTCCCGAGCCACACATCATGCTCTTCAGGAGGCCTCTGAACTATCAGCAGCAGCAGGAGAACCAGGCCCAGCAGAACATGCTTGCCAAGTGATCCTTTTCACTTAGTTCGCTTTTAATCTCTAGAAGTGAAATGAATGGTTAGTAGGGTTTCTGTTTGGATAAAAGAAAAATAGTTTGGATGTTTGGAACTTGGCTATGTAATGTTAATTCTCCTGTTTGGGGAATTTTATACTTGTCTTTGGTACTGCATAGAGATATGTTAGTTTTACCTCTGGTGTACTGTGCTTACCTAAGGTGTTCTTTTGGATGTGGATTTTAGCTATTAATGGTGGATTTCGATTGATGGTGTTGCTTTTATGGTTCTGTTTTTCCTGTGGTACTGGTTTTTCTGTTGTTAGAGATCACAAAAGTAGGATAATGTTTGTGTGTTCTCACTGTTTTTGCATTTTTTTTTTAATCTCTAAATAATGGATTAATTTATGGTCCTAATTGTGTAAAAGATGCTTGTTCCTGAATTGACATTCAAGATTTAGGACAATAATTAATAGAGAAAATTGTGGTGGTTGGCAGGCCCTTTTTCTTGTATTACTAATTATTTTCTACATTATTTTTTCGGAAGTACTAAGGAAAACTATGGTGCAGCTGGGCATCACATGGAAGTTGTTCCATTCCCTTTTATTTCTAAATATGATTTAGACTCACTATTGAAATAATAATCTAGTGTCTTGTCCGAAAAATTGATAGAAAAAAAGAAAAGGAAAAGAAGAGGAGCAATTCTTGACTCTGTCCAAACTCTAAGATTTTCTAATCTGCTACTAAACAGACATTCTAGAAGGGCATATTACCTGCAACAGGTTAGTATGCGATCTTTGCAATGCCTTCAATTGGAGCCATACTACTTTGTGAAATATTAAAAAAATACACAATGGTGATGTTGACTTGTGGGGTCCATAACTGGTTATGGATTTTGGGTTTGGCTATAGGAGAGGGAGATCTATGTGTTGGCTTTTCGGCTACGAGGAGAAAGTTTAGTTTGTGAGGTTGGTTTGGACGCATTGCAGGGATTGTGTATATTCACCCTTTGGGGGTGATGTGCTCCCAATTGGTGCGTAGTGTGAACAAAAATTTCTGAAAATTGCTAAATGTATTATAAGTTTTATTACATAAGTCAATGATGTGGAAATGAATGTGATTGGTGGGATTTAACTACCTTCTAAATGAAAATTTGAAATTTGAATTTTTTTATTATTTTGGTAACTAGTGACACAATAATATTTAAGTGTAGTAAAATTTGTAATGGTCTTAGCATTACTTAAAATTTCCAATAAACCATGTTGAAATGATATGTTGTAATTGTGGCAATTTATGAAATCATTTAAGTGTGTTTATTACATAGTTCATTAAAGAACAAAGTTGGTCTCCCATTCAATAGGTAGCGATTTATAAAACTATTCATGAAATAAGCCACAACGCATTAAAAAGATCATGTGACTAAAACTAGACATGGATGATATTTCAAATCAATAATATTAGCAATATTTGGATTTTGGAAGACCAATTTTCATCATAATCACCAAACATCATTAAATATAATGTAAGTATCATCTCAAAAAAAAAGAAAAAAAAAGAAACTGACCAAATAAAACCTTTGCATCAAAGGGATTACTAGAATAAAATTGTTTCAAAAAATCATTACATAACCCTAGCAAAACAACATCAACACACTTGCAGTTTCCGCGGTTGACTGACATAAACAACCTTGATAATCTAATCTAGTGATCAATCCCACATCAAAAACACAAATAATCGAAAAAATTTGCTAAATAGCATATGTGGGGGACTAAAACTAGCTCGTGGTGAGGCCCATGGATTGGAAGCGTAATGTCTGTCACAATCTATTTATAAGTGAGCAATAGGGAAAAAAAACTCCACAATGGGAAACTCAAACAGTTGATTTCCTTAATAACATATTTTTCAGATCAAGCTACAGTATTACAATAGGGAATCCTATTGTTCCCGTGGTATTACACACTCTAACTTTCTTAGACAGCACATGTTTTTGATTTCTCTCTCTATTTTTCCTCCTTCCAATCCCCTTTTTCTTGCCTCTCTTCCCCTTTTTATAACCACATCTCTTGCTCTGATCTCTACAACTGTCATGTTGTAAGCTACACAATCAGAGATATTTTTCCTTACTTTATCGGTTCCCTCCCCTGCCTTATCCTGGAAATCTAACTTTTTGGGGGTGTTGGTACTGTTCAGGCTATCTTATATACATTAAATGTGGCAGAGGTTAGACAAGAATCCCCTCATTAATGCAAAGGTAAAAATCTTCAATCTTCTTGTGCGTTCTGGAGGTTTCTCGTGGTTCCAGGCATCTTCTGGAAGCCACACATGGATTATCCGTGCACCATGTCTCGAGTAAGTTAACTTCTTACCTTCTCCACGGGAACTGATTTCCTGTGTCGCTCTTCTCTTCCGTAATAATTGGGATGATCCAACTTCCCTTCTTTCATATTTATTACCCTCTGAGCCTTCCTCCCAATATACAAGCCAGGCCCAATTCGTTCCCCGTGGCCCAATTACTTTTTGGGCTTAAGGCCCGGGTGGGGACTCTTCCACTCCTCACATCATAATTTTAAGAAAAATTTGCTAAATAGCACATGACCAAACTTATTTACTTATGTAGCAATTTGTTTGACATATTATTTGTCAAACTCGAGCTCCAAGCATTATGTTTGATCAAAAAAATAATGTGTACAAGTTAGACGTGACTTCGCATTGAGTTTGGAGGTCAAAGGACTACCACCTGGAAAAAAAATTATTATATATAAATTTTATGATTTTTATCTTTAAACAAAATTTGTGACCACCCTAAATTCTTTTAGGCCAATATAATTACACTTTGGACAAAGTTTGTCAACAAACTTAATTGTAGACAAATGCTACAACTTCACTTAATATTTTTTTATTGGGTGTGAATTTTGACAAATATTACATATCTTATTATATCCTTTATACTTGCAAAATTTCAAGAAAATCAAATATTAATAGCTATGTCCGCAATCAAATGTTTGAATTTTGAGTTTTTGTAGTCTAAAATTATATATAAAGAATATGTTTATGGATTGAATAGTAAACAACACCTGATTGACATGAAATTTGACAGGTGTTTTAAGAACATAATGAACATGCAATTCAGTGGTTATATTTTCAAAATATGTAACCATGTAAATTTGTTTAGTGAGAATTGTACCCTTAGGCTGCTACATAGTTTGTAGCCATCATTTGTCCTTAAACTTTGGTCCCTCCACAATATGTTAGGTCCTTACAAACAAAAGAAAAAACTCAAGAAAATTTGTATTTAACTAAAATTTTGAAAGAAATGTAGTTTGGTGTATTGATATTAAGACTATCATGCAAAGATTTTAAAATAATAAAATTTGTAGAAAGAAATTGTAAAACTTTTACATATTTGTGTTTTATTTTTGTCAATATATGAAATTCTATTTTTATTAGATTTTACATAATTTAAAATTTTTAATGACCACATTAAATTTTTTTTTTTGAAACCGCCACTAATAAAAGTATAAATAACATGTAAAACATCATTCTATTAACTCGGGAACAACTTACGTAAATTGTTAAAAATTTTCTTAAAAAAAAAAAAGGTTAAATTTGAACTCACTGATTTCCTTTTTTTTTTAATAGTAAACCAGAAAATATTATAATTTCAAATCATATAATTCTATCAAAAAAAAAAAAAACATTATTATTACCATTCTTTTTTAAGTAATCAAATTACCGAACTATGGGCCGTGAGACCCGTCCGATTCAAAGCCCACTGTGAACTAGTGATCCCTCTAGCAAGCCTGGGCCGTGAGTCTGTGATAACTTTTTTTTTTTTTTTTTTTTTTTTTTCCCATTTATTTTTGTAAAATTAACGATTTTGTTCCCCTGTCGACCAATCCGAGTCAGAAACAGAGGTACCCAAAAAAAAAAAGAAAAAAAAAAGCTCATACGAGGTAAGTTGTAATTTGATGATTCAATATGCTCTCCACTTTACTCTTCTTCTTCTTAGGGTTTGTTAGATTTCTTCATTTCCCAATTAATGATTATGATGATGGAAGACACGGTTCACTATAATTAATGTTTGTTGAGGATTTTAGGCCGACCCATTTTCTTAACCTCGTTTTAAACATTGATTAGAAAGATTAAGGTTTGTAAATTTGAAACTACTTTTGGTGATTGTTTCAGCAGACCACTTTGAAGCAAAAACAAAGTCATTGTCTTTTTTTTTTTTTCGCAAACTTATTGTTGTAATTGTAGATTTGGTCTAATATTTTGATAGAGTTGTAAATTTGTAATTGTTGTGAAGAGGGGAGTAATTCATTTTCATGAATTTATTTTCTTGGATAGTTATAATCTGTGATGTTTTTAGGAATTTTTTTTTGATTCACATGGTATGTTGAAATGTAGACGAATACTAGGACCATTTCTTTAGCTCATATAGTTTAAACAACCATATGTTATAGCTATGCTTAGATCTTTTTATCATTTTGATTGTATATTAGTCTTCTTGCAGTAATGTGATCTTGGTTATGTTTGTTTTGTCTTTAGATTAGATGGGTTTTCTATTGTGTATGTATCTGTTGCTAAGAACTATACAATTAGCATGTTGTTTTGGGACGATTGAGATATCGTTAGGTGCTCTGGTGCTATGAATCGAAGCAACTGAATGTCATTATTAGGAATGTCTGAAGTTTTTCCCGTCTTCTCAGCCTATAGATTTGGTTGTGATCACATTTTGAATGCTAACATTTATATACATGTTTTTTTCTCAGAAGTTAAAATCTTGAAAGGTGTGTTGTTTGTGGGTTGCATTTTAGAGAGGAGCCAATAAGCAATAACTTATATGTTATATATTATGCCTTTTCTAGCAATTATATGCGATCTAATTTAAGACCTAATTATGTTTATCTGTTGCATTATTTTGTTCTTATTTAATTGTTTGTAACTTTGATTAGTGGTTACATTAGTTGGTAGATGACTTTGGTCATTCATTCTCTCCACAGATTACTGGCTGTAGGTTAATTGGCAATATTGAATAAAGTTTAAAAACATTTGATCGTGTGTGTTTCTCTGGCATATGCAGGCATGGTATTTAGATAAATTGTTCTAAAATAACTTATCAGTGATATTTTCTTGTCCGTTTTTTCAGGTCATACTTTAATTTGCTTTGGTGGCCTCAATGACAAAAGCACGCAATGCCATTGTTGCTACTGGTTTAGTAGTTTTTACAGCTGCAGGCTTGGCATTTCCCTTTTACATGGGGTATGTAAATTTATCTCTATGATGTGTATTCTGCAGATGGTTGTATTTGATTGCAAGAGTTAGAATAACATGGTTTGTATTATCCAGGTCCTCAAGAAAGCCTGTTATTGACTCAACAAAGCCACTGCCACCACAGGCAACTTTCCGAGGGCCTTACATAAATACTGGGTCACGTGACGTTGGACCTGACCATCGGACTTACCCAAAGAATTGATTAATTTTGTGAAGGACCTTCTCTTGGTGTACGTAAACTATGTACTCATTTATGTGTATTTTGTGTGAATTGATCTTTTTGAATCAGTTAGGCTTTCAGACTGATGGTCATGTTTGGATTCTGGAGTCTGCTTGATATAACAGTTAAATGAGTGGGCTTAAGATTTATTCTCATGACCCAGTATTCTATTTGAACATGCACGGACTGGGATTATGAGATATCCTTTTGCCTTGGGACTGAGAGGTGAAAAGTGACAAGACCATCACAGATTTTACTGCTTCAGTTAGACACAAAATAAATTCCTATGAATCTTATTCATAATTCTTCTAAAGAGGGATAAATACAAGTCTTGAGCACTCAATTTTGTAATGTTGCTCTGTCTTCCTGCTAGAAAGAAAAGTTGGGCTTCTGGTGTATAAATAAATATCTGTCTTATGTGTGATTTAATCACCATAGTTAGCAGCATATGCACTCTCTCTCTCTCTCTCTCTCAATGTGTGTGTGTGTGTGGCTGTGAAATTGAGACTAATCTTGGAAAACTGAAGGGAATTATGTAAGCAGTTCATCAATGGTTTCTAGTGGATATTTTTACTGAACCTGTGGGAATGAGGATAACAGTCTAATCATACAAATTTAGCAAATCTAAAAGTCAGTTGTGATGTGACTTTCTCAAATGGGTTATTCTGATTGAAATTATTTTCAGTTCTGCCTCCATATAGTATGTACAACTTTTTGCCATACCTGGACTTTGGTACCCTCGGGTTTTGATTAAATTATGTTCTATGAACATTGATTCTGTGGCATGCAACACTCTGAAGTCTAGAGAATGCTACAAATCAAAATAGTTTTTGTTTTTGCTAAAGCTCCCAATCGAAGTTGGTTTTGTTTCTGATGTCAAGGGGAGCAATGAGAACACTATTTGGTTTGGTCCATGGTTGGTGTTGTAGTTGAGCTCTCCGTGGACATTGGGTTCCATTAGCCCATAGTCAAATTTGTGTATGGAGTTTAGTTACTTCATACTAAGGGTCCGTTTATGATTCACTTATTTTGTTGAAATTGAAATTTTTTTACTAATGGTACTGTAGATAAAGGTAAAAAGTGGGATCTATGAATAGTACTAAAAATAAGTTGAATAGTAAAATAAGTTAGCAAAAAATAAGCTAACCAAATAGACACTAAGGGTCTGTTTAGAATTTGCTTATTTTGCTGAAATTGAAATTTTTTTGCTGAAAGTACTATAGATAAAGGTAAAAATTAGCTGAAATAGTACAGTGAGACCCATGAATAGTATCAAAAAGTGTAGTGGGACTCATGAATAGTAGTAAAAATAAGCTGAATAGTAAAATAAGTTGGCAAAAATAATTTTGCCAAACACACACTAAAGTGTGAGTTTGGCTCCAAATTAAAAGCCAGCTTATTTTACTATTCAATTTATTTTTGCTACTATGTATGGGTCCCATTGTACTTTTGGTACTATTCATGGGTCTCACTCTACTATTTTTACAGTATTTTCAGCAAAAAAATTTCAGTTTCAGCAAAATAAGCAGATCCCAAACAAACCCTAAGTGTGCGTTTGGCTCCAAATTAAAAAATTAGCTTATTTTACTATTTAGTTTATTTTTGTTATTATTCATGAGCCTCACTGCATTTTTTGTACTATTTATGGGTCTTATTGTACTATTTCAGCTAATTTTTACCTTTATCTACAATATTTTCAGCAAAAAATTTTCAATTTCAACAAAATAAGAGGATCCTAAAGTTTTGAATTGAATTAACCTTTAAATTGAACTTCTCAGCGGCCCCACGAGGCAAATCACCATTTGAGATAGTGTTGAGAAGGTAGAAAAATGCTGTCCATTAGGCTAAAGTTTGGCTTGAAGAAAATCGTGGAGCTGACTGTTGAAATGCCACATTTTTAAGCAAAGGACAGTATGAAATTGCTTTTAAGTTAGCCAAGAGATAGCTTGCTCCAGTACCAACGATATGTCAAACACGGAATCGGCTAAAAGCCAATCTTGGCCAAGAATCCGATATTCAATTTTGTTCTCTCTCGTTTTTTCTTTGGTACATAACATAGATTTTCCATCCTTCCTCGATAAAATCGACAAAATTTTACCAGCTAATTAAACTTACTTATCACGCTAACTTAATTTGTCATTTATTTGATCTTCCTGCTCCTTTCTAGTCTCGGTCCCTCAAAATTGAGGACGTGGATATTTCTGCCAAAACCAATTTCTCAATTCTCTCTCACAATAGCACCATCCTACCTATACTTGCAAAGACTAAAAAACCAATGAATTTTCAACAACTATTTAACCACTCTATAAGAAAATAGGCCCTTTTTTTGTAATTTTCGCTCCACACAACTTTCCCTCCCGGTATTACCGTTAAGCTGGTGGTTCATGCTGTGGCCACGTGTTACTAACTATTGAGATTAATCAACGGAGAGACAAACAAGCCAAAACCAGAGAAGAAAATCCTAATACTCTAAAAACATTCAACAATGTGAACTGTGAAGTGATCATTTTCAGTTCTCAGTTCTCACAAACAAAACTCTCACTTTCACTTTCAGTTCTGGAAAGTAAAGAGCCGTAAGCAGACACAGCCCACAGTTACACACAGCCATTTCAAACTTGCACGCAAGGCTCTAGACCCCCCTAGAGAAAAAGCAAACCAACCTCTCTCTCTCTCTTTAAAGCTTAACGAAAAAGCATCCTTGGAATGAACTAGTGCTAAATAGACACAACCCAATAATGGCACTACTACTCTCAACCTCTGCTTCAGCTACAATTGTTGCAGTATCATCACCTTCACCAACCAATAAAGCACTAAAGACCCTTCCTTTTGTATCCACCAATACCCCACGACTCAACTTTTCAAGAAAATCACAAAATAGTAGAGCCACACATCTTTCTCTTCTACGTGTAGCTACTCCAACTACCCCACCACTAACCACACCAGTGGATCAGAATCCTGAAGAAGAAGATGTACAAGATTATGGAGTTGAGGATGAGGATGGTGAGGAAAGCTCATCTTCCAAGTTCTCTTGGAGGGATCACTGGTACCCAGTTTCTTTGATTGAAGATTTGGACCCTCAGCTCCCAACCCCATTTCAGCTTCTGGGTCGAGATATCGTGCTCTGGTTTGACAATTCTTCCAGTCAATGGGTCGCTTTTGATGACAAATGCCCCCACCGTCTCGCCCCCTTATCTGTAAATTTCTCACACCCTTCTTTTCATGCTCCAATTCTTGTGCTAATTGTACTTATCCTCTGTTTGCTTGCTAAGAAAATGGAAAAGGAAAGTTAAAAAAAAAAACAAAAAAACAAAAGATAGGGACTTTTTGAAGCTCACCCTTTATTGGGTTTTGGATGTTGATAATTGAGAACATTTTTTACTTAAGATATATTTTGTTAGTGTCTCACAAGTTCAGAACTTTATTATTTCTGTTGTTTTGGTTTCTATAGGAAATCTTGCTTTTTCCGGTCTGGAAGTAATAGAATATTTTAAAATCAATACAAGGATTTCTTTAATTCTTCTGAATTGTCTACAACTGAGTGAGGAATTTGATTCTTGGAGGGTTTTCATGATCCTGATTAGTTAACATGGTTTGTAGGAAGGGCGGATTGATGAAGCTGGCAACTTGCAGTGTTCTTACCATGGTTGGTCATTTGATGGATGTGGATCTTGTGTTAAGATTCCTCAGGCTTCATCTGAAGGTCCTGAAGCTCGTGCTCTTCGGTCTCCGAGAGCATGCGCTACCAGGTTTCCCACAATGCAGTCTCAAGGTCTGCTCTTTGTTTGGCCGGATGAGAATGGCTGGGAAAGAGCTCGTGCTACCAAGCCTCCCATGTAATTGATGAGTTGATTCACTTTATATCTATAATTGTTTATAATTTTTTTTTATGCTGATTTAATCATTGAAGTTAATGATAGGGGGCCATAATGAAATGTGTGCACGTTGTGGGATGTAATTCATTGCAATGTAATAAATAATTTAATAAAAAACTTGTGATGTTTTATAGGCTGCCTGATGACTTTGATAAACCTGAGTTTTCATCGGTGACAATTCAGCGTGATCTGTTCTATGGCTATGATACCCTCATGGAGAATGTCTCTGATCCTTCCCACATTGATTTTGCTCATCACAAGGTATATAGTTGAACCTGTTAACAATCAATTTTTAGTTCAATAAACTACTATTTGGTAGCTTTGTGTATAAATTAGTTATTAATTTATGTAGCTTGGGAAATGTTAGATTGCAATGCTTCCTTGTGAAATGAAATGTTGTATGTGTATTGCCAACAGCTTTGTTATTTTTTCAGTAGCTGATTAAGGTGATACATATTTTCTCAAATAGTATAAACAATAATATTTAACAAGCTGTTGCTGTAGGGGAAAAAAAGTATTGATGAATGTATTGGGACAGAACCACACTGTACTTTTTTCAAGCTTGAAGCTTACAACGAAATTGGCTTAGTGTTTTTAACTGTCTGTGACTTCTCCTGGGAAGTCCATAATGTGGAACCCCTGAATCAAGAAAAAAATGACAAATGGTGATTCTCATCCTGCATATTTGCTTTTGATGAGCTAACCAGTTTCTTATTTATGAAAACCTCAACCATGAAACAAATGTAACAGCTTGACTGGATTTAAAAGGGTGGTTATGGCTGAGGATCAACCAATTTCTTATTTCTGAAACCTCTGAATCTGTATATATGTTGCCTTGTTGCTTTTGTTACTAGATCACTCTTTTTGAACATTTGGTTCACGAGTTTTTAGAAATACAAGCACTTAGTTAGCCATGTAGTTTACTGGAATATTGTAGTGTTAGATAAGGAATAATGTTAAATGTTTACACTAGTTATAATAGTAAATGTTTTCGTTCTTCACCTTTCTTTCTTTTTTCACTTGGTAAATTTACTCACTGTCACACACCCAAGTGGAGTCAGACACCCTGTCATTACCCACCACCTCAAACTTATGGGTGGAGATTCCATTTGGCCCAAAGACCATTTGATAAATGGATAACTTTTCACATTGCTTATAAGATTAATCAACCTACAGGTTACAGGAAGGAGAGATAGAGCCAAGCCTTTGCCTTTCAAGTTAGAGTCTCGTGGTCCTTGGGGTTTTGCTGGAGCAAATGATGGGAACCCACAGATCAGTTCCAAGTTTATTGCACCATGTTATTATATTAATAAGTAAGTTCATCACTCCCACTTAAGTAGTTAAAGCAGCATACATCTTGGATGTGACTACATACATCTTACATTTAGTTTATTACTTATATTATTTATTGGTTGCATGATACAAATGAAATCCCATGTCTAAGATTCTGGTTTGTGATTGCTCAGGATTAGCACAGCTTCTTAGTTGCAGTGTATGTGTTTTAAGCATTGCTAACACACATATTTGAGAAAAGAATATGTGAGGCTTAAGCAACAAGGCTCCCTTTGACACATTAATTTCAATACCTCAAGACTATCCATAGAGGCATCCTTTTAAAGTTTGAGATAAATATGTTTCTTAGATGCATTTAGGACCATTAATGACCATTGTGACCTGTAGGCTACATAGAAGGAGATAGCCAGGGAGTTGATTTTAGATCCTGTGTAAAGTGTCATGAGGCTATTAAAGTTTGAGATAATTTTGTTTCTTAGACACATTTAGGACCTAAAAGGCTACACAATAGCAGATAGCCATTGAGTTGATCTTAGGCCTTGTGTAAGACATCAAGAGACTAGGTGGCCAAGGAAACTGGCACCTTCAGTTTGAGATCCAGATAAGATGCAGTTCAGGCATTCCTTTACTCTGTTGTTTATCCCTGCATTCATAACCCTGTGAAAAGTCTATCTAGAGAACTATGTATTTCTGATACCTTTTCAAGTTAAAAGCTATGAATAGTGTCTTGTCTTATTAAAATCAGTTCCCCAGGGTACAATTTCCTTGCCCTAGATGCTAGAGGTTTTTTTTTTTGTTTTTTTTTATTTTTTTCTTTTAAGCACATGTCTGAATCTGAATCATATTTGCAATAACTGTTTACAGAATAGAAATAGACACAAAGCTTCCAATTGTTGGTGATCAAAAATGGATAATATGGATTTGTTCCTTCAATGTGCCAATGGCACCTGGGAAGACCCGATCTATTGTTTGTAGTGCTCGAAACTTCTTCCAGTTCACAATGCCTGGGCGTGCCTGGTGGCAAGTAAGAACTCTTTGATCATTTTTCTTATGTGAATTATAATTTGATAGCAAGAACATGGGTGTCCCGATCATTTTATTCTTTTAGTTATGTTCTGACTATAGTTTGTAATTTGTCCTCTAAATTATTATACTTGCTTCTTCTTAGATTCAGTAAACTTGTGTTGTCTAATCATATCCGTTGTGAAAAGTATCAAACCCGGTCTGATCTTGTATTACAGTTGTTTTGTGTGGTATGATGATTTCCTCTTAATCCTTTTTTTAAAATAAAATTAAATGACAAGATGTGTCTGACATCATCAGGGAAAGGACACAAATTAAAGGCTGCACTACCAAATTTTGAAGCTTAAGTTGATATATTCATCTTTTACTCTGTCTAAGATGCTGACAATGGATAATATTTATTATAATATGAAAAGGGTGCTGAAATTCAGCTCAAGTCCTTCATAACTAATGATTTCAGAAAGTATAAAAATCTTGGATGCATAGGAATTTACTACTCGAATGACATTTTCTCTCATAGCTGGGATCAAGATGATTGGAACTTCGGAAGATTAAATCAAAAGTGAAAAAAAGAAAAAGAAAAAAGAATAGAATAGAATAGAAGAGTCAATGATGCACCACTGTGAATCTCAGTTTTAGATGAATCATATCTCATGTTGTGAATGTAGTTAATTATATTGAATTTATGGAAAGAGGAAGAGAAAAATACAGCAAATAATCACATAGGGAACGCAAGATTTATGTGATTTGGCGTTAGGCCGATGTCCACTTGCAGCATCGAGGAGAAAGTTGTACCAACAAAGTAGGGAGATTACCATAGTGGCACAGATTTTCACAAAACCCAAACCCCAAATATACCCAAAGAGCTCTCTCTCAATTTACAAAGTCCATGGTTGGAGAGTTTTACAAGGGTTAGCTACCTGAATAGGTATACAACACCAAAGTCAGCATAAACCTCACCAAGAAACGTGTTGATATAAAAAAGTTTTAGATCTGAAACATAGCCAGAGTCAGCTATGTGTTAACTGAAAAATAATTGGTTTTCAACCTAGTGTGGCATGGTGCATGAAATTCCATGCACCAATGCAATCTACGTCAACATCCAACCGTTGAGGTTTTTGTGAAGCTAATTTGTCTAAAGTCTCATCCTTCCCATTTACATCTTAGACCGCATAAAAGCATGGATAGGGGGAGGCAATGGTTTGTGGAGATTAGCTTCTGAGCAGATGCTCAAATTAACTACTGGGGAATCTTATTTAAGGGTGGAAGCTGGAGGGATGGGGCAAGGCGACATTCCTCATCTCTTTCATGCTGATGATGCATTGATTTATTGTGGGGCCATAGATGCTCAACTTAAGATTAAAAGGGGCATTATTCCTGGTTTGAAGCATTTTTAGTGATTGGATTGATATTGGAAGAGAGTGGTCCAGGTCAGGAGGTGGGAATGTGGTGTCAACTTTGGTCTGAGGAGTCAATGCTAGGAGAGTGCACTTTGACATGAATGACTGAAAGGGTGGAAGGCTCAATATTCACTATTTTGACTTAAATTATCTTGCCTCTCATGTCCTCTTCAGAATTAGCTACCCGGGGGGGGGGGGGGGGGGGGGGGGGGTGTGTGGAAATTAAATTATCAAGTGTGAATTACCACTAACAGATTAATTTCTTTATTTCTTCAGCATTGGTTTATATCTAGCTTTCTGATTGCCTCCTAAGAGTGGAAGTCAAAATGTTGTGGTTGTTTCTTGAAAAGGATGTACATGATTTCAAATATTCATGGTTACGACGTATGGAGTCCTTATTTTCTCCACGGTCACCTGTTTCTTTTTTATGTTTGGTTGCGGCATGAAATCAGCTGTAATTAGTGTGGACCTGTGTGCTATACATATGGGGTCATATATGTGATTATATTTATAGAATTAACACACACCCACATGCACATGAGAGGAACTAAAGCATGCTCTTCTCACTTTTCTTTCATCCCCTTTTTTCTGATTGTTTATCTACTTCAAGTTATTCATTTATGTTCCTTTGATACCCTTAAAGTGAGTGTGCATATCAATAGCTGAATCTTTTCCATTTTAAGGAAATGATTATATATCCTTATAACTTGAATTACTCTCATGTATGTTGTGTTAGGTGGTTCCTAGATGGCATGAGCATTGGACTTCAAATAAGGTATATGATGGGGACATGATTGTCCTTCAGGGTCAAGAGAAGGTCTTTATTTCAAAGACATTGGAGGGTTCTGCTGATGTTAATAAGCAGTATACAAATATCACATTTACACCCACCCAAGCAGATCGCTTTGTCTTGGCATTTCGAAATTGGCTGCGGAGGCATGGCAACAGCCAACCTGAGTGGTTTGGCACGAGCAACCAACTACCTCTGCCCTCAACAGTTTTATCAAAACGTCAGGTGTGGAAATAGTCATTTACATTTCACCAGCTCCTACTTCCCCCCCCCCCTCCAAAAAAAAAAATCACATTCTAGAAACAAGAATAAAATAATTCAATAAATACTCAAGTCTTAAATACAATGTAGATGATAACTTACCAGTTTTTTCCTTTAAGCTATTTAGAAATGGTGATATAATTATTTAATCATAATTCTAATTACCATTGGTCCCAAAAGTTTAAATTATAAGGAAATGGTGAATTAATTTAATAATAGTTCTAAGTTTCTAACAATAGATATGCTATTTAGTTGTTAAGATGAGTGTAAAATCTTAGAATTTTCCCTTTTTAATTAGATGCTAGGAATAATAAAATGGAATTTTTTTTAAAAGTATATGTTATAATTTCATACACACACAAACACATATATGTATATGTATACATTAGATGTTTTAGAATGCCTCTTACTTTTTTAGTACGTCCCATGGGCATATTGATGTTGTTACTGATTTTTTCAGTTTTCTATTGCCATTGTGTTCTGTAGATGTTGGATAGATTTGAGCAGCACACTCTTAAATGTTCATCATGTAAAGAAGCATATACAGCATTCCAGGCATTGCAGAAGTTTTTGATTGGTGCAACAGTTGTTTGCAGTGCAACGGCTGGGATTCCTTCAGAAATTAATTTGCGGATTTTCTTGGCTGGGATTGCGCTTCTTAGCGCTGGCTTGGCTTTTGCTTTGCATGAACTACAGAAAAATTTTGTGTTCGTTGATTATGTACATGCTGATATTGATTAGACTAAAACTGTCAAAACGTATAGGCACTAAAAACTACCTTCAAATCAATCTTTATCCAGATATGTAGAATTTATACCAAATATATGTAAGTTGTACAGAGTTCACATTTAAATTTTAGTTGTTGAGATTGTGGAGTTCTATGTTGAACGTCACAGAGAGTAATAGACTTTTGAACTTGTTCATGACAAATAAATGAATGATAACCAAGTGTTATGAGATTTGAAGGTAACTAAATAACTAATGTATACAAGTGAATTGGGCTTATCCATCTGCCAGGATCGGTGATGAAATAAATACTACAACTAATCAAGACTTTTTTTTTTTTTTTTTTCACTCGATAAAACAAAAAACTCAAATACTGGTTCTTCTAAGTTAATGTGATTTCATAATTGATACTATTATTCACCAGGCTATAGTCGTATATATATATTGCGAGAGCTTTGAACCCCCACATTAGTAAAAAAAAGAATATGTATTTTACTAGAGCTTTTTTGGCTCATGACCAGGCATGGGATGGATGATATTTTAGGAAAGTAGCTTAGTGCGTCAAAATCCCAACAAACAAAGGTACAATGACACGATTAGCCCACTAAATTTATATAATTAGACTCTTGGCCTACATATTTAGGTGAAGCATACAAAGAAATTGTACCAGAGTATTACAATAGTCACTGAATTCCGAAATCCTTGACTCTTTAGAAGAACAAAAAAAAAAAAAAAAAAAGGCATAGCCACAAGCCTTTCGCAACAAGGGTTGAAGAGAGACAAATGAGAGGTTTTTAAATATAGGATTTTAAGGTGATCAATGTAATAGATAAAATTCTAGGGGATGCATCCATGTATTTTATTAAAAATTAGTCGCAAACTCACGTGATGAGTGAAAAAATATAATATAATTATTTTATAAGAATATAATGTAAAATTTTTAGGTTAAATAGTGCATGTATTTTTTAAGAGTATTTTCTATTTTAAAAAAATTTATGTAATAGAATATATAATGTATTTTGCAATTAACAACAATACATACATACATACATATATGTAGGGATAAGGGCCCAAATCATATATTGGGCCTTGGGCCTAGTCCGAGAGTATGAGTAGTCCGAGGAGGAGCAAATAGTAACGAATGATTCAGGCTCAGGGTTTAGTGAGCAAGATATGAATGGGAAGTTGGTTCGAGGAGGAATAACTCCTCCGATACGATAAGTACAATTCAGATATGTACTCCAACAATCGAGGTGATCTTCCAAGAAGCTTCATTGATAGAGACATGCATCATGAACATACGAAAAGGAGGGAAACCCAAAAATATCTAAGAGAAATCTGCTACCACCGCATTGAATGCACTGCAACTACTTTTCTGGCCGCATTTATGTGGAGAAGACCTCTGAACAGTGCTGCCTTGGCCACCACAACTCACAGAAAGTCAAAGAGGGTGTCTGATGGGACAGATACTCAAGTAAGGGCTCAAATGACCAACAAGTGTAGGATCAAGATGATCTGAAGGGAACTATATAATGTAAGGGACCTTCCATGAGGAAAATGATCAGAAAAATAGAGAGAGAACACTGTAGCAACCTAAATTGTTTTTGTATCCAATTGTGATCAATTTATACAAGTGTGACCTCCTCGGACTGAAAGTCCATTGATATCAGAACCTCTTATTTGTGTTTGATCGTCATTTAATTTAGTATTAGCCGTTGTCCAACTCATTAGGGCCTAGTTCTTTGACCCACTCTCTACAAATTTATTGTACTGGGCTCATTAGGCCAAGATCCCATACATCTTGGGCTTGGGCTGGGAAACTGTGTCCTTACAATATATATATATATATATATATATATATATATGAAAAATGTAATTTAATAAAAAGATTTAAATTACATAATTATAATATTTTTTATTTCAATGGAGAAACTATTATTAAAATAACTTTTTTTTTTTAATTTACCATAATCTGTTGACTAATTTGAACATATTCGAGAATATTAATATATATATATATATATATATATATATATATATATATATATATATATATATATATATATATATATGCACCCACATTCCATGGAACACTTGTAACATATTACATTAAGTTTAAATTATTATATAAGTTTGAAATTGTAGCATTTTTTTTCTTTCCAAATATAAGTGTAATGTCTATATTATTGACACTTGAATTTTAATATAATATTGTGAATATTAATCATTTTTAATTCTTTTTTAGAACTCCATATGTCTACTTTCTAATGCCTATTTTGTTTGTATTTTTTAGCCCAATACTAAAAAGGTTGGCCAAAATAGAATAAAATTTCATACATTTCAACCCAAAAATTAAGGAAAAAGAAATGAATTTTTTAGCCAAAAATTGAAAAAGTAAGCTATAAAAAGAATCAATTTAAGACCCAATTAGTAAAAAATTGACAGAATAGGACTGAAGCAGACCGAATAGACCAAAATGAACTAAATTTACCCGAATAGACAGTAGTGGACCGAAATGGACTGAATTTGACAGAAAGAACCTAATGGACCGAATTTGACCGAAATGTACCTAACTGGACCGAATTTAATAGAAATGACCAAAATAGACCGAATTGAACCGACTAGACCAAGTTAAACCGAAATGGACCAAAATTGATCAAACTGGACTGAAATAGACCAAAATGCTAAATTTTAGATTTTAAATATTATATAGATATAGATGTTTGTGAATCCAATGAATATGTTAAGAATTGGATTGTCATCAAGAGTGTGTAATGAAAATTTAGTCATAATCGAGGTGACTAGCCTCCTTAATACGTGAGAAAGATATAGAATGACAGGGCTATAATTCTGCTTGCATTCCTTTTGCCCATTCAGCTTACATAAATAATAAACTAACAAAGATATAGGTTCACCTCTTCACAACAATTCCTAATTTAAGCAAGTAACTCTTATCTAGCTAATTTAAATTCCAAAGCAACGATATCATTATTTGAAACAATCCCAAAAGTAATCTTCAGCACTTTATTCTTATCAATCCAATCCTCATTAAAGTCTTATCACTTGCTAAGTCCTACTCCTTGACCTGCCAGATTGTCAAAAATAAAAAATAAATACTCCTTAACCTGCCTGCTCCTTGCTTCTGTTTGTTGTCTGTCCTTGTCTCAGTCAGAGCAGAATATTTAAAGCATTTTTTAAAAATTGAGAGCCTACAGCCTTGAATATTAGGATAATTTCTGATTATACTAGTTTCATTTCATGGTTTAGATTAAAAATTACAAATCTAAATGTGCATTGGGTGGATTAACTCAACTCGACCTGTAATTCAATTGACCAAACCCATTTCTTACCTGTTTAAGATGACCCATTTTGACACAAACTTGATTATCCCGACCCAACCCATTTGTCATGTAATAGCATTCTTTATAGTGCACACTCCAGCGCCTACCCCCATCCCCAATATCTACCTATCTTAATTTTAATTTTAACCTAATTTTGACCCAACACGATTAGGTTGAATCAAAATTTACCCACAAGCCCAACTCATTGTGTGGTTTAGGCCCAATGAATGTGTATAAGCATAGTTGTTAGAATTGGGAATCAGGTCGTACAATCCTATTAGGCTAAAACAACTAGAATCGTGAATTTTTCAGGATCGCATGTAGGATCAATGGGATTGTATAGGATCGGACTGATACTACAATCTTAAACTATCCTACTAAAAACCCAAATTTGATTGGGCTTGACTTAAAAAAACAAATGAACACTCAAGCTGTTGGATAGAGACGACCTAATAGGCCTTAAACAGTGTTGAAGTGTAAAAAATGTGAACTAAAACTATATTTAAAAAAAAAAAAAAAAAACCTTAAGAAATAGATGATGATGACAATGATTATGATGGTGGCTATGATGAGAATTTTAGAGTGGATGATCAAATCTTCACTCCACTGTTATTTCCATTTTGCTTTTGGATTTTATATTATAGTTAGCAAGTTGTCATTTGTAAACTTATTTTAAATTTTGAAATTGGAACTTAGAACTTTAAAAACATTTTCCAACTGTGTTGATACTTGATAGTTATTTTGGCACTTGGTTACTAGTTAAATATTTGGTGAACATTTTGGATATATTGTGTAAAAATTTAAGTATATTTGTTTGCTTAGCATAAGCCACAACAATTGATAGTATAGAAATGACATCATATTGATGCAAATATTTATTTTTTAATGGATAAATTCATAAGTTATGTGATTATTCAACTTACAAAGTCCCTATTAATATGTTCTTTAGTTTTTATTTCCCCAAAAAAGTAGGATGTTATATTCCATAATCCGATCTTACAATCCATGATCCACTGGTCTTCCACGATCCTACGTAGGATCCAATTTCCTTGTATATAAGTGAAATTGCAATAGAATTCAAGACACCAAAAATACAGAACTTTATTCTAATCAATCCAATCCACATTAAAGTCTTATCACTTGCCAAAACTTACTCCTTAGACTTGCCATATTATAAAAAAAATGGTCCTTGACTTGCATGCTCCTTGCTTTTGTTTATTGTCTGTCATGACTACTCCCTTGTGTTAATAGTTAATCCTTGTCTCAGACTCTTAGTCACAACAAAATATTTAAAGCATTTTCAAAAATTTGAGAGCCTCCAACCCTTAATATTAGGGTAATTTTTAATCAAGATAGATCCATTTGTGGTTTAGATTAAAATTTACAAATTTAAAAGTGCATTGGGTGTATTGACTTGGCCTAACCCGTAACCCGACTAACCAGACCTATTTCTAACTCATTTAAGATGATCCATTTTGACTAAAACTCAATTGACCTAACCTGACTTGTTTGTCACATAATAGCATTCTTTGTGGTGCACTAAAGGTTTATGGCTCAAACTCCACCACCTACCTGTCATCCCAACTATCCACCTCTCTCAATTTTAATTTAAACCTAATTTTGACCCAACATAATTGGGTTGAATTAAAATTTACCCCCAGCGTATCTCATTTTGTGGTCTAGGACCAAGTGTACAAGTGAAATTGTAATAGAATTTAAGACACCAAATATACAGAGCGCGTCCTATATCATAGGGCCAAAATGGGGTTTTACCTCTTTCAGCCAAACTTTCCAGCATTTTGCCTCTGTTATGAAATTATTTAGAAATATGCCCTTGTTTTAAACTCGATTTAACGAAAATCGAGTTACGTGCAAAAACTTATATGGGCGAAAGGGGTATTTTGTCATTTTGGCCTATTTCATAGCCGTAATCTTTTAATATTGAGCTATGTACACCTTATAAGATTTTATCAGTTCTTTTTTTCTTTTTATAAACTCAAGAGCTTAGAATTTGGTGGGATTAGGTCCGGTGTATACATACCCTATTGATTAATTAGGATGCTTTTCTAGGCAACATGTTTTTTTTTTTTTTTTTTTGAGAAATAGGCAACATGTTTTAGATTTACAGAGGCAATCCTATAATGAAAAAAAAAATCCCTATATATATGATTTTTTTTCCTTAGGGGACTCGAATGCTTTCTCCCTAAACTTTTTGATTGATCTTATTTTATGGGTCCTTACAATTCTACCCATAAATATTTTAATATACATTTTAAAATTGATTTTAAGTTTTATTCTATAAATAAATATCATAATTATCAAATGAATCTCATATTTATATACCAAAAATATTTTTTTGAAATAAAATCATATTTTATTAAATGCTAGGGTTGATGAATAGTAATATAAAAACCCAACCCGTGCAAGGCCAAGTATATAAGCTCCCAAGTCCCAACCTAATTACACAACCCACTATCTACATCTGTCCACACTTTTTGCAGTTGTGAAGAACGAAGATGGCCAAGTTCTCTGCTTCCTTTTTACTTGCTCATGGTCTTGGTGTTCATCTCAGGTTTGTTTAAATTAGCTTCTAGCAGACATGCTAAATTATTTTAGATTTAGAATACATGGATGTGGCTTGACTGTTCGTTAGTATAGGACGTTCCACTTTAAGCTCTCAACCCCATGCACATTGCAAGTTAACACAAATGTATGCTTGCATGAGGGGAAGAATATATTAAATATATCACTTCTTAATTAACAGTTTAATTTTTTAGAACAAGTAAAATTTATCATGGTATCAAAACTGGAGGTCCAATTTAAGCTTCAGAGATTCATATACAAAGTTAATAGATTCTTTATTCTTTATTTACAAGACAATTTGCCGCCTTAATTTGATTTTGCTGGTGTATGTATGTATGTATGTATGCAGTAGAAACAATGATTCCAATGGCGAGCGCATGTCAACTAGCAGTGACAGGTGGTGGTTGTCCTGATCCTGAAAAATGTCGAGAAACATGCCTTCCTTGTTACCGGGGAATCGGGCATATTAGCATATAACCGCGTTCTGTCGCCCTGCCGGTGGAGGAATTCCATTCGATGAATGTGTCTGTGATTTCACAGAAGGTGCCCGTTGCGACCCAGCTTTTGGACCACCTTGTCCCAAACCTCCTTCTCCTTCTAACTATTTCAATCTAACTAAAGTGTAAAAACATCCATAGAGGGTGGATGTTCTAGTTTCTTTGTGCAAATAATAACAAGTTAGCAGTGAACATGCCTAACTTGTGTTAAAGTAAAACATTCATAAAGGGTGAATGTTCTTTCAATGACTTTCACTTATTATGATCATGCTTAAAAGTTATAAGAGTTTGTCTATTCCTTCTTCTTTTCTTTTCTTTTCTTTTTCTTTTTTTTTTTTTTTTTTTTTTTTTTTTTTTTTTTAACTCAAGAGTTTGGAATTTGGTGGGGTTAGGGAAGGTGTTTACATACCCGATTGATTAGGATGCTTTCTTTAGTCAACATGTTTTAGATTTCCAAGGGCAATCCCATAAGGAAAAAAATCCATTATAACCAAGTATGAATTTCTTCCTTAGTGTGACTCATTGCCATATTTGTAAATGTGGGAGGACTTTCGTCTCGGCCCCCAATCAGGTATTGTTCTCTTTGGAAATAGTGTTGGGCCTTAGTCCTCAAGGATTTGTTCAATCCCATATCGGGGAGAGACGCCTCCCACTCATGCCTTATAAGGCTTTGGCCTAAAGATGAGTGTACCACTATCCACAGCCCCCAATCAGGTATTGTTCTCTTTGGAAATAGTGTTGGGCCTTAGTCCTCAAGGATTTGTTCAATCCCATATCGGGAAGAGACGCCTCCCACTCATGCCTTATAAGGCTTTGGCCTAAAGATGAGTGTACCACTATCCACACATGTGTGGATAGTGGTACACTCATCTTTAGGCTTGAACAAATCCTTGAGGACTAAGGCCCAACACTATTTCCAAAGAGAACAATACCTGATTGGGGGCCGAGACGAAAGTCCTCCCACAATAAACTTGAGTCTTCACAAATTTACACATAAATATTATAATATTCATTATTAAATTGATTTTAAATTCTATTCTACATATAATCATAATAAATTTTTATAAGCAAGTATCATAATTATCTAATCTCGTATTTACATACCAAAAAAAAAAAAAAAAAAGATAGAAAAACCTTTCTTGAGATAAAATCATATTTTATTAAAGATAGAAAAACTTTTTCCTGTTTAGTGTTTTCTTTAGTGAGACAGACATATAGCTTTGAACGTAACTGATCCAAAAAAAAAAAAAAAACTTGGCATAGATACTTCCTAAGTAAAAAACTAAAAATGTTATTAAAGAAACTAATCTGAGATACATACCATACTAGTATAGTATGACTTACTTACCTAGAGTTAGAGTATCTCCAATAGGGGAACTAAACACAAAATGCTCTCTACTTTAGAGAGTAAACCCACAAAATAGGCTACTATTCATTTTCTAATGGACTCTATATCCTGAATTTTTTTTGGCTCATGAACAGTAGCTCATCAAGTCTGATGGGCTACTGTTCATTCTTCAAATATTTTTTTCTATTATAATAATAAGGTATTGAATAAAAAAATGTTGAAAGATGTGTAGTTATTAAAAAAAGAATAAATAATAAATGAAGAAATAATATTTAAATGAGATAGAGAATCTGTTAGAAAGTGTATTTAAAAAAGTTAATAATTAAAAAATAAAAGTCACTGTTTATTTTCCAAACAGTACAAAAATTTACCTAATCTAGAAATGCTCTTACATCCTTAATCTGAAAAACAAACTTTCATATTCCACATCATCTAGTAGTTGCTTGTTTCTCAAAAAATAAATATAAAAAAACATATCTTGCACCTTTGTGTGTTTCTTAAAAAAACAAAAGGCAGTTGTATACTGCATAACATGCTTGGAATTCTTCTAATTTCTGTTTTCATTTTTGGGCATAGAGCAGAGACATAAAATTGGGCACATTAATACAGGTTACAAATTACCTTTGGCATAATTGCCAATTGGGAGAACCACCCCCAACAAATTCTTGTGGTATTGAAAATGAGGAAAACATAGTAATTCACAATAGAATGAAGCAATTAACAAAACCCAAGTTTCTCACAACTTCCCAGTTGCTGTAATTAACAAAACCACTAAAAAAAATAAAAATAAAGCCTTAACTCAAAATAATTGCCTGCCAATTGAAATTTAGCATTTCAAACCACATTGCTACTAATCTGTACCATTATATCACCAAAAATTTCAATGTTTTAAGTTCTTTGTTCATTTGAATAATGCTTGCAATTCATATCATAGTCCCAATCAATCTTAAATGCACAAAATTCCACAAAAGCTGAATTTCATTTCTAGAACAGAGAATTACAGAGAAAACCTACCAAATCTAACTCCAAACACAGAGAAGCCAGACTATACATAACATAAAAACAAAAAAATACAACCCCTAAATTCAAATACACCCAAACAAGCCCTAAGAGCTTGTAAACTTCGTAACAGCCTTAGTGCCCTCAGAAACAGCGTGCTTCGCGAGCTCCCCAGGAAGAACGAGACGAACAGCAGTCTGAATCTCGCGAGAAGTTATGGTGGGCTTCTTGTTGTATCGCGCGAGACGAGCCGCTTCCTGTGCAAGCTTCTCGAAAATGTCGTTGATGAAGCTGTTCATGATTCCCATGGCTTTGCTCGAGATTCCGATATCTGGGTGCACTTGCTTCAACACTTTGAAGATGTAGATCTTGTAAGTCTCGACGTTCTTCTTCGACCGCTTCTTCTTCTTCTCCGACGAGTCTTTGGGCAGCTTCTTCTCCGCTCGTGGCTTCTTCTCCGCTGGCGCTTTCTCGGCTTTCTTCTCCTCCGCTGGCTTCTTCTCCGCCGGCTTCTTCTCTGCCTTTGGTGCCATTGTTATTCAAAGTTTCGAACTCTGAAACTGAAAATGAAATTTCTGAGGCTTTGAATTGAAAGAGATTTTGATAGAACTGTGAAGAGAATAATATGGGTTGTGTTATATTTATATACGGAGTGGAGGTGGATTGTGATTGGTTGGTTTCGTGAGGTGCGGATCGATGACGTGGAGTGTGGGATCTTCGTTCGTTGTGAATGGACGGTGAGGATTGGTTTTGGGATAACCTAGGTGACCGGCGGTTTTCTTAGATTAAATTTTTTTTTTTTTTTTTTTGTGTTTCTTTGAATTTTCGAGTTTTTTAGCAGATGTTCGAGATTCGCGGGTTTGTTTGAGAGCGCGCTGGTCGAAAATTTGAAGTGTTTCGTTTTAAAGTTTTGTTATATAATTTTACAAATTGACGCGACGGTGCATGTGCTTGGTAGATTTTAAGTTTCAACCATATCATAATTGAATTTTAAATTACCTCTTCCTAATCAATGACGTATCAATTTGCAAGATGAATGTAGAAAAATTTATAATACCTAATGCACTATTCTTTTAAAATATACTAGCCTCATCACACGCGTTTTGCACGTGCGATGAGGCTCTTTTTTTTATTTTGAGTTTAATTTAATTTTTCAAATTGAATTTATCTATTGTTAGTGAGGTTATATAGGAAGAAATGGAGTAAACTGCTGGGGTTTTTGTGTGTTAGTTTTTAAGAAAAAAATGTATCAAACATGAGATATATTTAAATAGAGAGTGTACTAATTTTTTTTTAAAAAGTTTCTATTGGTAAGATCTTCCTTCACTGGTAAGATCTTGTTTTCCCTCTTTTTCATGCATTTCATTCATATAAATCTAGGTTTTTATTTTTATTTTTATTTTTTTGAAAAATTTGGGATTTTCCAAAATTGATGAGGTTTTTGCAAAATTTTTGGGTTGGGTTTTGTTTAAATGATCTTAAATGTTCATACATTGCATCATATTTGCATTTTTAACAATGATTCATGCATTTTAGATGTGTGCTTACTATGTTGAAATGATGTGTGCTGGTAAAATTGGATTGGGCTAAGCCCATGATGTTTTTACTTTTGCATGTCACATGTTCATGCATTTTTCATGCATACGTACCATTTTCTTCTTTTTTTTATAATCTTTTTGATATTAAATGTGTTGGTACTTGTCTATTTGTCCCTCTCTCTCTCTCTTTCTTTTAGTTAATTGCTCTATGGCACCTAAACGTAAGGTCTACTTCGTTCCGGAACCTTCTTTATTCCGAGGCATCTTCTTCTTCTTCTCCTGTTAATTCTACCCCCTCTCATGTCAGGTTCCGTGATGATAAAGCCTGTAAGGACTTTTCAGAGAACTTTTCTCGATGCGGCATTCATTTGGAACACTAAGTCATCCTATCGAACTTTTCCGATACTGGCTTTCCCACTGTCATCTACAGTAGGGGTTGGGAGTCACTTTGTGGCATCTCGGTCACTTGTCCCTCCGTGATCATACATGAGTTTTACTCCAATATGCATGAATTTGATTATTCTGTACTTCATTTTATCACTCGCGTTTGAGGTACGCGCATTGTAGTCACTCCAGATATTATATCCGAGGTGCTACACGTACCGAGGGTAGAGTTTGTTGACTACCCCGGTAGTGATCGTCTTAGGACTATGTCCAAAGACGAACTCTCGTCTCTCTTCTGTGAGACACTTTCATCTTGGGGTGACCGTCAAAACACCCCTTGCTCGGACTTTGCAAAGGGTCCAAGATTCCTTAACATGGTGATGACATTCATTCTTCATCCTTTGTCTCACTATAACTCCATTACTGAGCCTCGTGCTCGATTTTTGTTATCCCTTCTTGAGGGACTTACCATTGACTTTCCCTCTCACTTCATACTCTCCCTTATAGATGTCTATAGGGATATGGCGACCCGTGATAAACTCATTTTCCCTTCGGCTATCACGCGGATTCTCTACCTTTTTTTTTTGTCTCCTATCCTGAGTCTACACATTTTCCTGTCATGTGTGCCATAGATGCAGTGACCGTTAAATGGAGCGAGGCCCAGTTTCGACCGAAGCGGCCATGGACCGAGACGGCGACTCCTCTGACTTCTTTCGCTCCATCTACATCCGCTCCTTCTTCATCGGCGGGTGGTGTGACCCTCGAGGCGGTCATGGCGCAGCTTCAGCGCATAGATGCTCGTCTTGACACACTCAGTGATGAGTTATGTTAGGTGAACACCTGTGTCAGCTGTATTGCCCGACAGAAGGCTCGCCTTAGTGGCTTCGTGACGTCTCCCTCTCCCTCTCCTTCTCCAAAGGCATTTGAGGATGAGAACGATGATGGTGACTCCAATGATGATGATGATAATGAGGATGAGGATGCTAGCTCTTTCGGTGACGACAAGATGATTGCTTGAGTTACTTGCCCTTTGTCATTCGTGACAAAAAGGGGAAGTAGTTTTGGTACGAGAGTAGTCATGTTCTTAGGGGGAGAGTTAGTATAGGAGATATTTTTGTTAGGGGGAGTGTTTTCTTTTTGAGGGATGTAGTGAGGACTTATTGTATTGTTTCTTTTCTTTCCTTTTTAGATACATTGTTCTTACATTGTGATAGCAAACCTTGTACTCATTTTTTATGTTTATATATATTGAGGTTGTTATTACAGTTTCACATATCTTTTCATGTGTTGTTTTTTTTCTCTCTTTATGCACATGCTTCTTATTAATTGTATGTAATCTTTTATTTCTATTTCACACTAAGATGTTGTGATGAGTTTTGTTTAAAGTGTTTCAGAAATACAGGTTGTCAAAGTCTTTTTTGCCATGAATTCTCTTATTGCAAAGTTTTTCAAGAGTTTGTGTTAGGATAGATTTTATTGTATTCAATAAGTGAGTATGAGTTAAGTGATTTATGACTTCTCTTATATGTTCATTTGTTTATTGTGGTTTTGTCACGAATTGCCAAAGGGAGAGATTGTTAGGACATATGTGAATTATGTAAGGAACATATGTCAATGTAGAATTGGCTAATTCTTTGACAAAATGCACTTTACTTGTAATTGGGTAGATCTAGGATGTGTTTAATACTTCAAGGAACAAGGTTTCAAGTCTAAGTGTTAAAACCATGCAAATCTGTCAAAGAATCAAGTGAAGAAGTGCTGGATTTTAAATCTTGAAAGCTATCTTGACAGATAAAATCTATCGAGGTTTAAAAGGCTGTTTAAGCCCGATGCTTAACAGCTGCTTGATAGATAAGTTATCTATCGAGATTTACGAAAATCATATTTTCAGTTTTGATTTCACTCCAATCTGTGTATACATGTTTAAACTTTCTTTATCACAACCCTAAACATATATAAGGATTATTTTAAGAGCCGTCACAACTGATGCAAGTGAGTACAGCTTGATGCAAAAGTTTTTCACAAGCATATTGTGACTGAAGACATATGCCCTAGTTCATCTTTCTCTTAAAAAAGCTGTTACGTTTGTACGCCGTAGGGTTTTGTAACCAAGAAGTTTCGTGATCTTCATCGTGTTGATGAACTGAAGAACTTTGCAGCCAACAAGCTTCTCAAGTTGGTGGTTAGTCACGTACTTGGATTCGTGTATCGATTGGTTAGTTACATATTGGGAGCCGTGCATTGAAAAGGAGAGATTGTCACTATAGAACAAGTCCAATTGGGATTGGGGTAAGGGTTCAACTATAAGTTGGTATAAGGTATTGGGATTCCTTTACTTGTAACCGCTTGTTGTGATAATAGTAGATTATCCTGAGTGGTGACCTTAAAATCACTCGGCGGGGTTTTTGCCTTGGAGGTTTTCCCCATTCGTAAACAAATTACCTTGTCAACTTTATTTTCCGCTGCATATTAACTTAGTTGGTGATTTGTTTGTGTTACCACGCGTATTGCATGTTAATCGGATTAATTAACTTGGCTAATTAATTGGTTAATTCATCACAAGGGGTCAATACATTCTTAGCCTATCAAAGAAGAAGGCAAACACCAAGTCGCCAACACAGAGAGAGAGAGAGAGAGAGTCTCACCTATGTGAGGCAAAATGTTTCTACAACTATGTGGGGGACTTAGTGGTACGGCACATCAACAAAACTTCTAACATTTCAATTTTTCTACTGTTGTGGTACAAGTAAGCCATAGATGTGTTGGGATGAAAATTAGAATTTTTTTCCCTTTTATTTGTTAAGGTAATTGTTAATGTAAGGGCGGTTTTTGGGGCCCAGGCCCAGCAAGTAAGCGATTCTGGCCCAAAAGACCCTCGACAATGAATTTGTAGAGAGTGGGACTCAGAGCTAGGTCGTGACAGAGTGGATGTGATTAATGGTGAACCATGCACCAAATGGAACGTGGGAATGTTTTGTTAAGTTTTTCGAGATAACAGTCCATGGGGCTGCTTTAGTGTTCCTACTGCTTTCTTTTTAGAAAGTCTCTCCTTTCTTCTTTTTTCCCCCTCTTCTCATGGGGACTTTTTGCTCTTATATATCCTCCTTCAATTGATAATGACCTTACACTTGTTCACCATCTAGGCCTCTACTTGAGTGCCTGTCCCAAAGGACATCCTCCTCCTTTTTCTGTGAGTTGCAATGGCCGAGATAATACTATTTTCCTGTCCAATCCACATTAATGCGGCTGGAAAAGTAGCTTCCTTGCATTTAATGCGGCAGTAGTGGTTGCTCCCTGCCCGTTTAGCATTTTCCTTCATTTAGAAGGATTCCTCACCATGGACAGGGCACGCGCTGGACGTCCATTTAGTGCGTCCGAGGAGACACTCCTCCTCGGACGACCCTTAAACAAACCTGGCCCGGCCCAACAGGATTGGGCTAAAAGTCTCTCGACCCTGTTTTCGCTTCCCGCCATGGCTGGGCTTCATCCTGATCCCAAGGCCCACTGTTGACTGACAAAGCTTGCCCCCACAGTTAAAATACCTATGTGTTCATTTTAAAGATGCTAAAGGTTTAATTATTGTAATTTGTTGACATATGTATATATGGATTGTATTTTATTTAAATGAAAATTATGTTTATTTTTAGATTTTCTTAAATATGTATATTATCAAGTATGGCGAGTCAAAATGATAAGGTTATTTAAAAATTTTCAAATTATTTAGGATATTTCCAATAAAATAATAATAATTTCTTTCAAAAAATTTGGGGGGTCCAAGGCCCCCCTCAATCCTTAAGTGGCTTCGCTATTGCCAAGCCCAAGTAATATTGAGCCATGGATAAAGGTAAGCCCACTGAAGCTTGGCCCTCTTTAAGAGTGAGCCACCTTAGAAGAATCAAACCTCGAACTACAGACTGAGCTTAGGGCTACCCATGATCCGAGGATGATCTCACCAAGGACTACATCCGAAGTCAATATCCACATTGAGCTAATAATGATAAATCACCTTTTGATCTCCCGAGGAAAAATTCTAGAAGGTGTGAGATTGTCAGAGGAAGAATTCTGAAACTTTATGATGATTCTATAGTAACCTCAGCATTAATAAAGATCACTTGCCTGGCACAGTCGCATTTAATGTTGGAAGACGGGCCTAAACAATAAAAGAAGCCCCAAAAGTCTCCATTCATGATGAAAATGAGGAAGAATGGGCTCGATGGGACATGAAGTTATCCAACTGTACAGGGATAGCACATCTTATAGAAGAAAGAAAGGCAAATATAAGGGAAGATAAGGGCAAAACGGAGGGACACGGAAAAAAGAAGCCAAAACACACTAGAGAGAGAATGGTAGAGAACAAGTGAGAACTCTTGTAATATTCCAGTAGCTATTGTTCTTAAGTGGAACCTTGTAATATAAACCTATGAATCAAATAATATATCTCTTTATTTATTTTTTTACGTAGTTCTTATGAATATATTTGTTGTTCTTGATCAAATCTCCTACTATGGATTATTATCAACCCATAATATAAATTAATTGTGATTCCTACTAAATCCTTAGTTAAGTTTTGGCATGCGCACATGCGCACACGCACACACACACACATATATATTCTTTTGGCCCCCGAAAATAAAATTTGAACATCCTGACTTGTTTTAAGGTCTACTAAAATAAGTTTGAATATGATCATCTGAACAATATATTGGCTTTTTTGAACATATAAAAAAAACCAAATAACAAACCAATTTGATTTAAAATATGGAAAAAAAAAAAAAAAGCTCAACAACAAAAGTAGAAATTTGTTAATCTTAAACTTAAAAAAAAAAGAAAAAAAAAGAAAAAAGAAGCTCATTTAGATATCTTAACAAATTTGAAATAAATCAATCAAATGGGAGATCAATGGATGAATGATTGTTTGGTTATGTACATTAAAGGAGATGTAGTTTGTAGGATTGATAATGAAGATATCATGCAACGATTTCAAAATATGAAACATCGTAAAAAGCAATTGTAAAACTTTATATATTTCGGTTTTTGTTTTTTGTTTTTGTTTTTTTTTTTTTTTTTGTTTTTGTTTTTGTGATGTTGATATATTCAAATTTTATTTTAGGGTAAATTACATATTTGATCCTTAACCTTTATGTTAAATCTCAATTTGGTCCTTGACCTTTCAAATGTGTCAATTTAGTCCCTAACATTTTAATATTGTGTCAAAATAGTCCCTACTATTAAGTAATGGATTAAAAATATTGACGTGGCTAATGACAAAATATATATATATATATATATATTTGTCACATAGACGGCCATGTGAACTGCCATATGGTTTACATTAAAAAAACTAAAGTGACATGTCAGCTATTTTAAAACCTATTGCCATGTCTTTTTTTTAGAAAAAAAAAAAAAAAAAGGAAAAATAATGCTATGTTTTAAATTTAAATACTTAAATATATGTCAGAATCAAAAAATAGAAAAATAAGAAACCACTTTAACAACTAAAATCAATTATTCAAAAATTCCCAATTAGCACAATCTCACACACACCATCTCCAGATTTTCTCTCATCGTCAGCACCAATTCTTTAGATCTGGGTGGTGGGCATTAGTTCTAGTCACTTGATTGAGCCCGCCAGCCCGGGGAGAATGACGAGCCATTTGGACTAGAAAGAAGGTTGTTGTTGGTGTTGTCTGTTAGGGTTTGTTGTTTGAGAGGAGGAACAATAAAGAAGGTTGTTGTTGGGGCAAAATTTGCCAGATAGCATGATTTAAAAAAAATTTAGAAAACCAGCACACCGATGAAAATAGTTTCAAAAACAATCCAACTTACAAAATAGTTTCAAACATATGCCATGTACCAATTTTTTTCTAAAAAGCTACTATTCAACAAATTTTGCGTTGTTGTTGGTGTTGTCTGTTAAGGGTATGTTGTTTGTAAGGGTGGAGTTGAGTGTGGTGGGATGAAGGCAGTGGAGGAGGATGAAGAAGAAGAAGACCATCTGGGACAAATCCATATTTTTTTTTCCTGCTTATGTTTTTGGATTTTATATATTTTGGTTGTGGTAGTAATTGTGTAATGTTAATGTTTACGTACTTTGGATTTTGGAATTCAGACTTTGAAGTGATGATCGATGATTCCTTCGTGAGGTGCTATGTGGGTGATGAATTGATGATTTCTTTGTGAATTCGTAGGGTTATTGTTTTAGAGATGCAAATTGGGAATTTTTTTTATTCCATTTTTAATTCTGAATTTTGTTTAAGTTTTTAAAACTAAAATGAAATAATAGAATTTAAAACTAAAATGAAATAGTTCATATGGTAGTCTACATGGCAGTCTATATGGCATAAAAATAATATCTTATTTTTGCTGTTAGCCATGTCAGCATTTTTCATCCATCACTCAACAGCCGGAACTATTTTGACACAACACTTAAATGTTAGGAACCAAATTGACACATTTGAATTTGAAAGGTCAGAGACCAAATTGAGATTTAGTGTAAAGGTTAAGGACCAAATATGTAGTTTATCCTTTATTTTATTTTAAATCATGTATAATTTATGTTTCTTAATTCTTATTGACCACCCTTAAAAAACAATCATAGAGCCATCATTTACCATATCAACAATTTATAATATAAAAAATTTGTAAAAAAGTTTTTAACTCTAATATTTTCCCTTTTACACACTTTTCATTAAAATTTATAATATATAAAAAAAAAAAAAAAAAAACGTTACATCAAAGTATCAAACTGATAAAGATGATCACAATTTCATTTGTGTGTTCATTATTTTGGGCGGTTTCTCGGTTTTTTGTCTTTCTAATTTCTAATTTTCTATACATATCCTACAAATTTAGAAGAACCAACAATAAAAAGTCTAGATGAACAAATCCAAGAAAGGTAATTCATGTTCTCTTATAATGAATTAAAATCTGCCATTGATGGCTCCCATTATAGAACAAGGATAGAAGATTAGAAGGGGAGGCTTTGACTGTGTCTCCAAGGTTCATATTTCCTTCACAAAAAAATTGAATACAAAATAAAATTTAGCGTATATAGAGTTAGCTAAGATGATGTAAGATGATGTAATTGGTTTTCATTCAATTTACAATACTGTGTAACTAAGAATGATTAGCTAATCAAATCTTTCAAACCCAATAAAATCAACACACTCAGATGCTTATTTTCCCATAGAAAAAAAAAAAAACCCTTCAAATATATAAAAAATTGACATGATATCATTGAAATCCATAACAATATTTATTCAATGATAACGACCTCATATCAAAGAGGAAGAAGAAGAAAAAAAAGAAGAAGCATAATTACCATCAAATTTCTCAACCTCCTAAAAAATATCCATAGCTCTTACTCTTTCATTTGCTTCTCGAAAAATATTATTTTTAACCTTTCAATTTATCAACTTGCTATAAGACTAAATTTTATTTAATCTCTTTAATATTACCTTCATCATTTGACTTTAGATTGTCAACCCATAAAATAAATATATGTCTTCTCTTGATGTTGGAAATTGGAGTTGATTAAAATAATTTCTCGAGTAATAATCCTGGCGTGGCAGTTGGCTATTAATATTTTCATCATATGTCTATAATTCTTACGTGTATAACATAATTAATCTATCATAATAACCATAAGGAAAAAATAAGTCCTTGTTTGTTTGGTGTAGAACATGTGCTAAAAACCTTCAAAATATACTTGAATTCTCTAAATTGACAAAAATATATCATAAAAGCTCTTACCCACGGCATATAACTCCCATTTTCATGAGGTTTGGAAGAAGTCATGATAAGCAACTTTATCCTTAATTTACGGAACTTGAACCCACAACATGTCACTTTTACCCTCAATTTATGGAACTTGAACCCACAACATGTCGCTTTTGATGAAAGACACTAGGCCAAAATACCTTTAAAATCTTGGCAATTACATAAAATACCCAAAATACTCTCATAACCTCCAAAATGCCCATGAAACCTTCAAAGTGCCTAAAATACCCTTGAAACCCCTAACATGACCAAAATATCTAGTTAACTCAACTGGTAAAGTCTCTGATGGTTGTGTAAGAGATCTGTGGTTCAATCCCCGCCTACACCAAAAATTGATTGGTGTCTTGGTCTCATAATAAAGAGCTATTATCAGGAGCGGACGCCATAGGTTGAAACTCTATCTCAAAAAAAAATAAAATAGTGATATACATTCAAAGCCTTCCGAATATAAAATATCCCTAAAACCACCCCCCCCCAAAAAAAAAAAAAAAAAAAAAACTACTCACTGAAACCATTGAAAAGTCTGAAATACCTCCAAATAACCACAATATGGTTTAAATTCCATGAATAGAGGCCAGTCTTTTAAAATTTGTGCGTGCGCACACGTACACAAAGTGTCCATTTAGATGTTTGAAGTGTTTGTAATTTATGCATGTGAGTACACACAAAATGTACCGTTTAGATGGTTCAAATTGTAATTTATGCGTGTGAATGTGTAAGTTTAGTCGATAATTTCTGGTAATTGTTTCAAATCAGCCATCATTGTTTTTAAAAAATTCTTTGTCAAGAAAAGAACTCCATCCATACCTGTACATATTCTATCGTCTTTTATGTCATCCTATATATTCGACAACATCACTCTTAGTCTTGGACTTATTTGATTCAAATCTTACCTTTTCCCATAGATCTTCTAGTAATTAAAATAATAGAATCAATGAAATCGTACTCATACATTATTATGAAATCAGAGACTTTAAAAAAAAAAAAAAAAAATCTAAGAACATGCTTAATCGTAGCCAAAATGGCCTACACATCGTCAACAAACATAATTAGTTAATTACCATTAGGTTTGTTGATTGGTCTCAATGCTAGACTAGTCAAAAGAGTTTTTATACAACCTGAGCAGTGTGGTAGTGGGAGAAGAGTTAATGCATGACTAAAACCTAAAGACACTTTGAATCAACACGATAACACTTTGGAATGGAATCCATCTAAAGAATTAAAAATAATATACTGAGGTTTTATATTGATAATTAGCTTATAAATTTTCGTTTCAACTCAGGAGCCAATTATTTAAAGGCTCCACAAAATAAAAATAAAAACCTAATTTCCTATATTAAGAATATTTCAAATATATTGTAGACATCAAAATTTTTATAATGTACCCACAACCGTCTGATCATGATCAAGTATCTTTGATCAAGTTAACTTATTAGTTCCTTTTTTTTTCTCTCTCTTTGTTAGTAGAAAGAAATCGTAATACTTCATGTATTTGTGTGTTTTTTTGTAACCTTGATATATTCAAATTATCTCTTTATTAAAGTTTGTATAATTTAAGTTTCTTAGTGATCACCCTAAAAAAAAATTCCTAGAACTACTACTAAAGTTTACAACACTTAATTATATTTATTGGTTTTTTTTTAACAAATCAGTCATTGAATTATGTTAATTCTTACACCATTTATGTTTGCAAAATTTCAAAATGATAAAAATAAATAACTATCTCATCTATATAAATTTTTATATTTAAAATTTTTGTACTTTCAAACTATACATAAGTCATGAGTGTTATAGCTTAGATAATAAATACAATAATATCCAATCAATACAAAATTTGACATTTATCTTTACAAAAATAAAAATAAATAAATAATATAAGATTTTCAAAATATTAATCCAATAAAAAAAATAGTGTTAAATTAACGAACAATCACATAAGATATAACCTAATCCTGAAGTACAAAATGTACTTAATTTGTTTTTGAACCCTCTAAAAATAATCAAAACAATATAATACAATCCTATTCTAGAAAATTCTAAAAAAAGCAAGAAAGTAATTATGTTAAAAGAATAGTTAAATGATTATGTTTACAATTTTTTAGGAGATTAAGCTTTAAAGATAAGTGATAATTTACTTGTTATCAAAATAATTGATCCTAAATTTAAACTAATTTCTCTACTTCACCTCCTAGTAATTTAATTATCAACTTCAAATGACCATGAATGACGTTCTATGTCAGACAAAATGTCACCACAATACCGAGTAACTTATTATTTTTCTTTTTAACCATGGAATTTAGAACTATACTAATTTCTCTACTTCACCTCCCAGTAATTTAATTATCAGCTTCAAATGACCATGAATGACATTCTATGTAAGACAAAATGTCAAAACAATACCGATCGAGTAACTTAGGGGCTGTTTAGATTTCATGTTTTCTATCATCCATTACTTTGTTTTCATCACCTATAACTCAAAACTGTTGGGTCCCACGGTAGAAGGGTGTGTTTGGATTTGTTTTCAGTTTTTGTTTCCATCACTCAATTCTCTGATTTTTGAGTGATGAGTTATAGAAACTGAAAACACATTTTGAGTGTTTTCAAGTTATGAAAAACTGAGTTATGTGGCATTTTTGTAATTTTACTCAACCGGATGGGACCCACCTTATGCTTGTCTCATCAATCTGACTTCATGAGCATGTGCTCTCCCCCTCTCTCTCTCATCTTTTTTTTTTTCCTCTTCAAACACACAGCTCTCATCTCCTCTCTTCACCAGATCTCCACAAACCCATAACTCACCGCCACATGAGCATCACATGCCACCTCCATAGACCCATAACTCATCGCCATCACGAGCATCACAGCATCACCGGACCTCCTACGGCAGAAGGGTCCTTCACTGTCTCAAACCACCGTGGTTTCCAGCTCTCAAGCTCAGCCCTCCATGGGCCTTGCTCTGGCTTTCCACTCTAAACCAAACCACCATGGTTTAAGCTTCAAGCTCCACCCTCTTTTTGAAAACCTCTTTCTTTTTTATTTTCTTTCTATTTATTTGCTCAGTTTTCTCTTTTTTCTTTGAGCTGAAAGTTCCTTCCTTTGTAATTGTTTGTGGATTTGGGGATTTGGTTGATTTAGGTTTGAGGGTTTGACAAATGGAATTTGGATTTGGATTTGGGGTTTCAAAATACAAACATGGATGGGTTTCAAAATACCCATTCCTTGAACAAACATGAATGGGTGTTGGGTTTACTTGTTTAGATTTTATTTAGATTTTTCTTTTAGTTGTCCTGCTTCTGTATTTAGAACACCTTGGTGTTGTGTGTTTGGTGTTCTTTTTTTTCTTGTTTGGGATTTTTGAAACTTCGGTGGGAGGGTTTGGAAAATTTATCACGAAATCAACACAACTTTCTTTCATGGATGGGTTTACATGGTAGCAGAGGAAGGAAAGGAAGGAAGAAAATAATATCATAAAATCCAAAAATTTGAAGAACAAAGGTTTTGGGGGAAAGAGAAGAAGCATTGGGTGAGTTGAGTGATTCTTTATTTTACATTTTTATGGGTTCCGGTTTGTGTTTTGGGAGAGTAACAGGGCCGAAGGGGTGATGAGGAAACGAGAAGTGAAGAAAATGGTGGGGAATGAGGGTGAGGCGGGTAGGCTAACAGAAGTCTCTGACCAAGTGCTCAAGTATGGGTCCTACAAAAAGTACAAATATTTGAGTGATGAGAAGTTGAAAATAGTGTGCCAAACGTGTAGGGTTTAGGAAATTGGGGTATTTTAAGTGATAAGTGATGAGTGATGAGTGACGAAAATTGAATGAGGAGTAATGAATGATGGTTTTTTTAAAACCAAACAGCCCCTTATTATTTTTCTTTTTAACCATGGAATTTAGAACTATACATTATTTAGAAAATTAACTCCTTCAAATAGAGACCTTTCACACATAGGATTGCATTATTTTTCTTTTGATGTGGCTTATATAGTTTTTGATTAGATATACTAATAGGGACTCGGTGAATGGTGAAGCCAAGCATCTTTTCCACATTAAATATTGTACTTCCATATTTTATATTTGATAACAATGGTATAATATTCAATGAACCCTTGAGAAAAAAGTAAGCGAAATTTTATTAAAGAAACAAAACTCAAAAAAACAACCAGATTTACTCAGGAACAATCAGACTGAAAGACATCAGCCACCTCCTCAGGTAGAGCTTCTACCCAAACCTCCGTATCTGCAGATAAAACTGCTTTTTTAGCTAAACTATGAGCTAAGCTATTCCCTTCCCGCCTAACATGCTGAAACCTAAAACCTCTCAACATCTGACCCAACCTCTTAGTCTCATCAATGATATGACCAAACAACATATTACAAGGACCTGTTCGCTGCAAAGCCTGAATAACATGAAGACAATCACCTTCAACTATAATATTAAACAAACTCAGCTCCTTTGCAAAAATCACTGCCCTCCGAGCTGCCAAAGCTTTAGCCATATCCACCGATTGAACCTGGCCTAGATTCTGACATAGAGCAGCAATGACTTGCCCAGCCTGATCTCAAAATACAACACCAGTCGCAGCTAACCCCCATTCTTTGGAAAAAGCAGCATCAAAGTTTGCTTTGTACCATTCTGCAGGTGGTGGAGACCAACGCACCCTAGGACGCGGAATAGGCACACTCTGCTCCTGCCAATTCACATCCTCATATTCCATCACCAACTCCTTGGCCCTATCACCCAACTCATGCAGCGGCCAAACAGGTTGACGTTCCCGCAACCGGTTTCGACGTTGCCATAAACACCAAGCCACCATGGCAAAGAAAGCTATCCGGAAACTTGAGCCACCACTGAAAAGCTCCCCTAACAGCTCAAAGAAAGTTCGACACTTCTTCTGAACCAACGAGCGGAACTCTGGGATTGACGTCCAGACTGAGCGAGCTTGATCGCAAAGCCATAAACAGTGTAAAGTTGTTTCCGTGTGGTCACCACAACCAGCACACATCGGACTAATTGGGAGGTGCCGAGCCAGTAAGTTTTGTTTTGTTGGTAAAGAGTCCTTTGCAGCGCGCCAAATGAAATGCCGTATCTTATTTGGTGTCCGGATCTTCCAAATCTTCTTCCAAACCAGACCATTATTGTTTGAAGATGATGAGCTCGGCATAAGAGAAGCTTCAGTAGAAACAAGCATCCGGTAAGCACTCCTAACACTATACTCACCATCATTGGTTAGAGGCCAAATCAAAGTATCTTCAGCCCCATCTTCGCAAACCTGAATCCTTTGCACCATATCTGCCTCCCACGGAAGAAAACAACTCGCTAGGCGACCCGGGTCCTAAGTTCTTGTGTTAGGGAGGAATAAATCACAGACTTGATGAACTGATGAACTAGCTCTTGGAGAAATGATCTTACTGTGGTTCAGATCAGGCAGCTACCTATGATGCCACACATCAATCAATTGGCCATTGCCAACCCTCCATATTGCCCCTTTCTCAATAACCCCACGAGCTTGTAAAATACTCAGCCAAGCATAAGAACATCGAGGATGAACTGAAGCCTCAAGAATATTCCCATTCGGAAAATATTTAACACTAAACACTTTAAAAAGAAGGGAGTCTCAATGATGAAGAAAGCGCCACACTTGTTTAGCCAACAACGCATTATTAAACTTTTGGAAATCCTGAAACCCCATACCTCCAATTGATTTTGAAGAGCATAAAGAGCTCCACTTAACCCACTGAATTTTCTTCGCATCACCATTGCCCCACCAAAACTTACGAATCATGGCTTCAATATCTTTGCAGAGATCCACCGGAAGCTTGAAAACACTCATCGAGTAAACTGGAATAGATTGAACCACTGCCTTAATCATAACCTCCCTCCCTGCTTGAGACAACAACTTTTCCTTCCATCTTTGCATACGGCCCCATATCCTTTCTTTGATTTGAGTGAAACACGCCGTCCTATTCCTTCCAACAAAAGAAGGTAAGCCCAAATATTTCTCATAATGTCTAATAGCAGGAACATTAAAGGCCACTTTTAGAGCTTCCTGAATTGCCTCATCTGTGTTTCTACTAAAGCAAAGAGTGGTTTTCTCCTTATTGATCACTTGCCCCGAAGCTACCTCATAGTAGGCCAATAGCTCTTGAACTTTATTGCATTCTTCTAAAGTAGACCTGCAAAAAATTAAGCAATCATCTGCAAAGAATAGATGAGTTAGTTTAGGTCCATTTCTACAAAGTGAGAAACCTTGTATGTCTCCTTTTGATGCAGCATTCCGTAAAAGTGCATTCAATCCCTCAGCACAAAAGATGAACAAATAAGGAGAAAGAGGATCACCCTGTCTTAGACCTCTAGAAGGGACAATCAAACCCTTTGGCTCACCATTCACAAGAATAGAGTATGATACAGTGGTTATGCATTCCATAATCAAAGCCACCCAAGCAGGCGAAAATCCCATCTTGAGAAGTATTTTTTCAAGAAACACCCATTCCACCCGATCATAAGCCTTGCTCATATCTAACTTCATAGCCATAAAACTTTTCTTCCTTGTACAACTATTCTTCATATGATGCAAAGATTCAAATGGAATTAAAATATTATCAGTAATTAATCTATTAGCAATGAAGGCACTCTGGGTCTCAGAAATAATGGAATTAAGCATAGGCTTGAGGCGATTGGCAATCACCTTACTAATGATCTTATAAATCACATTGCACAAACTTATGGGTCTAAAATCCGAGACTCTTTCAGGATTGTGTACTTTAGGAATCAGAGTAATAAAGGTATGGTTTATAGACCTAAGGATGGACCTCGAATTTAGACAAGATAAAACAGCCTGAGTAACATCCATACCTATATCAGTCCAATAAGTTTGATAAAATAAGGGCGGCATACCATCTGGACCAGGAGCTTTAAGCGAAGCCATTTCCTTGATTGCCATTCCCACCTTCTTACTGGTAAAAGGTCTCATGAGATTTGCGCTCATAGTCTCAGTTACCACAGCTTCAACCCCATCCAAAACCCTGTCAAAATCATGTGGATTCGAAGAAGTGAAGAGATGAGTATAAAAATCAGTAAGGAGAGCCGAAAAAACTTCCTCATCCTCCTGCGAATCACCATTCCCATCACACAAACCCTTAATGAAATTCTTCCTCTTCCTTTATGTAGCAGTCCCATGAAAGAACTTTGTGTTTTGATCACCATGTTGCAACCACTGAACCCTGGACCGTTGTTGCCACATCTTCTCCTCTTTATCATATAGAGTATTCAATTCTTTCTTAAGCCGCACCACATCCTCATGCTCCCCAGTTCTGGCCGAAACTTCTTTAGCATGCCACAGCTGGTCTTTTCCTTGCTTTATCTGCTGTTTCACATTACCAAAGTGGACCCTATTCCAGGACTTCAATCGTTTCTTACATCTCTTAATTTTTGTGGCAGCAACGAACATGGGAGTACCATTAGGAGCACAATCCCAAGCCCTTTTTACCACTTCTTTGCACTCAGGATCTGAAATCCACATTGCTTCAAACCGGAAGGGCTTCTTGCGCCACTTTTGGAACTCATTTGCAGCATCCAAGGATAGAAGAATTGGCCTATGATCTGATGTAAAACAATTCAGATGCTTCACCCTGCTTGTAGGAAACCAAGTCAACCACTCATAATTTGCAACACCCCTGTCCAATCTTTCCCATATCCACTCTCCTCTTCGCCTACCATGCCAAGTGAACTTCGGTCCCGAGAACCCCAAATCAGCAAACCCACAATGGTCCAACGCATCACAAAAATTTTGCATCAAGTAGTGAGCCCGAGGTACCCCACCTTTCTTCTCTTGCACTTCAAGCAACTCATTAAAATCTCCCAAACAACACCATGGAAGCTTCAGTTTAGAGCTAAGCATACGTAACATATTCCAACCCTCCATCCTACAACCTGTATCAGGCTCTCCATAAAACCCAGTCAATCTCCATGCATTTTCCGAACCACCATGCACAATAGAATCTATGTGGTAGTTCAAAAAACTATCCACCCATACATCAATCCCTGCTTTCCACAAAAGAGCTAAACCACCACCCCTATCATCCGTAGGTACCGTAAAACAACCATCAAAGAAAATCTGATCTCTTACCCATTTCATACGTTCCTTGGATGACCATGTTTCTGATAAAAACACAATCATGGGATCTTGTGCTTGCACAATATTGACAAGCTCTTAAATTGCACGCCGATTCCCAAGCCCCCTGCAGTTCCAAGCTAAGATTTTCATGGCTGTCGGCGAGGCTGAACATCAGCCTCCACCGTTTGATTTTTGTAAACAATTGCTTGTTTCTTTCTACTAACTCTCACAAGATCCCTTTCCTCGCTCGAATCCTCCCTTGTGCGCTTCAAAGAACGTAACTCCACTATTTGTGTGGAAGAGGCACTACCCCGTACAGGTTGTAGAGGCAAATCCTTCTCCAACCTTGCTGTCTCACCCATTCGGACTCCCACACCACTAACCATACTGTCCCTAGCACCCTCCCCATTGTTCTCCCCACCATCAAAACGTTCTAACTCCGCATCTATATCGTCCAACTGAGCTTGGAAATCCTGACTAGTGGAACCACTTTGCTGTCCTAGTTCCATATTTGTATTCGAACTACTCACCTCAGGAGTTCCGTCAACTTCCACAGCCACTGGTGCCGCAACCTGAGCATGTAGACCATCACAATCAGCTACCCGACCCACAACTTCATTACTGTGGAGCTGGTCACTACCATCCTTGTTTTGAATAATATTCAACTCATCCATATCTCCATCATCACCCTATTTTGGACTTGGAACAGCCCCATTATCCTCCTTTACCTCCTCTTCATACCCTACAACACGAACCACTGTTTTCTTGGCCAAGTTCGAGGTGTTTGCTCGTAGCCAAGGACCAAATTGTTTGTCAATCTCCCTCAACGAACCCTTCCTTTTCAACCATACCGAGCAGTCCTTATCATGGTGGATAATACGCCCACACCAATAACATACGTTAGGCAAGCGCTCGTATTTGAAACTTACCCAGCTTTCCTCACCGGAACTTAAACCTATCTTTCTACCTCTGCATAGCGGCTTTGTAATATCAATCTTCACCCTTACTCGCAAAAAATGGCTACCCTCATAATCCACATCCTCTGCTCCTGTGTTTATGACTTCCCCTACAACTGATGCTATGTCTTGTACCACCCTCAACTTCAAACTACTGATAGGAAGGTCATGGACCTGTAACCAGAAGTGTGCACTGTCAAAAACCAAACCTTTCATCTCCGTTTGTCTCCCTATCCTCTTCAGCGCGACCAAATACCTATCAAAAGACCACGGTTCACCGGCTAGGACTCTGTCAACATCAGACTTCTCAGAGAAAATAAATAACACTCGGTTGTCGCCCATATCACGTACTTCGAATCCCCTCTTAGTATGCCACAGTAGTTTGAAAGTTCTTGCGATTGCCTCTATATTCAGCGCCCTCACCGTAAAAAACCGTGCCGCCAACAAGAACTTCCCTTCAAAACGCCCATCATCAACGTTATACTTGCTTCCTTCAGACTCCGTCAATGAGAAAGTCTCCCATAAAGCAGATAGATTGTCCATACCTGACTTACCAGAGAAAATCCCTATGCCGTTATGGTCACAAAACCAGAGAAAAAGAACCACAGCCTCACTCAAGGAGTAGGCACGTATTCTACTAACCATGGGTTTAAGCGCCGCCTAATAGTAATTCTAAAATCATGTTTTATTGTTATAATTTTACTAGCTTATATCTCACTGTAGCATATGCAATGTTGCGATATATATGGGATCAAAATTACTTTTCTACCATAAACTATAGCTTATTTTGCACTTGCCATTTGAACTATCAAAATGCTTGATCCAACCTCCTAAATCGAAAACTTTGTTGTCTGTTTGTTGTTAAGTTTAACAAAATTTAGAATTAAAAAATACCAATTTACTCTTCATATTTGTGTTGGAGAAATATTAGCATTTTAATACTTAATTTTGCCATACTTAACTCCAAAACATATGACAATGGAAACATTGAAACTCAAAGTTATAACTTTGGGGAGTCAATCATACATATCAATAGTTCACAGAGCAAAGTCTAAAATGGGGGTATAGTTTATGGTGGAACAAATGTAATTTCCCATATAAATATATCTATATATATGGAAAATTATATACATGAAAGTTCATGTATCTTTATACATATAAAATATTTCTACCTAATAAATAATAGACTATACATATTCATAGTATTAAATAGAAGTATAATAAATTTGAATTGAATCCTTTTATATTTTATACTTACAAATACATTAATTTTAATATAATATAATTAACACATAATTAAAGTATAATTTGAATGACTCTCTTGGCTTGTAATCTAAGTGTATTTAAAATATAGAAACACTTGGTATCAAATAAAAATAAAACTTAACACAAAGTTAATTTGTATGTAATTAGAATCAAATTAAAAAAAATTTATTGAACTTTCTCTCAATTTATGCTTTTGTATATTATATTATATATAATATTTGGAAAAAAAGGGGAAAAGAAGAAGAAGAAGAAGAAGAAGATAAAAGTACTATAAGCAAATTGATCATGATGGTGGCTTAAAAAGCAATACAACAATATTCATTCACTTCACAAAAACTAAAGAGCAAAAAAAACAATGAAATATCATTAAAATTAGGTAAAGTGAGGCAAAAAAATAAGAGAGCTGAATTACAAGAAATTTGTAAAATGTAAATGGATATTATGAACATTTTGGTCTAAATGTTATTAATCTCCATGCTATTTCCTCTAATTCTTTCTAATTTGGAGAAAGGAAAATTTGAACTTTCGATGGAAAAGAATGAGCACTCCCAGCTAACCACTTCATTCATTTCTATTTAAACTTCTAAATAAGAGAATAATTTTTTCAATCTCTTTTACTTAAATTCTCAAATAAGTGAATAGAAAGAATATTTTTAAAAGATCTTTTACATTCTATTCATTTCCATCTCTTTCCCTATTTTCAAATGGGTAGTTAGAAAGAGTTTTGAATTTTATGAATTAAGTAATATGTATCTTTGGATTTGTAAAATAAAATCTGAAACACAAAATAGATAAAATTTGAAATGGGGAGGATACTTTTTCCATTGAAGCTCAATAATCAAAGTTTTCCCTTCGTAAAAACCACAAATTTTTAAAAGAAAATTTATTGGGATAATCAGATTTGTGTCTAATTATATTAATTCATCCCAAAATAAGCGGGGAGGCTTCGTTTTTATAAGTTCGTCCTTGCTGGGGTTGAATGAGCAAAGAGTAGCTTTACTACTAATCATGGAGTTCCTCCAAGATACTTTAAGCCGCCAGGTGATTCCAAAATAAGGTTCTAGGTAAGACTCTAATGTTGAATTGGGACCGACAAATGTGAAAACTTGAGGTGCAACTATAAATTTCCCTTTTTGGGCCACGTGTCTCAATTTCTTTGTTTCTTTCTGGAATTTGTTGATAACCTCACTAAGAGGAAAAAGAATGAAAAGAAAAGAAAACAATGACAGCACAACTAGCTTATGAGTTATGACGACACAATGCCACCACAAGTCAAAGTAGCTAATTTATTTTCTTTTCCTCATCAACAAAAATTCTTCCAAGAACTTTACATTCCTTACGAAACTAACTCTTGCAAAGCGAGATCTTCACGCTTTGGATTTAGGAATAAGCATAATATTGTCTACTGCTTAATTAACATAGCATCAAAGAGGAGAAATTAATACAACCATAATATAATATATATATATATATATATATATATATATATATATATATGTATATATATATGAACTATATGAAGCAAGTTACTTCATGTTGTAATCGTCCATAGCAACTAGGTATATCTAGTCTAGGCTTTATATTAGTACATTAATTAAAATTAAAACTTATTAGTACATTATTTTCTATATAGAAAATAACAAGATTTAGAGAAAAACAGCTCTTGATGATTTACCACATGATCATCTGTGCCTATCACCAATTTGCATTTGCACCGTTTGTTGCTCAACTTTTGCTAGCTTTGACAGAGAGATTGTAGCTGGGGTGTGCCCAATAAACAAAGCAACGTGGCCCATAAGCTTGTCTTTCCTAGAAAATGTGGTACCGCATGAGCATTGCCACTTCTGATCCCCACAGTGCTTCTCATGTGTCCTCAAATCAGAAAGCACAGAGAATTGCTTCTGATTGCAACGCTTGCAAACATACATCTTAGGACAATGGCTCCTCTTGTAGTGATTCTTCACACAAATCATGGATTTCAGAGGCTGAAACTTGGCATGCTTTCGATTCCACCTACACCCTTCTTGTGGACACGAATATTTCCTAGGCAATTTCAGCAAACCGTCTCGATTACCTGAGGCACCTCCATTGTTATTCTTCATGGGGTTGCTTAAAGCAGCACTAGTCTTGTATTCATCTCCATGAGCCCTCATGTGCATTCTCAAATTCGCGTCACGCTTGAACCCTTTCCCACAAACTTGGCAATAATGTGTGTACTTAGCCAACAAATCCGCAGCATCTAATTCAATGATATCATAATCCTTTGATGTAATCCTTTCTAATATCGCTTCACTAGTATCACCCCCTTGAGCCACTTGATCTCTCCTTTCGACCCTATTAACGTTGTTGCCAACAGCACCACTTCGAGTTTCATCCTTACTAGTACCATAATTATTAAAGGTTTCACCACCATACCAGCAATCAGCAAGGGTTTCACTAGAAAAGAAACCTTGCCCTCTTTCTTGGCCTATGTTACCAGCACGATTGCCACCAAAGTTTGGTTGAGAAAACCGAGTTTGATGACGCTGGCCTTGATGGCCATGGTGCAATTCATCGGTGCTAGTGCTACCAGCTGCAGTAGGACCAAGCCCCATTTGTTGGCAAATGAACATCATTGAAGTCGCGGACGAGATAATTTCTTGAATCACAGTACTCATGCTGGCCACAGCAAAAGATGTTGCTGGTTCAGGTTGGCTATGATCCGTGTTGATAAGGATGCTAACCAAAGATTGTACCTGATGAACCTTGTCCTTGAGAACTGAAAAGTTATAGAGGAATGAGTTTGGATGAGGTTCTGAGGCCGAGTTTCCTTCAAGAGAGGAGGCTGAAACAACATCTTCTTCATTCACAGAATAGATCTGCAGTGGGACATTTTGGAAGCAAGAAGTAGTATTAGCCCCAGATAGCATTTTTGTGATGCTTTGATTTCCAACCTGCCTCTCTAAGTATTATATGTTCCTTTTCTTTAGATTGCTTTTGGATTTTTGGTTCACTTGTGTAGAAATGACTGCTGGTGATTATATAGGGTAAGCTTAAGCCGTCCTATCCTTTTTGGTTTTGCAATAACTTATCATGGTAGTTTGAGAGAGAGAAAGAGAGAGAGAGAGAGAGAGAGAGAAATGCAAGTCAACGTTCAGGTATAGCTAGGTTCAAGCTCCCCCACATAAAACCTCCCTAAGATCTCACCTATCTAACATTGGGACAACCCTTTGTAAAGAAAGAGGTTTTAAATTGTAATACACTAAACAATTAGGACTTAAAGCAAAATTTTACTCATAATAAATTGTCAACTAAACAATTTTCTTCTCCCCGTTGGACATTTTAGATTGCATCATGCCCAACAAAATAAAAAATGGAATTTTTTATGGTGTAACTTTCAATCTCTGCGCATGAGTTGAAGAGTTCAAATACGTAATATCTTACGCATAAGATGACAACAACCTTTTCAAGCTATCCGTCAGCGTGAAAATCTAGCAGCTCGAGTGTGACACGATTCTCACCAATGAAAATCATAAACTCATGCCTTCTGGTCCATGCCACCCATGTATGAGCACCTCTTGGATGAGCCATGCGCACAGCTTTAAAATATATTTTCTCATCTGTATTTTATTTTTATTTTTAATTATTCTAACTTTGTCGTTTTATATATCTTCTTGACTATTTCTTGTAGCCATGCAAGAAGCAGAACTGAATTGGTTGCCATTATCATGATCAGTTGGTGGCTTGCTAAGATTTCAGGGATCTTGTTATTAATGAGAGGGTGTGTATGAGTGTGTGAGATGTAGACTTTGATTTTGATCTTTGTCATAAAATAATGCTGATAAAAATATTCTATTTGTACTTTGATACACTCAACAGAAATTAAAAACATTGATACTATGTTTGAGAGTTTATAATAAAATAGAATAAAATGAGACACTTTTTTTCCTCTTTTTTAGTGTATTCCGAAGTGTATAAAAGAAGGAAATTAAAAAAAAAAAAACATTTCCTATTATATCGGATATTTTATTTGTTTATATTCAATAATTGAGGATGAAAAATTAATTTCTTCTAAATTAATGAGAGAGGAATGGATCATTGCGCTCACTTTTGATTTTTGGGAACACATACAAGGGAAGGAAATTTAATGGACATTCTCTCTATTTTATATAGGGGTGGTAAAATTGGACACGACATGAAATGAAATTAGCAGGTTATGGATTGAGACTTAAAGGGTTCGTATCATATTTGAGTTGATACGGCTAATCCGTTTAATAAACGGATTGGGCTAGTGTTAAACAAATAGAACCCGTTTGACTCGTCTAACTCGTTTAATTAAATAACATTTTATCAATATACCCTTCAAACTTTAGGTATATAAACTTATTAGTTGTTGTGGTTTATTTTCTTTGATATATTGTGATTGATTATTTGTGATATTGGGATATGCTTCAGTTTTGAATGATTATTTGTAATGCAGTTACTCGTTAGTTCTGAATTTTATATTAAAAATATTTATATTTTTGTTTTTTAATATATTTTTTTTCATTTTGATAAAATCCGATAAATAGGTCGACATGATTGACCCATTTAATAAATTGGTCGTGTTAGGGTTAAGAAATCTTGACCTGTTTAATAAACATGTCGGGTTAGTGTTAACTTATATAGTCGAATACTCATGAGTTGACACAACACGAATTTGACACGCGAACACGAATTGCCACCCCTAATATAATTACTTCTCACAAAATTGCTAAATAGAGAAATATATGGATTTTATCCCGTAAAAATCCATTTTTCTCTTCTCCTCCCAAACAAAAGAAAATAAGAAAATTATGCATTATTTTTAAGATAAAGTTTAATTACAAAATTGGTTGTAACCTAATACTACAACTTCCTTTAAAAAAATTAACATTACTACATATTTTTAAAACCTAATCAATATATTGCATGTTTTTTACACTCTTAACAAAATATATCAAATTTTGTGCCAATTAGATGTTATTTGCTATATGATTCAGAAATTTAATTTTTATGCATAATTTTAAACTACAAAATTTTACAATTTAAACAATTGATTGATAACATAGTTATTGATCTTTAATCTTCTAGAAATTTTGCAAGTACAAAGGATATAAGAAGAAAATATAATCTTTTTTGAGAAAGAGAATAAAATATAATCTAGTTGATTTGTCAAAATTCACATCTAAGCAAAAAATATTGAGTGAAGTTGTAGTTATACCTTTAGGTTACAACCAATTTTGTAGCTAAATTTTATCTTTATTTTTATGCCAAATCTAGTATTATGCTATTTGGGGGAGGGGATTGTGTTATGATAGTATTAATATGCTAAGTTAGCTCAATTTGGTAAAGATTTTTGTCGTGAAATGAGGAATGAGATCGAATCCACACACACATATATATACCAAAATGAAATCAATTGGTGTTTTGACTTGTTAGTAAAGAACAAATATTATGAGTGGTTGACATATAAGTTTAAATCCTTTGGCATCATAAAATAAAGTTTAAAGACCTTGTTAATGAGTGTTTTAAATGCACAAATTAAGAAACATCAGATGTTTAATTTTCAATGCACATTTAAAAGACACATGTAAATGATGAAGAGTTAGAACATTCTCAATGAGCTTAAAAAATCTTCCCCCACCCCACCCAAAATTTTGGTGAGTCAAACCCACTTTTTGGTCTCCTACAAACTCACTAGCAACTCAACACAATTTTCAAAAGTTATAATAACCATCAACATTGTTGGATATCAATATCATTGTCCCTGTTTTTCTTCTCATTGGATCTCCTAAAATATAGGTTTCGGAGTTGCGAGTTGATTGAGGTAAATGGGTATGGATATCACTATGTGTAGCTCATAAACGAAGGCAAAAGGTTTTGTTCAAATTTTCGTGATTTCTTTCTTCAAATATTTTTGCAAAATAAGTTGTGACTATAGAATTAGGTAAGTTGTGACTGTAGAACTAGGTAAGGTTGATGGAGTGGAGGAGAGCATGCGACTTTGATGGTCTGAATTAGGCTATGGGTTTAGGAGCTGACCTGATTGAGATAGAAAATTAATATTTAAATATTATAGAGAAATAAATAGAGAGTTATGCTAGAAAATTTATTTTAAAAAGTAGGTATATTAAAAAAAAAAAGACTTTCTAACAAAAATTAAGTAAGAACTTTGTTGAGATCAGTGTGAATGCTCGTATGCATACACGTATAAATTCATAGCAGTTGTAACTTGTAAATACTTTTATTGATATTTTATATAGTTTAACTTCATTTCTTTCTTTCTTTTCAAATCAAATAATAAACTAATGGAAACACGTTAACTTGTGTTCTTAAAACATGTTTTAGTTGGAAGCAACACTGAATAAAGCATGCTATAATTGTCAACTTTCAAATGGTTTCTGTGGGCTTAAATGGGCTAGTTTTGCAAAGGAAACTTAACTACTTAACTATACCACTTCAAAATACTAGTACTCTACAAGAAGTGCATTTCAACTTTGCTTTTTTTTCTTTTTTTTTTCAACCCTAATCTCAAGCAAATGACACAATGTATATAACATTGTAGCTTTGAGAGAATCTCCCAGAAGTTCTTTTCATGAAATATATATATATATATATATATATTTCCCATTTTATATTTGAGTCTTCTTTAATTTGTTAAATTAATAGAAGATTTTATATTTGATTCTTTAATATATAATAAATCCCTCCTAATAATACTCGCGCACGGGCGAGGAGGACCACAATAAGGACCACCCTCACTTATTTAAAATGTTTAGAGTAAGAGCCAAATACCAAGGAATTTAATATTAGTCAATGACCGTGATTCATCCTAAAAACAATCAAAAACAATCATGGTTTGTAAAGGTTCTTTATATATAAATTTAAATATCTTATTGGGTTTGGTTTCGGTGACTTGTAAAATACTGTATCATAGTTTAAAAGAAAAGCATCAAATAGCTTTGGACATGATTTTTTGTGGGTAGGTTTCAATTATTCATTTGGAAAAAAGAGACATTAGACATAAAATTATTTGCTCCCCTTTATATTGTGAAAGTAAAATATGAGTCAAACATCTTCTTAGGTCCTACACAAATCTTATAAAATTACAATGGTCATGGCAGGCACACGCCGTTTTGTTTTAATTTTAATTAAATTTTTTTTTTTGGTATAATGTATAATCAAGCATGGAATGGTCCCAATGAAAATGTTACCTTTCATTTATTGTTTTTGTTGTTTTTATTAATTTAAACTCTATACACAAATCAAAAGGCATGTCTTCCCCAACCACATTCCATACGTACGCCAATACGTGAACTTTCTTGTCCCTATTCAATGTATGCTTTCTAAGCAAATGCGGGGTTTTTTTTTTTTTTGTTGATCTCATTAATCACTCTTTTTTGTTTTTGAGTAAGCACGCGTGTTCCCTCCATCTAATTATCTATACATTAATCACTTTTTTTACTTGATTACAGCTCTGTTTTTTATATAAAATAAAGTGAGATTCACCATTTATATGAAAGAGAGATGGGGTTCCCCATTTACTAAAAAAAAATCATCGATTAAATTAATCTCGATATACTTATTATTATATGCTAATACAATATTCTATTTCACAATAGATTGCTTTGCGTGTGCCCAGGGGCACAGAGCTAGGGAGGGCGGCGAGAGGGGACAAGTGCCCCCTAGCTCCTCTTAAAAATGCTTATAAGAGCATTCACAGCAGTGGAGTTAAAAATTTAGCTTTTTAGCTCCACCAAAAGTTACTTTATCTATTTTAGCTTTTAACACAATAAAATAATATAAACATCACAATAAAATAATATATCCATTACAATAAAATAATATATCCACTACAATAAAATAATATATCCTATACAATAAACAACAATCACAACCACCTTCAACCGCCACCGCCACCGCCACCGACGACTCTTTTTCCACCGCCGCCGCCGCCGCATGATAGCAAATAATCGTCTAGTGTTAACAAGTGATTTTTTTAACCCCAAATTATACTCGTACATTTTTTTTTTACTAAAACAATTTCTCAATTATCATGATAGCGTATTATCGTCTCAATTGTCCGGAAGCAACCTTGGAACAATGTGAACTATGAAATGAAGGAACTTTATAAGAAAACATTAAAAATAGAATACATATTATGGCAAGAACAACGTAGTCCATAGATTTGCTCACATACATAACTCAAACCAAATTACAATAAAACTCACACACTCGCACAAGTTCCTATGACTCATACTTCTCAACATACAAAAAAGAAAGTTCCTACGACTCGCCTTGCAATTGCCATAAATGTTCAATAAGGTCCGACTAGAGTTGAAAATGAATTTCTCGGTCTCTAATGCGTCCATGCCTCTCAATGTATGACAAAAATTCATCACTTTGTTCACGTAACATTTGTAGAGGAGGATTATCCACTCCATCATTTTGTTCATAATCCAAATCTACCACTTCATTATCATCCCGCTCATCTTCAACAATCATATTATGGAGAATTATGCACGCTTTCATGATCTTTTTGAGTGTTTCAAGATGAAAAAATCGTGCAGGTCCACGGACAATTGCAAAACGTGCTTGAAGCACTCCAAATGCACGCTCAACATCCTTCCTATACGCCTTTTGTGCTGCTGCAAATATTTTATACTTCTGTCCTTGTGGAGCTGGGATTGTTTTCACAAATGTTGCCCACTTTGGATATATACCATCAGCAAGGTAATATCCCATAGTGTAGTCATGACCATTAATTGAGTAATGTATTGTAGGAGCACGTCCTTCAGCAAGTTCATTAAATACATGAGATCGCTCTAACACATTAATATCATTATTTGACCCAGGTAACCCAAAAAATGCATGCCATATCCAAAGATCATATGATGCTACTGCCTCCAAAATAATAGTAGGCTCACGAATATGACCACAATATTGATCTTTCCATGTAGATGGACAATTTTTCCACTTCCAATGCATGCAATCAATTGAACCTAACATACCTGGAAAACCTCGACGTTCGCCGTGAGCTAACAGTCTAGCAATGTCTTCATTATTTGGCTTTCTCAAGTAATCTTCAGAGAAAACATCAATTACTCTATCAAATCACCCGATACTCCATACGCAAGCATTCTAAGTGCAGCAGTTATCTTTTGTAATGAAAATAAACCAAGTTTGTTGGCACTATTTCTTTTTTGGACAAAGTAAGAGTCATGAGCTTCAACTTGAGATTGAATACGAAGAAAAAGAGAATGCTTCATCCGAAATCTCCTACGAAATAAAGCGGGTGGATATATTGGTGTGGGAGCAAAATAATCAAGAAAAAGCCTCTCATGGCCTACCAAATGATTACGTTGGATAGAACGACGACGACGCTTAGGTTGTGATGCTTCCATAACAAGTTCTTCGATTATCTTATCTTCATCTGAGTCATCAAGAAGGAACTTGCGAAACAAATAGTGATTCATGGATGCAACCTTCAAGACAATTGGAAATACTATGAATATAAACCACAACAAAATGAATATAACTAATTCACGCACAAATCACAACACAAACACATACATCTAAAAAAAAAAACTTGGAAATACTATGAATGCTCATTGTTCATAGATTTATTCTAAGACCTATCATCTCAAAACCAAGCACTCGTAGTGGCTGTAATACTCATAGTTGATCAAATAATAGTTTCATTGGATCAAAGAATTATATCAATGCCTATCACAAGATCAAATGGAACTTAACAAAAGATAAAAAAGATTGCACTTCAAAGTCTTTGTTAGATTGCACTTCAAATCACAACACAAATACATACATATAGTTTAAGATAATTCATCAAGTGAAATAAGCCACTACAAAATACATAAAAGTCTAAACTACATCCAAAATACAATTAAACCCATTAATTACGTGATCTTCGTTTTGCCATGATTTCCCCTTGGAGTTGTTTATAAAAAGCTTTTTGTGTTCCGGTTAAGCCACTTGTATCTATCATCATGATTCTTTCTTCCTCTAACCTTTCTTCCCGCTCACATTTTTTCTTCTCAATCATCATTCTTTCCTTCTCAATCTTAAGTTTTGCTTCCCTACTTTCCTTTTCAATCGCAAGTTTTTCCCTCTCAAAAGACATTTTTTCCTCTTCCAACCAAGTTACATCCTCAATTAATTTCAATTTTTTGTTCAAATATTCCCCTACATCTTTTCCGGTGGCTTTGTTCTTTCGGATGGCCTTTTCGGCCTTCCTACCAATAGGTCTCTCAAAATTGGAAGTGTCACCAAGTCCGGACCCACAATCCCCTTCACTAATAGATATTGCCTCTGAAGTTGGAGGCATGGATGATCTCGATCTAGCATTGCTAGGATTGGCAAACTTTGGTTGGTCCTTTAACATGAACCAACAATGGTCAAGAAGAAAGGGTTTCTTGTGCTTCTCTAAATACAAAGCCTTCGCATTGGTAATCTAAAAAAAATTAAAACAAATATAACATGATTAATACCTTCAAACTATTGGTGAATGGACATGTTAACACTATTGTAATATAATTTATACCTTATCTTCTTCGGTTATACCACTTTGATGAAGTGCGTTAATTTGAGCCATACACCCAGTAAACTTATTTGTCTTTTCACTAATCGTACCCCAACGACTTAGCAAGGAGATAACAGTACGTGTGGTACCGGATGTATTGTACTGCATGAAATATTCCCAAACTTTTTGACAAAAGGTATTTTGTGTTTGTTCATTACTGCTTATGGCATCAACACTAGTATTGAGCCATGCTGCTACTAAGAGTTTATCTTCCTCTACAGTAAAGTTAGAGCCCCGTTTTCCTTTTGTAGAAGAGGCATTTTCAACTTGTGGTGGAGGTGGAGGTGGAGAATCAGAAACTGACACAGGAGTATTTTGAGATGTTCCCAAAAATTGTGAGTCAATTTCTATATCCCCGTTCATGATACCCGTGATAAATGTTAGGTCTCTACGTAACTCTGTGTCCCTACGTGACTCCATAAAATTAGAAAATATATATATAAACTTCCCTGCACATAGAAAATTTCCAAACTAACATTTATATCAACACAACAAATTACAGAGACATTTATAGACATTTACATAGACAAATTACACAACAAACTTATATTTATATTACAGAGACATTTATATTACATTTATAGACAAATTACAAATTACAGAGAACACACAACAATTTACAGTGACCCAATACATTCATGTGGTTTTGTGCAACACAGGAATGTGGTTTTGTGCAACACAACAATTTACAAAGACCACCCAAACGTAACTCTATAGTTTTGTGCAACACAACAAATTACAGTGACCACCCAAACATGTAAACCACAAAACAAATTCCTGCAAACCACAAAACAGAAAATTCCTGCAAACAGAAACCACAGAGACCATAGAAACCACAAAACAAATTCCTGCAAACAGAAAATTCCCAATGCATTCCTCCATTCAAATGTTATATCCAGCAAAAACAACAAAAAAAATAACACCATTTGCCTAAATCAACATAGCAACAACACCATTTTTCACCACAAAATAACACCACAAAATAATACTAAACCCAGAAAAATTAAGCCATGAAAAAATTCACTACAAAAGAAAAGAGAGAGCACTTACCTGAAGTGGATCGGCTGGGATGGCGACGGCGACGGCGTGGGCTGGGCTGGGACGGCGACGGCGTGGAAAGCTTGATGAGTGAGATGAGAGCTTGATGAGTGAGAGAGATGAGAGCTTGCGACGGCGACGGACGGCGTGGGCTGGGCTGGTCTGGGACGGCGACGGTGATGAGTGAGGGAAATGAGTGATCTGGAGTGCGATGAGTGAGAGAGATGCTTGCGACGGCATGGGCTGGGCTGGGACGGCGACGGACGGCGTGGGCTGGGCTGGTCTGGGACGGCGACGGTGATGAGTGAGGGAGATGAGTGATCTGGAGTGCGATGAGTGAGAGAGATGAGTGAGGGAGATGCTTGCGACGGCGTGGGCTGGGCTGGGCTAGGACGGCGACGGACGGCGTGGGCTGGGCTGGTCTGGGACAGCGACGATGATGAGTGAGGGAGATGAGTGATCTGGGAGATGAGTGAGGGAGATGAGAGTGACGGTGGAGATATAGAATAAAAGAATGAAAAAAACCAAGGTGAGACTTATTATTTTAATCGGCAGTTGATTAAAATTTTTTTTTTTTATTTTTTATAGATGAGTGCTACAGTGCACATCTATCTATGGATGTGCACTGTAGCAAATCAGCCAAATTTTATGGCTTTTGGCTCCACTGCTGCATGCCTATTTTGCTATATTGGTGGAGCTAAAATAGCATTATAGCTTTTTAGCTCCACTGCTGCAAATGCTCTAGGTGTGTATATAGGATCCTCTTAAATGCTCTGCCCCCTCCTCACCTAAGAAAAAGAACAAAAAGCAGTTCCTACTTGCAAGAAAATAGCTGTATCACCAACAAAATGAGGAACAGTTATAGGAGATATTCACGGCACTTTTTAACCACATTATTGTAACTTTTGTTTAAAAAAAAAAAAAAAAAATTATCTCCCATTTTTTTATCAATAAAACTTTTATATCCCATTTCTTTTTAAACAAAAAAGAACTTTTATATTGTCCCTCCGTTTCAGCATTTCACTTTCACGGCATTTTGAATGTTTATCCTTTTTATTTTTTATTTTTTGTTTATTTGATGTATTTCAATTGATTTGTATGTCTTATATTTTAACTAATGTCCCTTTACTCAAACTCTAAAGCCTGTATTATTTTTTCTATTATTATTATTTTTTATTTTTTTTAATCTTCTATCAATTCACCTTTCAATTTCGAACTCTTGATTTTGCTATGAACCTAAGTTTAAATACTTCGAAGAATATATAACAAAAATGTTGAATTCTACATATTATTTACAATATTTATTTCCTTCATTATTAATATTGATTATTTTTTTGAGGTTTTATATTTTAATATTGTCTTTAAATCTTGCCCCTCTAAACTGAAATCCTAATCCTGATTCCACCATTGCGTGTGGCTACTTCTAATAAATACACATAATATGAGAGAGAGAGAGAGAGAGAGAGAGAGAGAGAGAGAGAGAGAGAGAGAGAGAGAGAGAGAGAGAGAGAGAGAGAGAGAGAGAGAGAGAGAGAGAGAGAGAGAGAAAATTTTGAAAAATTCATGTTAATCTTTACCATTTCAATTCATTTTTGATTTTGTCTTGTATGATTATTTAATTATATTTTTTACCTATTTATATATTTTATTTGTGAATAATTCAATTTTTTCATATAAAATATCTGGCAGCAAGTTAAATTGAAATGTGGCATCAAACCATTAGACACCATAGCCACCTGAGTCACACCATAATTTCGTTAAGTCATCTACGACGCCACAATGTCATGATTTTTTATTTTTTATTTTAGTTTTTCTCTTCTATTAAACAGCCAATTTAGTCCAAACTACACGGCAGCTATGAAAGCTAACACAAGCATTGACACAAAACTAAATGCACAAGAATGTAGCATGGGTCACTTTACTCTTTTTTTTTTAATTGGAAGAAGGTAATTTACCCATATTTAATGGGCTTTGATTTATTTATCAAAAAAAAAAAAAAAAAAAAAAGGTCTTTGATTCATTTGAAGTTTGAGAGTTGCTACGTCTATAACATGTTCACAATATTTTTACAACAAATCCTAAATGACAGGTTGTTATTATTGGGGCAAAAAAGTAATCTTAATATTAGGTTCAAATTTGAACCAATAACAACTAACCACCTATAATTTGTTATGAAAATATTATAAAAATGTTGTAGACGTAGCACCTCTTATTTATTTAAGTTATAAGGTATTGGCACTTCATTCACTTAATTAGTTGTTTAAAACTCATTTTAATTTATGGCCTAAACAACTAAAAATAGCAACTAAGATCTCATCATTGGAGGAATTATAGAGTCCTCTAATGGATCATGTTACTTATCTACCATTCCACTTAAAAACTTACACTTGTTTAAAATTGCTGAGTCAGTAATTAATTTTTGTTTTAAAAAAAATTTTAACTAATAATTTTAAACAAGTATAAATTTTTTAATGAAATAATGTACCATATAACTTATCTACTATGTGAATCTTATAAATTGCTAATTTCTGTGCACCATCCACTCATGCGACTAGTCACGTACTCTACAGTCTCCTAGCCTTTATTTATGATCAACTAAACAAGCCTATAATTAATGCACGCTCATATCTTTCTCACCCTTTACTTTTCTTGTTCTTCCTAATTTTTCTCTTACCTATTTCCTAGATTTTGACATAGAAAGTTAGGCCTGCCTCAGTCCTCTAATCAAAACGAATAAGACACGTACGACCTTTTCTAACCCACTAGTAACACCAAACTTGAGGGGTTTGATACCTGTCAAGAAATACAAAGTAATAATGAAAAAATAAGACTAATATAAAATATAAATAAAAAATAGATAATTTGGTGATACAATATTATTTTCCTTAAACAATATTTATCACTCACACTATTATTGTTAAAGGGTTATCGCAAATTTGTCCTTAGGATACAACTAAGATATTAGGTTCGACAGATAGCAATTATAGAGAATGACCACAGGGTTTTTTGTGTTTCTCTTTAACTTACTATTTTTTGTGGAGTTAGTTATTTTTCAAGTGAATATAAGTCTCTATTTATATCCATAGGATTATGTTTCATCAAAAGGCACATATGGAGAGTTAAAATGTTTCATAAAACCGTTCACTAGGCTTAAAACCTCATCAAATTCTTTGAACAGTTATCTGAAAATTCTGCAAAAAATCTCAATTCACGATTTTCGATTGGCCGAAAATTACTTTCGATCGATTGAGTGCTCTTTTCGATCGGTTGAACAGGAATCGAGTAGCGATCGAGTCATACAGAGACTCTAGGATTTTTTCTTTTCCATTTCGATTGATTTAGCCAAAACTTCGACCGATCGAAAATGTCTAACTTCGAATTTTCACTTAGAAAATTCCAGTTATTGAATTTTCACTTTAACAACTTATGAAACAATATTCTCCAAATTAAAACAGCATTATTATAACCTATCCATGTATATACCTATATATACAACAATAACTAGTGATGCATGCGAAAATATGAAAAATATAACAATTAACATATAACAATTTAAGATTCTTTACAACTTTCCATTCACACCAAGAAAAAAAAAAAAAAAAAGCAACCAAGTCCAAATAAGAATTAAAGAGAATTTCCAATAAATAATGTAAGATCTTTCAATTGAACAGCCTCGTGCAATCCACAACATGAATCTAAATCCTATTATTTGCTTGTTAAGAAACCACCAATTTTATATTTGCTAATTATGTTGTAGTTTATTGATGTAGAATGTCAAGTTTGTCATAAAAAAGACTTAAGCTTAAATTTTGTATTATTTGGAATTTTTCAAAATAAGTGTTTGGGTTTTAGGCCCCGGTTATCACAAAATTAATCAACTTTTAACCAATTAATTAATTAATTATGCTTTTGATTAAATTGATTAACATATCACACAAACACATTATTACATAGACACTAGAAATGATGACCCAGGAATACCAATGAGAAAAACTTGGGGTTGATTTAACCTAAACAATCTTCAAGACAACATATTTATTAATAAAATTGAAGTTTGTACAATAGACTTAACTCTAAATCTACGATTACCTCACGCAGTACTTATTGGCATGACCGCACGTAATTTTGAATCCATGGATTCTTCTATTATGGATTGTTGCATACGGACTCCCCTGTTCATGACTCCGAATTCTCTGCTCAAAGATTTGATCAATAACTATGGTTAACTAACTACAATTACTTTACTTTATAAGTGGATATGATGTTTGCACGTAGTCTCTAGTTGTAGCTTCAAAAGGGTTTGAAAAACTTAAGATCTACGTACAGAACACTACCCTATTGTATCTTCAAAAAGGTGCTCTAGGGTTTGTACTTATTTCCACTTAAGAATTAAAATCCATCAAAACCCTAGATCAAACAACTGGAAAAATAAGCTAAGAATCCATTATGCCTAAGTCTTAATCAGTCGAGACATGCACTTCGACCGTTTGAGTTAAGTGGAATTCAACCAATCGAGCTCCAGTACTTGAAATGCAATCTTCCAGCTATCTCTTTTCTACAATATTGAGTCTTCAATTGTTTTGAACTTGGATTGTCTTGATTCCAGTATTAATTCAACACTAATTAACTAAACAAATTAAGTTCTGAACGGTTACATTTGTTTATGGTTGTCAACCTAAAATTATAAACTCTATAATAAGATTTAATTTTTCTGTTTAAAGTGTTTTTAAGAGTATCTCGATCCATATTCTAGAACATTTAAATAAGCATCTCTTATAATCTCTAAAAAATATAGCAATCAATCAACGAAAATTGAAGTATATTATCAATCAACTCTTTGTTTTTTGTTTGTTTTGCCTAGCAGATTGCAAACTTTTGTGAATTTAAGATATAGTTTATAGTTAGGGTTTAACCATGTTTCTCTCTGCTTTTCACCCTGCGTAGATTTGAACTAAAACCTTGATTAGCTTGATCTGATAGTTAAATGATGAGGCTAAGCTCAAGCCAATAACCCTATTGGCAACGATTAAGGGTGGTAGGTCTCTTGAGTCTTGAGTTAAGATGAAAATTCAAAAGGAATCATTACGATCAATATGAGTGGTAGTTCAAAGATTTTATTTTTTATTTTTTATTTTTATTATTTTATACATTGATAGTTGGAGGTAGGGACGGAGCCAAGATTTTATGTTTTGGGGGGTGGGGGGGGATAGTATGAACAAAAAAAAAAATTCACAAGTTAATAATAAGAATTTATATATAAACGAAAAATTCAATACTAAATTAATACATGGAAAATTAAAATAGTACTTATTTTGTGTTTAAAAAATTAATGCATTTCAACTTAATCATCTATCAATATGAAATTCAATATTTCTTGACTCTAAAGCCAGAGACTATCCTAAATTATTGTATATAAACAACATTATGTTATAATATCCTCTCTAGCACCTAATTCCATACACCAATATATATGTGTGTGTGTAATTAAAAAAAAAAAAAAAAACATTGAGAATAAAAAAAAAAAAAGGCAAAAATACAGAAGACCCCCTAAACTTAGGGTTGAAATCATTGTTCTTTAAGAATAAGACCTTGTACTTTAATAAATTTCTAAATTGATTTTTTGTCATTATTTTGTTAACAAATTCAAATAAATTTTACATGAAATGAATATATTATTAAATTGAATCCTTGCTACTTTTCACGTGAGGGTAATTATTGGATACTTGTTGAGGGCCATTTGTGGAAGCCCAAGCATACAGAAAGAAAGCCCAATAATAAGGGCAACAAAGAATTGACAAAATAGATAGCAAAAAAAACCATTAGGCTCAAGCGGCAGGAATAATGGAGCACAGGCCCAACAAATAAACAAATGGGTCTTGAAGAGGCAAGCGGGCTCAAAGAAGCCAGGAAAGAAAGAAATAGCATCCCATGGGCAGTGTATGAGGTAGAAAAGCGAGAAAGGGCTGTCGCAGGCCCAAGGCAATGCAAACTAAGAGAGTAAGGGGTTTATGACAGGCCCATGAACCCCAAGGATGAGAATAAGGTTATTGGGCCGGGTAAGCCCAATGAAGTTAGTAAAAAGCCCATGGGAGTGTGGAATTAAGCAAACGGGCCGAGGAAGCCCAAAGAAAGCGATTGGGCTATGGATGCCCAAAGGAAAGCCTAAAGGGACATAGGAGCCCATAAGTAAAAGCAAAACAGTGGCCATGACAAGCCACTGAGAGAAGGAATAAACGGCTGGCCCAAAAGAGGTCCAGTAGGATTAAGTTATTACGATAGAAATAACAGTTCAACGTTGCAAGAAATAAAGAAAATCAAGAGTAGACCAAAGAAATGTAAGGCCCATCATCAGACAAAGCCCAGCTCTTGAATGGAGCGGAAAACCAAAGAAAAACCCACATAAAAGGTCAGAAAACACAGATGGAGAGTCTCCAGATCACGGCAAACGCATGAGCAGCAGGCAGACTCTTAGACATATCTGAAAGAAAAGCATGCACAAGGCCCAGGCACCACCAGCCTGTACCCAGCCAATATAGGACGTGGTGGGGCCATGGGCCAGAGGTAAGAGGTAAATGGGATATGGTTTGGTGGTGGGGAGAGGGGAAAAGATCTATTTTGTGGCTCCTGCTCAAGCCTTTTTGGGTGGTACGTCTTGCTGGGATGACAGACGACCCAAAAGAGGCAAGGTTGAGGGGGGAACCGTTGGGTGCATGCCTTGAGAGAAAGAGAGAGAAAGCATTTATGCCGTGGCAGGTAAGAGTGCTACGGTGGACTGAGGAACGAAACAAACCTGCCTTTATCTAGCAAGGGTGAATGTCGCACAGACCTGGTGGTCAGCAAGTACTCTTAGACCAGACAAAGGCGGTTAAGGGGTAAAGTGGTAAAAACTGGCCACGGCAGGCAATATAAAAGGGCCCTTGCCGTGCCCTGAAAAGGGGACTGAAAAACAAAGTATTCACAGAGTAAAAAAGAAAAGTAGAGTAAAAGGAAAAGAAAAAAGAGAAGAAAAGAGAGGAAATTGAGGAAAAAAGAAAAATAATTCAATGGACATGCACCAGTAGGTCGGTTTCCCTCTCTCCCCCTTTAAATCCTGCTCTCTTCCAAAACGTAACAAGGACTCCTTTTAGGCAATAACCATTTAGGTCCGACTCCCTCAAAGCCATTAATCCCCACGACAGGATCTTTTCCTGGGAGATTATTTGCATTGAGAAGAGGCGTTTTCCCTTCTTTGGCTTTGCTTCAGCAAACCAAACTTAAAACTTGATTTATGCCCATTCTTGATTAGTTCATATTATTTTCTTTCTCCTTTACTTTCTCTGTGAATGACATTATCACGACTGTAATCATGCTTTATAAGTAGGGATTACATAGCCATTTATTTCAATAGTCAGAATACTCTGTTTTGGTTATTATTATTATATCTGCCTGCCGTAACTCATCTGAACTGCTTGCCGTAAGCCTACTCCTGGTAGACAAGGCATAAGTTTGTGTACAAACCGACCCAAGTTGAGTTACAATTGGACCAGCCCCAACTCCCTTACTCAGAAACATTCGGGCCCATTACCGCAGGAGGCAGCCTAGCCCAACGCACAATACGCACAAAAGGCCCTTACAATACTCATGAAGTACCATAAATGCATACTACTCTATCTCATATAATTATGGGTTCCATTAATTAAATTCATAGTGGAACCCACAATTTATGTGAGAGGGGGAGTACACTTTTATTGTATTTTTGGAGTATTTAATAATTTTCCCTCATGTGATGTATTTTCCATTTAATCCCGTTATCAAAATAGCAACTGAATGATTAATTTAGACATTTTTCAAAATTCAAAGACTTCTTGAATTTTTCATGCACGAGTTGGAGACACTTCTTGAAGTGGTTAATGCCTTCAGTATGGAGACGCCATTCAGTTTAAGCATTTATTAACTATAGGATTTTTTGTTTAGAACCAGCGTAAGCGTGGATTAGTTGACTATTTCTTTTTTTTTTCTTTTTTTCTTTTTTCCTTCATGGGACAACTTAATTGCTAAGAGATAATTAGGTATATCAATCAAATCTAAAGAGACTAAACTCTATATATTCATTTTTTTTAATTATATATATATATATATATATTTATATATAAAGAAACTACTTGTTAGCTAGGGTCAAGGCTCTCTGGTTGGAGGTTGGAGAATTTAAATTTTGGATGCCTTCGTCGAAAACATCAAGTGATGTAAGTTGAACTGCGAGGTTATTGAATCACTTGCCGCATCTCATGTGATGTATTTTCCATCCAATCCCATTAATAAAATAGCAACAGAACGATTAATTTATACATTTCTCAAAATTCAAGGACTTCTTGAAATTTCCATGCATGGGTTGGAGACCTTTCTTGGAGTGGTTAATGCCTTCAATATGGAGACACCATTAAGTTTAAGCATTTATTAACTATAGGATTTTTTGTTTAAAACGGGCGTAAGTGTGGATTAGTTGACTATTTCTATTTTTTTTTTATAACTTTTTTGGGCCAACTTTTTTTTTTTTTTTGAGAATCCTTTTTGGGCCAACTTAATTGGTAAGAGATAATTAAGTATAATTATTGAAAATTTCAACTTCAAATATAAACTCTATATATATATATATTTTTTTTTAGTTGTATATATAAAGGAACTACTGGGGCCGAGGCCCCAACGGTCCACAAATAACTCCATCCCTAGTTGGAGGTTGGAGAATTTAAATTATAAGTGTCTCCGTTGAAAACATCAAGTAATATGTGTTGAACTACAAGGCTATTGACGGCAGTTCAATAATTTATGCTAATAGTTATTTGTGGAAGCAATAGCGATCATCATATCAAAGATTTTCCTCCAGTCAATTTATTGGTCGGCGCATTTTTACAAACAATAAAAATTTCATTCTTCTCTCATAATGTATAAATGGGATTTCGTTGATAATTTTAGAAGACTATTTTGATTTGTAGAAGATCCTTGAAAATGGAAAAGTAGGGCTTATGTCAAATAAACTATTAAGTAATGAAGTCAAATAGTATACTAATGGGTGACATAGAAGACGATGGAGCATATCAAAGAGTCGATTTTGTTCTAGGCGTGCAAAGAATGAGGGGAAAAATAAAAAGATAATATTTGACTTTTTTTTTTCCTTGTGATTGTTACGACATGATGTTATGAAAGGGATAATTTTTATTTTTTATAGTAATAGAAGTGATATTATAAACACATAAACTCATGTAGTGGGTTGTGCCATCAACCAGCAAATTAAGCATGTCCTATTTTGAAATATGAAACTTTGATATACAAAAATTCTAATTCAAGTGAAAATCCTCTTTAATGTACAACCTTGACCATCTCATGTTCAAACGTGTAATTAGATACTTGAATTTCATATAGGAAGTAGGAACCTTGAATTCAACATCAAAGCGCTCAAATCTTTGAAAGCCACATATAGCACAAAATATCCAATCCCTAAATATTTCATTTTATTAAATCACCTCAACACAATCATAATTTGATTAAGTTATGAATTCATATCTCTAATAATTCAATTTAACAGCTAACAGCCGTTACACAAAATCCCCAATTTATGCATAAAACTATTTCCTTTATATTGTAATTATTCAATAAATCATTCCAAAATATTAATATGATTGAATTAAGGGTTTAAGTCAATAATTAGGGCTCCCAATTACATGTTTGGCAGAGGGGAGAAAAGTGAAACAAGGACTCTCTTTTGGTATTGCCCTAGTTTTTTGTATTTTTATTTGCTACGAGAACGTGAAGAGGGATAAGTGGAAATACATGGGAAGATAGAATTTGAAATGAGGAATTCCTCTTGAAGGTATTGATGAAAGAAAGCAGAAGAGTTGCTTGAGATGGTTTGGTCATGTTTAGAGAACAGTGACTCATGCATTAGAGAGAAAGAACAAGTTGATTCATGTTTAGGGAATGGAGAAATGACCAAAAAAAAATATATATTATTAGAAGTAGTAAAGAACATGCCAATTAATGAAGTGCTAAAGAATATGAGTTATGATAGTGTAGGAAAAGAATACAAGTAACCAACTTGATTAATTGGTTCAAATTCAAAACCGACCCAAACAAAACTTGAGATTAAGGGTCTGTTTGGATACAGCTGAAAACTGAAAATTGAAAACAATGTAGCAAAATAATTTTTAAATGTGTGAATAGTATTATGGGACCCATTTTTAATGAAAAAGTTGCTGAAAAATGATGTTTGTGGATCCCGTGAACAGTGTATGGGTGTATTGTTCACACAGAAAAGTCAACAATCACAGCTAAAAAAAAAGAAAAAAAAAAAGAAGAAGAGAAAAACGCAGACGCAAAACGCCATTTCATCCGGATTCAAACGCCACCTAAACCTTTTTTTTTTTATTGTTGTTGATGATTTGCTATGGGATATTTCCCAATTGATCAACCCTTGTATAATAATACTATAATACTGCAGTAGTAAGGATGCGATCAGTGTTCAGGTCACTAGGGTGCAAGATGCAAATATGAAAGAAAAATAATTAAAGCCTTAAAATAAAGTTATGATAAGGTTAGAGTAGTTGTGAACTTGTCGTTTGTGAAAGATATGGATAAAATTGGAGAAAGCAGGCCTATAAGGCGTATGAGACTTTTTTTTAGGCTAGTTGCTACAAGGCGTATCAGACTTTTTTTTAGGCTAGTTGCTACAAAGTCCACATCGCTACGTAATATAGTCTGTAAGAGCACTTTTGCTTTTTAGGCTTGTTGACAAGCCCAAGTCTAAAAGCCTTCGTAGCTTTGAAGTTTAGGCCTTTTTTTTTTTTTGTGCTCCAAAGCCTTGAGAGACTTATTTAACTCTCTAGGGCCTAGGCTTCTTGCTCCACGGTCCGCGTCGCTTTTAAATTCCGTGCCGATTAGATCCGGGTAGATGGGATAAAGAAAGACTTTTTCTTTTTTCTTTTTTTCATGTGGAAAACTACCTTACTCAACTAGTATTTGGCAAGTAAAAACTAAAAAATTCATTCACGTTTAGTTTTAGTTACATGAATTTCTTGATAAATCATATGACTTGTTTAAATAATACAAATGATTATCTTATAATTTCCTATGTAATGAATTAAAAAATATAGGTATAAACATATTTTGAGCCAAAGTTTATCCGATTTTTTTTTGAATGTTTTTTTTTAAGATTATGGTTTTTTTTTTATTTGACAAAAATACTATTGTACTTGAGAAATTTTAAAATTAAAAGAAAATTATACATAAACAAACAAATTAATAAACTAAAAAGAAAAAAAGGACTAATCCAAAAAGAATTGTCTAATCTTTTTTGCTCCAAAGTCCACATCACTTCAAAAATATGTGCCATTTGAATGGGCTCATTGTTGTAAGATTAATCTAAAGGAAGGAAGTTTGGCTGCCACCACGAAGGAACTAGTATCAATTCAATGATATTATTCAATAATTTAGCTTGGGTTTAGTGTATTGGACCCGTTAAAATAATGACACATGTTCAATTTTATGCATGTATTACTATCTTGATGAGTCCAATGCAATAAAACACTTGACCAAAACTTTTCCCATTGCCCAAATTAGGCCAAACCAATAGAATTCTCTATGATTTTTAGGTATCTAATTACACTTTTAATTCAAATGAAATATCTTATCATTTTCTTTTCATATTTAGATAGAAAAGAGGGGAAGAAGTTCAAACCATAAGCATAAAGTACTACAAAATATCTCATTATTACTAGACTATCACTTTAACCTCCGGTATCTTAGCACTTTGATGTAATGAATTTTTTAACGCACTAATACAAAGTGTAAGTAATGAAGTTAACTAGAAGGAGTGTAATTGCACTAAATAAATCATAACAAAACTCCATATTTTAAGAAAAACCCACTTAAGAGACCAATGTAATTTTATTTATTTTTTTCCTTTTGGTTTGTTGTGCATTTAGATGAACTTATTCTTTTTATTGTGTAAAAAAGAGAGTTATATCTTAAATTAGATAATGCTTAAAAAAATTGTGCATTTTTTTTAAAAGGTGTAAATAACCCCGTTCAAAGGAAGGATGGTTTAGTTAATAAGTTAGGCCCAAAGCTAACATATAAACTTGGGCTATGTTAGAGTGATAATGATCCGAAAACATTGGGTTTATCTTTATGTATAACTTGAGCTCTAAGAGCCTCTAATCCAAGTCCAACCCAAATTCAATTTGCATAAAGAGCACACCAACAAGGGGCAATAGTGCAATTCAAAACTTGCAAGTGGGAAACATTATGGTTTCTCTATTGTATGGAGGTCAAAATGATAAAACAAACGAAAATGTTAAACTCTGTAACAAAATCGAAGACATGCCCCATAAAGAGATAAGATCATTAAACAGACCAAAATCAGAGACACAAAAAGAGAGACAGTCAGTGAGTGTGAGTGGCTTTTGGTGTGGCAATGGCATCTACAGCTTCGACTCTGTCATGGAGTTCTTCTTCGTGGCTCAAGAGCTTCGGTGGAAACTCAAACGAAGCTTCTAAACTATCGGATAGAAGAACAGCTTTGGTCATTTTGGCCCAGAAGAAAGCCAAGAAGACCCGAAAGGTAGATATATAGATTAACATAATCATCAAAAAACGAAATGGGTTTCACTTTTTGTTGCTATTCTCTTATATTCAGTCTTTCTGTGCTCGACTTTGTGCCAGCATTATAATGGGGTGGTTGTTGTTGTTAATATTGTGGTCAGGTAATTTTGAAGGAGGACGTGGAATACCTGGAAAGATGGGGCAGCTACTTGATGTTAAAGCTGGGTTTTTCAGGAATTTTTTGCTGCCTACGGGAAAGGCCCAGATTGTCACTCCCATTCTGCTCAAGTAATGTATAATTAAAACCATTTTATCTTTGGATTGTGTTAGCTTTGTTGTCCCTCATATTTCTAGTTCAGAATGTAAGATATTTGATAAAAGTATGAAACTATGTAACAATGTAAGGTAGCGTCAGTTGGGAAATTTATCAAACAGATAAGATAGTGCAAACTATTTGGAAATGTTGTTTGAGTCAGAATTAGTAAAGTTGGGCACATATTTGGTACTTTGGGTCATATTAGATGCAATGATAGGCATCCATACAATCTTCTGTGCATGATAGGAACTGCAGTGAATCTTGAAAATCACATATCACTGTTGTTCTGAGGGGGCCAAAATGCTACCAAATGATAAGAGTTTTAGGACATTAATATAAGTAGTTATTTAATGGACAAGGTTGCCTCCATAACAGCAACCTCATCCACTGCGTTCCTCTTCATCGCTACTACCAACCTCCGTGGTTATTGACAACCATCCACCGTGTAAAACACATTAGTACATCTTTCATGATCCCCAAGATTGACAATGAGCTGCCTGTGTACCAAGTACATCTAGTATTCCTACAATTACCATAAGCACTTCTAGCTACATTATCTCCTGTGTCATTGACTTTAGCACCTTAATTTATGGCCAACGTTCACCTTTTATTCCACCTAGTGTTTCTGTGACACACCACTGCTTACATTTTCCATCTCTACAGGACACCACCATCGATGCTATCTCCTTCACATTTTTCTTTACTGACTCTTCACCATTCTGTATCTATCTCAACCTACTGAAACCACCACCAAAAACTACCACACTTATCAGCCTTAATTACATATGCCATCCTCAATACTCCATCACCCCCCAACCTAAAGGCTATAAACACCTTTTCCTTTTGCTCTTCCTTTATTATTATTATAATTATTTTACTTATGGCAATTCAACCACATTGGTCTGCATCATCCCAAAATATAGACAATCACCCCCTAAGCCTCAGATACCTAAGGATTGCTCCACCACTTTTGGGTGGTATTCATGGTGAATGAAGGTAAAATGTTAGTCATGGAGGAGATGCTGGTGGCTGAAGATGTTAATGGTGGTCTTAGTATTTCCCTAAAAATAGCTTATCATGATGTTGACATAGGACAGATTGGGAAATCTGTCTGTGTGTGCTTGTGGTAGGTTTAGCTGTTTAGAGTTAGGAGAATTTTTGGATTTGTTTTTAGAAAGAATATTATGGTCATAGCTAGGGTTTTAGTAGGAAAGGGGAGATATTTAATTTATGGTTGTAAACGAGGTGAGAAGATATCAAATTTGTCCACAAGCTGTGAAAAGTTCATGTGAACAGTAGCTGAACAGTATGTGTGACAGTATACATGAATTCAAAAAGAAAAGGAAAGAATAGGATGAAAGGCATAGAGAACTTTGTATTTTGGTAATTCTCTTGGAGTCATGCTTAATCTGCTATTAATGGATTCTATTTCTACAACAATTCCCTCAGAGACTTGGAAAGTAATAACGAAAATGGCGAACCCAAAGGCAAATTCTGCAGCTGCCACCATTGGAAGCAATGAAGCAAATGATTGACCCATAAAATCATCAGAAGAAACGGAAAATTTTAACTAGTAAAGTATTAAACAACTCCTAACCAGACCAGTAAAATAAAAACCTAATATAGTAATAAAAGACAACTTGGACTCAAAGGAAATAAACCAAAAATACTTGAAATCTATTAGAAAATTATGGACCCAATTAATTTTTTAAAATACCTATAATTCGCAGGAGTTGCAGAAATGAGAGGTTCTGCCCTACAAAATTGACAATAACTTGTAAAATAAAAACTCAAATTAAAAATTGTTTTAACCTTATATCACTTATCACTAGACCTTTAAAACTATATAACTTGCTTCAATTGGACTTCACACATTGACCTAAAAAGTAAATCTTGAAATGGACAAAATTCCAATGTAGTAACAACTCAGTCTTCCATGGCTGCATCAAAGTTTCACCCAAAAGGTCAAAACTCTTGTTCATGTGTACATAAGCTCTAAAATTGAATTTCACGATCTTGCATAGTGCTAAAAACTTTGGCCCTCAAACACTAAGGTACTGCAGTGCTTTTTAAAAAAGAGTGGGTTCATATGTTAGGGGACAGAGAGTTGGTTCAGGTTCCAAATCATAGAATTTAGTATCATGTTCTTGGTAGAAAATGAATCTATCCTTATACTTTTTAAAAAGATTTTTTTTAATGAAACTATCCTCATTCTTTTAATATGAAATTTTATTGCATTTTCTTCATTCTTTGTATAGGGAAATGCGAATGGAAGAGGAGAGAATTGAGGCTGAGAAAAAACGGGTAATTAAGTAAAAACTTTATTGATTGAAAAAAAGGATAAAATTTTATTGCATTTTATGGTTGTAATATTATTTTCTTCATGCATGGCTGAATTGTTTTTTGGTTAGTTCCATTTACACATTTTGATCTAAGGCCAGAAGCAGTTTGTAGTTAAAACATTTGAAGTTTTTAAACATTGGGGTACTCATATAATAGTTTTGTGATGGAAATCGGCCTAATTTATTTCAGTTTCTTGTAAGTTGTGATTCTGTTTTCTGTCCTTTTGAGGATCACAGCAACTTAAATTGTTCATATTCCATTGTAATGGTGAAAAAGAAAAACTTGCCATTAGTAGGACTAAGAGCGTTGTCTTACTTTCATTTTCATATTAAAGGATCTATTTTTTCTTAGACCCTGGCAGTACTCTTATGAACTCACTGTGACTCCAAATGCCAAATAACAGGATTATTTCAATTGACTGCCGAAATGACCCATATCTTCAATTACATTATTATACCCCTTTTTTTTTTTGCTAATTTACATTTCTGTACTTAAACAATAAAAATTAAAAAAAAAAAAAAAAAAAAAAAACTTCAATTACATTCTCTTGCTAGTAAAACCTCTACTATAGCTCCACCTTCCCTGCCCTTCAATAATTTTTTTTTTTTTTTTTTTTTTTTGGTAAGATTAATGAGCCTTATATCATTTTATTAGATAATAACATCTTTCTTCAGGTAAAAGAAGAGGCACAGCAACTTGCTCTGATCTTTGAAACTGTTGGAGCTTTTAAGGTGAAGCGCAAAGGTGGGAAAGGGAAACAAATTTTTGGAAGGTGAGTTGGAACTTGGATCTTGTGCATTATGAAGTCATAAATTCTATTGTTTAGATATTGACTGATACAAAATTGTTTTGGCAGTGTAACTGCTCAGGATCTTGTTGACATAATCAAGGCACAACTTCAGAGGTACAACCTTTATTGACATTACTATCTTTATATTTTCACCAATTCTGACGATATATGCAATTTTTTTCCTCACACAAGTTTCAGTGATTTGCTATTAATATGTAAATAGTGTTCACAAGTTCTGACATATTTGAAAATCTCTGAAACCTTTATAATTCCAGGACAGTGTTCTCTTTTATCTTATCAATTCTTTGTTCTCCTAATTCCAATTGTAATCTTTTCATATTTGTAGACAATATTTTTCTTTAAATTCATTCATGAATTTTATGGTTGGCTCTACCTTCCTAGCTTTTCTCCGTGTTATTTTGCCGGTTGAGTCTTGATTTCTAAATCTTTCTTCATGCCAAATAAAATCCTAGATTTGTGTTCACATTTACAGATTTCAAAACTTGCTGACAGAAGTTGATCTGATGAATCAATATACCTACACAGCACCATTTTATTCTATTAAGCAATAGAAACTTGCTACAATATTTTCATTTTGGTTAAAATCAGCATCTCATGAACCTTAAATTTAGTAGCATGTAATTTTTTTAATGCTTGTGTTTGTTGAATTGCTATCTTTCATATGTCTATAGGGATGTGGACAAGAGAATTGTTTCTCTTCCAGAAATCCGGGAAACGGGAGAATATATTGCAGAGCTGAAGCTTCACCCAGAAGTTACTGCTCGAGTGAGGGTAAATGTGTTTGCCAACTAAGAACCAGCACCTTGTGGTGCCCCAAGCTCTGGTTGGAACATTTGTGCTACTAGCTTGCACATCTAAGGTAAATGGGCTTTGGTAAATCGTGAATTTCAAGAGGGGATTATATATACAAACACAGACACACACACTTATCAGAAAACCATCTAGCCATCCAAATTACCAGAAAAGCAATCACTGGGAATTCTTGCTTTTACATTTTGGTGCAAATTTTCTGCAAAATATTATGGCTTACTGCTTTATCATCTTTCATGTTGTTTTCCTATATGATTCTTGAAAAGGATTAGCACATCCTATGGATACTTCATACTCTGCAATAATTTTTTTTTTTTTAATATTATTATTTTCTGATAATGATAAAGAAGTTCTTGGGGGAGTAGAGTTGTCCCTAACTAAGGCTTTTATGCTATTCTGTGCTGGTGACAAAAGAGTGCTCTAGGGATGCTGGACCAGATATGAAATGAGTGATTAAATTATTAAATGCTTTACTTAGAGGAATCTGGAATTGATTCTTAAATTAAATGAAGTATGTCCACAATCGGCATGTTGGCATAATAAGTGAAGCTAGAATTGACCAGAATTTCATTTCTACAATACTTGTTCCGCTTCCACATAATTACTGAACTTTCTGTAATTACTGAAACATAAAATCCATTTTAGCCTGTAGTTCTATTTTCTTTTTGCTTGAAAGTATAATTATATTGAACCAAAAGTGAGAGTACATGCATCAAAAGCCAGAGCTCTGGCCAGGGACTGCAGTTCTAATAATTTTCATTGTCAACAAAATCTGCAAATGCAAATATTAAAATATGTTTCTTTCTTTTTTTATTTTTTGCAGGAGGAGCGCGATTGATGTAATATCGGAGTCATGTGGATGCCTAATGGGGATTGACATACATGTAATTATGCTTGTGTGTAATTATATTAATCCAATTTGCTTACAGCTTTGCCATTTTTACTGTTGTTAGTTCAACCTTCATCTCCTGTATGTTGGGCTCTAAAGAACCAAGCCGTTTGTGTTTTTTTTTTTTGATAAATAACGGAATTGTCCACAACAAACTTCTTATCAGTTTTTAATGAATCAATCACACATGATTCCCTTTTTGGTTCTTGGGAGAGGTGTAGAAATATGGTTTTGAGTTTGGTTGTGACTCTCTTAGGCGTATATGGCATGAACCATTTTCACATTCTTTGGTGTCTAGGCTTCTGGTTGCCTTGTCTTGGATATGTCATATGTGCACCATTGGCAAGAGCACGTGAAAATTTAAAGAAGCATTCAAAAAATAGGGGAAAGTACATTTAAAAAAAAAAAAAAAAAAACCCATAATTTTATATTTGGGACACATTAAACCCCACACTTTTAAATGGGACTTTTGAAATCCCACTTTCATAAATTGGATACTTACTTTAAAGTTTAAACCCCAGATTGGGTTTTCGTTTTGGGTATATTTGTGAAAGTATATGGTTTAAAGTGTCCCATTTAAAAATTTGGGATTTAATGTGTGCCAAGAATAAAACTTTAGGATCTTTCTTTTATGTACTTTCCCAGACAAGAAAAGGGACAAGAATTTTAACGTGGTTCCACCAATGGAAGCCTACATCAATGGGCTTATTGCCAATTTGTCAATTGGGCCCAAATGAAATAAGATGCCAAAAATTCTTTTGGGTAAATTAGGTTTTTGGTCCCTATCCTATAAACATATTTCAATTTAATCTAATCTTTCAATTGTATTAATTTGGTCCCTAATCTTTCAGTATCCTGTCAATTTAGCCCATACCGTTATCTTTTGGATGAAAATTGATGATATGTCTAATAGCCAAAATAAAAAATTAGTTTCCGTTGATGTGACAATAAACTAAAATTTTATTTTGACTGTTTGTCATGTCAGCAATTTTCATTCAAAATATAACGGTAGAGACTAAATTAACACGACACTGAAAGGTTAGGGACTAAATTGATACAATTAAAATATTAGGAACTAAATTGAAATATAGTGTAAAGAATAGGGACCAGATATGTAATTTACCCAATTCTTTTTTGTGTACTTTCCCCAACAAAATAAGAGACAAAGAATTTAATGGGCTAATTGCCAAATTGTCAAATGGGCCAAAACTGAAAAACTACGGGCTTTTGTTGCTGCCCAGGATCGAACTGGGGACCTTTAGTGTGTAAGACTAACGTGATAACCACTACACCACAGCAACAACTATTGTTTAGGAAGTGTTTAAAAGTATAATATCTATGTAATCATGCATACTTTAGGTTGACTGGACCTTCAGTTTCTGTATCTATTAATGGTGCTTGGACCTAAACCTAATATATGCAGAAAGAACTAGTGCAAGTATTTGAAAGCTGAAACTAGCTATACCTTATCCAGAGTGAACCATTGTAATGAAAAGGAGGCTCGAAAAATATTAGTTACTTTATGGAGCAAAAATCAACTCTTAATTACATCTCTAAAGAAAAGAAAAATAGAATTTATCACTTTTTATTTGATTTTATTTTTAAAGTATTAAAAAAAAAAAAAATTTACACCAGTTACGTGTTAGAATTTTGAGATGTTTCAAACAATACAAATGATTTTTTACTTGCACCATCTCTTATACATTGTACTTGTACACATACTTTTCATTGCGTATCTACTATCTACCATGACCGTGAAAAACCTAACAAACCAAATTTGTGAACCAGATTAATTAAACTTTGGCCATAAAGATAATAATGAAGAAAAAAAAATCCAAATTTGGTCCAAATGATGATTTGGTATCATGTGGAAACCAAACCCCATTAATAGGCTTATTCATTTGGGGCTTTTTGTTTTTGGTCTGGAGTGGTTTGTTCATGACCTTATGACCTAATGGAGAAGACAATTCATAGTTGTTTTACTTTGCGGAAAACTCGAGGCTTTGTCTCTATGGGCAAAAAGAAAAACCACCCCATTAAAACACAGTGAAGCAAAGAGGTTATGAACTTATGATACAAGAAATTTTGGAGTTTTCCCTATAGAAAAGGGAAAGAAAGTTTGGATTTTTGGGATTTTAATTTCCCACGTAATAGGAAAAGCCCAAGAATTTATGGTAGCCATACAGCTGTGAAGTTGGAGACCACGCCTAGCCACTTCAATATAGAAAGAAATATCCACATGTCAAGTTTTTATGAGAAGTCAAAATAAATTACTAAGATAGAACCTTTAAATTTTTTTGGACAAACTGACATGACAGCTCTGCATATTCATGGCATTGTCGCGTCTTGATTAGTATTTGATTTTTTTTTTTTTTTTTTTTTGGAGAGTTAGTAGTTGATTGATTGTAGCCAATTTGTTTACCAAAAAATAAATTTTAGACGAATCAAATCCTTTCTTTATTTGGAAAGATAAAAACCAATTTGGTTTTGGATTTTACCATAAAATACGAACCCATAAAAGTAGTCTGAAAATTGGTAAAGAAGATTAATAAGTGCTGTAATTGATGTTGAGTAAGTAACACCTAATCATGCAAAAAAACTTGATATATTATTTTCGTGTTTGTATATTTTAATAAGTATTATTGTTTCTTCAAAGAAAATCACAATTTATGGTTATAATAAAAAAATTGTGAAGAATTTTATGTTTCAAACAAAAGGGCATATTATCTACATTAACCTTCCTGTGTTTTTCTGAAAATTATATGCAAAGTAAATAAATATACTTTTATTAATGAAACCATAACGGTTCTATAAAAAAAAGAAAGAAAAAAAAAATAACGGTAGGCATAATTATATTCGTCTTTATTAGTGTACACAAATATCTAGTTTTAAGTAAGTTTTTTTTTTTTTTTTTGAGAGAGTTTCAACCTAAAACAAAGGCACACCATAACTCCACTCAAAAGCCATGGTAATTTTTAAGGGAGGGTGAGGCAAGTTATATTACACACAACACACTCAACCTATGACGTTCACTTCTGATAATAACACTTTTATTATTAGACTAAGACACCAGTCAGTTTTTTGTGTAAACGGGGATTGAACCCCAGATCTCTTATTCAGCCATTAGAGACTTTACTTATTGAGCTAACTAGAACTCACAGTTTTAAGTAGTTAAGTGACCTGTCAAAACTTATTCAATTGACACTTCATAGTGTTTTTACCAAATAAATATAGAGTGTAAATTCTCTCTGTCTCGTAACTATTGAATTAAAAAAAATGAATTAAATTTATAAAAGGAACTGATACTATTTTTGTTTTGAATCAGAAAAAATAAAAACATTTTGTGTTGGCTCCTTTATTGCATAGAATAATGTAGAGGAGAATATTTGATTGTTTTTAAATAATAAGGCAACCCCCCCACTAGATGGCCAAATGTCAATGATGATCTTCATGGTTCACACACTCTCTCTCTCTCTCTCACTCACCATGAATTTGGACATCTCACGCAATGTATCCACATGCTTCGCTTACCAGTTACCATTATTCACCAAAACGTGCACATTACAAACTCTTGCACAATTGATTAGTGTAAGCCACTTAGTCTCCCAAATATCTCTCTCTCTCTCTCTCTCTCTCTCTCTCTCTCTCTCTCTCTCTCTCTCTCTCTCTCTCTCTCTCTCTCTCTCTCTCTCTCTCTCTCTCTCTCTCTCTCTCTCTCTCTCTCTCTCTCTCTCTCTCTCTCTCTAAAAGATACCTATTAATTTGTGCAACACATGATTAGTACACGAATCAATCACTGATGTCCATTTAGGAAGAAACAGTTTATTTAGCTTTTTGTTGAAAATATGTTAAAGTATATTTATATTTTGAAAAAGTGAGAATAAACATAAGGAAAAAAAACGAAGAAGAGATTTTAAAAAACCATACATCAAAACTAAAAAACAAAAAGGTGGCTTACAAGCTAGTGCAAACACACTCTAAATCTCATAGCAATAACACAGAGGAAATTAAATGTGAATAATTCTTTTAGTAATGTTATAAATACAACATTTTTTTTTTTTTTTTGTAAATTATTGAAATGTTCCCAATGGGTGTATCTAATCTAAACTTATTGTAATTCTTAACATTGTCATAAAAAAAGTACAAAGGATAACCTAAAAAAAATAAGTATGTAATTGATGAAGAAAGAATTTGATTCCAGTGTTTAAGTGAGCTACCAAAACAAAATGGATAGTGGGGCCAAATAATCATGTGGACCTTAATAAGTAAGCTATAACCAAATGTATGTTTGTGGTATGATTTAGGAGTATCTTTCTTGGGAGAATATTACTGTGGCAAACAAGGTCAGGACCCCATGAGAGAGACGATCTCAAATTTAGCAAAAGTGACTTGCAAAGTAAGGAATGAGATAGTTGGTTAATTAGGTGTAACTGTTAGGCTTAGAGCTAAAAGTATGGTGGACCATAGAAATAGAAAAACAAAAAGAGAAAGCAATAGTAATATATATATAGTAATAACAAAAAACAAAATAATTATAAGAGAAACAGGTGGATACGTATGGCAATGGCAGTTACCAACTCAGCTTTCTATCCATTTATTCTTTGTCTTCTAATGAAACTGATCTGTGTCACTGTGTGTGTTTGTGTGTCTGTGTGAGAGAGAGAAAGAGTGTGTGTGTGTTTAACTTTATTGTAATCAAAGAAACACACAAAAATGGAACCTAATCCACGACTTTTGGTTGTGGTGGTGGTGCTGCCAAACCCTAGCCACGCCATCTCTCTCTCTCTCTCTCTCTCTCTCTCTCTCTCTCTCTTAAGTGTTACACATCGCTCTCCCACTTAAAAAAGAACATACAAAATTAAAGAAGAAGAAAAAAAAAAAGATGCCCCATCACTCACTTTTCGTGAATGAAAGGCAACCATGAACACTAACCACTTACTTACTCAAAGTATTCAAGCACTCTAACTTCAACAAGTAGATCATCAATATAGCAAACAACAATAAAAAAAAAAATATGAATTCAAAGAATTGACAAGTATGAATATTAATAATAAAAATAGTAACTTAAAATAATGATAATAATTCACATTGATCAAGAATAACCAATAAATTTTTTTTTTGATTTTTTTTTTTTTGTTTCCGTCACATCCTAGTAATGGCAATCCACCAAGGCTGAGGCGGAGAACACAAGACTTTGTTGTGCTGCTGCTGATGTGAATTGGAACTTAGAATCATCTTCTGGTGCTGGAAGATTTAGATCCAAAGATAGAATATTTCTTCTTGGCTTGATCTCAACGTGCTTGGATTCCAAAGTGGTACTTATTGTTGTTTCAACGCCCATCGCCACCATTTGGCTTGGTGATGCTGCTACTGCTGATCTATGCCGTCTCATGTGTCCACCAAGGGCTTGACCAGACATAAATTCCAAACCACATATGGAACACTCATGGATTTTGGTCTTGTTGTTGTTGGTATTGATCAAACCTTTGTTGGGTGCTGCACCAATTTGGACATATTTTGGAGGAGCACTAGTGGTACAATTGTTTCTAATATTGATTTCCGCTCCTTCAACATATTCTGTGGATGGTGGTGTTGGTGTTGTTGTTGCTGTTGGTGCTGCTTTTTTCTCTTCTACCATCGGCTTAGGCCTTTTGTGACTTGCTCTGTGACCACCAAGGGCTTGAAATGAAGGGAAAGCCCGGTTACAGGTCTTGCACTCGTAAATATAGAACCCGGACTTGGTAGTAGTAGTAGCAGTAGTTGCTGTTGTTGTGGTTGTGGCTAATTCTGGTGATTGCCTTGTACCAACACCTTTGGCTAAGAGAATCAAACAATTAGCCATGTCTTCCTCTTCTTCAGTGCTCTCATATACATCCACTTCGCAATTAGTTCCTGCTGATGGTGATGAAATCGAAGCATAATCACTGGTGTTACCACTAGCAGCAAGTCCAACACTTGATGAGCTAGAAGTGAGAGCAAGATCAAAGGGAGACAAGGGCCTCTGGCGCTTGGTACGCTTGCCTTTGAGGATTTGGGTGTGACCATTAGACCCCATGACAGCTACTTCTTCTTGACCTTCCATAAGAAAAAAAAAAAAAAGAGCAATAGCTAGCTAGAAAGAGAGAGAAAGAGAGAGAGAGCTTACTCACACAAAGAAAGAAAGTAGGAATATGATGAAAAGTATTGAGAGAATACAAAGAAGTATAGTGATAGAAGAGAGGAATGAAGTAAGCAAGGTTGGGAGAGTGGGTGTTGATATATATAGTGAATGGTAAGGAATAGCTTTGTTGTTGATGTGTATATATATATATTTATATAGTGAATATGGTAACAATATTAAGAGAGTTTTGTTGGGAGTCAATGCAAATGCAATGCCGTCACCAGTGAACAGTTACCTTAAAATTAGTCTGCCACCAAAATCTTCCTTGCGTTTCCAACCTTTGAAGTGTTACTAACAAGAAAAGTTTTACTTTCAACGCGCTTTAAATGCACGTAAGGGTACGCTTCTATATTCGGAGAATCCTATTCTGTCTGCAAGATTTTTTTTTTTATTATTAAAATTTAAACCCAATTTTTTCTGCAGAATTTGCAATATATAATAATTATTTCAAAAAAAAAAAATTAATACGGTTCTCGTGGTCATTAATTTTGCGCGTGCTTGAAGTGTGATGAACATATATTTTGTTTCTATAATTAACCAGCTAGATTAATATTTTAGTTACTTCACTAAGCAGGTTTTAGTGATACATATTTAGAGAGAGAGTATAAAGTTAGGTGAAAATTAGAGGTGAGAATTTGGTTAGAAAGAGAAAGCATAACTGAAAAAAGGCATATTTAGAGGTAAAGACAGTTCAAGAAGGGTGGGTGTATGTTAACGTTTAGGTCCGTTTCTCACTCTCTTTCAGCTCACACTATGCCGACTAAGTCACACGAATATACACAAACCCCATTAAAGCAAAGGGCAAAGGGGAAGGGCTTGCACGTTAAAAGCATGCCACTCTCTCATTATTCACTCCATGTCTTCTTAAAGAAAAGTACTGATACATATTATACGTATATATCTGAGTAATGAGAGATTCGGGTGGCTTTCAAGCAAGCCATTCCCTATTCCTTTTTCTCTTAGCTAACTACTACTCTATTTCTCTCTCATCTAAAGCTTGTGAGAGTAGGGTTGTAGTTTGGGGCACCCTGTACCAAGCCCAACAGGAAGGAAAGGGACATAACTGTGTGCTTATCTCAAGTGATTGAGCTTCTAGTTAAGGTGGGAGAGTGTGTAAAAATTGTGTACCACACACGTCTATGACATGGGTCATTTTTTGGCATTGTTCAATTAAGGAGTGCCTAATTTCGTGCTCTTGTAGGCATCATGATGAATTTGCAGCTACCTCACCTCATGGCTCATGAAATATTTTATTACTTAATAGAAACCATTATGATTAAGGGTTTTTAAAAGAGAAGAACGTCCTTACCATTTAATTGTTTTAATAATTCACTTACTAACGCACCCTTTTCACACTCGATTTGTTTATATATGATTAGATTTTAACACTTTCACATGAGTCTATCACGGATACTTAAGCATATCATGTCAACTTATGCACCAATCACCTAATATTATTTTTGTTTTTAAAATGCAAATAATCAATTTCACGATTAAGATATATGTTATATAACATTTCATCATATAAAATTTTATTTTACTATATAATAAATGATTATTGATTTTAAATAATGTTATTTTATATTCACCTTTTTAAGTTTATGAAATATTAAATATATACTGTAAAATTAACCCTCTCCAATTTAAACCAAATGTGAGCTGCTTCTCCGCTTTAAAAAGTTGGTTTCAATTATCAAACAAATAATTCTTAAGCTTAAGTTTCAATTTAATTGTTTGTTAAGTCAAGTTAGCACAACCGTTGGGATCAAGCATTGATAATAATATCATGATTTATTAACTTCTGTGCAGAGGATTAAGACTTTAAAATGTGCCTAATATTAGTATAATACTACTTAATTTATTTATTTTTTGATGGGTAGACTATTACTTAATTTACTTCATCTTAAGATGGCTTAAATTAATTGGAAAGCTGTTACATTGCCTTTTATTCAAATACTTTAATTGAGCCACACTGGTTCTCTGATCAGAGCTATATATATTTTTAGTGATACCATTACAGTGTAAGCCTTTTTTTAATCTTCAATGGCAAGGAAGAAGACATGCATGAAATTATTTCAGTTTCATGGGAGGTTCTAAGTTGACAAAAATAAACTAATTGGGGGACTAAACATTAATTTTTCTTGTCTCCAATACAGTCAGGTCCACTTAGTTGAGGCATTCACTGTAATATTCATCAGCATTTTGTACCATTGCTGATGGTTCCAATTAGTCAACTCAGCTCACAGTGAGAAACTCTGATAAAAAGGATATTTTTAACCTTTGTAAAAGCACTGATTCTTTTTCTTAATCCTTCTATACCATATATTTTTTTTGGTGGGTATTGGAAGCTTAAAATCATTGAATCTGGATAATATTTTGTAAATTACATCATTTCAAAGAAAAATATTTGTTGGATTTGACTCAACCTATCAACTATAGGAGCCAAGTCGTGCCTAACTAGGGCTGCTCACAAAATTGGAAAACCCAAATATCTGTTGGATTTGACTCAACCTATCTATTCTAGATTGGATACAGGGACGAAACCAAAATTCCGACTTAAGGGATCATAGCATGAATCAACAAATTTTAATAAAAATTCAAGTTAAAATTTATTTGGTATTAAAAAAATATTAACAGAAGAAAAATAAATGTTTCTGAATTATATGCATTATCAAATATTATAACTAACTTTTCTATATATAACTTACTAGTCAAGCAAAAGTCATATCTATTATCTAATTTTGAATCCAATATTTTTCAAATTAAAAAGCTAAACAGTGTTTTCAAGTAAAAAGAAAAGAAAAATTACACAAACAAGTCATTTATGTGAACCAAATAATATCGCAGTGGTACCCAAATCCCAAGTCCCAAATATTTAACCTATTTTGATGTCCCGCAAAACACACCACACAAGTACACAAGGTCACAATGTGCGCAATATATATATATATACACGCACACACACAGAAGTAAAGCTTAGAGAAAGTTCAATTAAAATTTGAAATTAGAATCTAATTTTGTATCATGTATCTAAATTTATGTAGGGACTACATCATAATTAGGGGTGACAATTTGTGTTCGCGTGTCGGGTTCGTGTCGTGTCAACTCATGAGTATTCGACTATATAGGTCAACAATAACCTGATATGTTTATTAAACGGGTCAAGATTCTTCAATCCTAACATGACCCATTTATTAAACAGGTCAGTCGTGTTAACCTGTTTATCAAATTTTATCAAAATGAAAAAAAAATAAAAATATGAAAAAACAAACAAATAAATATTTTTAATATAAAATTCAGAACTAACGAGTAACTACATCACTATTAATCATTCAAAACTAAAGCATATCCTAATATCACAAATAATCAATCATAATATGTCAAAGAAAATAAACCACAACAACTAATAAGTTTATATACTTAGAGTTTGAAGGGTATATTGGTAAAATGTTATTTAATTAAACGGGTCAGACAGGTCAAACAGGTTCTATATGTTCAACACTAACGCAACCCATTTATTAAACGGGTCAGTTGTGTCAACCCGAATATGACACAAACCCATTAAACCTCAACCCATAACTTGCTAATTTCGTGTCATGTCGGGTTCGCAGGTCATGTCCAATTTTGCCACCCCAAACCATAATTATCCACTTAAGTCTGTACCATGTGTCCACTTAATTTTTTAATCTTTGTGCCAAGTGAGTTAATAAGTGCAAAATACTAAGAATCTAATATTAATGAACTATAATATTAAAAAAAAAAAAAAAAAAAAAAAACCAATCACATATACTCAATAAAAATCACCACACAACAAAAATCATCACATGTTCTATTTTATTAAAAATTAGAAAAAAAATTATCATAAGTAGTATTAAATTTAGGTAAGAATTTTAATATGTTACTAATTACGTTTACTTTAAAAAAATAATTTGACTAATTATTTATATTTTTATGATAAAAATTGTGTTTAATTTTAAATGTATCTATATGTATGCATTAATGCATATGTTATAGGCTATTTTTTTAATAATTTGACTAATTATTTATATTTTATAATAAAAATTGTGTTTAATTTTATATGCATCCATGCGATTGCATGGGTTACATGCTAATCTGTATATATATATATTAATAGGTAAAACTGAGAGAAAATTCAATTAGATTCTAAATTGGATTCCAAATGTTGTCTAATTTTACGCCATGTGTCCTATTTAAGTTTTTTTTTTTTTTTTTTTTAAATTTTTGTTCTAGGTGAGTTAATGAAGTACAAAAGACGAAGAGTCTAATATAAATAAATCATCAAAAACTCAATAAAAAAAAAAAAGTAAAATCATGTGTATATCCAAAAGAAATTAAAATAAAATAAATAAAAGAGAGAGAGAGTATAATTAATTTGAATCAATATATGTTTGTAATTGTAATTTTTTTTATAATTGTACCGTGTACATGCACGGGTTATACACTAGTATATGTTAATAGGCAAAGCTGAGAGGAAATCCAATTAAATTCTAAATTAGAGTCTAATTTTGCATCACGTATCTCATCTAATTTTTAAATTTGTGTGTTAAGTGAATTATTAGGTGCAATTATCAAAGAGTCTAAATTCAATTAGATTCTAAATTGAATTTTAATTGAAGTTCAATTTTGCACCATGTGTCTCATCTAATTTTTTAACTTTGTGGCAAGTGAATTATCGAGTGCAAAAACCAAAAAGTCTAAATCCAATTAGATTTTAAATCATATATATAATGAGAAACTATTACATATTTTAGAGAGAGGGACAGTATAATTTGAATCCATATATGTGTGTAATTGTAATTTTTTTTAATTGTACTGTGCATATGCACTGGTTATACACTAGTCTGTATATATTAATAGGTAAACTGAGAGAAAATCCAATTAGATTCTAAATTGGATTCCAAATGTTGTCTAATTTTATGCCATGTGTTCTATTTAAGTTTTTATTTATTTATTTATTTTTGTTCTAGGTGAGTTAATGAAGTACAAAAGACGAAGAGTCTAATATAAATAAATCATCAAAAAATGTATATAATGAGAAACCATTACATATTTTAGAAATTCATGACTTAAAAAATGTAATTGTGAACTCATATATATATATATATATATATATATATATATATATGTAATTGTGATTGTATTTAAATGTACCCGTATATATGCAAGGAGTTATTCACTAATTGCAATAATATATAGGTCAAATGACCAATTTGTTTTTAGGTTTATTTAATCAATTTTTAATTTTTGAGGGTCAAGCATAGTTAATTTGAGGCTAATTTTTAAATATTTAAAAATTGGGATCCTCTTTTATATTTTTACTTTCATTATTAATTGAGAACCTGGAGATATGGTGGTTTGTTCACAAGTTGACAACCTTCTTAGCACTAGTTGAACTTAGCCTATATAGGTATTTATTAGGAGTAATTTTTATTTTAGGAGGGGGTATAGGTGTGGGTTAGTTGTTGATTTTCATTTTTCTAGTTAATTTATTTGGGCCAACTTAATTCTTAAGAGGGAGCTTGGTGTAATCTTTGAAAATCTAACTTTCAAATTTTAACTACATTTACTTTAAAAGAAAATCACAATATATAGATTAAAAAAAATAACAATATATATAAAACAATTAGCAATATATTATAGGGTTAAGATTGTGTCTAGTGTATCACGAGTCCAGTTTTGGACACATTAGAATGCGGACATGAGTCCAGTTTTGGACACATTTCTATATCCCAATATGTCTAATCACCAGTACAGTAAGAGCATTCCCATCAGCTCATGGAAAGTCTTCTAAAATAGAAACAGATGCAAGTTTTACACATTTTAGGCAAAAAAACACCCACATCAGTGGGTGTAAAGATGTATAAAATATACACCCGGAGGTGTAAAGGAACAGTAACCGTGCATATATGCACGGTTACTGTTCAATGTGTAAATAATTTTTTATTATTTGTTTCTCTCTCCTCTATCAAACTGCAACCAACTAACGCGGCAAGGAAGAAGAATATCCAAGTGCCACCACCAGCGCCAGCGCCAGCGCCACCACCAAACTACAACAAATCCAACCACCAAACCCAGCGCCACCACCAAACACCGCAACCTAGCACAGAAAATATCCCAAAATCAACAGAAACACAAAAATCAACCCAACCCAACCCAAAATCAACAGAAACCCAAAAAATCAACCCAACCCAAAATCAACAAAAACCCAAAAATCAACCCAACTCAAAATCAATTAAAAATCACCGGGAAACCAAACCCAAAAACAACACCCACCCACCGGAAAACCCAGACCAACGGAGTTGGATCTGCCGCTCGATCTGCTGCCACTGCTGCCGTCGGGTCTTCCATTGCTGCCGCCGGATCGTCCACTGCTGTCGTCGGTTGGAGGTGGGAGGCGAAGGGTCGGTTGTGGAGGAGAGAGGGAGGGCGAAAGTGAAAGGAGGCCGATTCGACTGGTGGCTGAGGCAGCGGCGGCGGCGAGCTGGATCGGCGAGCTGGGAGTGAGTGAGGGAAAGAGAGAAGGATGACTGAGCTGAAAGAGAGAAAAGGATGGCTTTGCTGAAGAGAGAATGGGTGAGAAATGAGAGAAACGGGTAGGGAAAGAGAGAAAAACTGTTTTAATAACTAATAATAAAAAAATAATAAATAATATTATTTAATTAGAATAGATTTGTAAAATAGATGAACTGATGTGGGTGTTTTAAAAATGTGATAGTGTAAAATAGAAAAAGTAACTTTTTTCGTGTAAAATAGATGATAAATTTACACGAACTAGTGTGGATGCTCTAATGCATTTGACACAAGTAGTATATAATATATATATATAGAGAGAGAGCCAGGGCCCATGGACCATGGTCCCCTCCATTCTATCTCTAGGTCCGATATGGTTAGATCAAGTGGCGGATTTACTCTCCCCACCCAACTTTGACCTTATAATAAATGGAATAGATTACTGCATTGATAATTTTATTTAATTCTTGCGGAGCCCATGTCCTTGAAATTGAATGATATGGTAAATCTTTTATTATATATAGGATATCTCTCCTTATCTTTTTTACACTCCTTTTTCTTTTTTTTGCTAAAACTTGTGAAAAATGTCCTTAGGGTCTTTAAGTTCATCAACTGGGTTCATGAACCGTTGACCAGCTTCATTTGATACAATGCTTTTTTGGAGTATATAGTAGCCCAAAGATAATGCCAACTAAAACGGTCTGCTAGCTAATTCATAAAAATAATAAGAATAATAATTAGTCTGCTTACTCTTTTTTTTTTTTTTTTTTGTGTGGAATAATGGTCTGCCAACTCTTATAAGTTATAACCATGGTTATTTAAATCTTTTCTCACAATGATTAGACTACACATTATTGCGTAGATGCTTGGTTACATTACATAAATTCAACTAATATGCCTTTTGATTTACGGGATCCATTAGTTAAAGAAAAACAAAAAAAAAAATTTACCAAATACGTTGTATCATTTCTTGTACCTAACATCACTGAATTCAGTCTCTTTTTTCTTTTTTTTTTTACTGAATTGTGAATTGAGTTATTTAGTGGGAGCGGCGACTCTCTAGAAAGTATAATCTATACCTTACTTCACAAGTAATAATTATCACCCTATATCCGTACGAATCTATCACTTTTTTTTTTTTTTCTCTCTCTCTCTCTTAATGAATGAATCTACTATTATTTATAAGTATTTGATTTTATTAGGTGGAATCTATTAATTAAAGAATGTAACTGCAATTATTACAGTATTCCTACACTTACCAAAGAGGATCTAACCGTGATGGATACCACGGTTCATTTTTCAATGATTCTATTGGGAATAATAAATTAATTAAAAAGCCAAACTATACTGTGTGCCATTATTGTGATACTATTATCCCAGTTTATGCCAATAAGTTATTGGCATAACTATTCTAAAAAATAAAATAAAAAATAATTAAAAAAAAAGAAGAAAAAGTTATTGGCATAACGAATCTATCTCTTGTCTACCAAAAATTTGTGGAGTATATGTCATTATTTCCTCTGGTGAAGCATGAATCTACGTGCATTGTCCTTATGAAAATGGTGATAGCACGATTTAAGCTAAAAATTATTTGTATTCTTTGTCCCTAGCCTAGTGGATAAATTGTGAATTATTGTGATTAGCGACCACACAAGTAAAGAAAACAGCCAAGACAATAATGAGAATGCCTAATCGCAAAAGGTTATGCATGAACCATGTAAACAAAATAAATAATAATAATAATTGGAACTTACTCTTTGTCACGTTGGTATTTCTTTATACCTTTCTAGATAACTAGATTACACTGGCCCTCATATATTCCTTTTCGAGGAATAGTAGATATTTTGAGAAAAGTAGCTTCCTATCTGATTAGAATATTCATTATATAACTTTTGTTAGGGATTGAACTTTCAACTCAATAAATAGTATTAATTCAATTGTTATAACAAGGAGGATATGAGAATTTTTACGGTGATTCTACTTGTAAAGAAGACTAATCAATACAACTGACTTACAGAGCTTTTTGCTATTAGATAGTAATTCAGACGATTATCTATGGGTATTTCTAATTTTATAACTTGATTGATAATCATATGACTTGTTTAAATAACTTCTTTCTTGTAATTGAAATCTAAGTAAATGATTATTGAATCGTCGTGTTATATATTGGTGGTGGAGGTTTGAAGGAAATTCTTTCACTTAAAAGTAGATAAATTGAAAGGTCGAAAAGATGTATATTGGATAGGCAAACTTCTTTACCTAAAACAAGATATGATTTGTTAGACAAGTAGATTATCTTTGCACCAATCAATAGAGGAATATACTTCTAGGAAATGGCCAGATGGGCCAATTAATTTTGGAAGCCATAAAAACAATTAACCAAAAATTCAATCCTTTAAGAAGAAGTAATTAATTAAACTCATCCACTCAATCAAGACCTTAAATTGTTCGAGATGCCCCTTTTCTCTCTCTCTCTTTGAGATGGGTAAATTCTAATTAGTGAATTTAAAACTTAATTAGTGTAGTGGTAGGATTGGCCATTCAAAACCTAAAGTGTACTTGGGAGTTGGGATATATACTTTGAGTGGATTAGAATTTGAAAATTAATGGTCTCAGATGATGGATAGGTTGGCCTAGTAACAGCAATTAGGTTTGCTAGCTACCTAAAGCATTATGGGTTTGGGAAATATATTAAAGTTATCAAAAAAGCATTAAGCGATAATTCCATTCCTTTTCGTATAGACTTGTTAGGATAATTAAATGGGGTAATTAGCACTGATCCAAATTAGGTCCACTAACCATATGACCTTTTTCAGTCCAGAACAGTATAGAGAAGTATATTTGAAGGAAATGAATATTTCATGCTAAAAAGGTTCAACGAATAGTGAAGTTTTGGAGTGAGAAAAAAAAGAGGGCGATTCTTAGCGTAACGTTGATTTTGGTTATAAAGTTGTGTGTGGCACGTAAGGTGACAGGTGTGTGTGTACGGTTTGATACTGCTAATTGCTGCCACTGTTTTTTTTATAAAGTTGGTGGAAGCAAGTAAAGCATTCTTCTTTCTCTCGTTTATACTCAAACTTATATAAGATTATACTATAAACATATTTTTCAAGAAAAATATATATACTTTGTTTCCTATCTTCAGGCCACACAACGTTACATCTTTCGTTACCATATACTTTTTCCCTTTAAAAAAAAATTTATATATATATAGAGAGAGATACCATAGTATTTAGAACTTATAATAATTCATAATTATGAGAAGTGTTACGTCCACAACATTTTTATAACACTTTCACAACAAATTATAGGTAGTAAGTTGTTATTAGTTTTAATTTGAATCTACAACTTAGTGTCCGTTTGCCAATGATTATTTTTGCCAACTTATTTTACTATTCAGCTTATTTTTACTACTATTCATGGACCCCATTGTATTTTTTGATACTATTCATGGATCCCACTGTACTATTTCAGAATTTTTACCTTTATCTACAATACTTTTAGCAAAAAGTTTCAGTTTCAGCAAAATAAGCGGATCCCAAATGAACCCTTAAATTACTTTTTTGCTTACCCATAACAACTAATAATGATCTATCATCTATGATTTATTGTGAAAGTATTGTGAAAATAATAAGGGAAATGCTAATAAGTGCCCTTAGGGCACTAGTTAATAATCCATTTAAAAAAAGTTTTTATGGGAAATAAAAAAAAAAGTAATTAATATTTTGACAGCTTTTTTCATTTCCCATAAAAGTGGTATCAAAATTTTCCTAAAATGGATTATTAATGAGTGCCTTAAGGGCACTCGTTAGCATGACCCATATTATAAATATAGTATTTCTTCAAAATTATTATTTTTTATCAACAAATCAATACATTAATTATGGTATGATGGCTATCCATGAGTTTTGTAGAGTTTCTTGTTTTGTAACGCTGTTTTAGTAACGTTATTTGTATTTTTTGGAAATCTGTATGGATGAAAAAGTGTGTGAAAATACGTGTAATGTTATCTAAAAACTGAAAATTGTTGCTTAAAATCCCCCCTTCCCATATACATAATCAAAGTAATAGATCTGCTCATTTATTAGTAAAATATACCCTCGGCATTTCTGATTTCTTTACTCGGGTTTCGAAACAAAAATGTTCTTGTTACTTTTCAGTCTTAATAAAGTTCTCCTTCCTCAAAAAAAAAAAAAAAGTTCTCTGTCCTCCCATTAAAAAAAATCAAGACATTAATAAATTTTCTTTTTAGTGTAGGCGAGAGATCATTTATAACTTATAAATGTTCATTACACACACACGTGTGTGTGTGTGTGGGTGGCGTGATTTTTAGTATTATGTTAATTGGATTGGTTTCTTTCACGCGTCTTCCTCACGCTACCTCATATTTAAAGAGTGGGGCTACCTCATATTTAAAGAAGTTTTGATGTGCCCAAGAGTTCATGACACATTACTGTCAAACTCTTGCATCATCAACTATTTTTGATCCATAACTTTCTTGCCCATATAAACACTTGCTGTTATTGGACTAGTTTTAGTTAGCATAATTGCCTACACATGTGAACCCAAGATACAATTTTAATAAGTTCCAGCTTGTTATTAATCTAATCATAGCGCCAAAATGCTTTTATATTATATTGAGATCTCTTAGTGCTAATCATTTTAGCTATCATGATTTCTTCGTGATAAATTAAGAAAGAAGTCTTCAGTAAAAGCATCCTCATATAGTAGCCTTACAGATTTAATGTCATCTCTGTTGATGTTGATTTTATGGAGCTTGTTTTACATAATCATAAAACAAATGAGAGAGAGAGAGAGAGTTAAAGATTCAGTAATATAAACTAAACAAACTTCATGCCCCCCACCCACTCCCCCAAAAAAAAAAAAAAAACACACCCCATTTAATTTGTTTCAACCAGTAAAAACCCCAATTTCTGGTGTCAATTACCAGTCCCAAAATTTTGAAAATATTCATTTTAGATAACTCGAACCAATAATATAAATATACTAAAGAATACGGCTTTTGACTAATATATATGTATACTGGACACGATATGATGTAAATAAGTGTTCAAAATGCATTGAGCAGAGTTTCACCACACTTATAAATCTATATATCATATAAATATCCCCTTAACAGTAGCGTTTACATGCATTAAAAATAGAATAAAAAAAATTCTTTTGTTAATTAATTGAATAAATTATAATTTATCTCCTTATAATTTGGATTTATCACAATTTAATTCACACAAAATTTAAATTTTACATTTAAACCCCCTCAAATTTGACCTAAAATAGATATTTGAATTTCATCCAAAATAAGAGTCATCTCACTTGTGTTACACTTGCGGAAGTTTATGAGAGACGTTATACAAAAAAATTAAATACCCTTATCTTTAATTTGCCAAGAGCCTTGTATTTGTAAATTAATTTCTTAACACTCAGTGGCGAAGTCAGGAATTTATCTTTGGAGGGACCATGTATAAAAAAAAAATTGTGTGTATGAAATCTAAAATACTAGTAATGTACTATACTTCATAACTCAACATATATTATAAACAACAACTAAATACATATTAATATAGTAGTATATACGGTATATTTTAATCAAACTAATCAAGTACATTTATAAATTATGATACCATACAGTATATAATATATTGATTATTATAATAACAAATAATATATTATAAGAAAATCAAAACAAAGCAAATGAAAAATAAAGTAACACAGGAGCACTGCATAGGGGTGAGAGGCCTACGGAAGTTTCAAACTTGTTTTCTTTCTTGTCTAGTCTAGTCACACATAACTTCTACTTTTTATATTGTAAACACAAAACTGTAGTAACAGTAGGAAAAGGAAAAGAACTAAAAGGACAAAAGAAAAAGAAGGCAAACGCCAACGTAGATAGAGAGAGAGTCACCTATGAGAGCACTAAGAGCAAAATGTTCTGCAATTGTGTAGGGGACTAGGTGGTGCAACGAATCAACAAAACTTCTGACCTTTCAATTTTTCTATTGTTGTGGTACAAGTAAGCTCTAGATGTGTGGGGATGAAAATTAGAATTTTTTTCCCCTTTTATTTGCTGATGTAATTGTTAAAATACTTATGTGTTTATTTTAAAGATGCTAAATGTTTAATTATTGTAATTTTTTGACATATATATATATATATATGAATTGTATTCTATTTAAATGAAAGTTATGTTTATTTTTAGACTTTCTTAAATATATATATGTGTGTGTGTGTGTGTATTATCGGGTATGGGGGGCCAAAATGATAAGGTTCATTTAAAAATTTTCAAATTATTTAGGATAATTCCAAAAAAAAAAAGGGGGGGTGGGGGGGGGGGAAGGCCCCCCTTGGTCCTGCTGATCATCCACCACTGTTAACACTTCTTAATGTTTCCAAGGAAAAAATCCATGGTTCAAATGCGTCATTCTCATTGTAATTATCAAATTATCAACGATAAAAAAAATCAAGTCAAGTGTGAGATTCTTGATTTTTTTTGGGTTATTTAAATACCACTAATTATTTAAACTGCATTGCATATTTGGGTTCATAGAAAAAGAAGAGGAATAAGAAAGTAGAAGATATCATGGGTAATATGTTCAAAAAATATATAATTTGTTAATTCATATGAAACTTTGACTATTTCATTTTAGTAAAAATTTAAGGGATTCAAATATAAAAATAAAAATAAAAATCTTAAAGATTAAATTGTGATACCACCAAACAAAACAAAAGGGAGTAAATGGTAATTTAATTTATTAATCTAATTAATGTTATTAAAAGATATCAAACAACACACATTTGAGTAGTGAACTTAATACTCACTCCACTTCAACAGTTCACACGTCACTGACTGAGGGAACGAAGCTTGTGAACCACTCATGACAAGAGGACAGGTTCATTTGCAACTAAGCACATCCTTATATTATTATGTCATAATAATAATGATAATTTAACAAAAGAAAGACTAAAGAGTAAAGACATGTTCTTTTCATTTATATTTAATGTGTGTTGGTTGTTACTGCACAAACCAACATATTCATATTCTCCTATTACTATTTTTCTTGGCTGTCAATGAACTACCCATCTTTGACATTTCAATATCGTTAAAATATAGTACACAGGAAACAACTGAAGTCCACGTGATAATTTATTACAGCATGCCAAAACATTGAACCTAAAAATAAGAAGAAGAAAAAAATCGAGAGTAATTTTTAATTTATGATGTCCACTTTTAATGATTGTTCTTAAAACATAAAATGATTTTTAGTGTAAGTGGAGATTGAATCCTATATCTTATATTCAGCAACAAAAATTTTTATCAGTTGAGCTAACTGAAACCTACGAGTGAATTATTCTAATTATTGCTTTCTATTCTTTTGTTTTTCTTTACCTATTTCCTATTGGCAGACAAGTTGCATATCTAAATCATAGACAAATGGATAAAATAGTATATATACCGGTTAACATCTCCAAATTACTTTTGAACTTTTAAAAAAAATTAACCAAATTTCAATATATTTTCTTCTCAAAAAAAAAAATCAAGATATTTGGCTAAACTGCATTTTCCCAATTATAAATCTCAAATTAAATTGCGCACGTGTTTGATATAATTTCAGCCCACCATATTTTTACGATAAATAATTAGGTTAAAGGAATAGTAGTAATAATTCGAAGGTCAACAGGGGTGGAGCTAATCAAGGAGGGCATATTCTTATTGGCGTGACAAAACTAACGTGGTTAGTTGTGTGAAGGCATGAAAAATTAAAGATGCAATGTCATTTTGTTGAAGCTATTATTTGACTAAAGCATTCTTTCTTTCTTTAATCAACATTTTTTTTTCCTTGCAGGTTGCAATTCAAAACCTCATTCCAACAATTGGACCACTAATGAGGAAGTAATCTATTTTTATTTATTTATAAAGTTTCAATCTATAATGTCTACTTCTGACGATTGCGCTTTTTATTATCAGACCAAAATATCTATCGGTTTTTTGTGTACGAGCAGATTGAATCTCAGATCTCTTATTTAACCATAAAAAACTTTATCAGTTGAGCTAACTAAAACCCCTATTAACACACACCATAACATGTGGAGCTTTCATTTTAGCCTCGCATAAAATGTTAAGCCAAGAAAAAGCTTGATACGCATGGTTGAGCTTGAGCATGAGAGAATGCTAGTCAAAGAGAAGAAAAAGTATATGATATTTTATCTAAGTGTGTCACTATGATCTAAGTACTTTGAATTTTAAGTTATTGTAATTAGGTAGATCTGTATACCAATCGGTTCTGTCTAGATTGGGGCTCATCCTAAGTTCCTAATCCAATTTGTTAATCAAGAATTGAATGAAAACTTATGTGCTCACAAAATCCAGAAACCAATAATGAAACTTTTTTATAAAAAATAAATAAATAAAGTTTATACTATAATTGAAGTTAAATTACAAAAAAAAAAATCCTAAATTATTAATTTATGATGTATTCCCTAAAGTTTAAAATCAGTAGTCAATTCCCCAGCTTCAGTCAAAATTGCATATAGTTCTTTTCCCTTATTAAATTCAGTTAAATTGAAGAAATTTAGAATCAAATGGATTAATAGTTTGAATGAAACTAGAGGATTGATTGCTCAATTTCGAAAGATTTTTGTGGGCTCATTACAAATAATGTGATAGTTTAGGATAATTTATTGTAATTTATCCTAAAATTAAAAAGTAAACAGTGGCAGTAGCAGTAGCAGTATGAGTTACAAAGCCTTTAAAATTCGAAGCTAGATTATATGAAGATATAGTTCAGGTATCAAAAATTGGGGTACAGCATTGGCTTCTCCCTCAACATACTTGGTTGAAATACTCACTACAAACTACATAATTGCCTCCTAAGGAAAATGTTAAAAATATTATCAATTTTATTTCAAGATGATTTACAAGCTCATATAGAAATGAATGAATGTGAATAGTACCACATCAATAACATAACAAACAAATCTTTTAGTTACTTTTTTTTAGTGATGGCAGGGATCCATACTACAAACTATATCATATATGTATGAAATACTTTTATAATAAAATTTGTAGTAATAAATTGCAAAAATTTTTATTTAAAAATTAACATATTAATTTACAAAATTTATGTAATAAAATTTAGTATATCACTGCAAAGCTCTAACAAAACTATTTGAAGTTAGACTCTCTAGTTAAAGGCAATAATTAGAAGATAAGCTGAGGTGCGGATTGGCATTTGGCAGTGCTTTTCTTGCCAAAAGACATGCACTAGTTCTTAGAGTTGATCCCCAATAGCATAGCAACTTACCAATGTTGGGCATGATTAGTGCTTAGCTGGTGCATGTCTCTTTCTTTAACTAGTAACTAGTTAAGAATACTTAGCCCCCTCAATAAATAAAAAAATGGAGAAAACCAAAGCATAAGAAATTAAGAATTAAGAATTATTTCTAATCTCATTGCTTTTCTCTTGGCTGCACACAGCTCCTACAGTTGTCATCATTCAACCAAAATATTATACTAATTGAATTAACAAAGAGTTATTCAAGTATAGTTTATTTCCAAATTAATAAATCATTATCAGATAGCATTATTCAATTTGTACTTAAGAGCTGGACAAAGAAAAAGTCATCAAGTTCATACTTGGAACTTTGTTTTATATGACCGGCTATTTACAGAGATAAAGACTGAGAATAACACAGTTTTTTTTTTTTTTGGAGTAAAATACTTCATGCAGTGGACTAGTGAACTTAGTACTCACTCCACTTAATGGGTTTAAAGTCTAAACGTCACTGATTAGAGAGAGAGAGAGACAGAGAAGTTTTTTTGAGCCACTCATAAATAAAGATTAGGTTGGTTGCAATTAAGAACCCTTAGAACATGACAAACAAACAGACACTTTTCTTGTTTGTACACAAGCTTGCCACTAGACACACAAACAAGTGAACAAGCACGAGTCTATCACAATGTTTCTTGGCTGTTACTAAACAAGCTAGCATGCCTTGACAACGTGATTGTTAAGGTGACTCATAATACAAAGATATCTAAGTTTAATTACATGTAAAAAAAAAAGTGTATAGATCACGAAGTCCCCACTTAGAAGGAGGCAAAGGAAAGTAGAGGAGTTGTGTACGTATATGCATGTGATGATGGGTCATGGGTGTGATATACGAAATATCAATTTAAGGTGAAAAGTCCTAGTTATTTTTTATTCAAAATTTGTTAGGAAGAGTTATGATTTCCACATATTCATTATTTCACATCTTTATATATATATATATATATATATATATATATATATATATATATATATATTTATTTATTTATTTATTTATTTAGTGGTGTTAAAATGTAAACATTATTCTCACATCAATTGTGAATATGTGTGTAAAATAGTGAATTTAAATGAGTGTAAACAAATATTTTTTCTTGTATGGATTAAAGTTAAAAAAAATATCTAAATTTTTTTTTCTCAATTTGTTAAATCAACAAAAGGGTTCTATTATACTATCCCAAAAAAATGACACTATTCTATGAAAGACTATCTACCATACGTTAAGGATTCACTTTATTTTAAGTGAATGTGAAATAGAGAAAATCCATTTTTTACCATTAAAATTTTACTGATTTTTTTTTTTTAAATTTTAACAGTATACAGAGTGTCACTTCATTTAAAATTTAAATTACACGATACTAAATACACCTTTACATTTGAAATCTATTGTTGTAAAAGACTAAAAATACTTGCAAATAATATTTATTAATTTGAGTCTGAGACATGTTGTCTAATATTCAAAGTAACGGGGCCAATGAGATTACGTTATCTTGATTAATGCTTTATGGTTTGTAGTAGGAAGATTCTAAAAGTACTACTACAACAGTACAAATTTTACCATATAAAACTTACTAATTACAATTATTTTTTTTATAGAGTTTCTACTTGTGACGTCAGCTCCTGATGATAATTCTTTATCATCAAACCAAGACATCAATAGGTTTTTACAAATTACAAATTGATGTTATAATGAATGTAATTGATGAAGTTCAACCACTTCATAAATGAATATTTGAATTGTCTTTCCATAATTTGTGACACATCAGTTTGTAAGTTCAATATAGTCTACCAAGTAACACTACTCCTTGTAATAATATTGTGAGCTTATTAATTTGGCTGTTATTGATGAGTGGACTCAAATCATCCTTGAGCACTGCAACAAACCAATTAATGCAAGTTAAGAGTGTTTTACTTTAAGAAAAAGAAAAAAAGAAAAACCTATTTGTATTTTTATCACTAACTCATACATCTACAAACTCTTGAAATCAGAAATGAAGTCGATAGCCTAGCAAGTGATAATTTGTGTAATCTCAATTTAACAGAGAATTAATTACATCTTTATAATTGGCTGCATTTAACAGAAAAGAAAATTGCTGAATGCTTTCTTCAAACTGAATTTTTATCATTTTTTTTTTCTCCTCAACTGCACAATCCTGTGTGGCTTGGTTTATGCTTTACTCAAAAGCATGTCATATCTTTTTCAGTTAGAGCCTAAGGGGTACTCTCCAAGTCACTTCTTCTAAACTATCTCTAAGCTCTTTTTCTTCCATCTAACTGTCATTTGACTTCTGTGGCCTTTGTAAACCCACCGACTACAAATCTACAATCAATTGGTTGAAATTATCAGTCAAGTAAACTTTCAATATATTAATACAAACAATAAATTAACTTTCAATTTGATAACTTCCAATATTTCATGAACATAATACGGGCAGTAATTGATTGGTAGCTAAAAAAGTGATGATAGTGATAGACTGGTGGGTTCAAACATCCACCAGTTTCAATAAATGGTAAAAAAAATAGTAATATATGAAAGATGGATTTGATAACTAAGAGGGCCCATAGTCCTTATTAACATTGATTTTTCTATTACTTGCTACCAAATAAATAATGTTCAGCTACTTAATCGAACATGCCTTATTAATTTGTTTGCAATCACTTTGGGGGTATAACTTAGCTGTTTTCTTAAGTCAAAAAAGCTGTAAATTTTATCATGCCATTAAAAGTTCTAAATGTAAATCACATTTCTTGATAGTGAAAGCTCTTGCAGAAGATCCAACGCTTACAGTTAGTTCATTGACACACACCGACGCACACACCAAAGCCAAAGATAAGACGCTGACTTCTTGTGAATACCATTGGAGCCTTTAATGATATCAAACTAACTTTCTTGTCTGTAAGCATCAGCTAGAAGTGGTTACACCATACTACAAGAGTGAGAGAGAACCAAACAAGAAATAGGAAGAAAAAAAAGCTTCACGAAATGAATAACAGAAAGTACTATTCTATCTGATCTCTCTCTCTCAGTCACACAGTGGTTTAGTACTAGCTAGCATGGGTAGTAGAAGTGGCAGTGGTAGTGATGTCTTTGTTGTTAGCTAGTAGTACTGATGCGTTGGAAAACCACTTTCGGAAGTTGCAACCAGTGCACATAGAAGAAAGAAAATCAACAAAATTGAAGACTAGGGTAGCTATCACTTTAGCTCCATTCTCCTTCAATGACAATGACACTATGCCAACTACACTACCCTGATGAATTAGGTTTACAAACAGTCAAACACCTATACATATATATTTTTTATGTTTCACTTCTTTCACTCTCACACTTGTCTCGTGAACTAACTTAACATCATACATTGAAGACTAATGTTGATGTTAGTAACTTAACATTTCACATCCATTGAAATGAGATTAAATGTTATTGGAGCAACATATATCATAGGAACGAGGCGAGATTCAAACCACTGATATAAGACACCGTAACATTATGTTCACCTAAATCCATCATTGTTACCACTTTTATTATAAAAACTATAGTTCATGTAAACATTATTGTATATTGAAACAAGCCAATTATGCATATTAGTATATTAATTACTAACTCATTCCCATATACTTAGTAGCTTCTTTAATTATGCAAGTGTATACATGCGCTGGCAGAATCAGCAACCAAAACTTAAGCTTTACTTTTAGCATTTGATTATGCATTTTAAAGGAGAAATAATCTGATAATCATATTCATAGGAGAGGCCACCAAATTGAAGACCACGTTGCAGGCTAATGCTTCTAAAATGCACATGGGTCATTCTTAAAATATTGAACATGTGTTTGGTTCTGCATCACATAATACATTTATGTCAAAGAGAATGCAGAGTCTATATACTTGTAGTTCTAAGCATGAAGTTTAAAATGGTGGTTCACTTACCTTCAATTTGTGCTGCTCTTACTCACTTGTACAGTACTGTGAGGGCCTTTTTGGTGTTCTAGAAATGCAGAGAAATGAGAAAATAGTTTACCTAATTAGGTTGCTTGTTCTAGCAACTACGGTTGGTCGGCTATTCTAATCAGAATGATAGCATGGCCAACATAACCACGTGTACTTGATGTAAAAATTTCTTTTATTACGTATGAATTTAGGAGAAATGAAATAGAAATCACGACCAACCACTTTTTCTATTTAGTGGCTCTTGACTCATTAAAAATGAGGTATATTTTAGAATAAAAAGGAAGAAATGAAAGACATTTTGCTAATAACTTAATAAGAGTAACATACATATTTTTGTGTAATATTGCTTTTCTAGAAAAGTAAAACAGATCCCAACCTAAATTCATAGTCCCAATTGATTAGACTTTGATGTAAGTGTTAAGTTAGTTATTGGACTATTTATTTGAACTATTAACCCCTTAAAGCTTTAGCTTTGTTACAAATCAACATTCTATTAGTATTTTCTATTAGAGTTTAATGGATTTTAATCGTGTGTTGTGCAATTTTTTTTTTTTTTTTTTTTTTTTTTTTTTTTGTTGTCGTCATTTTATCAAATAGTTTTGAAATGCCATTGTTACTATGTGCATATTATATAATTAAATTTATTAGATTTTAATAGAAATACTAACAAAGGATTAGATTTGTCACAAACTATATGTCTAACAGTCTAAGAGATTACTTGTTCCAAACTTCAAGTTAGAAGTCCAAAAATAACTTTCTCAAAAACAAAAAAAAGTCCAAAAAAAAAAGTCAAAATTCAAAAGTTTTAAACCTTTGAACAAAAAGTTGTACTTCTTTGGTATCACAATTGTCTTTATTATTATTATCATTATTGTCATTATTATTATTATTATTTTCCAGACTTGTGAGTCGTGACTGGCCATGCAAAGAAATATAACATTAAAGAATGACATAAACCAATTTGGTATCCAATCAAAATTGCTAAAGAGAAATCATGAACTAAAGTTAGGAAGAAACTAAAAGGGCATTTAAAAATTGATGTGCGTTTTAAGTATGTTTTTTTTTTTTTTTTTTTTCAATTTTGTCTTAGTTCTTTTACTTTTTTTGGTAAATCCAGTGGAAATTGCTATGGCTTCTGTTAAGACTTAAGAGCTACTTTTCGGCATTTGCTAAGAAAGCATCAATTGGGTTCCACTTTTATTGGGAAAGAGCATAAGTTAACTAAGATTTGGATTTTTTTATATATTAAAAGTGATTTGTCTTTCTCTATCCATAAAAAGAACTCATTTGTAGTACATTTATCAATTTTTAATAAAATTTGCTCAATTACTATGCATTGAATTTTTTATCCTTGGGGAATTCGTTAACCAGATAATACAATGTCCATGATGTAAAGAGATGGAAAAAAGCATAAAAATCCTTGATCATGGTCTTAATTGTCTCATGTGGTGTGATAAATGTGGATCAATTGGACGGCCCAGACAATTCTACCAGTAGAATTTTGGAATGAAACTTCAACTCATTTCAAAAGAACTATTTTCCATTGCCATTCTAATTCTATCATGTGATTGGCACTTGCTAGGTAGCCTCCACAAATTTTCTTAGTTATCTTTTCCATGATGCACTACGGGGTCTGGCAGAAAAATAAACGCACTAGAAAGAATAAACGGCCCAAAATGTAAATTCTGGGATTTTAAAATCCGGGATGACTCCTATGCACTATAGTTCTTCAAAGGAAGTAGTGTCAGGTATGTAAGTTCCTTGAATATAATTAATTTATCAAAATTTTTAGTTTTGATAGATAAGAGGAAGGGTTGACTTGGGATGTAAGAAAGAAGGAAATGATCAAAGTTTATGGTGTTCAATGTTGTATGCCTGGCTACCTCGAATTAGTCACAAAACTTGTGTTTGTCCTCTGTTGTTATGGGGGGTTCAATTTTCTTTTTCGTTGAATCTAAGACTTTCGAATTCTCAGTCGAGGAGGGAGGTACGTATTTCATGTTACGCATTTTTGAGCGAAGTCGGGATTCTCTCCGATCAGTTTTCATGGGCAGAGAAAGCGCTAAGCGTTTGCTAGCTATTGTGGAGGATCTAATGTCTACTAATACTTCCGGTAACTTTGCACGAACCTTTAGGGATAATGAGAAAGTTTATATTTTGCAATTGGGTTCCAATTCACACGGCAGTTTTTTAATGATCTCGGAACTCATCCATGGCCGTCGGAAAGGACTCCTCGTGGTCCCGGAAGGGAAAGCTAGTAGTGGGTGGCGAGGTTTTGGATTTCATCTAAGGAAAGCAATTGCACCTGGGACACTTGCAACCAAACAGCCTTTTATCTCTGTCCTGAAACCGAGAGTGGAGGATCACAAAACTTTTCTGCTGGCAGCGGCGGAGGGTGATCGGAGAGAGGATAGTGGTAGCAGAAAAGGAAAGCAATTAATGCCGGAGTTTCAAATTTCAACCGAATCAATCTTGAGCAAAAAGAGCCACGATATACGCGATTTGAATGCTGGGAAGAAACAAGCTATATCTAAGGCTGAATTGTCGGTTGAGATTACAGAGAGCAACAGCTGTATCAATGACTCACCTTTAACGTTGGATGTTGGCCTGAGATTGGAGCGTGGGCCAGATGGTGAGTGGGAGGTAATGTGGTCCAAAGTCAAGGAAGTGGGCCGCATAGAAAAACCCAAAGACAAAAACTTTAAGCCCGTTAGCCATTTTAAACCCACAGCTCCCTTCAATGCAAAGCCCAAATTTAATCCCAAGCCCATCAAAGTCTGGAGGCCCAAACCAAAACAAACACTTCAAAACAGCGAGACTCACCCACGTCACTTGATTTCTGCTTCAAAGGGCTCAGTCAGCGATCCTCGCAGAGGCGCTGTGGACTCTACGTCGGAACTTCCTCAAGCTGACTCCCAAAGCTTGTTGAGGCTAGCTCAGTCGATGATAGCCTCCGACGGTGCAGGTAGTGACTTTATCGGCACCGATGAGCCCGATAATGAGATTCTCGGCTCCGATGAATCTGATACAGCTTTTCTCAGCTCCGATGAGTCCGATGAGTCAGCAAACACCTCCAACGGTGAAGAGAAATTGCACCAAGACATTTGTTTGATACTTCAGGAGAATTCCGGCAATGTTAGCAAGAAATGGGGGAACTCAGATCAGTGGGTGCTTGAACTTCGAGATGGAAGAAGAGTGGCGGTTCCGATTCAAATTTCTCTGCCTCCAAGTGAAGTCACAGAGGTATTGGAAGAGCAAACCCAATTGGCCTTGGTCCCCTTGAAGTGTTCAGATGTTGTGGAGGTGTCATCAGCCCAAGTTGATGAGAATGAAGTACTTGTGGAGGATTGGGTCTCAGACACTTCAGAGTCTTCTGAGCTACCTAATGTAGAGGGTTTGTCGCCTCTAAGTGTGGAACCACTGGCCTTTTCTCTACCTTTGGCAATGGAAGGGCAAGAAGTGTTGGGTCTGGAGAATCCAGTGAGGGGAGAAGCTTACTCTGAGTGGGTCCAAAGCAGATTTAAAGGGTTTGATAAGTTCCTGGGCACGTCCCTAAAAGGTTTGGAAAATCAAGCAACCACCTTTTTATTGGCTGTTGAGGCTGAATTACACCGTAGGGCTGTTTTGGAAAAAAAAGCACGTGATTTGAAGAGTTCTGGAGTGAAAGGTATTAGAGAGCTGAAGGGTCTATTCAGCTCGATTAATTATGGTTCTACTTCAACTAGGCGCAGTGGTATTAATAGGGAGCGGGCTCTCTCTGTTCCTAAATGAATCTGAAGATGATTTCTTGGAATGTCAGAGGATTGAATGAGGCTGGGAAGAGACTTCAGATTCGTAATTTGTTGCGTGCATGGAGACCTGATATTGTCTGTTTGCAGGAGACTAAACTTGAATGGATTACTAGAGGAGTAGTCAGAAGTATATGGAGTTGTCCATATATAGACTGGTTGTACTTGGGTTCAGAAGGTGCTTCTGGAGGTATTGTATTGATGTGGGATCGGAGGGTAGTGGAAAAGGTGGAAGAAGCAGTAGGGCGTTTTTCTGTTTCATGCAGATTTAAAAACATAGGCGATCAATTTGAGTGGGCTTTTACAGGTTTATATGGGCCAAATTCGAACAAGAGGCGTAGGAAGATGTGGGAGGAACTGACAGGGCTGATTAGTTGGTGGGATGTGCCATGGTGCCTAGGAGGTGACTTTAATATAATTCGTTTTCCATCGGAGAGATTAGGGGCTACAACTAGTACTCGGGCTATGTATGAATTTTCGGATTTTATCTCTCTTCATGGGCTGATGGATATACCCATGGAAGGAGGCCTTTATACTTGGTCCAACAATTCCTCTGCCTCTAGAATTGACCGGTTTCTTTTCTCTCCACTTTTGGCGGATCATTTCACTCTATTTGCTCAGAGAAGGTTGTCTAAGATACTTTCAGACCACTACCCAATTCTGCTGGAAGGGGGGAGTCATCGGAGAGGTAGAACTCCTTTTCGTTTTGAAAATATGTGGTTGAAGGCAGAAAATTTTGTGGATAAAGTGAAAACTTGGTGGGCATCCTATTTGTTTCAAGGCAATCCGAGTTTTATACTAGCTAAGAAGTTGGCAGCCTTGAAGTTGGACCTAAAAAAATGGAATGAAACGGAGTTTGGCAATGTCACTTTAAAGAAACAGTTGTTATGGAACAAATTGAATGACTTGGATGTTAGAGAGGAGACTCAACCTTTAATAGCTGAGGAGAAGTTAGAACAAGTTAATCTCCGTACCGAGATTGAAAAGCTTACTCTTTTAGAAGAAATTAGTTGGAGGCAGAAGTCTAGGATGCTACACTTGAGGGAGGGGGATGCAAGTACAAAATTTTTTCATAGAATGGCTAATTCCAATCGAAGAAATAATGGTATTGAGAGCCTTATGGTTGATGGAACCTTGTCTTCTGATCAAGGTATGATTGCTGATTGTATTACTCAATTCTTTATGAATTTATACTCGGAGCAGCAAGTTGTTCGACCTTTTCCAGAAGTCTTGGTATTTCCTAGGATATCCGGTGATAATGCTGATTGGTTAGATAGACCCTTTGAGGAGGCAGAAATTTTTGATGTCATACAGAATTTTAATGGTGACAAAGCTCCTGGACCTGATGGGTTTCCAATGGCCTTCTTCCAAGCATGTTGGGGTATTCTCAAAACTGATATTGTGGCTGTATTTCACCATTTTTTTGCCAAAGGTCAGTTTGAGAAAAGCTTAAATGCAACGTTCATCACTCTTATCCCTAAAAAAAATCCAGCAATTGAAGTCAAGGATTTTCGCCCCATTAGTCTTGTTGGGGGGGTTTATAAAATCATTGCTAAGGTCTTAGCCACCAGACTTCGCACGGTCATGGAAGATATAATTTCTCCTTCTCAAAATGCATTTGTGAGGAACAGGCAGATTCTTGACCCTGTGCTTATTGCTAATGAATGCCTCGACAGTAGAGTGAAAACTGGTTTGCCAGGGATACTTTGCAAATTAGATGTTGAGAAGGCTTTTGATCATGTCAACTGGGGTTTTCTTATGCAGTTACTAGAACGGAGTGGGTTCTCTGCTAAATGGAGGCAGTGGATTTTCTTTTGTATATCTACTGTTCGATTCTCTATATTGATAAATGGCACTCCTTGTGGGTTTTTTGAGAGCTCCAGGGGGTTGAGACAAGGTGACCCATTGTCCCCTTTGTTGTTTGTCTTGGTGATGGAAGCCCTTGGGAGAATGTTGGATAAGGCTGTCCATGATGGTCGCATGTCAGGTTTTGATGTGGGTCGTTTAGAGGGAAGATCTTTGGAGGTGTCCCATTTGCTCTTTGCGGACGACACTTTAATTTTTTGTGATGCTGATTTGGATCAGGTTTTGATTCTCTGTATGATTCTCATTTGGTTTGAGGCGGTTTCTGGTATGAAGATAAATTTGGGCAAGTCAGAGCTGGTTCCTATTGGTATGGTGCATAATCTTGACTTATTGTTGAATGTCCTTGGTTGTAAACAAGGTACCCTTCCAATGAAATCTTTAGGCCTTCCTTTGGGAGCTAAATGTAAGGATAAATCAATTTGGAACCCAATTCTGGAGAAGATAGAACGGAGATTAGCAGGATGGAAACGTTTGTACTTATCCAAGGGAGGTAGAGTCACTTTAATTAAAAGCACTCTATCTAACTTGCCCACATATTTTCTATCTTTATTTCCTATTCCTGTTTCTGTGGCTAACAGAATTGAGAAACTTCAGAGGGATTTCTTATGGGGTGGCATTGGTGATGAACCAAAATTCCATTTGGTCAAATGGGCTACTGTTTGCACTCCCATTGCTTCAGGTGGTTTAGGGATAAGAAAGGTAAGACTTTTTAATGAAGCTCTACTTGGGAAGTGGCTATGGAGATTTGGGATGGAGAGGGCTGCTCTTTGGAGGCAAGTGATAGCTGTGAAATATGGTTGTGAATGGGGAAGTTGGTGTACTAGGCCTACTAACGGTCCATATGGTGTTGGCTTGTGGAAAAATATTAGTCGGGGATGGCCTACTTTCTCTCGACACATTCTATATGAGATTGGGGATGGGTCTAGGGTGAAATTTTGGCAAGACCGTTGGTGTGGTGAAACTTCTCTTGCAGTCAGCTATCCTGAATTGTTTAGATTCTGCCGAGATCAAGAGGTTAGTGTGGCAGAGGTTATGAAGTTTGATAACGGAATCCTGTTTTGGAATGTAAGTTTCTTTAGGGGTGTGCATGCTCGGGAACTAGAGGCACTAGACAGTTTCATGGATACCATATATGGTGTGTCGGTTAGAGGGCTTGGTGAGGATAAAATGTGCTGGAAATCTGTTAGAGAGAAGGGCTTCACAGTTAGGGATTATTACAATCTCTTAGTGGGCCCTAATGACTATTGTTTTCCTTGGAAAAGCATTTGGAAGCAGAAGATTCCTTCTCGAGTAGCTTTCTTTGTTTGGACTGTTGCTTTAGGGAAATGCTTAACGATTGACAATTTACGAAGAAGGAAGGTTTGGATATTAGACTGGTGCTACATGTGCAAGTGTAATGGGGAATCGGTTGATCATCTTTTTCTTCATTGTCCGGTTGCAATGGATATGTGGGCCATGGTGTTCGGGTTGTTTGGAGTGAGTTGGGTTATGCCGCAATATGTAGTGGGGCTTCTAGCATGTTGGCAAGGCAGTTTTGGCCGTCATCGAAATGGGTATATATGGCTTATGGTTCCCCATTGCTTATTGTGGTGCCTTTGGAGGGAGAGAAATAGTCGGTGCTTTGAAGATAAGGAGAGATCCATATCAGATTTGAAGCAATTTTTCTTTAGAACATTAATGGATTGGTTGGCTGCTTTGCGGAACCAATCCTTTCCTTCCTTTCTTGATTTCTTAGATTCTTGTAATTTTTGTTCTTGATTGTTTGAACCCTTGTACACTCCCTGTGTACTAGGGTGTTCCATTTTTTGAGATCAATAAACTTTTACTTATCAAAAAAAAAATCAATAGAAGACAGCAAAAACATTGTGAACACGGCTCTAATGCACATTCAAACATCAGCAATAAGTTCTCCACATTCACTAGGCAAACAAAACAACTCGAGTTTATTGGGTAGGGAATATTTTTTAACACAGTGAATCTCTGGGATTATTAGGACTAATACTGGCTGTCTCCATAATTTATATAGTACACCCTCAGCTTTGAAATAACATTGTGCTCTATAAGAGAAACTGGTGCAAGCAAGCATGCAATGCCACACAACAAACTGCTTTCAAAGCAAGAGTTGCCATTACACTGGTACAGTCAAACCAACAACGCCTGCATAGACATTATCACAATGAGTACGGACAAGAAAGTTGAGCAATTATGAAACACAGAACAAGAAATTGTTTATATATAGTGCAGATGTCACATAGAGGATATATATATCTTATGATACATACGTATTGGGACTCAGATTTAAATGATGCCCTTATGGTAGTCCAAATGGAAAGTCCAACAAATAATGGCATTGTATTCGTTAAGTGTTCAAAAGACTAAAGTACCAGAGGTGATTTTTTTTTACAATTATTTCTAAGATATAAGCAGGATAGCATTCCAGAAAAAATCTCACAAGATTTACCCAGCTTCCACCTCAAGTTAAAATCTCCCTTTCCTAACCGCATCACATGAATTCAGAAATGAGTCAGATGTGGGGGATGTGTATACTGTATAGGCATTAGATCTTGTATAATCTAAGGATACAAAGAAAGGCAGACTTATTTAAGTATCTAATCTTCATCCAAATAAAGTTTACAATGAGTAGTCCTACTATTCCTCTATCGCCAAATGGTCAACACACACAACGGAGTAGATTCCAAATCTTCAGACGCCTACGAAATGAAACATTCCTTGCCATCATTCCAACAACTAAATCATTGTCTAAGTATGACCCAGACAAACCCCAAATAGACTAACACAAATGACTACAACTCCCTTTCCAATGAATGATTTAAAAGAATTTTTTATTTTTTACTATAAGAAGGTGATCAACAGATTCTCCATTACTGTTGCACATGCAATAACAATCAACAATCATAAGGGAGCATTTCCGAAGATTATCCAATGCCAATATTGTACTCAATGCCGCTGTTAAAGCAAACAAAGCAATTTTACAAGGAACCTTTTCACTCCAAATACTCCTCCATGGAAAGTGAACTCCTATAGATCCTCAAAGACTCTCATAGAAAGAACGTACCTCGAACTTCCCACTCTCAGCTAACCTCCATGAAGGTTAGACTTCAAATTGGCCTTGAGGAAGGTGAGAGTACAACAAATTGAAGAAACTATCCACAACTTCCAATTCCCAATCTTGGGAAGACTGACAAAAGTGATGATTATAAGTACGTCCACCACTTGAAAAGAGGCAGCAGAAGCATCTGTATCTACCACCACTCTATACAACTTGGGGAACATATCCTTAAGACAAGAATCACTGAACCAAAGATTGTGCCAAAACCTGAGTTACCTAACCTAGAGCCATCCCCAACACTCACGAAAACCACAAAAAACATCTCAGCCTCATCTATGTGTTTGTGACTATATATATATGCTCAACATGCTCAAAGAATTCATGGAGTTGATTAATAGAAAAATTGAGGTTTTGATTATTGAGGCATGTTGCCCCTGGTGTGTTCTCTTTCCCTCTATCTATTCTCCTTAGCATTCTGTCATAATCACATTAATGTTCACATGCACTTTTCATGCTACAACTTGTGGACACATTTATCTTATTTTCTTCTCACCTATTTTGCAACTCTAAATGAAATATTTCCACTTCCTTACCAAAACCCTAATCATTCTCAAACCCCAATGGCCCAATCCTTTTCGTAAAGTTTTAAACGCTAGACCTAAATCCACAAATTCTTCTAACCCAAAGCCTAACACAAGCACACAGACACAGATTTCCCAACTTTAATTCATAATTTTACTGAAGATTATGTAAGACACTAATGGCCTAACCTCTTTTCTTAAGTAACCCACCCACTCCATTTTTCACTCCTATGTCTTCACCAACTCTCAGTGTATGTATGGGTGGGGAGGGGGGGATAAGAAAAGACTTGCACCAACAATCCTCAAAGGAATTTAAAATCTTTCATGCTATCATTTGGTTGCATGATAGTACAAAATTCATGGAATTGAGTAAAAAGGAATATAGAGCTATGCCTACGTTGTATATAGGATGTTGTGCCTAAATGATTTAAATACCCAATATGTCAAAACTCAAAAGAAGATTCTTGATAAGATTGTTATCAATATACTCCTAACTTGAAACTATTAATTGGAGGGATAGTCAAAGAAGAGATGATCATTGATTTGAAGTTCTACATGCAAGAAAACCAGGTGTGAGTCTGAAAATGAAATAAAAACCAAATTTTTGCATACCACAAGCCAATCTTCCACCTGCGTTTCCAGTGGTCAGACTTAGTTCATGTCCACCTGCAGATGCAGAATCAAATAAGAGTGAGGGGTCAAAAAACAATACATTTACAGCAACATGAGGGAATCCAAGAAAGTAATAAAAATTTACCATAACCATTTAAGAGAATAGATACTCCTACCATTTAGGGACCTAAAACCTATCTGGTCCACTCATTTTTTCCTTGACAATGCCCTTAATTTATACTGCTATATACCACTGGTGATGTCAGTTAAGAAGATCCTATGGATAAAAAGTAAATTTCCTCTCTAAAGGCCTGCCCTCCCCTTTCCCCAAACCCAAACCATACACATTGTTGCAAGTTCAGTCTTTAGTTATAACGAATATAAGACTCTCAAGCTTGCAAGAACAAATTCCTCTGCAAGCACAGGTGCAGACTGCAAGCTAATTGCTTGATAATGAATAAATACTTACCCTTTCCAAGGTCATCCTCAAGCTCATGAACCACGAGGGCTCTCCCAACAACCGCATTAGGACCAGTTAATGGTATCTGCACATTTTAGCCAAACAGAGTAAATACTCTAATATGAACTACAGTCCCATATAAAAAACAGAGTAAAATGATTCAAAAGCCATACCAACATGACCACATGCAAAATAATAAATAAACAAAAGACAAACACACATTATCGATTAATCAATATAAGGATGTAAGCAGTACCTGCTTATCTACAATTGTTGCCTCTGCCACCCCTGTATTACCAAAAGATATGAGACAATATATTACTTGGTTCAAGTAGAATACAAGTGAATCAATGAACATCCACATAGGCATTACCATCGGCATTGGCAATTATGTTTCCCAGGTCACCCGCATGACGGACTTCATCCTCAGGAGCACCATGTGTCAAACTGTTAGGATTGAAATGTGCCCCTATTGTTTAAAAGTCAAACAGGACAGATTATCATAAAAGCACCATCCAAGAACCAAACCTTTCACTCTTCCATTGCAAGATTATAATAACCTACATTTTAATAGTTTGAACTCGAAACACTATCAAGTCCTACCTGTAGAGATGCACCCATTTGTTGTGTCACCAAACTCATGCTGCACGAGAAAAGAATTAAAAGTAAAAACAATTTAGAAAATTTTCAACCTACAAAACCATGGATTATGGATGGTAATGATGAAAAACCACTTACTAGGTGGAACCCATGAGGCCCCGGAGTAAGCCCAGTAACACGAACCTTCACAGTTGTGGGACCTATATGCATACCATTACAATTTTCGTCCATTAAGATGGTTTCTAATTACAATTTTTTGAAAACTATAACATTATTAGAAGTAGTAAAAAATGACATGTTAATTAATAAGAAAACCATAAGTTTGATTTTGGATAGAATAGAATGACGGAAAAGAATACATGCGATGTGACATACCCTGACTAGTCCATTGAGAAGGACTAAAGCTTGGTTATTGTTGTAACTCAAAATGTATTTTCTTTTCTTTTCATATGTTTTCCCCCTTTGAACAACAAAATGGTGCTTCCTGAAACTATTTTCTGTCTTCAGTTTAGGAGAAACAAAAACCATTCAAAACATCTCATTTGTGTGATTATTCTGTTCTCTGAAAACATCTTTTAAAAAGTATTACCAGGCATATTGTTCTGGTTGATAACTATTACAACTTAGAAACAATAGAAAACACTAAAATCTGAGTTAAAATCTACATTACTTCCATATCAGGTAAACATCAAAACTCTCCCAACCAAACCTAATATCACCATTCCAGAAAGTACAAATAATCCCATTTTTCAACATACAATAAACAATAATAATCCCATTTTGAATACAACTAGTCCCAGCAAAACTCATTTATTTTCAGAAATGTAGGTTCAAACTTGTGTTATTAAATATAAGCTTTCCTTGAACAACACATAGTAATCCAAATTTTCCATTTTTTCATTCAAAATGCCAATAAATATGAGACCAAAAACCCAGAAAGCCTTAAAACTAACAGGAACAATTACAAACTTAACACTCACAATCCCTCGTATCTATTTGATAAAAGAACTTATATAAAAGAGGAGAGTAAAAGAAGAGAGAGACCATCGTCTTCTTGGGTCAACGTGACGACGCCTTCGACAGCGGAGGTGCCCTTGAGGACGGCGACGGCTTTCTTGGTGGCGGCGACGACGGTGAGAGGTTTGGGAGCTGTGGCGGCGGAGACAGAGAGGGTGAGGGGTTGCCGAGTGAGCTTAAGGGAGGAGCCATGGAAGGTGGAGGAGCTGAGGAAAGGAGGTGGGTGGTGAAGGCTTGAGGAGAACTGGGAAGGAGGAGAAGGAGAGAGGAGGATGGTTTGGGCAGCCATGGCTGCCAGTGCGGCTTGCATTTTTGGGATTGTGGTTGAGATGAAGAGTGAAGAAGATGATGATAATGCCACAGAGAATGAGATGGAACAAAGCTTCTGGTGAAGTGAGTGGTAGCGTAGCTCACAACTGTGTTTGTGTGTGTGTGTACTATGGGGGGTTTATCTATTGTTGGGCCTAAGGTTGTTTGTTTTTTTGTTTTCTTTAGTTTTTGGATGGGCTTGAAAATTGACATTTTTAAGTGAAGAATTGGGAATATGCCGACAATGAATAAGGGCTTCTTTTTATTTATTTATTTTTTTTTTTGGGGAGTGGAAAGAGATATTTTTAATGCTTAAACACTATGGTATTTTTCTAGGATTGGCGTGGTCATTCGAAATAACCATGATTTAGTCATAGCATCTCTATCCCAACAACTCCCCTAAGTTTCATCCAAAAAAAAAAAAAAAAACTCCCCTAAGCTTATCAAGTCGTAAAGATCGAAGCAATAGCTACAGCTCGAGCCCTTGAGTATGGTTTAGAGATTGGTATAGACCAAGTCATTGTGGAAGAAGACTCTGAGGTGGTTATAAAAGCTTTGGTCTCTTATGATTTGCTAATCAAGGATGCAAGATTCTACTCTAGGCCTTTTACTAAATTGCTCTACTCTCACACTTACAGAGATGGCAATTAAATTGCTCATAGTCTACCTAGATTTGCAGTTAATATACCAAATTGTGCAGAGTGAATGACGGATGTTCCATCACATGTTTGCTCTATACTCCAAGCTGATATAGTCGTTTTGTTTTCATAAAGTTTTCCAATCTTTTCCCTTAAAAAAAAATGTTACCTGTGTAACATTTTTCACAACAAATTTTAGATGATAAGTTGTTACTTCTTCTAATTTGAACTCACTACTAAAATTACGTTTTTGTCCACTAGTAACAACCTATCATTTAAGATTTGTTATGAAAAATTTGTGGACATAGCATTTTTCTAATGTTAATTGATTTTTTTACCAACATTTCAAGGGTGACTTTGAGTTTAATTCATAAGTAGTCATAACAACCTTATAATCCTTGTGTATTTACGGGAGCAATTAAAAATGGTCACAATTAGATACATACATATAACACTGAAGCATCGTATATTTGAATTGAGTCATTTTATATTTTCTAATTAGATACATGAATTTGCATTTGAATATAACTTACACAACTCTAGAGTCAATTAAAATAACACTTGGCATAAAATTAGAATTGATTTAAAATATTCAAACACTTTGCATTAAATTATATGGCAATTAGAAGGACACGTGACATTGAAAATATTGGAAATCGAAAGGATACTTGTGATAAAATTTGATTGAACTTAAAATCTAATTTGAATTATTAATTGAGCTCCTAGCCTCCCACTTTAATATATTATATATGATATATGATTTCAAATATTAAAAGCATTCAACTCATAGTTTTGAAATTTTCAATGTTTTCATAAATTTTTGGAAAATTAATATTCTAATAATTCAAGAATTCTTTTATTAAATATAAATTTTTTAACTAAAGAAAAGAAAACAATAAAGGTTTAAGTGGTTTGCCCTACTTGTGATCGTCTAAAAGGCCTTTAGTAACTACATTTTTTTTTACAATTATAAATTTTGTATTACAATCAATAACCCAATATAGGATACATGTACATACAATGGTTTACTTATATGGGTCACTGATTACCTAAATTAAGGATAATTGATATGCCTTGATTCAAAACTTAAGAGAGGGTTGTGACTGGGAAACGTACACAATAAAACATAGAGGGCAGATGCATTAAGTCATATAAAACACGTGTGTTTTCTAACATTCCCCCTTAACACACAAAGGTGAAATCTTAGATTTGGAATTTTAATCCCATGAAGAAGGCAATGACCATGAATAACCGAATTTGATGTAAAATGTACCAAGAACAATGAGGCATTTATCATGCAAAATGTTAAAGGTGGCAACACACAACAATGATAGGTGATTGGAGAATGATTGCACTAATGACCAAAAAGTGGCTACCATGGTCCAAGGATGGCTATACTAATGGCTTGAGGAATATTTATAGAAAATGACATATGTGAGCAAGTTGATGGATGTAAATTGAACCCAAAATAAATGAGGATGCACTAATTAGTGTGACTAGGGAACCTCAAATGGGAAAACAAAGCCCAAATCATAATATACATGAAAAAAATAATAATAATAAGGAAGTGCACTCATGGAGAGAATTAGTTATGAAATGTAACCTAATATACATGCAATGGTTAATTACATAATCAAGTGATAATTTATTTATAGTTTTAGTCATATAAAATCATGTGAATTGTTTAAATTTTTAAATAATAAACTTAAATAGTTTTATAAAATAGCAAGTTGGAAGAAATTTCTCTAAATTAATATAGAGCTAATCTCTCTCCAAAATTCAGAGCGGTCCAGTATAACGGCTTTATGAAATTTGAGTAACACGAAATCACAAAAAAAACGACGCGGCGTTTTCCTTTGTAAACTCATAACAACAGTCACAGACTCTAACAGCGGAGTCCTTCGTTCCTCTCTCCCTCTCTCTTCTTATTCAATGGACCCTCCGAACCCGAGTCCAAACCCGAAACCGAACCAGTCTTCGATGCGGGTCTTAATTCGACCACCCCCGCCACCACCACCACCGGCACCTCCGACTTCGTCTCCTTCAGCCTCCCCCAAAGGCCAAACCCCTCTCCCTCCGCCAGATCCCCCACCACCACTACCAGACGGCGTCGTCGTCGTCGGCTTCATCTCGCGAAGACCCGAACCCTCGTCCCGGATCATCAACCGGGTCATCGACTCCAACGTATTCGGGTCCGGAAACCTGGACAAGCCCTTGTTCGAGAACGAGAACGAGAAAGAGGAGGTCAAGGAGTGGTTCAAATGGAGAAGCATCAGCTACTACCTCCAGGAAGATAAGGGGATTTTGTACTTGCGGTTTTGTTCAACCCGGTGCCCCGCCATGACCGGGGTTTCGGATCCTGGGTCGGGTTTCGAGGACCACGAGTCCCGGGATCTCCAGGGTTTGCTCTTCATGTTCACTGTGAGTGCTACTGCTTCTTTTTTCAATTTTCTTAAAATGCAATGCTTAAAATTGTAGTATATTTTACTCTGGGAGCAAAATTGAGCTGAACTCAAATTATATGTAAAATGCTTCAGTTTTTGAAAAGTAGTGATTGCCTTATTGCCTATTGCAATGTTAAAGTTTAGTGCATGAGCGATTTTAGTCCCTGAAGTTAAATAATCTTGATTAGTATAGACTAAAAATTGACATGTCATCACTCCATAAGTACTAAAAGCGACCACTTTAAGCTTGTTAGGATTAAAAATATCACTTTTAAAGCTTTTTAGGGACTAAAAGTGATCATTTTAAACTTCAGGGGCTAAAATTGCGCACGAGTTAAAGTTTAGGGACTAACCGTGTATGATTAGTATTGGTAAATTAATAGGGTTGAAACTTGAAATAGGTTGGGTTTTAGTAGTTCTATAGATTCAAAATATTGCATGTCATGAATTTTATAGGTTTTGTCCATAAACCCTTGATTGGTAAGTTATAATGCAGCCTGTACTTATGGGGTGCGGGGGTGCCGAGTGCCATCTCAGAATAGCTCATTGGCAACAAAGAGTTTGTGAGAGCATTGATTCTTGTTTGGAGCTTCCATGTTCAAAAGTTTTGTAGTATTTATAGTTTTGATGAAAATGCGGTCTTTTTAAATTGTTATATCTGATGTTCAGCTCAATTAGCAATGCAGGTTTGCCATGTAATAATATATATTCAGGAGGGGTCACGCTTTGACACTCAAATTTTGAAAAAATTTCGAGTTTTACAATCAGCCAAGCATGCTTTGGCACCATTTGTAAAATCCCGAACCAATCCACCGTTGCCTAGGCCACATTCTTCGTCATCGTCACGACCTACATCATCAACCACCTCCTCCAACAATCCTTCTCCAGGAAGAGCTGGTGGCACCTTAAGTCGTAATGCTTCAGCTATTTCTCTCATGTCAGGATTAGGTTCTTACACCTCTTTGTTTCCAGGACAGTGTACTCCAGTTATACTTTTTGTTTTTGTCGATGATTTCTCTGATGTGTCAAATCCCTGTTCGAATTTGGAGGAGTCATCAGATACCTCCTCACTTAATCAGTCTTCTAGTTTGAGCAGTATAGCTAGACCAAGCATGCCTGTTAAAGGTTCTGGTTCTGTTATGGTGCTTGCCCGTCCTGTGAGTAAATCTGAAGGCAGTTTTAGGAAGAAACTGCAGGCATCTCTTGAAGCACAGATTCGCTTTTTAATTAAGAAATGCCGAACACTTTCAGGTTCTGAAACAAGTCATCATGGGTCAAGAAGTGGGGTTGCTTCAAATTCTGCACCGTTGTTTTCACTTGATGCATCAAGGGCTGTTGTACTGTTAGATTGGTCTACAAGTCAGAGATGTGAGTCTCTTGAATTTGCCATTGGCCTTGTGGAAGATGTCTTGAGTGGAAAAGCCACCTCTGATTCTCTTTTGCTCGAAAGCCATGTTCAGAATGTGATCAAAGAGGATATATTATCTGTAAGGGAGTTCATTTACAGGCAATCTGATATTTTAAGAGGGAGAGGAGGCATGGTCACTAATACCAACAGTGGCTCAGCTGCTGGTGTTGGTATGGTTGCCGTTGCTGCAGCTGCTGCTGCCGCCTCAGCTGCTTCTGGCAAGACATTTAACACTCCCGAACTTCCAAATCTGGAAATTTGGTTATCTTCCAGTCAACTAATTTTGCATGGAGTGCTCTCTGCAAAAGGTGGATGTATAGATGAAACTGAAATTAATAAAAGGAAACCTCGTCTACGGAGTACTGCTTCACCACAGGTTGAAGGATCTGCATCAAAAAATATGGATCCTCTAGATGTGGCAGTATCTTGGTTGGAATGTGGGAGAGGACTGAACACAAAATTTTCCACGCTGTGGTGCGAAAGAACCCTTCCAGTAGCCAAGGAGGTTTACTTAAAGAACTTGCCTGCTTGTTATCCAACTTCACAGCATGAAGCTCATATGGAGAAAGCTTTGCATGCTTTCCGCTCAATGGTCAAGGGATCTGCGGTGCAAAATTTTGCAAAAAAGTTGGAGGATGAATGTACATCCATCTGGAAATCTGGGAGGCAACTCTGTGATGCTGTTAGTTTGACTGGAAAACCATGTATGCACCAGAGACATGAGGTCCAAACTGATCAGTCACTTTTAAGAGATGGGGTCAAGCCACATTCTAGTGGATATGTTTTCCTCCATGCTTGTGCATGTGGCCGTTCACGGCGACTACGAGCTGATCCTTTCGATTTTGAAACTGCAAACATTACTTCCAACTGCTCTCCAGACTGTGACAGGCTTCTTCCTGCTCTTCGCCTTCCAGAATTAAGCAATGCAGGACCTATTCAGCCATCCTCATGGAGTTTGATACGTGTTGGGGGTGCAAGGTACTATGACCCTTCTAAGGGCTTGCTTCAGAGTGGGTTCTCTGCCACTCAGAAGTTTCTTTTGAAATGGACTATATTTCTAGAGACATGCAAAAGCCCAAATGGCTTAACAGAAGGTGTTTTGCAACATGGTTCTGTAACTAGGTCACGTACAAACTCCAAGGTTGAACTTATTGCGGATACAGATATAAAGAAAAATAGTTCTGTACGGTTGTGCTCAGCAGATTTGCAGATTGGGGGTGAACATCAAAGCAAACCTTCAGAAAACATCAAGTCATCTGATGACACTAAAATCAGTTTTGGTAGAGGTCTTCCCAATTTTACATTGAGAAAACCATTTTCTGCAGTTGTTGCTGGATCAGCAGCTGCAGATTCAGGATTCCCTCCTCTCCAGCAGAGGAAGCAAGCTTCTTCTGTATCAGATAAGGTTAAGCAAGGTAGGGCAAGAGATCGAAGTGTCGAACAGGTTCATGCAGCTGATGAACATCAGGGATCTCAAAAGTCTGAAGATATTTTAAATGATACCAATACTAATGGCTGCACAGATGGTGACCCCTTCTTACAGATAGGCAGTAATGTAATTCCTGTAAATGTGAATGGTGGGGGAAAGATCAAATTGAACCCGTCATTGAAGCATGTAATGGTTTATGTTGGATTTGAGCATGAGTGCCCCAATGGCCATCGTTTCCTATTGAATACAGAGCATCTCAATGAACTTGGATCTTCTTATTCATTTCTTGAAGAATCTCATATAACTTCATTGACCAACATTTCAGACCGTAATGTGATGAATCCTTCAAAATTGGGTAAAAATGGTGTCCGTGGTAAAGTTCATCGAAACTCAAATCTGATGAATGCTAGTGCTGTAAATAAGGAGAAAAATATGTATCAGTCGAAAGAGATAGTGGCTAATGGTAATCTAAATTTAGGTCGCTTGATACAGTTTCCTGGGTCAGGGGAGGAACAGAATCAGGCATCCCTCAGCATTTCAACACTTCCCAAAATTGTAAAAGGGCTCGAGGGGGGACTTCAGTCTATTAGCCTCGATGATCGTGGAAGTGCTTTCTCCATGGTGAATAGAAATTTACCAATTTACATGAACTGCCCACACTGCAGGCTCTCAAAGAATAAAAGGGATCGACCAAAGATTAAGTTTGCTGGCACAATATCACAGCTTCAAAGGATTTTTCTGGTACAAAATGTTGCTTATGTGATTTTTTCTTACTTTGCCTTTAATTCTTTCATAGTCAATATAATTCCTTGGCATGAAGAATATATCTACTGTAGTTGTTCATACAGTGTCAAATTGTTAAAAATATGAGAGAGAGAGTATTTACCATTCTCAGCATCCTGTAACCATACTAGCTAAAATTATATGCATGGGTAATTGGTCACCAAAATGATTCAAGTGGTTTCACATTGTTTAGTGCAAAAGATGGTGACAAACTGAATATCTTCTAAGATTATTTCCAGCTAAAAAATATGTAGTTGGGCCACCAAGATACAGCTGGAGAAGCCTTATGAAATATTTACTGGCATTACTTAAGATTATGTCAGGGATGCTGTCTGTTTTCTCTGTCTTGCTCCAATGAAATTATTCAATTTTGGACATCTATCTCATAATAAACTTCATCAGATGGTTCCAAATTATTTGAAGTCCATATTTCTACCATCTTTTTCCTGGTGAATTAACTATGTTGAGAGTATATCATACAGCACAGTGACATACTTTTTGAGAAGAAACGCCTGCCTTCTGTATATTCCATGAACAAACTGTACTTGAAAGCAGGGATGGACCTAAGGGGGGGCCCAAGGGGGCCTGGGCACCTCCTGGTCCTAAGATTTTTTTTTTGTGCATTTTTTTTTTCTTTTCAATTTTGTTATTGGGCCCCCCTCCTCTCCAATTGGCCCAGCCCAACTGGCAACTGCCCAACCCAAACACTTAACAAAAACAAAGCCTAAAAAAAATTAAAAAACCTATTAGCTCGATAGTTACAAACCAAACTCAGGGAAAAAAAAAAAAAAAGAGCGTCGAATTCATTGCATTGTAATGTATTATGAAACAATAGTATTTTGTATCTTTTTTCTTTGTTGGTAGATGATTTCATCTTAATGTATTAAGAAACAATCATTTTGTGTATTTTTCTTGGTTGATAGTTTGTTAATAATAAATGGATGTTTATTTGGATATTTTTTTTTTTGCTTATACTCTGCCCCTGCTCCCCCCCCCCCCCCCCCCCCCCCCCCCCAAAACTTAAAATCCTGGGTTCATCCCTGCTTGAAAGGTTATAGACAATGTGTTTTTGTCCAATCAGAAATAATGAGCTTAGAGTACTGGGGTTTGCATGTGCGTTTATATCTGAAAGATTGAAACTGAAGGACATCACAGAGTACTTGTATACAGTATGTTATGGAGAGAACATGAACTGAAATTTGCTGCTCTTTAGTGCCGTGCATTTTTTTGGTTGATATTCTGTTGTCTTTATTGCCAAATATGTAATATGTGGTAATTGCTTGTAGGTCACTCCTCCATATCCAATCATATTAGCAACATGCCCTACTATACAATTTGAGGTATGTCTCATTTGCTCATTATAACAGGCATGAATTCACTTTATATATGTTAAATACACCTTGAAGTATTTTTTTCATTGTTTCTAGAAGTTTCCACAGTACCACATATATTGGAAATATAGCTTTCCTTTGTTTCCCCACATTATTTGTAAAGTTATGGATGATGTATTTTGCATTATGCCAGAATTTACTGAAGCTCTCTTGGAGGTTGTGGATTATTATCTATACTTTCTCATTATATACATTTATATGGCATTATCTCACCTTGACTAATGAGAATCCTTAAAAGGGATTATTTAATAACACCAATGGCTTGTATTACTAATTGAGATTTTTTCGGGAATAAAGATCCTCAAGGTTGATTAAATTCATCTTGGGTCTGAACAGTCTGTTATAAGCACTTGTCCAGTGTTTCAGTTTGAAAATTTTTTGGGAATAGGCTTGTTGGTACACACTTCATATATATATATATATATATATATATATATTTTTTTTTTTTAACCTAAAATTGTGACTTAGATCTTTGTTGGAATTCTAAGTCTAGTTTTCCTCACGTTATGGCCTTCATTTACTTGCAGGCATCATGCCTACCTTTATCAATTCCAGACAGTGAGCGAAAATTGCAGTTCAGCCTTGGATGCCGAGTGATCTTACCACCAGAGAGTTTCCTTACGCTAAGACTCCCCTTTGTGTATGGTGTGCAACTGGATGATGGAAGTCTACATCCTCTTAACCCTTTTGAACATCAACCAGAGTTAACTGCCTGGATTACCAAGGGCACAACATTGCAGGTTTTGTCCAAGGGCAGCGGTCTTGATGAGGGATTTCACACATAGTCAGATTTGCTGAATGTTAGAATATGGCCACTGCAATAACCAACATCTGTGCTGATTTTGCAGTTTGCACAGGCAGATTGTGTGACCAGCTCATCTGAGCTAAGGTGAGGTAGTACTTTTTTTAAAAAATTATTTATTATTCTGTGTGTGTGTGTGTGTGTGTCTTTGATTTTTTGCGTATCTTTCCTGTGCTCGACCTAGAAGTAGGGTTTTGGCTAATTTTTCCTATTTTACTAAGTTTTCTTGTGGAAAACATGCTTTGCTACCATAGAAAGATAATAAAGATAATAGTGTAAGTTTAATAATTGATGACTGAGATATAGCATAAACCATTGATATGAATATGATATGCAAATACAACAAATCTTGAGAAAGTCAGAAACAATATGGCAGGATACAATATTATTTGGTGAAGTTGAAGTTCTTATTTTTGAAGACCCTTTATGCATGGACTTACTTCCAGTATGTTCTCTACTGGGACTGACTAGAGTTCTAGGATACATTGAGCTTTTGATATTTTTCTTCTTTTTCGTTTCTTTATTTGGGCATTTCCTTAATGCTATTTAATTAAATTTTATTACTTATCAAACATATTATATGCACGTATGTATTTATATGCTAATTTATAATAAATCTTCAAGGATTTTCGTAGTTTTAACAATTTAATTACACGAGCATCCTTTTTTTTGGATGGGAGGGGGGGGGGGGGGGGGGGTGTCCAACACCTCCAATAAGCATTGGACATGTATAAATTTTTTAAATATTATTCTTAATATGGATTTTCTTATAGCATGGGTATAAGGAATTAAGGAATCCTTTTCATTGGCTTTTGAAATTGATAGAAGCCATTTCACGGTGAAGATTTAATTTTTTGACAAATCTAAAGGTGTACATAGTGCTAACTATTAAGTCATTTAATATATGTTATGATTAATAATCACTCCCTAATTGGTAGGGTAAGATTTTAAATAAGAGCAATGCTAGTACCACAATAAATTACCCAGATTTTGCCACAACTTGCCATGCGGTGAGTTGTGAATGGTGAAAAAAATGGTAATCCATGTGGGTCCACAACTCCACCACTCACAACTCGCCACATGGCAAGTTGTGGCAAAAGTTGTGTAATTTATTGTGGTATTGGCATTTTTCTTTAAATAATGTGGCATTATGTACACCTTTAGATTAGTCAAAATTACTTCTTAACCTTAAAATGACCTCTATCTATGTCAAAGCAAATAGAAAAAAACCCTGATCTATAGTGTGGAAGATTTATTGGGAGTATTGGAGAAGTAATGGTACCCTATAATGTGGAATCTTTTGTGCTTTTGCTTCAGGGATTGCTGATAATGATGATGATGATGTTTTCTTGTCACAAAGAAACTTATGATTGGACATGTGGGAGGATACGGATTTTCATTGATTGTCATAATGTTTCATTTGGTGATTGGTGAACCAGAACCAGAAGACACAGAAAATTTGAGAAATTCTAAGTTGTTGCCAGGTATTGTGCTTACCTAACTTCATTGCATTACGCATTGTTGTTGATTTCTCTATTAATTGTGCTACCTGTTAATCAGGTATGTGACCACTAAGTTGCTGGTGCCTCTGAAGGAAGCTTCCTAGCATCATGGTATGTATTCTACATCTTTCCTTTTCCTTTTTTGTAATGGTGTGTGCTCGGTGCAGGACAAAGGTTGGGAAATAGGAATAAGGGAAAAGAAAAGATTAAATGGAAAAATCCTAACTTCACCACCTAAGGGTGTTTGGAATCACCACCAAGCTTAGAGAAACATTCTCTAATCATAACATTTTTATTCAAATTGCATTGCTTCAAACTATTTCTGCAGCCTCTTTTTAATAGGCATCAGGGATTACATTAAGGCACAATTACATCCCATAAAATCCTCTACAAAATTAAAGCTAAATTCACACTTAAAAAAAAAAAAAATTTCTAGTTTAAAATTTTAAAAATGAAATCTGGAAGAAAATCTGAAGCAGTAAATTCTGAAATAATTTGGGCTGTGCTCCCTCCATCATCTGGATTTGGTAGACACGCAACATTTGAATTGATGCTCCTTGGAATGACTTGGCAGAGTTTGCCTTGTGATGTGCTCTGATGGGTCTGAGATACTGACATGTATTGATAATATGGTGATAAAATGATCTGTAATTTTGAGTCAGTGGAATTAATTATGAATAATCATACTATATATGTTTATCATGCACGTGTTTTCTATTTTTTGTACTACAACTAAGCCCCAAGCCCTGTTGTTAATGGGGTTATTTTTAAATCTTTTTTGGATCTTGCTTCTTTTCTTAATGGTTTTCAGCCACCAACAAATGCGTATTCTCCATAAAAGATGTTTGGGCTGTGCCTTTTTTTAAGGTTGCTCCAAAAATGCTTTTTAAAATAATGATTAACTATAGACTACGCTTTCTTTTACCAAAGCCATATCTTGTGGAATTGATTAACTGTGCTTTTCATCTTTCTGATACTCTCTCCTTTGTGACAGTGCACATCTTCATTCATAGTTGCTTATGAGGCTAAATTATGCACAAAAGTACACGAGAGTTGTGTTCCAAAATTCTTTACAATATAGAGGTATGGCAAAGCCATTTTATATTGGAGCAGGCTCACAAAATTCGTGGATGATTAGTATGGGCTGGTATCAATTTGGGAGAGATCCTAGTCTAAGATCAAGCTGGTTGTGGAACACTGATCCTTATTTCGCTAATACGGTAATTCCTAAGTTATTTTTGTAGTGATGTAAACCGAAATAATGGATGAAAAGCTGATGATTTCAGCAATTCAATGTAATGCCATACATCACTTTTCATAATTCTAGGGTTTTAGTATAAATGGAACATAAATCAACATTATGGATTTTGGGCTTTGGACTGGTTTCCTAGTTAGGACGTATCCGTGGAAATAAGTACATGGCCTTATGAACTTTACAGTGTATTTTGGACTGCAATGGAGCTGAAACATAACTTCAATTTATGTTGCATAAACGAATTCATATGCCCTGTTACTCCCATATAATCAAGTCATGCCATTGTCATGTGCGACACACCATTCAAAGCTATATATAGCATTAATGTGGAGAGTAGCCGGTCTACTCACGTGAATTTGTTGTGGCCATCTTTTTATTATGAACATGCCCTGCTGTTTCAAAGGCTGTGTAGTCTGTTCCCCTCATGTTGTGTCTCTTCTCTCTTCAATAATCACGTCGATCTGTACTCTGTAGTGTATGGGTCCAGACTCCATTAGCCTCCAATGGACAAAAAAGAGACTCTGTAAGACGAGTCTTGATTAGCTTGTTGGGTTTAGAAGGTGATGAAAAACTTTAAATACGGAGAAGGGCTGGAATGGCCAAAGCCACTAATTAAATTGATACTATTATATCCAATGTTTCATATCAGTTAAAATTCTAGTTTGCAATTTGGCTACTATGTAATTATTAGATATTGTCTAATTTCTGCTGATAGTAGAGGTTATTTTCTTGATAAGATTTGGTTTTTTGGTAAGGTAATGAGATTTATTGACACTTTCTTAATGGTGATTGCTCTCTCTCTCTCTCTCTCTCTCCCTCTCTCTCTCTCTGTATTAAATATTGGTATATAAAGAATGTCAATTATATAATTTTGCAAATGAAATGGCATAAATCTATTTTATTATGTAATGAAAAGTTATATAAATCTATATAGACTTCGTGTGTGCTTGGATACCGTTTATTTTACTGAAAACAAAAAAAAAATAATAAAAAAGATACTGTTCACGTGCGGGTTACTGTTCATTTGCCTATTTGCAATGTTCATGTCTCATGAATAGTACAAGAGGCACTGGTCCTTAAAAAAAAAAAAAAAAAGGGCCAAAAACTCATATGCATTTGATGCAAACCAAACGGACCTGAATTCATTTGGGAGCTGATGAAAGTTTCAGCTTATTTTAGTTTTTAGCTTCTTTTTGATATTATTCATGGGTCTCGTTGTATTTTTTGGTATTATTCATGAGTTTTATTGTACTATTCAGTTAGTTTTTTACTTTTTTTTTATTCACTTTCAGTAAAAAGTTTTCAGTTTTAGCTAAATAAAATTCTGAAACTGTATGTTGGAATATTTTGATATTAGAATTTTTTGTTCTAATAGCTTAAAGTGCTAAACTGAAATGATCACTAGAACGGAATTAATAAATTTAGTTAGAAACTAATTAGACTTTGTTTGGTAGAATTGAGTGGAGGGAATAGTCGTAAGAGGAAGAATCAACTAAAGGAATATGTTAATTTTTTAATTTTTTTTATAATCTTTCTATTAGGAGTTTGGTTGCTAGGCTGACTTAATCGTATCTCGTAATATAGAGGACAAATTTGTTAATAATGTCCAACGGTTGAGATAAAATACAACTGCACATCTTCCCCAGATCGATCTTGCAGGGAGCTCTTTTGGAAACAAGGTGCACTAATCGTAGCACAATAATTACTAGTACTTTAAGTTAATCTTTCCAAGTTTTATATCATTTTCAACTGATTTATGTATCCTTCCTAATTGGCCACACTTATCTTTGTTCAAAGTTCAACCACACCATTATTGTAAAGAAACCAGATTGGACCTAGCTACTAAAGTTTGGAGAAAGACGTTTGGAAAGCCTGTATCATCTAGTATGGTTGTAAAGGCTGTTGAGTTCTTAATGTTATGAAGGAGGAAAGGAATAGCCTTGCTCCCCCATATTAATGTTGTTAAAAAAAGTAGGTTAAAAGGGAGTTCATGAAAAATAAATAGAAAGGACAGCAAAAAAATTTCACCAATCCCCTTCTAGCTCTCACATTTGTATTGCAGTACGAGAAATGATATGTGCACAATATTTTCATAACGATTTTACAATAAATCTTATGTGGTAGGTTGTTACTTGATTTTCCTAGTGGGCAAGAAGGGAATTTCAATAATGGGTTTAGATTAAAAACAATAACAACTTGCCACATAGAATTTGTTATGAAAGTATTGTAAAAATGTTATGTATATAACACTTCTTTTGCAGTAACACGCCAATGATGTGAATACTTATGAGAGGAGAGTGAAAAATTTAGTGGAATTTTGGGTGCTCATGGCACTGGTCAAAATTAAAAAGAGACGCTAGGTAAGTTTTCTCTCTCTCTCTCTCTCGGAAGAGACTTTTCTTCTCACACCCTGGGTGAGGATCAGTTAATTCACAGTGTCTGTCTGCAATTTTGTTAGAGTTCAGTTGGATCTATTTAGTGTTTTCCTATTCACATGATGGATTCGGATTTTATAGACAAGTTGCAAAGTATCACCTTGATGGAGGAGGAGGGAGAAGTTATTAAGGTTGGGTTACAGAAAGGGAAAGGACATTGGAAGAATGTTCCCTCAGTTTGTTGGGGAGATTTCTCACAACATGAGCTTTCAACCAGTATGCAGCCAAGGCTTTGCTAAGGTCTGTGTTGAAAATGGGCTTGGATTTACGCATTGTTGATGTGGGGGATGATCTTTTTCAATTCAAATTTACCATGGAAAGTCAGTTGAAGTGGGAGTACGTCTTTAACGCAGTTGGACAGTTTACCTGAAGGTGGTAGCATTGACGGTGCTTCGGCAAACGGTGGTGTTACGATCGATAAGGGTGCAATCTTGACTGTGAAGAAGCACGTTCCAGATTTTGAGGAGTTGATTACGAAGATTGATCGTGCTATCTAAACCCATTCAAATTTTTCAAATTCGAAAGAAACTCCAACTGATTGCGTGCCAGATAATAGCAAGATTGTCTCTGACTTGATTGAGGTGGTAGTCATGGATAAGGATACAGTCACCCTCAATCGTGACTTAATGGGGAAACAGGGTAAGCAAATATCTCCACCAGATTTTGAGGGATCAGAGATATGTTTTAAGGTTGGTTGTGGTAACAGGCAAGGTAGCAAGAGCAATAGTAAGGGCCGGCCCAAAAGAAGTGGTAGTAAAGATAAAAGTGTGAATCAATCCATGCATAGCCCAAAAGTAGTTGAGTCAGTGGAGAAGTCTTCAATTGGAAGCTAGAAAGCAATGATGAATTGTTAAGGGAGAAAAGAAACATAGAATTGTGGAGAATGAGTAAGATGTTATGTCAACTATGGGATTGGCGGAGGTTGCAGGGCAACCATGCCGGGCATGAAGACACTCCTAAGATGGAAAGAAAATTTTAAATAAAAATTTAAAAAAAAAAAAAAAAAAAACTCATCACTTTGATGTCTATGTAAATTAAGAAGGTGTTGTTTGGCATTTTTTTTGGTTTTCTGGGCTTCCAAGTGAAGATTCGCTTTTCTTACTATAGTTTGGATTTTGTAGTTTTTCTTTTTTTCTTTGTTTCTTTACTTTCTTTTCTTTACGATGTAATCGTGTTACTCTAGCATATGCTAGTGTTGCAAAAGAGAATGAGGGTTCACGTGTCCTTCTTTCTCTTCCCCATTGTATATCATGTTTCTCTATTAATAAAGTCCACTATTGTTTCCTCTCAAAAAAAAAAAAAAAAAAAAAGTGTAAGGACCAGATTTGAACTCCTAATCCAAAAGGTATATGGACTTAGGTCTAAAAAACTCAAAACAATAAATTTGTAAAGAATGGGTTGGAAAACTGGGTTTTAATGAATTAAGTAGCAAGTAAACAGATCTTGATGACAAAGAAAGGAAGATAACAAATTTACACTAAGGAAAAATATCCTCGGCAATGTCCGAGGAGACTGGTTCCTATAAATTGCTTTTGAAGTTCTATTACAAGTTTGATTCCTAATTGTTACATTGTTTCTCTTCTTTTTTCCGATCCCCTCTCCATTGAGGGTCTCTTACATTATATAACTCCCTTTTGACGATCTTGACCCTATACTTGTTGATCATCTAAGTCACTACTTGAGTACTTATTGATCATCTAAGCCACTACTTGGGTGCTTGTCCCATCGGACACCCTCTTTGGCCCTCTGTGAGTTGGGATGGTCAAGACAGCACTGTTTAGGGTCTTTTCCACATAAATACAGCCAGAAAGTTAGTTGCAGAGCATTCAATGTGATGGCAGCAGCTTTCCCTTTGATATTTTTGAGCTCCCCTCCCTCTTGTACGTTCATGATGATCGTCCCCATCACTGAAACTTCTTGGAAGGTCACCTTGAATACTATGATACACATTTGGCTCATGCTTGGCTTATCCGAGGAGATATTCCTCCTCGGCATGCCTTCCCATTTGTAACTTACTCATGGAACTCTGAACTTAACACCTTTATCACTATTTATTCTTCCTCGGACCGATCAGCGTCCTCGGACAAAGTCCAAAGCCCAATATATGATTTTGGGCCCTTATTCCTACAAAAAGCATTACAAACTTACAAAGGAGAAAAGTCTCTTGTCAGTTGTCACCAAGTTTTATTGATTTTTTTTTTACACGTGTTTTTGTGCTATGGTGAACCCAGTCAAGCAATATCTCAAGTGTTATGTGAGTAAGATGTGAAGAATTCAGTGATTTTTTTAGTGTATGTGACAAGACTGTTACAAGGACAATGAATGGTAATTAAATTCAATCTTGGGAGTATTGAATATTTGAGCCAACGGCAAAGTACAAGCTCTCTTTTTGTGCTTTCAAAACACAATATATAACTCAATTTCTCATTTAAAATATAAAATAAGCTTAGGAATACACTTTTTTTTTTTTTTTTAAGAAACGCTGACATAATTAATTTGATTGTTGTATAATAGAGGTAGTATTAGTAGTGAACCTATATAAAAATGATGTTACTTCAATCATAACTTATTATCATTATAACAAATTTTTGAATTTTTTTGTGTCTATATTACACATTAAAATATCTAAGAAAATTTTCTTGAAATCGAACTTTACTTAATAGGATATACTACACTAAACCGCAATATAAAAGAGTGTTGTTCCTGCAACATTGACGGGCCGTAAATAATTATGAAATGATGTATGGATTGAATCTGTACAAAAAAGTATTAATTACAAATATAGCATTTTTTTTCCAGTTAGTAAAGCCAAATAATTTATTACATAGAATTTAAATGTTAGATAGCAGCATAGAGATGCATTTTTATTTGAAAAAGTTTGTAATTTATATATGTCACTTTATTATCTTTTTCTTTTTTACACTAATATTGTTGAAAATGGCAAGACTTAGGTACAGTACTTAGGTGCTGTTCCTTAAGTTTTCCATTTAAGATTCTGCCATGTGGATTTTTCCTCATGAGATGGAAGTGTATTTTTTAGTTAAGTAGCCACATGACTGAATCTTAAGAGGGGAACCTTAAAAGAATAACACCTAAAATACAGTACCTAAGTTTTGTCTTGTTGAAAATGAATGAGCCTCGGTCAAAATTGCTTGTCACAATAATACCAATATGGATGTTGTCCTTGTACCCTTCATGTTTCAAAATATGAAAATAATCAGAGATCATTAATAATCGAGGGTTCAAGTGATAGCTTAGTGGTAATTGTATATTTTGTGATGTTCCATATTTGTGGTTTGAATCCCACTTCTTACTCCCCCACTATTAACCTATCTAAAAAAATATTATCACTAATAATCTTATCCATAAATTGTATAATTATTTTTTTTTCAAAATTTAAAATTATACACCACGAGTTTATGAATTGGATAGTAGTAAAATCTAATTAACATGAAACTAGCCATGTGTGTTAAGAACAAAAGGAGCATATTATTAACAGTGTCATTTTCAAAATATTAATCCAATAAAAAGTCATTGAGTGATATAATATTAAGAAAGAGTTATAATATGTATAATTTGATTCTAATTTTGTATGTATTTCCAATATTAAAATTTTTTATTGCCTATAAAAGAATTATTGGATGTATCTTTCAACAAATCATCGTTGAACTACATTGTCTCCTTATATTCTTCATATTTACAAAATATCAAAATTATTAAAGCTTAATAACTATCTCATCTATATAAATTTCAAGTTTATATATATATATATATATATATAATTTAAAATTATACAAAAATATGAGTTTATGGATCACTTTGTCAATACAACCGATTAATACAAAATTTAGTGTCCTATTAAGAACAAAGAGAATGTGTACTCCAATAGTGGGATTTTGAATTATTAATACAATAAAAAAAATATTAAGTAGTGTAAATGTGAAACATTAACAAATAATTTATATTCATAAATTGAGGCTAAGCCTTCTAATCAAAATATTTAACTGAAATCTGAAATAGCTGAGCTTTCAGTGGGGGAGTTGGGTGTACTTAAACAGTAGGCTTTTGGTTTATCACTAGTATGCGTTTGGATCCGGAGGTTGCGTTTCACGTTTGCATTTTTTTTTTTGCTGCGCAAGCGTTTAGGGTACAACGGCTACTGTTCATAAACAGTAAACGTAGTTTGTTGACTTTTCAGCCTCTTTATCAGTCCTGTGGGTCCCGTGAACAGTGCACGAGACTCACAAATTTCACTTTTCAACAACTTTTTTTATTATTAAAAATGGGTCTCACGGCACTATTCACACATTTAAAAATTATTTTGTTACAGTGTTTTCAGTTTTTAGTTTTCAATTTCAACAAAATAAGTTCTATCCAAACGGACCCTAAATCTCAACTCTCTTAACTCGCTTAGCTATCCATTATTTTATGTTAAGGAAAATATTAAGCGTACTACTAATCATCATATATATAATATTAAATTCAAAGCACAATCATAATCTAAAAAAAATCTAAATTTATATAGTTTTTAATTGTTGTCTTATTTTACATCATATGTCCAATTTAATTTTCTTAATTTTAATTCCAAGTGACTCATTCATAATACTCAATGTGAAAACTGAGATAACTGTCTTACTCACTTGGAAAACAACATCTCATCATCACTATTGTTGAATATTTTCGTGCACAGTATCAAGTTAGTTTTATTATAAAAAGGTTTACAAGCTCACTAAACAGTTTACAAAGCTAATACCACATCGGCCTACGTAATAATTATTTGGCCAGCTCATTTACTATTACTAAGTCAATCGATCCTCTCCACTCCTTTCACCTTTAGTGTGACTCACTCACTATGAATAGAGCTCTGATGGTTTCTGTCTCGTCTGAGGTTTCAATGAAGAAAATCTACCATGCATCGGGTGCATATATCTATAGAGCCCACCCTTATGTGAAATGGTAGATACATGCACCCAATGTGCATTTTAGTGACTGCATATATGTGTGAAAGGAGGCATATGTCACTTTGTAAACTTCATGTGCTAAAACCCACCATAGCCCTAATAAGTAAGGATCATGTTAACGGGTGCTTTTAAGACAATGGTTAACAATTCATTTTAGAAAAGTTTTGATACCACATTTATGGGAAATGAAAAAAACTGTCAAAATATTAATTATTTTTTTTTTCAATAAAAACTTTTTTTAAATGAATTGTTAATCATTCCTTTAAGAGCATCCATTAGCATTTTCTAATAAGTAATAACATTGGAAGAAGCACAGTCTTATGTGAAATTTAATAGTCTTCCTCTTGGCTTTATTTAAAAGTCTTAAATGCTGTTAAACTCATCCATGCGAGTCACATGCATTTGGGCTCCACAAATCCTGTGGTGATATCCCACCACTGATTTTATAGCTATAGTCGCTCATGTAAACTCTTAACCAGTAAACCAGTTTAAGAGTGGAGACAACAAAATGATCAAATAAGGATAGTATCATAGCATGACTGTTACAGTTTGTTCGGGAGGAGGGTATAAAATGAAATGGAAATGAATGAAAAAAATAATTTTAGAATACTTTTCCTTTCTTTTATTTGAGATTTTTAATGGAGGGAATGAAAAATTCATTCATTTGTTTGAGAGTTTAAGTGGGAGGAAATAAAATGGGTAGAAGGGACATTTATACATTTCTATTCCCTCAAAATCTCAAATTTTCATTCCCCCAAATTTGGGAGGAATTGGAGGGAATGAAATTAGATTTAATAAATTTTTTTACTAAAACTCCCAAAATATACTTATATATTCAGCCAATAATATTGTCATAAAATGATTTCATTCATTTTCCTCTATGTTACTCCTAAACAAGGTTACTTACCTTTCATTCCTTTCTATTCCTTTCCATTTCTTTATTTTAAAACATTCAAACAAGACTACTTAATTTAATTCCATTCATTTCTCTTACTTAAACACATTCCATTTCATTTCGTTCATTTTCATTCCTTTATGATCATTCTATTTAATTCCATTTTGAACTCTATGAACTCCCAAATGACGGCTTAGAGATGAGAGACAAAACATAATTGAATAATAATTGAATAGGGGTCTTTTTTTGATAATTGAATAGGGGTCTTTTTTTGATAATTGAATAGGGGTCTTTAATGTAATGTATAATGTATAGTACTAAATTTTGTACAGGCCCACCAATAATTTGCCTTTTCTTATTGCACAAGATGATATAAATTGGAAATAGGTTCATCTAGATGAGTGATATGGGGAGCAGGAAAATTATTAGTGGGGAGTGGGGACTATGCTACATGGGGATGCCGTCTCAAAATGATTTCTCCTTTTCAAAAAGCAATTTCGTTTGCTTCTTTGATAGGTATGGTTCATACGTGCATGAAACATCATGACTGGGCTACCTTTTAAAATTATAAGAGCCTGAAAGTTTTCAGCATTATTTCAACGCACATGCTAAAGACAACATGTTTCTTAAATCATCGGCCTGGCACTGTACGTAAACCAAGCTTTGCAATTGTAGAATCTTTCTTTCACGAAGCTCCGAGATTATCTTCTATGTCAGGACAATAATGGAACCCTATTTATGAATGGATTTGCATTTGATGTGTTATTGATTGTGCCACAAAATAAAAAATAAAAAATGATGTGTTATGTTTATGTATCAACTGCTAAAGAAACAAAGGCTTCCTATATTATTGTCAACCAAATCAATCTTGAAATTCTTGGACGTCAATTTAATTGGATTACTCTCTTGTCTTGAGTTATAGCATATAGTATATAGTTTTATGATATGGAAATAATTATACTCATTCCTGCATCACAATTCTGAGTAATATAATACTTGAACTGAAAATTGACAATGGAATAATTTTATCAACCAGCTAGAAAGTACTAGAATGACTTGATTAAAATTTACACAAAATGTCTGGGTACCTTTTATATCTTTCATTCTTCATTCCATTAGACTAAAAAACAAGTAACCAAAAACAAAACAAAAGAAAATTCCATTATTTTCAAAACCATAAAAGCTAATATCCTCACAACATTTGAATATAAGCTAATTACACTTTATTCTAAAATCTAATTGCATGAATTTTATGATTTTTCTTGTTGAAAACATTGACAGATTTATTCATCAATTAATGTCAATACAATCATAAAACCATACGCTTAAAAACAAGAATTTTTTCAAAACCTTTTTCACAACTATTGAAGTAATTAACATGTTAAAGCTAAAATTAATAAAAATGGTATCAATAATAGATGTATACAAAAATAATGTTAGTCCAATAACAATTTACCTCATAGCAGTTGCATGTGAGAAGGATTATAAAATATTTTGTCTCCAATTAACATTACTCATACTTAAAATTAATCTTCTGTTATTAAAAGCTAATACGTATAACAAAACATTATGATCACCAAGTTAAGTTTTAATTATTTAAGGTTGACATCTTTCAACGTTTTTAACGAGACATTTAGGTTTTAAATTTCTTGTTTTCCTGTCGTAACTATCCAAAAAAAAAAAAAAAAAAAAACATTATAATCAGAACATAAATTACCTTATATATGTAGCCTGCCCCTTCGAGAATCAAGACCTTACTAGAAACAAGTCGGCAGAACCCACAACACCATTTGAGGTGGCCTTATCCATGATGCCCACGTGTCATTCTCACGGCGTTTTGGAGGTGAATGCTGAGCTGTATTCATGAGTTTTGATATCCACCACTCAAGCTAAAAAAATTCCACAACTTTCATTCGCTATTTAGGTTATCGGAACCGGCTATAGCAAGTTCCACCTTCCCAGATAGCCTTCAAAAATTTCAATATAAAGTTGTCACTAGCACGTAGCTCAATCTTGCAAAATTTAGTCTCGCACACACTCACTCACTATTGATACTAAAATAGTGACTGTGTTTTGTTTTTTGATTGATAAGAGTAGCCGTCTGATCTTTTGACTTTGACCACGATGCCGATCTATGAAATAGCAATCGGACGGCCAGAAGAGACCTATCACCCGGATGCACTAAGGGCTGCATTAGCTGAGTTCATTAGTACACTAATATTTGTGTTTGCTGGTGAGGGTTCTGGCATGGCCTATAATAAGCTCACTGATGATGCCTCCACCACACCTGCCGGGCTTGTAGCGGCGGCGTTGGCACATGCGTTTGGCTTATTTGTTGGCGTGTCAGTCTCCGCCAACATCTCCGGTGGCCACGTCAACCCGGCTGTCACCTTTGGCGCCTTCCTTGGTGGCCATATCACCCTCCTTCGTGGTATCCTCTACTGGATTGCTCAACTGCTTGGCTCCACTGTAGCATGCTTGCTCCTTAAGTTTTCCTCTGGTGGCTTGGTGAGTAACGTTTAATTTTTAGCCCATATAATAATATGATTCAAAACCACTCAAAATATGTACATAACGTACGTAACATCCTTTTACTCCATAGTTTTAGAATTTTTTTAACACTTTATTGCTGTTGCTCTATTTGATAAAATACTTACGTTAAATTGTATATCATGTGTATAATTGATTCTTATCAAGAAAAAAAAAAGTAAAATTGATTATAATTGATGAAATATAAAGTGAAATGATAAGAATGAGACAGGAGTTTTTTTTTTTTTTTTTTTTTGGGGGGGGGTGTTTAATTCTTAGAAAGTTATAAGTAAATTTTGATTGTTAATTAATATGAAAAATGAAAATTGTTACAGACAACATCGGCGTTTTCGTTGTCAAAAGGGGTGTCAGTGTGGGATGCATTCGTGTTAGAGATCGTGATGACATTTGGGTTGGTTTACACAGTTTATGCGACGGCCTTGGATAAAAGAAGCAAAGGAAATATTGGGATAATTGCACCAATTGCAATTGGTTTCATAGTCGGTGCCAACATTTTGGCTGGTGGGGCTTTTGATGGGGCATCCATGAACCCAGCAGTGTCATTTGGGCCAGCTTTGGTCAGCTGGGACTGGACCAACCACTGGGTCTACTGGGTTGGGCCTTTGATCGGAGGTGGAATTGCTGGCCTTGTGTACGAGTTCTTCTTCAACCACACTAATCATCACCACGAGCAATTGATAAGCGCACATGATTAGAGAGAGAGAGAGAGAGAGAGAGAGAGAGAGAGAGTAATATTAAATGCAAACGTATGGTCATTTGGACCAACGGCTATGTAGCTTGTCCATGTTCTTGGTATTTCATTATTTTTGAGGTCTTATTATTCCTTTTTGTTTGTTTGCTATGATTTCAATTTGGACATTGTTGATTTTAGCTTCATTATTGTTGATATCACCATCTTGCAGTTCAGTCATTAGGAGTTTTGGACAACGTCATGCAACTTTCGGTTGTTTGGACCCACTTCTTGTTGATGTTGTTATTCACTTATTTGTATGTAAATTGGTTTGAAGTGAATCTTTTCCCTGTTTAATTTTTGTTTGTTTGCTTTCATATATATTCCGTTGGACAATGTTGAGTTCACCATTGATTTCACACAAGCCTTCATTGCCTCACAAATGCTGCCACTTCACAAAACATTATATGAATGACAAACCACACCTATAGTAATTCTAACCAAACAATGCCATGAAACTCAGGCAAGAAGAGCAAGACGAAATTACAATTCTTTCACAATAACGGCCAACAATATCCAAAATCAATGCAATAAACACAAGAATGCATATATGGCCGCATTTTGTTCAAAGAATCCAGACAAAAAATGAAGAAGAAGAAAAAGATCAAAACAACATACGTAACACAAATTATTTTACAACATTTTTACAAACTCCTTATGTAACTTTAGTATTTTCCAAATAATTATTAGTAAGTAAAAATATGACGTTATTGGCGGACCCAGATTAGAACTAGTAAGAATTTGCTACATCAATAGATTTGTAAAAATATTATAAAATAATTTATGATTGTAGCATTACTCAACAACATCCACACGGCCACGCATTTCTTGTGGTGACTTGGACAACTCCGATTGGTGGTTAAATATTACCAATGGCAGAGGGATTGTTAAACTTTGACTATAGTGACTTATTCGATTTTGGGGTTGTTTGGTTATGGGTTTTTTTAATATATATTTATATATAGTATTATTTTTATAAGGACAAAGGTTAGCTATAATCTTTTTTTTTTTTTTTTGAGAAAACAGAAATACTTATTAGAATACACAAACACGAAAGTAATATATAGAGTTTTTTACATAGACTTATAATACATTACATAATCAGAGTGCCCCTACAAAAGAGTCTAACCTTTGTAGTAGTAGCCTGAAGTTATAAAAACTGAAAATATATAGGGATGTTTATCCCACATCAGATGTATGTGTTAGCTACAAAATTAGTTGTAGCTTAAAACTACAGCCTTAATAAAATAAAAATTAATACATATTTTAAAAATCTAACCATTGAATTATATGTTTTTTACACTCTTAATACATATGTCAAATTTTGTGTCAATCGGGTATTATTTACTAAATGATCTATCAGCTTGTATTTTATGCATAATTTTAAACTACAAAAACTTGTAATTTAAACAATTTATTGATGATATAGCTATTAATCTTTAAATTTCTAGAAATTTTGCAAGCATGAAGGATATAAGAAGAAGATATAATCCAATAGTGAATTTGTCAAAATTCACCTTCAATAAAAAGATATTGAGTAAGGTTGTAGTCTTAGGCTACAACTAATTTTGTAGCTAAACTTTATAAACATATTTAGAATGTTGGCATGTCCTTTTTTTTTTTTTTTTTTTTTTTTTTTTTTTTTGAGAAGAAATACAGTGAAGTTTTATTAATCACTGCGCTAGAAAATCAGCTAAAACAAAATGAACAACATTGGATGGAACACTCTCTATCCAAACTAAAAGCGGAAAAGAAAATCTAGCTCTCTTGGCTGAGGCATCTGCAACCGCATTACCTTACCTATAAGAATGAGAGAAAGAGACACTCTAAAAAGAGTTTACAAAGGACAAAACATCCTTAATCAAGTGACCATACATGCAGCCAAGATTAGCACCAGTCTTTAGGGAACTTATAACAAACTCCAAATCACCTTCAAGGACTATGTGGTGGAGGTCAATTTCTCTAGCGAATAGAACAGCACGTCTAGCGGCCAGGAGCTCCAGAGCAGTCATTGAAGATGGTTTCTAAATTTTCTCAGATATGGATGCCATAACATCGCCATGGGAATTTCGAATAACAACTCCAATTCCAGCCTCGTTGGTGTCATCGAACATTGCCCCATCAAAATTGACTTTGAACCAGTTCAGGTCAGGTGGCTTCCATTTGATGTTGCGTGGTCGAGGCTTGTGAGTTTTCTGCTTAAATATCAACTGGTAATTTGAGTTGTAAGCCTAAGCAGATTCTACCACTGATTCTATAGGACTCAAATTCTCACCCACACGAAATTTACTCCTTCAATTCCATATTTTCCAAGCTGTAACAGCAAAGAGACTGAGCAACTGCAGTTTGGATTTTACTTTGACCAGTAAATCAGCAAAGGACCAACCCGAAGCAGCCCCATTATTCAACCAACCAAAATAATTTTTCCAAACAACCTAGATAACTTCACAGGACTAGAGGGCATGCACAATTGACTCGGGTTCTTTAGAGCAAAGAGGGCATACTGCATCCATCAGAATTTTTCACTTAAGGAGGTTTGTTTTTGTTGGTAACACATCAATACATGCTTTCCAAAGATAGTGTTTGATCTTACCTGGGATATTGAGCTTCCACATGCTCCTCCAAAATTTGACTACAGAGTCATTGTTTGACGCAGAGGTCGAATTAGAAACATCTTCATCACACACGATCTTGTAACCCGTCTTTACTGTGTCCTCACCAGATTTGTCCCACGGCCAACATAAACAATCAGCTTGCTGGATAGAGCTAAGTGGAATTGCCTTTATTTTACATGCTTCAAAGGGGAGGAAAGAGGCATCAATAATTTGGCTATTCCAGGCAACCATGTCATTATCAATGAGAGATGAGACAACAAACATCCCTATGAAGGTTCCGACATGGGGATATAATTTTTCCACTCCCTTCGAAAGGTAACCACCTATCTTCAAAAATTCTGATCTGATTTACATCCCCCACCCTCCATCTAGCACCCATTGAAATGACTTTTCTAGCTCGAAGAATGCTTTTCCAAGCATAAGATCCCGAGGAGGCCTTTGCATCAAATGTCGTACCATTGGGAAAATATTTTGCTTGGAAAACCTTATAGAAAAGGGATTTAGCATCATTTACCAACCTCAAAACCTATTTTGCTAACATGGCATCATTAAATTTGCATAAGTCTCTAAAACCCAATCCACCAATTGCTTTTGGCTTGTAAAGAGTCTCCCACTTCTTCCAATGGATTTTTCAACGATCACCTCGATGTCCCCACCAAAACTTCCGAATCATCATCTCAATATCATGACACAAACCAATGGGCAGTTTAAAATAACTCATAACAAAGGTGGGTATAGCTTGGATTATTGATTTCAATAACACTTCCTTGCCTGCTTGTAACAACAATTGTTCTTTCCAACCTTGTAATTTACTCAGAACTCTATCTTTAATGTAATTTAGAATCGCCCTCTTATTTTTCCCCACAACTACTAGTAATCCAAGGTGTTTTTCATAGTCTTTAATTTTCGGAACTTCAAGCAAGAGTTTAATGGAGTTTTTTGTTGCTAGACTCACGGATTTGCTGAAAAATAAAGTCGTCTTCTTCTTATTAATCTGCTGGCCCGACGCTGCTTCATAGGACACTAAGATATCCTGAATGACATTGATATCTTCCATCTTAGCTCTGCAAAAGGGCAAGCTTTCAACAGCGAAAAAAAGATGAGATATTTTTGGACTATTCTTGCATAGAGAGTAAGCACCAATACGACCCATAGATACAACTTGATTGAGTAGACCATTCAGCCCCTCGGAGCAAAGGAGAAAAAGGTAAGGCGACAAAGGTTCGCCTTGCCTAATACCTCAGGAGGGTCTAATGTTTCCGTGAGGTTCGCCATTAATGAGGATGGAATATATCACAAAGCTGATGCATGCTGAAATCAAGCCAACCCATCTACTATTAAACCCCATTTTTTCCATGAGTTTTAGGAGAAAACGCCACTCCAATCTATCGTACGCTTTGCTCATATCAAGTTTTAGTGTCATGTAACCTGACTTCCTTATCTTCTTTGTTTTCATTTGATGTAGAGTCTCAAATGCTACTAGGATGTTATCTGAGATGGCTTTATCAGCTTGGAATGCATTTTGTGATTCGGATATGATGTGTGGCAAAATACCCTTCAACCTGTTAGCTAACACTTTGGAGACAAGCTTATATATAATATTACATAAAGCAATAGGTCTAAACTCAGTAACTTTATTTGGGCATTTCATTTTAGGAATGAGGGTGATGTGTGATTAATACCTGTAAGAATCTGACCCGTGTTCAAGCAAGAGAGGACAGCATAAGTTACATCGTCCCCAATTGTGTGCCAGTAGTGCTGGAAGAATATAGGCAGCAAACCGTCTGGACCTAGAGCTTTTAGAGGGGACATTTGCTTCAAGGCCAAAACAACTTCTTGCCTAGTAAAATTTTCCACCAACGAGGCATTCATCTCTACTGTAACCGAACTTAGAATTGCTTGCAACACCATTTTAGTTTGGATTGGATTGGCAGAAGTGAATAGTTTTTGGTAGGATTGTAAAAAAGACTGGGTAATATCCTCATCCGTTGTGCAAAAAGTTCCATCCTCACTTCGAATACCACCAATTTTATTTCTTAGGTATCGCTGTGAAGCTCTTCTATGGAAGTAGCTGGTGTTTCTATCGCCGGATTGAATCTAGTGAGTCTTTCACCTTTGATGCCACATCTTTTCTTCTTTGGATAGTAGGATATTCATCTCCCTTTTCAACGAAACCACCTACTAAAAATCCCCATCCCTTGCTGCGGCTTCCTCTGCTGCTGAACCTGCCTTTTCTTCTCATTTAGAGCCCTGGTAATGTTGCCAAATTTTTCTTTGCTCCACCAACTCAATGTTGTTTGGCAATTTTTAATTTTTTCCCCCACCCTGTACATTGGGGGTCCATGGGTCTCTATCCTCCAAGTTGCCTCAACTGATTCGTGGCAACCATCATCTTCCAACCAAATCTGTTCAAAGCGCCATGGCCATTTCTTTCTAGACAAAATGCCTAGAGGGTGGACAATAATTGGTTTATGGTCTGAAGTTGCACATTTTAATGTGACCGTTTTTTAGGCCAGGAACATAGCAAACCAAGCATTGGGCAAACAACACGATTTAATCTCTCCTATATGGTAATATCATTAGGATAATTTTAATACCAGGTAAATTTGCTACCCACATAGCCTAGGTCCATCAAACCACATTCATCTAAAACATCACGAAAAGGCTGCATTTGTTGCTGTGGTTGTAGGCGCCCACCTAAATTTTCATGAGTTTTTATAATCTCATTGAAATCACTGGCACAGAGCCAGAGAAGAGAATTTTAGGAATGGAGTCGTTGGAGACAATTCCATGATTCATGTCGAAGATGCATCTCAGGTCGACCATAAAAGCCTAAGAAACGCCAAGTTTTAACCATATCTTCATTAACAATAGCATCAATAAAATAGGGGGAAGGGTTAATTACCTAAATATTGATATCTCACCTCCAGAAAATAGCCAAGCCACTGGCACGATTTATTCGAGAAACTCCAAAACAGCCCCCCAATTTTAACTTATCACAAATTCCAGAAAGCCTAGCTATATCCAACTATGTTTTGGCTACAAACACAACTGCAGGATCTTATGCCTAGACCAAATCACCAAGCTCTTGAATTGTTTGCAAGTTCTCAAGCCCACAACAGTTCCAGCAGAAGATACTCATTGGGACTGGCGGGGCTGTGCAACAACCTCCGCCAATAAATTTGTGTTCTCTTTATCCATCTGGGAAACTAGTTTCCTTTTATTAGGTAACTCAGAAGGATCATTGCCTCCAGGTGACACTCTTTTAGACTTCATTGTCTCTTTCCTATCATCCACATTTTGTACAATTCGCTATTGAATTGTCTTCCTCCTAGTCCCCCTTTTTTTTTTTTTTAATATCCTGTAAGGAGAGGAAACAGAGGAGTTAGGAGAAACATAAATTTGTTTTAAGGGAGGCCTTGTTGCACGTGAGGCTGAGGAGGTGGCACGTGTTGATTTAAAGATTTCAGACTTGTGATCAGTAGGACCCGTGTGAGGAGTATCAACTTTGTACCTGCCCCTCGACTCATTCCCTAAAGGATCAAACCTACGTAATCCTCTATCAATTCCCAGAAGTTGGCATGTGCTTTAATGCAATAAAAAGTGTTTTTTACCAAAAATTGGCAGGTTCTTCAAAGTCAATCTCTGCACCGAAAAAAAAGAGGGGGGGGGGGGGGGGAGCGCGAATTAACTTCGCAAAAGTTATAATTTAATTTTGTGGATTAAGTATGACATTTTATATAGGGGTGTCAATGTTCGACCCAACCCGCGAACACAACATGAATCCGACACGGATTTTTTCGGGTTAGGGTTGGACCTTAATGGGTTTGGGTCATAAACAGGTCGACCCGAAAGCGACACGATAAGAAACGTGTCATAAGTGGGTCAACCCGCATAACTCACAATAGACACGTTTGACAGGCCAATTTATTTGTGTCAATCCGAAATGACTCACTTAACACAACCCATTTAACTCGTATAACAAATAAATATTTATTTTATTTTAGATTTGTTAAATACCTTTTATATCAAACATATATTTTAAATTTAAAAAGAAAAGTGAGTGATTACAAAAATTTACTAGGGATATAATTGGAAATTGAAACTTTACAAACCCTAGAACTACTAATACTTTTTTTTTTTTGGGCATAGAACTTGTACAAATGAAATTGGATGAGCTTGTGGAAGATGTTATGAATTTGGATATCAACAAAGAATCTATGGATAATAATCGTGGTCATAGTCAGGATTAGTTTACTGTTTGCTCAAATTTTTTCAATGTTGATACTTAGCATTTGGCGAGTTCCAAGGATATTATATTTTTGTTGAACTATGTTATTTTATTTTTGTTAAACTTTGTTATTTTGAATTTGGGTTGAAGTGTATGCACTTCTTTTGGAGTGTAAAGAACTTATTTCTAGATGAATGTTATATTTTTGTTGAACTATATTATTTTGAATGTGGGTTGAAGACTTGAAGTATATGCACTGCTTTTTGAGATGTAAAAAAAAATTATTTCTAAATGGATGTTATATTTAATATTATGCAAGTTGAAATGGATTGTGTTAAATTCGTGTCAACCCAACACGACTCGTTTATTAAGCGTGTTAAATGGGTTGGGTTAGGTCAACCCGCCTTATTAACAAGTCGGGTTAGGGTTGAAGGATCATGACACGATTATTAAATGGGTCGGGTTAGAGTTGAGCCATTTAGTCGAATACCCCTACCTCGACACAACACGAACCCGACACACTAACCTGAATTGACACCCCTAATTTTATAAATATATTAAAATTTTTGTTTATTTTAATAAAAATTTTATTGGAAATATTCCTCTTAAAAAAAGAATATTTTGTTTGGACCTTTGACATTGTTTGACCCAGAAAGGATTATGGGGCCTGAGTGTCTTAAAAATAACAAAATTTGGAGGTGTTGGGTCATTTCCAGAAACTCAATATACTAAAAGTCTAATTTTGCTATATTTTGCTAAAGACAACATGTTTCTTAAATCATTGGCCTGGCACTGTGCGTAAACCAAGCTTTGCAATTGTAGAATCTTTCTTTCATGAAGCTCCGAGATTATCTTACATGTCAGGACAATAATGGAACCCTATTTATGAATGGATTTACATTTGATGTGTTATTGATTGGGCCGCAAAATAAAAAATAAAAAATAAAAAATGATGTGTTATGTTTATGTATCAACTGCTAAAGAAACAAAGGCTTCCTATATTATTGTCAACCAAATCAATCATGTTCTTGAAATTCTTGGACGTCAATTTAATTGGATCACTCTCTTGTCTTGAGTTATAGCATATAGTATATAATTTTATGATGTGGAAATTATACTCATTCCTGCTTCACAATTCTGAGTAATATAATACTTGAACTGAAAATTGACAATGGAATAATTTTATCAACCAGCTAGAAAGTACTAGAATGACTTGATTAAAATTTACACAAAATGTCTGGGTACCTTTTATATCTTTCATTCTTCATTCCCTTAGACTGAAAAACAAGTAACCAAAAACAAAAGAAATTCCATTATTTTCAAAACCATAAAAGCTAATATCCTCACAACATTTGAATATAAGCTAGTTACTCTTTATTCTAAAACCTAATTGCATGAATTTTATGATTTTTCTTGTTGAAGACATTGCCAGATTTACTCATCATTTAATGTCAATACAATAATAAAACCATAAGCTTAAAAACAAGAATTTTTTCAAAACCTTTTTCACAACTATTCAAGTAACATGTTATGGCTAATGTTAATAAAAATGGTATCAATAATAAATATATACAAAAATAATGTTAGTCCGATAACAATTTACCTTATTAGCAATTGCATGTGAGAAGGATTATAAAATATTTTGTGTCCAATTAACATTATTCATATTTGTGAGGTCCAATTAGCTCAACAGGTAAAATCTCCAATGATTAAATAAGATATCTAGAGTTTAATCACCGTCTACAAAAAAAAAACTAATTGGTGTCTTGATCTGGTATAAAAAGCTTTTATGAAGAACGGGAGCCATAATTTAAAACTCTCTTTAAAAAAAGCATTACTCATACTTAAAACATCTTTCGAAGGTTCTAATGAGACATTATAATCAGAACATAAATCACCTTATATATGCACCCTGCCCCTTCAAGAATAAGACCTTACTCGAAACAAGTTTTTTTTTGAGATAAAAGATAGAAATATTTATTGAATAGAGAAAAACCAAGTACAAGAGTGTGTATAAACCCTGTTCAGACACACCGAAACAGGGGAAGAGGAAGACTTCTAAACAACTTCCAAATACTTGCCTAAAAAAATATGTAGACAATTCCAAGGCTGAAGGAGTGTTGCTGCGTGGGTCCTCCATTACTTCTTCATGATCTGCAAAGCTAAGAAGCTTATCCATTGTTTCTCTGTGTTTTGGTGAGATTGTAGTATTCCTGCAAGAATCCAACTGGCCCCTCCAAAATGGATTTGGGGTGGGCTTGAACTCTCTCAAAGTATACTCTATTTCGTGCATTCCAAATCCCCCATGATACCACTGCCCACTTTTCTAATTCCACTGTAGAGAGTCTCTGTGCCAGAGTTTGGAACAGCAAGAAGAAATCATTCGCTTCATTTGGGCATTTTTGGATTTTCCCCGGACATAGCGCCCAAACATTTCTTGCGAAAGGACACTCCCACACCACAGTATGTGACCTGCAGATTCTGGTTGCTGGCAGTGGCAGCACATTTCACACCGTGCATCCACCTTCACCCTTCTCCGATGTAGGCTTTCCATAGTAGGCGGTATATTTGAGCATGCTCATTGCTCGCCAAATGAAATTGCGGACCTTTGGGGGCACATTCATCTTCCAATGACTTCTGTCTCTACTAGCTGTGGAGTGTTCAATCCGAGTTTGTTCCTGCAACCTGATGGCTACATTATATGCCGACTTGACCGAGAAAGACTGAGATTTGTTTTCCTTCCAAACCAGTACATCCAGATTCAAATTACTTTGCAAAGGGATAGACAATATTTCCATATGTGTCCGATGTGCAAAGAGGTCATGTATTTTTTCCCTATCCCATTGGAAAGTATGGGCATCAATCGGGTCCTTTACCATCAAGTTATATATATGTTGTTGCTCACCTAGGAAACAAGTTGACAGTACCCACCAGGGCCACCACAACAAGATTTGAGGTGGCCTTATCCATGATGCCCACGTGTCACTCTCACGGCGTTTTGGGGATGAATGCTGCTGAGCTGTATTCATGAGTTTTGATTGGTCCCCAATCCACCACCCAAGCTAAAAAAAATTCCACAATTTTCATTCGCTATTTAGGTTACCGGAACCGGCTATAGCAAGTTCCACCTTCCCGGATGGCCTTGAGAAATTTCAATATAAGGTTGTGACTGGCACATAGCTCAATCTTGCAAAATTTAGTCTCACTCACTTTTGATACTAAAAATAGTGACTCTGTTTTGTTTTTTGATTGATAAGAGCCACGATGCCGATCCGTGGAATAGCAATCAGATGGCCAGAACTAGAAGAGACCTATCCCACGGATGCACTAAGGGGTGCATTAGCCGAGTTCATTAGTACACTAATATTTGTATTTGCTGGTGAGGGTTCTGGCATGGCCTTCAATAAGCTCACTGATGATGCCTCCACCACACCTGCCGGGCTTGTAGCCGCCGCGTTGGCACATGCATTTGGCTTATTTGTTGCCGTCTCAGTCTCCTTCAACATCTCCCATGGCCACGTCAACCCGGCTGTCACCTTTGGTGCCTTCCTTGGTGGCCATATCAACCTTGTTCGCGGTATCCTCTACTGGATTGCTCAACTCCTTGGCTCTACTGTGGCTTGTTTGCTCCTTAAGTTTTCCTCTGGTGGCTTGGTGAGTAACGTTTAATTTTTAACCCATATAATAATATGATTCAAAACCACTCCAAATATCATGTACATAACGTAACATCCTTTTAGTCCACAGTTTTAGAATTTTTAACACTTTATTGTTATTGCTCTATTTGATAAAATACTTGGGTTAAATTTTATGTTCTACCAACAATAGTATATCATGTGTATAATTAAAAGTAAAATTGATGAAATATAAAGTGAAACAATAAGACTGAGACAGGAGTTTTTTTTTTTTTTTTTTTTTGGGGGGGGGGGGGGAGGGGTGGGGGGGTTTAATTCTTAGAAAGTTATTAGTAAATTTTGATTGTTAATTAATATGAAAAATGAAAATTGTTACAGACAACATCGGCGTTTTCGTTGTCAACTGGGGTGTCCGTGTGGAATGCATTCGTGTTAGAGATCGTGATGACATTTGGGTTGGTTTACACAGTTTATGCGACGGCCATCGATAAAAGAAGCGAAGGAAATATTAAGATAATTGCACCAATTGCAATTGGTTTCATAGTCGGTGCCAACATTTTGGCTGGTGGGGCTTTTGATGGGGCATCCATGAACCCAGCAGTGTCATTTGGGCCAGCTTTGGTCAGCTGGGACTGGACCAACCACTGGGTCTACTGGGCTGGGCCTTTGATCGGAGGTGGAATTGCTGGCATTGTGTACGAGTTCTTCTTCGACCACACTAATCATCGCCAGATTCACCACGAGCAATTGATAAGCGCACATGATTAGAGAGAGAGAGAGAGAGAGAGAGAGAGATATTAAATGCAAACGTATGGTCATTTGGACCAACGGCTATGTAGCTTGTCCATGTTCTTGGTATTTCATTATTTTTGAGGTCTTATTATTCCTTTTTTGTTTGTTTGCTATGCTTTCAATTTGGACATTGATGATTTTAGCTTCATTATCGTTGATATCACCATCTTGCAATTCATTCATTTGGGGCCCGTTTGGTAAAGGAGTTTGAGTAATGTTGTTTGTAATTTTTTGAAATACGTGTGAGTAAAAATGTGTGTAATGTTGTTTAAAAACTGAAAATATGTTATTTAGATAGTCTACCAAACATGGCCGAGTTTTGGACAATGTTATGCAACTTTCGGTTGTTTGGACCCACTTCTTGTGGATGTTTTTCACTTATCTGTATGTAAATTGGTTTTACCTGAATCTTTTCTCTGTTTATTTTTTGTTTTGTTTCTTTCATATATATTCCGTTTGGACAATGTTAATTGTTTGAGTTCACTATTGATATCACACAAGCTAGCCTTCAATCTTCATTGCCTCACAAATAATGCCACTTCACAAAACATTATATGAATGACAAGCCACACCTATAGTAGTTCTAACCAAACAATGCCATGAAACTCAGGCAAGAGCAAGACGAAATTACTAGTCTTTCATAATAATGGCCAACAATATCCCAAATCAATGCAATAAACACAAGAATGCATATACCGCTGCATTTTGTTCAAAGAATCCATACCAAAAAGAAGAAGAAGAATAAAAAGATCAAAAAACATAATTAATTATACATACATAAACTATTTTATAAATTGTTGATGTAGTTTTAACATTTTTCAAATAATTATTAGTAAGTAAAAATGTGATGTTATTGGTGGACTCAGATTAAAACTAATAAAAATTTGTCACATCAATAGTTTTGTAAAAATATTATAAAATAATTTGTAACTATAATATTATTCAAACAACATCCACACGGTCATGCATTCTTGTGGTGACTTGGACAACTCTGATTGGTGGTTAAATATTACCAATGGCAGACGGATTGTTAAACTTTGATTACAGTGATTTATTTGATTTTGGGTTTGTTTGGTTATAGGTTAAAAAAAAGTACTTAGTATTATTTTTTTTAATAGTTATAATTTATAAATGTATTTAGAATGTTGACATGTGCTTTAATGCAATGAAAAGTGTTTTTTACACACAAAAAAAAATGGCAGATTCTTCAAAGTCAATCTCTCCTCAAATATATATATATATATATATATATATATATATATATATTTATATATATTTATATTAGGGGCAAAGCACGACTTAAACTTCGCAAAAGTTATAATTTAATTTTGTGGACTGAATATGACATTTTATAAATATATTAAAATTTTTGTTTATTTTAATGGGAATATTCCTCTTGAAAAAAAGAATATTTTGTTTGGACCTTTGACAGTTTTTGACCTAGAAAGGATTATGGGGCCTGAGTGTCTTAAAAATTACAAAACTTGGAGGTGTTGCGTCATTTCCAAAAAAATCAATATACTAAGTCTAATTTTGCTATATTTTAGAGGGGTGGGTGTGATTTGTTTATATATATATATATATATATATTCATTTTTTTATTCAGCCAAATGCTACTGTACTATAAGTCTGATTAGACATTTTTTAAGTTTAAAAGAGCGTTTTTAAATTTCAAAATTCTTTTTTACAACTATAACTTTTTGTATTTTTTTTTACAAATGCTTATTTAAAATCTAAAACATTGTTTTTCAATAGCTTATACAAATGCATCCTATATATTAAAAGCAACTGGCATATGAGAATTGAAAGGGAGAACGATTGAGTTTTCATTTTCATTTTTTAATGTAAAAATATTAAAAATTATATGTACTTATTGTTGGGTCCAGTCTAGTCCATTCAAAACGTTTAGGTCCAGTCCATATTTGATATTTTACCCAAATATATAAATAAAAAAAGTATAGCTGTAATCCGCTACATATTAATTTTGGCAAGTGGCCAAGATCCTTATCTTCGATGCCTACTCTTAGAGGGAGGTTATCTTATTTTATATGAAGAGAAAAAATTTGCAAACCAAATAATTCACATCCTTTGCATTTTGATTTTGGAATTGAAATTTTGAGGACATATACTGTAGCTCGATCATTTCTATGATCATATTTGAGCCATGTACTATGGAGAAATGGTCCCAACTCCAACTGCACCACTAAAAGGCCCACACCGACCAGAGCTCACTCCCAAATTTTGTTCTTATTGTAAATTCAAATTTCAAACACTATCAATCATTAATTGTCACGTTGTTGTTGTCCATGATGTTGATTGCTCTCTATTATAGGAGAATTTTTCTTATGGGACCTTTCTCACAACGTGTGAAATTCACAGGTGCAAGACACATATATTGTAAAAAGAAATATCTTCAGAGATTGTCTCATCAGATAATTTTTCCTACTGCATCCTTAGCGAGTAAGACGGATAAGAAACAGGCCACATCTATGATTGGCCACAAGCATGTGGAGTGGAGGGTCCTAGACTTAAGAGGATTGTGATAGAATTTGCATGCGTAGAGGAGCAGCATTCATGGTGGAAGGATAAGACAACCATGCTAGAAAAGGACCACTATTGTTCTTTCACATGGGTGAGTGAGTGACTGATATGGTTTGGGTTTGCCGTGTACTTTATAAAAAACTACACAAACAAAACAACCCTAAAAGCATGCAAAGACATATCATTATATCAGCATCACAAACGTTTTACATGCATGGTTGCATCATGTACTTTATGTTTATCTACACTAATGGTCTAAAATCTGTGCAACCATAATTGTACTAAAATGGCTAAGGCAAATATCTCACCTAGATCCAAGCAGTTTGGTTCTTCCAAATTTGTACCCCGAGGTCATTTTTCTGTCCCATGAATATAGTTTTGGTAAATTTTAAGTTTAACCTAATTTGAATTATTTAGTTTATTGTTCAGTGATTTCTTTCTTTCTTTCTTGTGAAATGTGGATGATGAGTAGTATTTACTATTATTAAAACAGCACAACAGGATACTTCCTTGCATCAAGGAGAAGTCCATTTTGCTAATCAGATCAGCTAACAACTTCAAGGTGACAAAGACATTGATCAAACAGTTGCTATGGCTATGATTGAAGTAATGCCTCACTATGATCAAGTGTTGTACTCAATGCAGTAGATGATGCCACGTATGCAAGGATGTTGAGAAGGTGATTGGACACGTGTGCATGAGTTGGAATGTGACTGTAACAGATTTTCCCTCTTTTAGGGAGTTAGTTGTTTGACAGTTTTCTTTGGTTACTTTAGTCTCTGTATATAAATATAGGATCAGGGCTTGTATGTATTCATTGTATTCATTCACTCTTTTATCAATAAAAGGTTCAATTTCTATTTAGAGTGAGAGCACAAGATTTTATATGGTATCAGAGCTTCAAGGTCCTGCAATGGCGTCCACTGAAGCAAACAATCAATCCACTCACACATCCCCTAAGCTTGTCAACAATCAATCCACACACACAAACTCGAATTCACCAAATAATTCAGCCTCTGTTACTGCTAATCCCTATTTCTTAAATTCCAGTGAGAATCCAGAAAACATTCTTGTTACACAGCCTCTGTTAGGAATGAGAAATTACCAATCCTAGTCAAGAGCTATGGTACTTGCCCTCACTGCGAAGAAGAAGATTGGTTTTGTAAATGGAAAGGTTACGAAGCCAGATCTTGATTCACCTCTGTATGAAGATTGGGAGAGCTGCAACACTATGGTGCTTTCATGGATGATAAATTCTATGCATGTGGATGTCTCAAGCAATATCATGTACTGTGAAACAGCAAGGGAGATGTGGATTGAACTCTAGAATGTGTTCTCACAGGGAAATGGACCTAAGATCTACAATTTACAAACTGAGATTTCTCAAATTTGCCAAAACCAGATGTCTGTGACTGAGTTTATACCAAATTCAAGCGATTATGGGATCAATTGCTAAATTATGAACCAATGATAGAATGTTCTTGCGGAGCTATGAAGACTTTGAGTAATTCTCATAATAAGGCTTATGTGACGAGGTTTCTGATGGGGCTAAATGAGAGTTTTAACAGTGTTCAAAGTCAAATTCTTATGATGGATCCTTTTCCCTCAATGAGCAAAGTCTATTCACTGATTTTACAAGAGGAATCTCACGAGAATGTTGGCCATGGAAATTCTAGTTCTTCTCGGTTTGATACAATGGCAATGTATGCCAATTCCAAGGGAAACTTCAAAGGAAATGGGAGAAAGGAAAGGCCTTTCTGTACTCACTGTAATATGGCAGGGCACACTATTGAAAAATGCTACAAATTGCATGGCTATCCACCTGGTTACAAGCCCGAAGGCAAGCCAATAGCCAATGCAAATCAAGCATCTTTCAATTCTGGAGATGGTGCCTTGGTTACTGGAAATCGGTGCCTCATTTCTAAAGCACAATGTGAGAAATTGTTGGCCTTTTTCAACTCAGGAACCATTGGGATAGGGACTGCTCTTGGTGATACACATCATGCTACAAATGCAAGCGTTTCTTGTATGGCTACTGGTGTAGGAGGAGTCTCTGGTGAGGGTTCCGGATTGGTAGGAACTTCTTCACAGTCACAGGTTAATACCTATCCTGCTTTCAATCCTGCACTCATGTCAGGTAATCATTCCAATCATTTCTTTAATCCTTCTTTTCAGCATTCCATTTTTTCTGCCAGAAAAGTTGATAGGACTACCTTCAATGGATCTGATTGGTTAATTGATACAGGAGCCACAGATCACATGGTGCATTCTGTGTCTTGTTTTACTTCTATTACTGCTGTTTTGAATACTTTTGTTAAAAATGGAGAGTTAGCCTTAGTCACACATATAGGAACTGTTGAAATCTCAACAAAACTTGTTCTTCACAATGTTTTGTGTGTTCCTTCATTCACTTTTAATCTTCTTTCTGTCAGTAAATTGGCTAAGTCAATTTCTTGTTGTCTCATATTCTTTGGAACTCTTTACTTCATCCAGGACCTAGCTCATTGGAGCACAATTGGTCTGGGTAGGGAGTACAAAGGATTATATCTACTGGAAGAGAGCATCTCAGCCTCATCAAATTGTTCTACTATTTTTCATTCTGTAAATAATGTTCATGCTGTCAATAATGTTCATGTCCAACCACATGTTTGGCATTTCAGATTAGGACATTTGTCAAATGCTAAATTGGCATTGTTGAAACATAATGATGTACCACTTTTCAATGTTAATAAAATGGTTGATTGTGAAATCTGTCCTTTAGCTAAGCAAAAGAGATTACCTTTCACTTGTAGTTCTCATATCTCTAGTCATTGTTTTGATTTGATTCACTGTGACTTATGGGGACCTTTTTCAACTTCTACCATTGATGGTTGCAAATTTTTTTTAACAATTGTAGATGACTATTCAAGATGCACTTGGGTTTATCTCCTTAAACATAAATCCCAAACTCAAGCCATCTTGGAACAATTCTGCATCATGGTAGAAACACAATTTTCAAGAAAGGTTAAATGTATTAGGACAAATAATGGGACTGAATTCATCATGTCTACATTCTTTTCTCAAAAGGGCATCTTGCACCAATTAAGTTGTGTTGAAACCCCTCAACAAAATGCAATAGTTGAGAGGAAACATCAACATCTCTTAAATGTTGCAAGAGCACTTAGATTTCAATCCAACTTACCTTTGTATTTGTGGGGGCATTGCATTCTTACTGCCACTTACTTAATCAATAGAACTCCATCTTCAGTTTTAGATCATAAAACTCCTTTTGGTTCTTTTTGGTCAAGTCCCAACTTACTCTCATTTGAGGGTCTTTGGATGTCTATGTTATGCTTCCACCCTCTCTCACAATAGGACTAAATTTGATCCAAGAGCATCTAAGTGTGTCTTTTTGGGTTATCCTATTGGGGTTAAAGGTTACAAGGTAATGAATCTATCCACCAAAGCTGTGTTTGTTTCCAGAGATTTTTACTTTCATAAAAATATTTTTCCTTTTGCTACTACTGTACAAGATTTTTCTGATCCTTTTGTTATTGAGTTAATGCTTCTGTTTCTGCTATAGATCCTTTTGTTACTTTTGTTAGCATACCAGATGCTCCTATTGAGTCTCCTCCTCCTTGTACTTCTTTGATTTCACCTTCCCAACCTTCTTCAACTCCTTCACCTAGTCCTACTCCTCCTTATGTGCCTTTGGTTACCTTTGATTCCCTTGATACTGCCTTTTTTGTTCCTAACATTCCTAATGCAGATCCTCCACCAACTAGAAAGTCCACCAGAACTCACAAAACTCCAATATACTTACAGGACTATGCTTGCAATTTAGTTGCCATATCACCTTTAGCTACATCTTCTCATGTCTCAGGGACTCCTTATGACATTGCAGATTGTCTCACTTATTGTCATTTGGATCCAAACTATCAGTCCTATCTCATGACTATTAGTCATGGTCATCAAGCACCTCAGTATTTCCATTAAGCTGTTACAGACCCTCTTTGGAGGAAGGCTATGGATAAGATTCAAGCCTTAGAACAGACTCATACTTGGGTGCTCCCCCCTTTGCCACTAGGTAAAAGACCTATTGGGTGTAAATGGGTCTATAGAGTGAAGCTAAATCCTGATGGCACTGTAGAAAGGTACAAAGCAAGGCTGGTTGCTAAAGGGTACACCCAAAGGGAAAGGCTTGACTTCTTAGAGACTTTTAGTCCTGTTGCTAAGACTGTGTCTATGAGGGTTTTGATTGCTCTTGCTTCAACCAAAGGGTGGCCTTTGCACCAACTAGACATAAACAATGCCTTTCTCCATGGTGATCATGATTAGGAGGTATACATGGATTTGCCTCCTGGTTTTCACAGTAAGGGGGAGTCTCCTAGTTCCACTTCTGCTACCACTTCTGCTACTCCTTTGGTATGCAAATTGGTGAAGTCCTTATATGGTCTTAAACAAGCTTCAAGGCAATGGAATGCTAAACTTTCTGCTACCATTGTGTAGCTTGGTTTCAAACAATCTCAGGCAGATCATTCCTTGTTTGTCCATGCTAATGGTTCTTCTTTTACTGCATTATTGGTGTATGTAGATGATATGATAATTACAAGAAATGACTCAGCTTGTGTTGCCAAGTTAAAATCCTTGTTAGACCAGAAATTTGGAATCAAAGATCTTGGTTCACTCAAGTACTTTTTGGGTTTGGAGATTGCAAGAAGTGCTAAAGGTATTAGCATTAACCAAAGAAAGTATGCTCTTGAGGTTTTAAAAGAAACAGGAATGCTTGGTTGCAAACCTATCAAGTCACCAATGGAACAACAATTGAGCTGGCCTGATATAGCCTATACAGTTCACAGACTTAGTCAATATTTAGCTCAACCTCGAATTCCACACATGAAGGCAGCCACTAGAATCCTCCAATACATCAAAAGTACACCAGGACAAGGGGTATTCTTCCCTGTTGAATCAGACCTGCAGCTAAAGGCATTCTGTGATGCTGATTGGGCAGGCTACCCTGGCACAAGGAAATCCTTGACTGGTTATTGTGTTTTCTTAGGAGATTCTTTAATTTCTTGGAGGTCTAAAAAACAAGACATAGTGTCCAAATCCTCTGCTGAAGCAGAGTACAGATCCATGGCCACCACCACATGTGAAGTCACTTGGTTGCTTTACTTGTTAAGAGACTTGCACATTCCACATAAAAGACTAGTGTTGTTGTACTGTGACAACCAGGTAGCCATAGATATCTCTCCAAATCCTGTATTCCATGAGAGATCAAAACATATAGAAGTAGACTGCCATATAATCAGAAACAGAGTGTTGGATGGTACCATCAAAATGTTTTATGTCTCTTCAAGGAATCAACTGGCAGATATATTCACAAAAGCACTTGGGGTTGATCAATTTTCCAGATTATTATCAAGGCTGGGAGTCATCAACATTTTTTCTCACAAAATACAGTATCCAGAGTATAAGAAGCACAATAAAGAAACAAGAGCTTTGCTCTTGAGGGAGAGTATTAAAACGGCACAGCATGATGCTTCCTTACATCAAGGAGAAGTCTATTTTGCTAATCAGATCAACTCACAACTTCAAAATGACAAAGACATTTATCAAACAGCTGCTATGGCTATGATTGAAGTAATACCTCACTATGATCAAGTGTTGTACTCATTGGAGTAGATGATGCCACTTATGCAAGGATGTTGAGAAGGTGATTGGACACGTGTGCATGAGCTGGAATGTGACTGTAACAGATTTTCCCTCTTTCAGGGAGTTAGTTATTTGACAGTTTTCTTTGGTTACTTTAGTCTCTGTATATAAATATAGGATCAGGGCTTGTATGTATTTGTTGTATTCATTCACTCTTTTATCAATAAAAGGTTCAATTTCTATTTAGAGTGAGAGCACAAGATTTTATAACTATATATTTAGGTTTTGTTTTATTTTTGTAACAAGCTTAATTTTGTGGAATTAAATGCACCATTCAAATAGTGAATCAAAATCTTTGTCCAGGCATAGGTGTAGTGGAATTTAGATCCTCCGTGCTACAACACAAAAAGACTAATCAAGTTACAATTAGAGTTCCACATAATCATTTATATAGTCCAAATTTACTTAGAAGACATACAATATGGGCCTCAACATACACACTCATGCAATACACATGCATCTAATAGAATGAAATCCACATAGTCTAGACTCCAGACTATTATAACTACTTTAATCTTTATATGAATCAACACATGCACAATTACAAAACCCCTTATTAATTTGAGTAAGAAATGACAATCCTAACATACCCATAAGATAAACGAAGTTAATGAGTTGAAAGTGCCCTCTAAACATGGGAAAATTCTCTTTTGGAACTCCTCCATGAAGTTACCTTCTCACAGTATGTGAGACCCAAAAATATGTGACTTTCTGTGTGGAACCCAGATGCTTTGAAAGGGTGGCTACATGAAATCGCTCCATGAGACATCTCCTCCAAAACATAAAAGATTACCTCACATGTTCTAAATAGTGTAACATTAACAAAGAGTAATACCTAATTATTGATTTTTTATTATCTTAAAAGCACGGTGTGCATATATAAAAAAATTTGAATCGGACGATGGATTTGTCAAAATAACAATTGTGCGATTGAAAGTTTAAAGTGATGTAATCTTGACAAAAGTGAACCCAATCAGTATAGAGAAACTCAAAATTAAGTGTGAACTCTATTTTACACTTAAAAAGCTTGGGCCAATGCCAAGTCAACCCACAAGCGTTTGACAGATAGTATTACGCGAACTCAAAATTACGGCCCAAATTAAGTTCGCTACCGCATAAGCTTGAAGTTAACCTTACGGCCTTATTGTTCTACTGTGATAACTGATAAGTATTTATGGTCCATATAATTCTTTTTCAAAAATTAAAGGACCATATAAAATATCATAATTTTTATTATGATTGTACATGTATCAAACTGTGAGTGGTGAGTTCATGTGAAAGTGATAAATAGCTAATTATAGGTTGCCACATATATAGCATAATTGTGATAAAAGTCGTGAATTTTTTTTTTTTTTAAACGAAGGTCAAGCTGCCTCCTAATTCTTAAGGGGAATTGCAAGTGGATCAAACTTGAGTTCACTTTTGGGAGAAACAGGAGGCATCACTATTCTAAGGGACTAAAGTACATGTAAATGATCAAGCATGTATAAAAACGTTATTACCTGATTGTATTAAGATCATCTCTATTGAGATTGATCAACTAGTTTAGATTAAATATTACAAATCTAATTTTAAATAATGTGACATTTTATATCTGTCATACATCCATCCATCCGCGTATTGAATGATTGATTGATGTTATTTTGAGGGCAAAAGTTGTTATGGCTGACCAAAGCAACATGTAAGACTAAATTTTTATTTAAGTTTTGATAGTTAGACTTGGAACCGAAAGAACTGGCAATGAGGTAAGAAGAATAAGCATCAAACAATTAATTAAACAATTTGACCTCCATCTTCTTGGATCCATTGCTTTTATTTTTTTAATTTTGCCAGGCTAGCTAACGCATGCCATGGGAGACAAAGTTTGGAACAACAATGTGCTTCAGTTGGTGTATTTAAATTATATTTGCAATAAAAAAATATATCATACATATATATGAGTAATATTAAAACCACTTTGTAAATTGATGATAAACCCAAGTAGCTGGAGGTACCAATTGCTGCAAACTTCAATGAACGAACGAAAAATGATAAAAATGTGGCTCCAAGACAATGGCAAAAAAGAGCATAGTAACTGTAACTCTCTGTAAATGAGATAGGAGTTTTTTTTTTTTTTGGGGGGGGGGGGGGGGGGGTGTGGGGTGGGGGGGTTTAATTCTTAGAAAGTGATTGGTAAATTACTAAATTTTGATTGTTAATTAATATGAAAAATGAAAATTGTTACAGACAACATCGGCGTTTTCGTTGTCAAAAGGGGTGTCAGTGTGGGATGCATTGGTGTTAGAGATCGTGATGACATTTGGGTTGGTTTACACAGTTTATGCGACGGCCTTGGATAGAAGAAGCAAAGGAAATATTGGGATAATTGCACCAATTGCAATTGGTTTCATAGTCGGTGCCAACATTTTGGCTGGTGGGGCTTTTGATGGGGCATCCATGAACCCAGCAGTGTCATTTGGGCCAGCTTTGGTCAGCTGGGACTGGACCAACCACTGGGTCTACTGGGTTGGGCCTTTGATAGGAGGTGGAATTGCTGGCCTTGTGTACGAGTTCTTCTTCAACCACACTAATCACCACCACGAGCAATTGATAAGCGCACATGATTAGAGAGAGAGAGAGAGAGAGAGAGAGAGAGTAATATTAAATGCAAACGTATGGTCATTTGGACCAACGGCTATGTAGCTTGTCCATGTTCTTGGTATTTCATTATTTTTGAGGTCTTATTATTCCTTTTTGTTTGTTTGCTATGCTTTCAATTTGGACATTGTTGATTTCAGCTTCATTATTGTTCATATCACCATCTTGCAATTCAGTCATTTGGAGTTTTGGACAACGTTATGCAACTTTCGATTGTTTGGACCCACTTCTTGTTGATGTTATTCACTTATCTGTATGTAAATTGGTTTTATGTGAATCTTTTCTCTGTTTAGTTTTTGTTTTGTTTGCTTTCATATATATTCCGATGGACAATGTTGATTGTTTGAGTTCACTATTGATATCACACAAGCTAGCCTTCAATCTTCATTGCCTCACAAATAATGCCACTTCACAAAACATTATATGAATGACAAACCACACCTATAGTAGTTCTAACCAAACAATGCCATGAAACTCAGGCAAGAGCAAGACGAAATTACTATTCTTTCACAATAATGGCCAACAATATCCTAAATCAATGCAATAAACACAAGAATGCATATATCGCTGCATTTTGTTCAAAGAATCCAGACAAAAAAGAAGTAGAAGAATAAAAAGATCAAAACAACGTAAAAATCCTACAGACACAAACTATTTTACAAACTGCTGATGTAGATTTAACATTTTTCAAATAATTATTAATAAGTAAAAATGTGATATTATTGGTGGACCCAGATTAAACCTAATAAAAATTTGCCACATATTGAGTTTTGTAAAAATATTGTAAAATAATTTGTGACTGTAAAATTACTCAAACAAAATCCACACGGTCACGCATTCTTGGGGTGACTTGGACAACTCCGATTGGCGGTTAAATATTACCAATGGCTAAGGGATTGTTAAACTTTGATCACAGTGACTTATTTGATTTTGGGGTTGTTTGGTTATAGGTTAAAAAAAAGTACTAAGTATTATTTTTTAATAGTTATAATTTATAAATGCATTTAGAATGTTGACATGTGCTTTAACGCAATGAAAAGTGTTTTTTTTTTTTTTTAAGGAAAATTGGCAGATTCTTCAAAGTCAATCTCTCCTCAAAAAAAAAAAAAAAAAAAAATATATATATATATATATATATATATATATATTAGGGGCAAAGCACGACTTAAGCTTCGCAAAAGTTATAATTTAATTTTGTGAACTGAATATGATATTTTATAAATATATTAAAATTTTTGTTTATCTTAATGGGAATATTCCTCTTGAAAAAAAGAATATTTTGTTTGGACCTTTGACATTGTTTGACCCAGAAAGGGTTATGGGGCCTGAGTGTCTTAAAAATTACAAAATTTGGAGGTGTTGGGTCATTTCTAGAAAATCAATATGCTAAAAGTCTAATTTTGCTATATTTTAGGGGGGTGGGTGTGATTTGTTTATATATATTCATTTTTTTATTCAGCCAAAACGACAAGCCATTCTACAGAATGACTTTTCATTTAGAGGATCCAAAGTCCAAACACTGCACTTTATACGCACAAACACGGACAAAAGTCAAAAAGTTACTTATAGTTGTAGAAAATCCAAAATCCAAACGGGGGGGCAAGGGCAATTCATGTTTCACAAAATAAAAAGATAAGAACAACAATTGAGGAGAATAATTTGCGTAAAATAAGAAAAGCCAAATGTTTCAGTACTATAGGTCCGTCTGATTAGGCTTTTTGAGCTTAAAAAGAGCGTTTTTAAATTTCAAAATTTTGTTTTACAACTATAACTTTTTGTAGTTTTTTTTACAAATGCTTATTTTAAATTTAAAACATTTTTTTTTCCAATAGCTTATATAAACACGCAACTGACATATGAGAATTGAAAGGGAGAATGATTGAGTTTTAATTTTTATTTTTTAATATAAAAATATTAAAAATTATATGTACTTATTGTTTGGTCCAGTTGAATTTATTCGGTCTAGTCCATTCAAACCATTTAGGTCCAGTCCCAAGAGTGGATTTGATATTTTACCCAAATATATAAATAAAAAAAGCATAGCCGTAACCCGCTACATATTAATTTTGGCAAGTGGCCAAGATTCTTATCTTTGATGCCTACTCCTAGAGCATCTCCAATAACTTAGGTAAAAGTAAAATAATCTCTATAATAGAGAATGAAACCAAAAAAATGGTTTCTAATGGATTCTCTAAATCACAATTTATTTTTTGCTCATGAACAGTAGCTCATCAAGTTTGATGGGCTACCGTACATTAGAAATTAGATTTTTTTATTAAAAAATTATACCATTTACTATTATATCAATTCTCTCTCTTTTTTTCTGGATTTCTTTTTTTCTCTCGTACTCTCTCTCCATTGCTTCTCATAGAACAAGTGAAAGGAGGCTCTACCTTTATATTTTTTTCTTGGATTCTTCTTGTTGTCTTCTCAAATTCTAGCACCGTGAGATCATTGAAGTCAACCGACAAAATCAAACAATTGAAAGAAAAAAAAAAAAAAATCTCTCCTCTTGTTCTCTTTTTGCTGCAAAATTTGAACATGTTATGAAATTTAAAAAAAAATAGCAGTTGGGAATTTGAAAAATATACTGAATAAAGAAATATTAGAAAAAGAATAAAAAAAGAATGATGAAATAATATTTAAATGAGGTAGAGAATGGGTAAAAAATCTGTTGGAAAGTGTATTTGAAAAAGTAAATAGCTAAAAGATAAAAGTCACCGTTCATTCTCCAAACTGTACAAAAATTTGAAGAATCTGTTGGAGATGCTATTAGAGAGAGGTTATTTTATTTTATATAAAGAGAAAAAAATTGCAAACCAAATAATTCACATCCTTTGCATTTTGCTTTTGGAACTGAAATTTTGAGGATATATACTGTAGCTCGATCATTTCTATGATCATTTTTGAGCCCCATACTATGGAGAAATGGTCCCAACTCCAACTGCACCACTAAAAGTCCCACACCGACCAGAGCTCACTCCCTAATGCTCTCGTTTTTCCTTTTCCTAATTATTTTTAAGGTAAAAAAAAATTGTTCTTATCATAAATTCAAATTTCAAACGCTATTGATCGTTAATTGTGACGTTGTTGTTATCTATAATGTCGGTCGTTCTCTATTACTGGAGAATATTTCTTATGAGACTTTTCTCACAACGTGTGAAATTCATAGGTACATATTCTAAAAGAAATATCTTACGAGAATGTCTCATCAGATAATTTTTCCTACTACGTCCTTAACGAGTAAGATGGAGAAGAAACAGGCCACATTTATGATTGGCCACAAGCACGTGGAGTGGAGGGTCCTAGACTTAAGAGGATTGTGATAGAATGTGCATGCGTAGAGGAGCAGCATTCATGGTGGAAGGATAAGACAACCATGCTAGAAAAGGACCACTAGATTGTTCTTTCACATGGGTGAGTGAGTGACTGATATGGTTTGGGTTTGCCGTGTACTTTATAAAAAACAACACAAACAAAACAACCCTAAATGCATGCAAAGACATATCATTATATCAACCATTAAGGTTGTAGTAGGCGTCAGCGTCACAAACGTTTTACATGCATGGTTGCATCATGTACTTTATGTTTATCTACACTAATTGTCTAAAATTTGTGCAACCATATAATTGTACTCAAATGGCCAAGGCAAATATCTCACCTATATCCAAGCAGTTTGGTTCTTCCAAATTTGTACCCCGAGGTCATTTTTCTGTCCCATGAATATAGTTTTGGTAAATTTTAAGTTTAACCTAATTTGAATTATTTAGTTTATTGTTTAGTGATTTCTTTCTTTCTTTCTTGTGAAATGTGGATGATGAGTAGTATTTACTATATATTTAGGTTTTGTTTTATTTTTGTAACAAGCTTAATTTTGTGGAATTAAATGCACCATTCAAACAGTGAATCAAAATCTTTGTCCAGGCATAGGTGTAGTGGAATTTGGATCCTTCGTGCTACAACACAAAAAGACTAATAAAGTTAATTAGAGTTCTACATAATCATTTATATGGTCCAAATTTACTTAGTTGACATACAATATGGGCCTCAACATACACACTCATGCAATACACATGCATCTAATAGAATGAAATCCACATAGTCCAGACTCCAGACTATTATAACTACTTAATCTTAATTATATGAATCACCACATGCACAATTACAAAACCCCTTATTTGAGTAAGAAATGGCAATCCTAACATACCCATAAGATAAACAAAGTTAACGAGTTGAAAGTGCCCTCTAAACATGGGAAAATTCTCTTATGGAACTCCTCTATGAAGTTACCTTCTCAGAGTATGTGAGACCCAAAAATATGTGACTTTTTGTGTGGAACCCACATGCTTTGCAAGGGTGGCTTCATGAAATCGCTCCATAAGACATCTCCTCCAAAACATAGAAGATTACCTCACATGTTCTAAATAGTGTAATATAAGAGCATCCACAGCAGGTGTGGCAAATGTGCCAAATGCCAAATATTTGGCACATTTGCCACACCAAACACAAAAATGATGCTTTATGAGATGTGCCAAATCTCAAAAATTATACAACATGGCTACAATACCGTTGCAAATTTGCAACGGTACGGACAAATGTGGCAAAATTTTTATTGTTTTATATTCTCTTTTCTCTCTCCTCTCTTTTCATTTTTTCTTTTCTCTTCTCTCTCACTCTCCGGTTCCCTCTCTCTTCTCCCTGTACCGATTCCCTCTCTCTTCGACCAGTCCAGGATGTTCACCGGCAGCGACGACGACAGCGCGCTCCACCACGCTCTCTGGTTGTGGGTTTTTTTTTTTTTTTTTTTTTTTTTGCTGCAATTTGGGTTGATTTGATGGTGGTGGTGGGCTGTGGGCTATGGGTGGTGACAGTGGCAGTGGTGGTGGGCTATGGGGCTATCGGGTTTGGGTCACGGTGGAGATCGGGTTTGGGTATGGGTCACTGTGGAGATTGTGTTTGAGATCGGGTTTGGGTTTTAGTTGCCTCTCCCTCTTCAGCCGTTTGGGTTTTAGTTCGGGTGGTAGTTGGTGTTTCAGTGGTGAAGCCGTGGCTTGAATCGGTTGGGGCTTGGGTTAAATCGGTTGCGGGTGATGGGTATTTGGCTTGGACTGAATCGGTGTTAAGATTGGTTGGTGTTCATGGGTATTTTGGCACAAGCGGCATGGGCGAGGCCATTCCGATCATCGCCATCGTCATCACCGATCGTCACGCTGCTCCGATCTCGCCGATCTCTCTCTCTTTTTTGGTGGTTGTTTGTTTTAATTTTTGGTGTAGGGGCTGATATTGGTTGTAGTGTTTGTTTGAGTTTTTTTTTTTTTTTTTGGTAGCAGTGGCTGATATTGGTGGTCGGTGGTTGATCTGTGGGGGTGGCCGGTGGTTGTGGGTTGTGGCAGTTGATCTGCGGTGTGGGTTGTTGTGGGTTGTTATTGATGATAATGGGGAGGGAATAATATATTATTTTAATGTATAGGATTGAATTATAAAACATCTGATAAATGGAATGTTGTAAAATGATGTGGTAAAATAATGAAGTAGGCCTTTGGTGTGGTAAAATGGCATAATTTTTGCAACATCTGTTACGGATGCTCACAAAGAGTAATACCTAATTATTGATTTTTTATTATCTTAAAAGCACGGTGTGCATATATAAAAAATTTGAATTGGACAATGGATTTGTCAAAATAAAAACCGTGCGATTGAAAGTTTAAAGTGATGTAATCTTGACAAAAGTGAATCCAATCAGTATAGAGAAACTCAAAATTAAGTGTGAACTCTATTTGACACTTAAAAAGCTTGGGCCAATGCCAAGTCAACCCACAAGCGTTTGACAGATAGTATTATGCGAACTCAAACTTACGGCCCAAATTAAGTTTGCTACCGCATAAGCTTGAAGTTAACCTTATGGCCTATTGTTCTACTATGATAACTGATAAATATTTATGGTCCACATAATTCTTTTTCAAAAATTAAAAGACCATATAAAATATCACAATTTTTATTATGATTGTACATGTATCAGACTGTGAGTAGTGAGTTTATGTGAAAGTGATAAGTAGCTAATTACAGCCTGCCACATAGTTTAATTGTGACAAATGTCGTGACTTTTATTATTATTTTATTTTTAAAGGAAGGTCAAGCTGCCTCCTAATTCTTAAGGGGAAGCAAGTAGATCAAACTTGAGTTCACTTTTGGGAGAAACAGGAGGCATCACTATTCTAAGGGACTAAAGTACATGTAAATGATCAAGCATGTAAAAAAACGTTATTACCTGATTGTATTAAGATCATCTCTATTGAAATTGATCAACTAGTTTAGATTAAATATTACAAATCTAATTTTAAATAATGTGACATTTTATATACTGTCATACATCCATCAATCCACATATTGAATGATTGATTGATGTTATTTTAAGGTCAAAAGTTGGTATGGCTGACCAAAGCAACATGTAAGACTAAATTTTTATTTAAGTTTTGATAGTTAGACTTGGAACCAAAAGAACTGGCAATGAGGTAAGAAGAATAAGCATCAAACAATTAATTAAACAATTTGACCTCCATCTTCTTGGATCCATTGCTTTTATTTTATTTTATTTTATTTTTTAAATTTTGCCAGGCTAGCTAACGCATGCCATGGGAGACAAAGTTTGGTACAACAATGTGCTTCAGTTGGTGTATTTAAATTATATTTGCAATAAAAAAATATCATACATATATATGAGTAATATTAAAACCACTTTGTAAATTGATGATAAACCCAAGTAGCTGGAGGTACCAATTGCTGCAAACTTCAATGAACGAACAAAAAATGATAAAAATGTGGCTCCAAGACAGTGGCAAAAAAGAGCATAGTAACTGTAACTCTCTGTATATGTAATCAGTTTATATATGTAAATAAAACTTCCATTTTACACCTAAAAAGAGCATAGTAACTGTAACTCTCTGTATATGTAATCAGTTTATATATATAAATAAAACTTCCATTTTACACCTAAAAAGAGCATAGTAACTCGTTCTAGCAAGTGAACACTTGTATACATGCTAAGGTTCATGCACTCATTGATTGCAGATTAACCAGATATCATGGTTGATACACAGTACTCATACATAGTAGCATTAGAGAGAGAGAGAGAGAGTATGAAATTAGCTAGGCATATGACAAAGGTGTTTTTAATTCAAATTGTTGGTTCACTAGAGCCCCAGCAATCCATAGTCTCAAATTTGGCAAATGGATTTCCTGCTCAGAATCTATCACCTGTTATGATCAAATAACATCAAACAAATTACATTAATAAACAACTTGAAGTAGTGAAGAAGTTAAATAAATAGTGAAGAAGAAGAAAGTGAAAAATTATTGAGAGAAGGAAGCATACGTTTAACGTAAATGTCAGTACAAATCTCTCAGAAACTGTGGCCAAGTTGGAGCTCTGAACTATGAAGTTAGTAAGGGATTCGAGAGCCTTGTATAGTGATAAGGCCACCCCTCCTCCCTTATTGCACACCAATCTCACATAAAAGCCACTTTCCTCCACTTGGTACACATCCATCTACAAAACCACATTCACACACTCATATTAATGATTGCAAAAAAAGCATTTTGGAACTTGTATCAATTGGTCATAGATAGATACAAATTAGGAGATTATATGAACCTGCATGATGATCTTCTTGGAAACCTGATAGTTGTTTTGTACCACTTGAACCTTCTTAGGGCTTTCAATTGATCCTTGGTATCTTTCTGATCCTACTAAGGATGCTTCAAGACCCGCAATCTCAGATTTTAGCTGCTTAGCCTTGCTTTGCAGCTCTTGCACATAGAGTACAGCATCTCCAACAATGGAGGCCTTATCCATCTACACATGTTATTAAAGAAACATCACTTTATATACTATCATTTAGATAATCAAATCATTCACCACCCAAATAGGGTTACTTCACAAACTTATATATTATAAATGTAATCATGATGAAATTTATACACAACATAAGAATATAAAGATAAAAAGTTGGGACATACTTTTGTGATGTTAGGAACCAAGGAACGCAATGCATAAAGCTTTTCCTTCATCTTTCCTCTCCTCCTCCGCTCTGAAATCAAAGTTCGTGACCGATCACCCTTCGCCCTCTTCGTCGGGGTTGTAGTCGTGGTTGTGGTGGTGGTTGCCGAGGAATCCTCTCTATCATTATCTTCATCCCCGTCCTTGACATCATCACCAAAACTTCCCAACGTGTTGAACATAGTATTTGGGTCGGACATCATAGTAGTACCATTAAAATCATACATATCACCCGGGTTCGGACCAAATTGGTTATCAACAAAACAATTATTAATAAGATCAGTATCAAAATTCACAACTGGGTCATTGCTTCCTCCTCGGATTAAATTGATGCAATGGTGGAAATTGGTCTCGTCAATGAAATCATGTAGCTCAAAATCATTGATGTTCACTAGGGGATTTGCAGAGGCTTCCATCTCTATCAATTGAATGATGGAGGGAGGCTTGGTTGCGAGTACATGGTTGAAATGCTTATATATAAATTTTTGTGTGAAAGGAATCACCGAATCAGCGTGAGCATTTACTGACGTAGGAAATTGTTGATTTTAAATTTTGAGGGTTGACATATCAATAAAAATAATAATGATCCTGACAATATTAATAGTCTTCTTGATTCTTGCGAAAAAATTAATAAAAAATTTTGCTTCTAAATATAAAAAATAGTCCCTTATTCTTAATGTTGTATAAAAATAGTTTTTTATAAAAAAAATAACTTTAGGAATATTTAAAAAATAAATAGAAGAGAAACTGGAGAAAGATAAAAAAAGCTATGCGACAAATCGCCACAAAGGGCTATACAAATTGCCAAAAGGCGTGCGATTGTTTTGCTAATTAAATATTGAATCATTATAGATTCCGATTAGTTCAATTAGTAAATTTTTTTATGGTTGAATAAAAAATTTAGAATTCAATTCTCGCCTATACTAAAAAATTGATTGATGTTTTGATTTGATGATTAAAATATAATCATAAAAAACGGACGTTATAAGTTGAAACTCTAAAAAAAAAAAAATCAAATCATTCATTTTATTTGGACTAGCTAGATTTATATGGATTAATTTCAAGGCATATTCAGCAGCCAAATAAAAACATTCAAGCCAAGGCTTCACTGAACTCATTGAGAATTAAGATACTCATTCATTGGCGATTGTTTTTCAACTGGACGATTTTCCTAATGCTATATAATAAATATATATGATGATTTTGGCTTTTAAATTTGATTATTTCCCAGGAGTATCTCAATTCTCAATTCGCCATGCTAAGAGAGTAGGCTGAAATTTAAACTCTCTTAAACGATTTTTCTAATGCTAGATAAATATATGATGATTTCGGCATTTAAATATAATTATTTCCAAAGAGTATGTATCTCAATTCTTTACTTACCATGAGAGTGGGCTAAAATTTAAACTCTCTTAAACGATTTTTCTAATGCTAGATAAACATATATGATGATTTCAGCATTTAAATTTAATTATTTCCGAGGAGTATCTCAATTCTCAATTCACCTTGCTATAAGAGTAGGGTGATTTTTTTTTTTTTTTTTTTTTTTTGATACAAGATAGAATTTCTACTCTAGCCTAATCTAAATATATATCTATGTGAAGCTCTTTCCTGAAGACTTGAACCTCGGCCCTTACCTCCTCACATCTCACAAGTACTTATACTTGTGGAGTGATCACCGCACCAAGGGTGCGCGGTAATAGGGTGAAATTTAAACTCTCTGAAATTGTTTATTTATTATTATAGGCCTGACTAAAAGTCTAAAAGAGTATTTTTTTATACAAGATATATATTAAAGGAAGAATAAAAATTAAAGTTACGTCTTTACTCCCAAAAAAAAAAAAAAAAATTAAAGTTATGTCTTCTCGGTTTATTTTAGGAATGATTTAAGTTCAAGCTGGTGAACAAGAATTTAGAGTAAGGTAAGTCATTCCTATTATATTGTGATTTTATAGAGACGTGGAAAAAAAGAAATTGAAAGACTACAATCATTAAGAGTGACAAACTTTTTTGGTTTTTTTTTTGAGAATCAAGAGTGACAAACTTGATCTATTAAATTAGACACATTTTTTATTTTAACTTAAATTAATGGACCATGCTCATATTATAAAATACTTTTTTTTTTTAGGGTGATATTATAAAATACTTAATTCAAACAACTAACATCAGTTGAGTTAAAAATGTATAAATTTGTAAAGTTGCTGTTACAGCAACCATACTCGCGCTGTTATTGTATCTTTGTATTTCAAATTATTAAACTAAATACTTAGCTTAATCAAATTATTAAACATCTCGTAATTTACATGGGGTGGTTCTAATTTCTGTATTTATTTGTTTGAATAATACTTCTGCTTGTCGGTTTGCATCCAAATTGGTTGCCCACTAGGGTCAGATCTAATCTTTGACGTAAACAAAATACCCGGTGCTGGACATGATAGATCAATTTATAAGGTGTGGAAGGAATCTGCAGATTGTGTTTAAGGTCAAAACAAGAAGATCTAACGATTAATCCCAAAAGGGAAAGACATAATGAAATTAAAGAAAGGATTCACAACTACTAAGATATCTTGTTGGTGCAATAAAATAAATAAAACTAAATATAAAAATACATGAGAAATATAAAAAAATTACAATAAAATTTTGATTGAAGATCTCAACACAAATTGGATAACAGAATCATTAATCCTACTGCTAGTTTTAGTTCATGTTCTAACATTTGTATTAGTGAACCCTTTTCGACATTCTGTCTAGAAAACCTAAAATTTGTTTATATATACATTGTAAGAATAAATTGTTCTATATGATAACGTATCCATTTGATAATTTCATATATGTTATGGTTTAATAAGATATTACATGTCCTTAAAACATTAGTTAATGGAGAAGTAAGTTTCCTAAGTATAACTCAAACTTTGATGGGCAAGTGGAGGATATAGATACAAGGAATTTGATCATCTCTCTACTTATAAAGAGACATTTAGCTATCCCATCATATAAACTGAATAGTTAAAGAGAAAAGAGGGTCAAAAAAGAGAAACCAATTCTATATGAATTAAGTGTCTTTTAATTATACTAAGACTTGACCTTAAGAAAATTTTAGCAATGGATCAAGGTAAGGTTTATAATCAATTTTAGTAGTTGTGAAATCATGATAATTCAAGATCCTAAAATTTATATTATGGTTGTTTATAATCTAATAACATAAAGAAAACATTTACAGACATATAATGGTCATATATTTCAAATAAGTTGCAAATTTATTGAGTTTATGCAATGCAGTGCAAAAGTCTATGAAATCGTAAAATATGCTGAAATTAATATATCTTAATAAGAATTTTAAAAGGATAGAACTTTTCTCACAAGAGTTTATACAACTCATTTCATGCCATTTCCATCTTTGTGAATTTTAATTATATGACTTATTTAGTAGTGACGTAACTTGTTTAAAACACTTTAAAAAGTCTTATAATTAAAATACAAGTAGATGGCATCTAACCGTCATGCTGGATTTTGGGAGATTTCTCTAAAAGTATTTTAAAGGGAAATTGTGTTCATTTTAGAAATTAAAATACGAAGTCTTTCTTCTAGCTTGGAGGAAAAAACGACATGTAAATCCAACGCATATATGAGATGAAAAAAAAAAAGAAGAGAAAAAAAAAAAGGGAAATACCTTATGCTCAAAATGTTATATTGCTTTATGCTTATCAAGGCAATGCAAGCAGTATATGCATGAATTGAAATGTTATATACTTTTTTTCAAGAAATTATATGTGATTATTACACATCTATATTGTCTGTTTGCCACAATGACAGTAAAAGCACACTTTTAAAAATTACTATAGAGTTGAGATATCTCTTTCGAGCCCTTACTTTATCTAGGAATTATTGCCTTTTGTCTATATACATTTCTATGTCTAAATAATGAATAATAAAGTGATATTTGAAGATGGTAATGGTGCATATACATTTCATGATTTTAACCTAACTCAAGTGGAATAAACTTTTATTAGGTCAACACTAACCACTTTAATTTTGGTCCATCTTTAAGGTTGGTTCTTCCAAAAAAATTGAAATCTCGAGCTCAATGGCGTAGTTATCCGATATAAAAATACATCTGTCATATATCTATTGTATCAAAAAATATATTAGTAAATAAAGAATATTATAAAGAATCCAAATACATCGTATTATACTTCAAAAGTAACATATGTACAAATAAAAATAAGAATACATATACGACTTTTATTATTGTATCAAACAAATAGAGATTCACACAAGATAAATTTTCTAGTCAATAATTAAGCTAAAGAAAGAATTTTTTATATTTATTTTATTTTTATCTCTATCAAGATTTTTTAATCCCATTTTTTTAAGTACCAGATTTTTCAACACTCAATTTTCTAAAATAGAAAAATAAGTCATACCTTATAAGTCATATTGTGATTCAAATATGTGATAGTGATATGCATGCTTTTTCTTTTCTTCCATACTAATCCCACCAAGTGGGTTACAATTACATTAACTAGTAAATTTTTTATTATCAAATAAGAGATCTGGGGTCAAGGATGGAGCTGAATATGAGCTTTGGGGGGCCATGGCTCCCCCTTGACCCATGTTTTTAAAAATGTTTTATATGTATTTTTTGTTTAAATTAGAATTTTAACAGTTTTGTCCCCTAAAAATATATGAATTCCCCCCCTCCCTCCCCCACCCCCCCCACCCCCCCCAAAAAAAAAAAAAAAAACTAAAGTTTTATGGAACTTTTAAAAAGTGACAAAATTATAGTATCTCATCAAAAAAAAAAAGAAAAAAAAAAAGAAAAAAGAAGATTACAAATAGATTATACATATGGTATAAAAATCCCACTCAAAATTATTATTTTGTGAAAATAATACTTGATTATTCATTCTCAAATTTAAAATAAAATACCTATTTGGTATGAGTAATAAAATATTGTCTAAGAGTATTAAGTTTTGTTAACCTAGTTCCAACAATACAATTTTTGGACTCCTGTATCAATACGCTTAATTATAAGTTTTCATTATTTTCTTTAATAGCTCAGTATTTTTTCTTCTTTAATTTATTTATATTTATTCTTTTTTTTCTAGTAATTAATTTTTTGATCTTTGGAATAAGAAAGAGTGCAAAGTTACATGAGATGTCAATGGTAAAGAAAATTGAGTTGTTCAGAAAGTGGTTGTAATGATAGTTTCCAAAATTGATTATTGATTTTTGTTATTTATGGGTCAAATAATTGTTATATATATATGCTAGGCATCTAGTGTATTCCACAAAATTTGTTAGTATTGTGAGTGATAAATGAAAAAAAAAATTTGAAGTAAAAATTCAAACATTTAAAAGTTTCACCAAAACAAAAATTATCTCATAATACATTAATAAAACTAAAAATATATTACAAATACAACATAAGTGCTTAATTTAAATTCAATTTTTTTTTTTATAACTTGTACATCTTTCAATTACTTGATAAGTGATAACATATGACTTATTCAATTTTATATGAGATAAATTGATATATAAGCAAAATTTATGATCTTAAAACATATAATAATAATAAATTAAAAAAAGAAATTGAATGAATAATTTTTCTATCATATAATTAAGTTTAGCTCTCTCACAAAATATCAACTAACTTTTTCAAGCAAAATAGAAAAAACATACGTAACTCTAAGTACGAGCGCATGTGTGTTGTGTATATATTTCATTATTTGATATGAGTTTATACAATTTCATTTTGGTCATAAGATCAACCCTCCCAGGGGAAGATTTCTAGCGTCGTCCCTGTTTGGGGTCCATTCCCTACCTACTCAAAATGCTAATTGGTATTTTGACTTGATGATAAAGACTAATCATCATAGAGCAAACAAAATCATTAATTTATAAAAATGCAATATATTAATGGGTAGTAAGATGAATGATTGTAAAATAAGATTTCCTAAATTCTTACTTTTTTATGAGTTTCGATAAATTCAATTGATAAAGTCTCTTATTTTTGAATAAGAGACCTAAGTTCATATCTTATCTATAAGGCTATACCAAAAGGAAATTATTAGCGTCTTGTCGTATATTCAAATTAGACCACATTTAGTGAGTTCCAATTAACTCAATTGATAAAGTCTCTGATAATTGAATGGGAGATCTAGGGTTCAATCCCCACCTACACATAAACCGATTAATATCTTAATCTGATAATTAAGAGCTATCATCATAAGCGGAGCATAAGCATGAAAATCTCATTCCCAAGTCCGGAGCATGAGCATGAAAGCCTCATTCTTAATATAAATGGAAAAACGTTTAGGCTAAAGTGGGCTTAAATTAGTAGGCATTATCCTCCTTCACCTCAACTATCCCACCCTCAGATTTACAGTTAGGCTAATGAATAAGTCCCCTAGCGGATTACCCAAGAAAAACAGAAAACAATTAACTAGTGAGAATATTTAACTCGAGTATATATAAAACCAAAACCTTTATAAAAATTTGTGTACAAAAAAATTAAGATTGGGGATGAGGGTACGTAGTTGGTGTTATATCGCCCAATTAGAAATCACAAAGCCTTAGTTTGATTGTAAATTATACATAATAAATTTACGAATATTATAAGTTCACATCCTCTCATTTGGATTGGCTCTTCTAGTCTTGCTTTTATATTTTGACTTCAAAATTATAATATTCTGCAATAATTAATCCACCTAAAGGTTCGAATTGAAATGGATTAATTATAGGAGCAACTTGCAACAACATAACTTTTTCAATGTTTCTGGAGTATAGTTCTAAATTCTCCAGGACTTCTGGAGTTCTTTTTAGGGGAGAAAGGAAAAGGGTTTGTAGTAAAATAATTATTATGGAACACCAAATGCTATTAGATTTTTTTACCATAAAACTCGAATTCAATCAGAGTACCTTGTAACAACATAATTATGCAATGCTTCTATGGTTTTACCTGACATCCACTTCTGATGATAGTTTTTTACCATTAGACTAAAACATTAATTACTCTTGATCAATAGTTCTACATGAGTACCTTAATTACCATTAGTGAAATGATTGGCATAAAATAGTTATAAATCCTCAAAGATTTGTAGAGATCGAGTTTGATGTATCAGTCCGGTGACGTCGCTATCCATGATTGGATGCACAATGGTACACCACACCAACTCCTAATAGAGATAATATATATATTCAAACTTTCAAAGTAAGCTTATAAATGCTTAATCGCATTGTAATTGACCATTGCTATTTTAATTGGAGATGCGTCATACGGCAATACTAGCACGCGAGACGAGGCTACAAACAAGAGGCGACACGTTTGTAGGTCCACCTTGTCAATTTTTTTTTTCTTAATGGAACAAGAAAGAAGTTTGTTAACACGTTCTTCCATGGGTTAAGCTCACTTTAGCTTGTGTCTTTTACTCTTAATTTAGGTACTGTTTTCTATTTCTTAATGAGAGATTTGGCTTCAGAGATTCCAGACCTACTCTTAAGCATTAGGAATGCCATTTAGGGACTTGCCTTTAATGTGTGATGGCATGAACTAGGACATATTTAGGTACTATTTTCTAAACCTTACGCTTATAGCAAATGTTGTACGAATCCTAGTTGATTCAACGGATATCGTTTTTTGTCATCAAATAAGGAATTTGGGATCAAATTTGGTCTATACCTGAAAAAAATTCTTTGGTGTCTTAACTTAATGGTAAAGGACAATTATCATGAAATGAAAGTTATAAATTTAAATTCATGCATATCTAAAACATATGGAATCAAGCCAAATTTTGCTTGATTTTTAATTGACTTAAATAAGTTTGTGTAAGGTTTGACCCTTTATTTGTGGCAATCATATTCACGTGAGAGTAATAAGACACTAGAATAGGATTAATAAACAATTTCCTTCGGTAAATGATAATGACCTAATAGTGCAGGTATGATGGGCATAATGATTGGCCCATGGGAAAGTTTATATATTATGTAATTAATTTACAAAGTCCTCAAATATACACTGTTTGGCAGCAGTTTTTTAAAGAGAAATACTAATAGATGCCTTAAGCTTTTGTTAATGAACTTTTGTAAAAAGCTTGTATGGAAAATAATAATAATAATAATGTTTTGACAGCTTTTTCTATTTTTCATAAAAGTGATATTAAAATTTTCCTAAAATGATTTATTAACAATTGTTCTAAAGGCACCCATTAACATGACCATTTTTTAAAAGGACAAAACTCAATGGCAGTTCTACCACTTTGATTTGCAAAAAAAATGTATATATATTTGCCACATAAAAAAATTTATATACTAAACTAACTTATTATGACAACCTTAATAAAAATGTTGAACAGCCCGACTTGAAAATCACAAGAATTTGTGTTCAACAAAAATAAGAGTAATGCTACATTTACAAAAATTCACAACAAATCCTATGCAGTAAACAATTACTGATTCTAATTTGGGCTCAACATTGGCATCACTTTCAAACCTACCAATAATAGCTTGTTGTATAAGATTTTTTGTGAAAATATTATGGACGTAGCATTACTCCAAAAATAATTTTGGCTCTTAAACCCAAAAAATAATAATAACAATAAAAATTAGCCAAATAACAACAACAACAAAAAAAAAAAAAAAAAAAAAAAAAACCCAAATAAAAACAAGAGTAAACCAAATAACAAGTGAACAAATTATTCAACAAAAAGCCTATTCGAGAAAAAAAAAATCCTTAATCATTCAAATTTTTAACTCATTCAACTCATTACGTAAAAATAATCTATAATTTCATTTTTCTTTAAAAAACAGTACTAGGAAAAATACCGTAGTCGTGAATTATCTTTAGCGACCATCCTAAAAAAATTCCCAGAGCTACCACTAACAAAATTTGGTTTCAAATTAGTTTGGAGATACCAATTCCAATCTAGCACATGGTGAATTAAAAAACTATTCATGTGTGTTATTTAAATAAGTGATGTGATTCGTTAAAAAACTCATGTGACTAAAACTACACATGAATGTCCTCTTCAAACTAGTGGCAGCTCCACAATTAATTGAGGGTGACCACCCTAACTTGTAAAAAAAAATAATAATACACACACACACACACACACTAAAAAAATATTGTGACCACCCTAATAAAAATGTTGAACACCCTGACTTGAGAATCACAAAAATTTGGATTTAAAAAAAAAAAAAAAGTAACACTACATTCACAATATTTTCACAATAAATCTTATATGGTATGTTACTAATTCTAATTTAGATCAAATACTGGCATCATTTTTTTACCTACCAATAACAACTCTTCGCATAAGATTTATCGTAAAAATATTGTGGACATAACATTACTCCAAAAATAATTATGACCCCTCTAACATAATCCTTTAACCCCTTAAACAAAACAAAATAAAACAAGAAAATACTTAAATAACATCAATAAAAATTAGCCCAAATAACAACGTACAAAAATAACCCAAACAAAAACAAGACTAGACCAAACAACAACAAGTGAACAAATTATTCAACAAAAAACCTATTAAAAAACAAAAAGATAAAAATCTCTAATCATTCAAATTTGTAACACGTTCACCTATTCAATAAAAATAATCTATAATTTCATTTTTCCTTTAAAAAAAATTACAAGAAAAATACCATGGTCGTGAGTTCTTTATGGTAGTGACGGCAATTATGCTTCCTTTGGTTTTGCAATTGTAACAATTTTTCTCCCCTTAGTGACTTGCCATGCAATTGTAGCAAATACTCTCTCTCTCTCTCTCTCTCTCTCTCTCTCTCTCTCTCTCTCTCTCTCTCTCTCTCTCTCTCTCTCTCTCTCTCTCTCTCTCTCTCTCTCTCTCTCTCTCTCTCTCTCTCTCTCTCTCTCTCTCTCTCTCTCTCTCTCTCTCTCTCTCTCTTAAATTAGTATTCTGAGAACTGGGACATGAGAGAATCAAGATTTTTATTATTCCCCAGTATGTATTTCAAAGTAGAGATTCAACAATAAATATTTCCTCTTGATCTATAATGCTTACAAGCAAAAAAAAATTAATCTTTAAAAGAAAAATTACCAGCACATTAAAAATATTATAAGGAATTTTGAAAAGAAAGAAATTTACACAACTTTATATCCTTGATAAAATCTAAGAAAAAATAAGACTTACAAGACTTAATTTCCTAGTAAAAATATAATAATAAAGATCAACAAAAACCAAAAGGAAATTGCATGGATAAAACCTAATCTATATCCTTTAGACTTAGTTTGAAAGTTAAGTTACGGAGGGGATGAAGTTAGGCACTCACTCTACCTTATGGCGGCTCTAGGATTTCCTTTTAAGTTTATTAAGAAACTTAAATTAAACAAAAATTAATAAGAAGAGAACTTAAATATATCGAATTATTGAAGGAAAAAAAAAAGTCACACACAAATACATGAATTTTTATAATTTCCTTCTACAAGTTTTCATATTTTGAAATCCTTACATGAAAATTCATTATGAGTTGTCATTATCTATTGTCATTGTAGGTAGGTATAACCACCTTATTTTGTTAATTTTGGATAACATATTTATTTTTATACAATTGTCATTATCTATTTGTCATTATTTTTATTAAAAAATTTTAAACTGAATGACAAAACTTAACCCATAGGCATTGAATCAACTATTAACTCAAATAGTTACATCCATCCATACATATATAAATAATTCACTATGTATCTACTTAACCGATTAAATGCTTGAACAATCACTAACTTTACTTTCTTTCTTTCTTTTTTACATCATTAACTTTATAATATGATAACAATACACACATGTGACAAACCCTCTATATTTACTAATTATTAAATTATATAAATTTATATTATATTTATTGTAAGGACTAGATTTGGGGCTCAACCCAGGATGAATGGACTTAGGCCCAAAAAGCCCAAAACAATGATTTTGTAAAGAGTGGGTTGGAAAACTGGGCTAAAATGAGTTGGACAGTAAGATAAAATGACAAGAACAGGAAGATAGATTGATTTTTCTAGGGAAAATTGTCCTCGGCACAATCCGAGGAAATGAGTTCTTATATATTTCACACAAGTTTGATTACAGATTTGATTCTTGATTGCTACAGTGTTTCTCTCTTGATTTTTCCGATCCTCACTCCATGGTGGGTTTTTTCTATTATATAGTTCTCTTTAAACGATCTTGACCTTCCACTGGTCGACCATCCAAGCCTCTATTTGAATGTCTATCCTATCGGACACCCCCTCAAGCCCCTTTATGCGTTAGGGCGGCCAATATAGCCCTGTTCAGGGGCCTTCTCCACATTAATGCAACCAGAAAGTTAGCTGCAAAGCCTTTAATGCGGTGGTAGCAGCTTTCTCCTTAGATATTTTAGGACTCCCCTCTGTACTTTGCTTTAGCAATGCTTATCTGTGCCTGCAGAATTTCCGAAAACGACCCTCTAGACGGCAGGCCACCTATTCAGACCTCGGCTTTGTTGATCCGAGGTGACATTTGTCCTCGGCCAACCCTCTTGTGCCATTATGACCAAAATTGACCTCGTCATTCACTAACACGGACTCCCTTGATAACGTTTACCCCTTCTCGGACGATCTTTAGTCCTCGGCTTGGGCTTTAGACCCAACACATACATGGATAATGAGCTCCTGGGTCCAATATCCCTACATTTGTATATACACGCCCACATGCACACATTCACACAAATAACATTATAAAAAAAAATGCACACAAACACACACTCACATAAATAAAATATATAAATTTATAATAAAAAGAGAACTCACAAACACTCATTATTTACTCTTATGGTCCGTTTGGATTGAGGGGGAGGGAGGGGGAGTAAAGTAGAGTATAGTAGATTTAGCACAAAATTAACTTATTTTTAGCCAACACTACTCTACTCCACTCCCCCTCCTTCCCCCCTCCATCCAAACAGGCCATTAGAGTTGAGATACTAATAGTCAAATAAGAAAAAAAAAAAGATTTATGAGAGAGAGAGAGATATTTGTGATCTATATTGTTGGTTGATTTTGGGATGACCTGATTTTTATTGCCATTTGGTTTTATGGTAGACTGATCTGCCTCAGAGTGTGCAGAATTTAAATTAGGGTGTGCAAAATTATTTTTAAATGTAAATTAAACTAATAAAAAAATATTTTATATATATATTATCAAGTCGGGGATTCATTTGAACCATTGAAGAACAAGTAACGCCACCCCTAATCCTGCCGATTCCGAAAACCTGCAGACTCATAAAAAACAATAACCAATATAAACATATTTAAAATTATTCATACATCACACCATAATAAAGAAACAAAATAAAGGAAACTACAAATAGTCCACATAACTCATTAATCGTTCACCACAATATTGAAATTGATAAAAACCAAAACAACATACAAAATTAATTATAGACATGAGCTTAAAACCAATCACAATTTCATGCACCAATAACATACTTAATCTAGAACAGCAAGAACGTTGTTATTATGCATGAAAATGCACAAAAATGCAAACTTAGATGTGAGTTCAAAATGATACATACAATCATTTCAATGATTTTTGCTCAAAATTAATTGTAGTCCTTTTTATATTCTGATAAAAACATTTTCATTTCATGTGAGACAAATGCATGAAGCTAATCTATGACATGTGAGTGACATTTAATAATGAAAACTATAATTTATTTTGAGTTTTCTCATTATTTTATGTGATGCAAATGACATACCTACGCTGAGAATCCATTGCATGGAAAATGTTATTTCATGTAAAGATTTTCAAATTTTTCATGAGATAAAGTTTATTCTGATCATGGCCTACTAAAATTAAAGATCTGAAATTGTCTAGTCTAACATGCCATCAAATTATAATAGTTTTTCATGACCTAGACTCTCATTTGATATGCAAAATTTTATCCTGAGAAACCCTAATCAAATACAACCACTAAGATTGAAAATTTCAAGAGTTGCAATAGGGAGACTTGAAAGGTTTTTGCAATCTTTTATAGCAGTCTCACTCAAACAAAGTTTTGACAAACGTGACATATTTTCCACAATATCTAAAAACCCTAATCAAATAACACTGAGCAAAATTCTATATGTTTTTTAAATTTTTTTTAAAAAAAATCCATATTTCTATATGATCAATGAACATTTTTTATGCTTGACATGAGAATTCAAAATGTTCATTCAAAGTATTATTTAATAAATCTAGACTTCCAACATTAAACTTTGACTTCTATCACAAGTTCTGGTTCGACAAAATTGTAACATTAGACTTCCAACATTGGACTTTGACTATCACATTTTTTTTCCATTTTACTTTTTAAATGGTTGACAAACGAAACTGCAGGTGATAAAAAAGTCTACTTTGACTATCACATTTTTTACATTTTAGTTTTTTGATGGTTGACAAAAGAAACTGCAGGTGATAAAAAAGTCTAATATAATGTAATAGTCATTAAAATCATAGTAAATAAATAAATATGTTACTCAATATGTATAATATATATGTTCCAAAAAAATGTATTATATATAAAAGTAAATTACACCATCCCTTAAGATTTATTGAAATGACACTCCTCCCTTGAGATTTCTATATGGCATTTGGTATAGGCTAGTGCATGTTTTAGAATTCTTGGGAATATTATTAAAAAATTTCCTAACATTATTATCTTTGATTGCAAATCACACAAGGGAATCAAATGCATGTCAATACATATTTGAATTCTCACTCAACCCCATTTTTGTAAGAATGTGGATACCCAGCAAAACATGTGTCTCCACATTCCCATGTTTAGAAAAAGTTACTTTTTTTTTTTTTTTCATAAACTGACATTTTTACCTATTCCTCCCTACTCTTTAACTAAGAGAAATAAAACTAAAAAATTATTATTATAAATTGACAATTTAAATAATTATTTTCGTATTATACATGTTATTTATAAAATGTTAATTACTACAATTTTATTGAATTTTTCATGATTTATAGATTTTTTTTTCATTATTTATTTAGAGGAAGATAATTATGTTTACAAACCAAAGTAAAAATTGGGAATATAAACAACTATTATAAGATTCCTAAGAATAAACAAAATATAAGCATATCATATTCTTAGGAATCTTTCTTCTCAACAAAGATTATATATATATATATATATATATATATATAAATATTCTCATAAATCATATTAGAATCCTAATAAACCAAATATAGGAACATTTACATTCATAGGCACCAAATTTTGAGAAATTTGGATGTCAGGTTGATGTAGATTTCCCAAATCAAACGCCCCTAAAAGAATATGGAAATTCATATTCCCACGCTAACAATTTTGGAAAATTATTATGTACTCTCAGAGTACCATAAATGCGTACTCTCCCCTCTCACATAAATTGTGGATCACACCATAAATTTAATTAGTGGGACCTACCATTCATATGAGAGGAGGGAGTACGTATTTATAGTACTCGGAAAGTACACAATTGTGGGGACCGGCCCAGAATAACAGGTTGGGCCAGGCCCGTCCGAGGACGCAGACCATTCGAGGAGCCAGCGTGACTCAAGCAATCCCTATTCAGGCCCACTGGGGGTAAAGAAAACATGTCTGAGGAGTAATTTCTCCTCGGATACTGAAAATCCGGAGCAAAGGTACGTCCAAGCCACTACAGCCCATCTTCTAAATACGTAAAAAGGAAGGAAACCCGAAATATCTCAGTAAAGGCTGCCACCACCACATTAAATGCATTACAACTACTCCCCTGGCCGCATTAATGTGGAGAAGACCCCTGAACAGTGCTACCTTGGCTACTGCAACTCACAAAGAACTGGGAGAGGTGTCTGATGGGACAGGTGCTCAAGTGGGGGTTTGGATGATCAACAAGTGTGAAGCCCAGATGACTAGAAAGGGCCTATATAATATGTAGAAGTCCCCCAAGAGAGGGGGACAAGAAAAAAGAGGAGAATACGGTAGCATTAAGAGGAATCCTATTGTACTGATCTGTATCCATTAATCAAGTTTTTAGCCCTATCATTCCTGGGGACTTTCCGACACAGTGGCGTTTGTTCTTGTTCATGTATTCCCTTAACCCATGCAACAAACTGTTTAAACTTACTTAAACAGAGTTCTTTAACCCATACTCTACAACATTCATTGTGTTGGGATTTTTGGGTCAAGACTTCGAACGACAAGGGTCTGGGCCCCAAAAAATTGTGTCCCTACAATAATTTCCCAACAATTTTACCCTTTCCTTCCTACCCTTTAACTAATAGAAATAAAACTAAAAATTATAAATTAAAATTAAAATTTTAAATAATTATTTTTGTATTATACATGTCATCCATATTGTAAAATGATAGAAATATATAAAACAAAGTAAAAGAAACAAGAAATATATATTGATAAACTCTTATATTCAAGTGGTCATCCACAATTCTTTTGATCTCTCTTAGATGTGTACAATAACAATAAAGTAATCCCACATATATATAGGACTTTAAAATGCTTGTAGAGTTTATGGGATAATGAGTACACTTATGGATATACATCTCCCCTATAGACTTTACACATCCCAAATAACCTTTTCATTGCCCAAAGTTTACACATTCCAATAAGACTTTATTTCTAACAATCCATAAATTTACACTATAATTTTAGTGACTTTGCTATGATTTATAGTTTATATTTTGTTTTCCATTTATTTATTTGGAGGAAGATTACAAAATAATAATAAAATAAAATTGATACATATAAATAAATAACACCTATAAGATTTGTAATAATAAACCAAATATAAGAATCTCATATTCGCAAGAATCTTGATACATTCAAAGTCAAGCTAAACATAGAGATAGTTACATTTTCAGACATCTAGATTATTAGGCATCTAGACTTCTCAGAACATGATACTTGGAAATCTAGATACTCATGAATGTAATTACTAATTACTATTGTGCTTGTTTTAATTATATATCTAATAAGATTCTCGCGAATATGTGATATTTATATTGGTATATTGACTTATTCTTAATTAAAAATCTTATATGAATTATTTATTTGTCCGAAAATATCTTTAGATTTGTAAACACAATATCAAGTCTTTTTTTGGGTAAATTCCTACACACACACACACACAAAAAAAAAAAAAAAAAAAAAAAAAAAAAAAAAAGAGGGGATAGAAACACAATATAAAGCCCTATCACTTTCCTAACTGAATATTCCTTCTTCTTCTTCTTTTTAATTCTTACCTAAACTATGGACCAAATGACACACCCATTCTTCAAGTTTGTATAAATAACACTATTCTTTGAGGTTTGTACAAATGTGTAAGATTTTTTTTTTTTTTTAAATAGAATATTCTATTTAAAAAGTAAGAGTGTGAAAAAGTATGGACTTATCTAGAACATATGGACCAACGGGGGCTTGGTTGAGTGGGTAAGGTTCGTTCACTTCGTGCACCACACCTAAGTTCGAATCCCGCTGCCCGCAGGAGTCCGTTGGTGGGCATCCTTAGTGGGGTAACTCCCCACACAATGGTACAGGCGGGCCCCCGAGATCGGGCTACCCCGTCCGAGGCCATCTGGCACCCTGCCTGGGGGTGTAATATAGCCATAAAGGCCCCCATTTTAGCTTCTCAAAAAAAAAAAAAAAAATCTAGAACATATGAGTTTCTATGATATGACCTTATTTATAATCCCCAAAAATTCTTGGATAAATTCCTCGTGATACCACAAATTTTGGAGCGTCAATTGGCACTTTGACCACAAATTTTATACTTTTTTTTCCCTTTTTTACATTGAATTTGAACTTTTTTATTTTTAATAAAATCAAGGTTTATGATTTTGATTGACTCATTTACTGATTTACCCCATTGAACAGATCCTTTTTGTTTTTGGTGTTTATCAATGGCAACCAAAGATATTTCGAGAAAGGGAAGCTTGCATGTAACCACTATCGGAACAAAGAGCTCTTTTTTCACTGTTTGGATTGCCAATTTTGGTAACTCAATTCTCAGTTTCCATAACTCATAACTCAAAAATGGTGGGACCCATAACTCAATATCCGTTTGGCAAACGATAACTCTGTTTCCATCACTAAATTCTCTGATTTTTGAGTTATGAGTTATGGAAACTGAAAACACATTTTGGCTGTTTTCAGTTTCCATAACTCATAACTCAATGGCATTTTCGTAAATAAACACACATGGAGGGACCCACAACTGCAACTTTTGACCACCTTTTGACTTTTTTTTTTTTTTTCACTTGTTCGGTCTTCAGTTTTGGTTTTTTTTTTTTTTTTTTTTTCACTTGTTCGGTCTTCAGTTCTGGGTTTTTTTTTTTTTTTTTTTTCACTGGTTCGGTCTTCAGTTCGGTTTTTTTTTTTTTTTTTTTTTTTTTTTTTTTTTTTTTTAGCTTCGATGAGTTTGGATACTGAAAACAAAAACAAAAACAAAAAAAAAAACAAAAAAAAAAAAGAGAAAAAGCTGCACCGGCTGACAGGTATAGGCCCACAAATAGTGTGAAAAATATTGAGTGATGGAAATTGGGTGATGATGCCAAACAGGTGTGAAAAATTAAGTGATGAGTGATGGAAATAGAGTGATCAAAAAAGTGAAGCCAAACAGCCCCTTAGGATCTCATGGGATTCATTGATTGGCCAGACCTTTCTTTATATGTTGATAGACAATCCGGGTGGGCATGGGATTGGGAACTCTTGCTATATATAAATATATATATATATATATATATATAAATATATATATATATATATATATATATATTTGTTTTCAACCTCTAAAATAAAATTTTGAACAACTTGACCCTAAATTTTGTTTATACCCAACTGAAAAAATAAGTTTGAATATGATCATTTTAATGCTACTTTCATAATAAAAGTTATGTGATAAGTTGTAACTAATTTTTATCTGAACCCAAAATTGACATAACTTTTTTACCTACCTTTAACAAATTGCCTCCTAGATTAAATTTTTGTGAAAATATTGTGTCAATAGCACTACTCTTAAAATATTTAATTTTATAAGAAATAAAAAAAAAAGTTTCAAAATTTTGCTCCTTCGTTAAAAATAAATAAATCTTCTCTCTGGACTCTGTCTGACTTTGTTGTTGACAGCAAAATGAAGTTGTTTTTCCTTACACTTTTCTTCTTCATCATCAAAAAATTACACCACCATTACAATCAACAGATCTATATTTACATCTATGACTCTTTCTTATTATCTATATCTCTCTTTCTCCCTTCTATGTTTTCTTAGTTTTTCTTTCTATTTGATCAAATAGTTTGATAAATACTTTATAGATTTCCTAATCCAAGAAGTCTTTTAGTGCTTACTCCAATTCCAACAAAAGGGGCCATGTGTATGGTTAAAAAGTTATATACTTCAAAAGCAAAAAATTATATCAGGTTTTTTTTTTTCCCTTAGTTTCACATCTACTCCCTATCCTACTCCTAGGTGTATTACTATTCTTCTTTATCATATATTTAATTGATATTATATAGAAACAGGGCAAAGCCCGCGCCTTTTTTGGGGGGGGGGGGGAACTACCCCTGACTCCTTCTGAAAAGTCCCATATGTAATAGCATTTAAATTCCTTTCTTAAATTCTTTGCCTAACATAGGAAAATTCAAAAATACGGAATGTCTTGTTAATTGTTATTATAGAAAAACAACTGTGACACTCAAAAATAAAAGAGTAATGCCAGAGATACGAACTTTTTTACAAAAAAATTTACAAACTGCTGATGCAGTGAGTGATTATTGATAAATGAAAAATTAATGCTAATGGTGGGCTTAAATGAAAGAATAATACTAGAGATATAAACTTTTTTACAAAATTTTTTACAAAGTGATGTAGTGAGTAATTATTGGTAAATGAAAAAGTGATGTTAATGATGGGCATAGATGAAAACCAATAAGAAGCTGGCCACATCAACAGTTTGTAAAAATATTGTAAAATGGTTTGTGGTTGTAACATTACTTTAAATGAAAACCAATAAGAAGTTTGACACATCAACAATTTGTACAAAAGTTATAAAATAGTTTGTATATCTAGTATTATTCTATTTTCTTTTTTAAGCTTTTATATTGTCCAAATTTTCAGCTTATTACCATACTCGGCACTTTATTGTTTAACTTTATATTCTTTTCTTCTTCTACTTCTTCTTTTTTTATTATTATTTTTGGTTGTTACTTTTTCTCACGCCATATATATATATATATATATATATAGGTAAAATTAAGGGAAAATCCAATTAGATTTCAAATTGGAATTCAATTAGAGTCTAATTTTGCGCCACATGTCCTATCTAATTTAATTTTTAAAATTTTTGTGCTAAGTTAGTTATTTCAGTGTAAAAATAGATTTCAAATTGAAATTCAATTAGAGTCTAATTTTGCACCATATCTCCCATCTAATTTAAGTTTTTAAATTTTTATACTAAGTTAGTTAATTCAATTAGAGTTAATTTTGCGTCATGTGTTTCATCTAATGTAAGTTTTTAAAAAAAAAATTTGTCAAGTTAGTTAATTCACTGTAGAAAACAGGGAGTTCAATATAAATAAACTATAACAAGCATAATCATATATATACCTTGACTATATACGGTCCATTACTAACTAGGTTGTGTGTGTGTGTGTGCACGCGCTTAGAGAAAATTTAATTAGATTCAAAATTGAATTTCGCTTTTGTTAGCTTTCCATACAAATTAAATTGTTTAGATTTTTGTTGTTATTTTTTTTTCTGAACTAATGAGCATATTTTTTATACTATTTTTATTCAGATATTTTGTATGCTAAGATCTTGAACATAATAAATTGTAATTGAGCTGAACGATCACATGCACCTATCCCCATTCAAGTTAGGAGATACTATTGGACCAATTTATTCTTTTATTTTGTGTTGTATTTAGTAAAATTCACGGACATTGATTGTGAATTAATATTGCATAAGTAATATGCAATTGTAATTTTCAAAATTATATACATAATAGCAGTGTAATGAGAAACTTGGCGCAATCAATGTCATGAAAATTGTATTAAAAAAAACTATTTTAGTACCTCCAAATTTCCTGGTTGAAATAATATCCTATATGTTTTATAACCCAAGCTAACAGTAATAGCACAATTACAAGTAAGCATGGATTACGTAATAGTTTCATTTAATGGTGGTCTTAAATTTTACACATTTTTTTTTTTTTTGAAAATACAAACTACTTAATGTCCATCAGTACCTGTATTGAAACTCTCAAACCTCGACCATCTTTTTTTTCTCCTTCGTGACTTTTAAATTTTAAACTTTATATTTTTGCTATAAACCCAAATTTTAAATATTTTGAAGAAGAGAAAAAAAAAAGTTTAATTCTACATATTTTTTAAAAATAATCAAGGCGTGTGTAATCAAGGCATGTGTAGAGTGTATACAACTTTACAAGTTATTGATATACTCTTAACACGTTTAAATTGATTGATTTTATCAGTTTATTTTAAAGAATTAAATTAGATATTTAAACTTTATGTATTTAGATTTTTTTTTTTCTTAATGGAACAAGAAAGAAGATTTGTTAACACATTCTTCCATGGGTTTAGCTCACTTTAGCTTGTGTCTTTTACTCTTAATTTAGGTACTGTTTTCTATTTCTTAATGAGAGATTTGGCTTCAGAGACTCCAGACCTACTCTTTAGCATTAGGAATGCCGTTTATTAGGGAATTGCCTTTAATGTGTGATGGCATGAACTAGGACATATTGTGATAGCAGGACATATTGTGATAGCAAGGTTATATTTTTAATACGCATCTTAACTCCAAACTTTACGCATATAGGAAATGTTACGAATCCTAGTTGGTTCAATGGATATTGTCTTTTGTCATCAAATAAGAAATTTAAGATCGAATCTGGTCTATACTTGAAAAAATTCAATAGTGTCTTGACTTAATGGTAAAAAACAATCATCATGAAATGAAAGATATAAGTTTAAATTCATACATATCTAAAAAATATGGAATCAAGCCAAATTTCGCTTCATGTTTAATTGACCTAATAAGTTTGTTTAAGGTTTGACCTTTTATTTGTGGCAATCATATTCACGTGAGAGTAATAAGACACTAGAATAGGATTAATAAATAATTTCCTTCGGTAAATGATAATGACCTAATAGTGCAGGTATGATGGGCATAATGATTGGCCCATGGGAAAGTTTATATATTATGTAATTAATTTACAAAGTCCTCAAATATACACTGTTTGGTAGCAATTTTTTAAAGGGAAATATTAAAAGATGCCTTAAGCTTTTGTTAATGAACTTTTGTAAAAAGCTTGTATGAAAAAAAGAAAAAAAATGACAAAGTTTAGCTACAAAATTGATTGTAACCTTAGGCTACAAACTCACTCAATATCTTTTTATTGGAGGTGAATTTTGACAAATCAACCATTGGATTACATCTTTTTCTTATATCCTCCATGTTTGCAAAATTTCAAGAAAATTAAAGATCAATAGCTATGTCATCAATAAAGTTTTAAATTGCAAGTGTTTGTAATTTAAAACTATGCATGAAATATAAGATTATAGATTATATAGTAAATAATATTCGATTGACACAAAAATTGACATGTGTATTAAGAGCATAAAGAACATGTAATTCAACGGTTAGATTTTCAAAATATGCAATAATATTTATTTTATTGAGTGAGTTTGTAGCCTAAGGTTACAACCAATTTTGTAGCTAAACTTTGTCCAAAAAATAATTAATGTTTTGACAGTTTTTTTTTAATTTTTCATAAAAGTGATGCTAAAATTTTTCTAAAATGATTTGTTAACTGTAGGCTCCGGAAGTGAGGCTGTTGGGCCTGTATACACTTGGGCTAACAATTTATTTGTAAAGTGGGTTTTTAGATTTCCTACTAAGGGTCGTTCTCGGCAGAGAGACTCAAAATCCTATTCACTCTATTCTCCTTTTTTCTGAACCCCTTTCTCTTCCCAAACTTCTGCTATTTATAGCCAAGGTTAGTGGGGGATTATGATTACAGCCACCAATAGTGCCATTGAAGGTCCAATATTGTTTGCTTTAAGTGAGTGTTTAGGTGAGAGTGGGATGCAGTAATTATGGCCTTGGAACTTGGTTCCAGCCTAGTCGATTGTGCTCGGCAATGCAGTTCCCCGATCACTACGTGACTTCCCCGGACAGGATTCACAAGCTTGTTAGGGGAAGCTCATGTCGAGCACCTCTTAGGATCCGCGACTCAAAAACCCGTTCTTGCACGAAGGCAGTTTCAAGGACTTGGGGCAATGGGACCGCTACGTTGGGCCTGGGCCCAAGGCCCATACGAGTCTTGGGATCTCGGTCCCGTACATTAGCCCCCCTTGATTCATCCCAGTTTCCCGGGAGGAATCAAGGAGCTGGTCGGACCTCTTGCACTCGGAGATCCTAGGGCCTGGGACTCGTGGTTATGGTTTCTTAATAATGCTCATCTCAAAAGACGTGCCGTTTCGCGGGGTCAAGTACAGTCGTCATTAATGCCTGACGGTTCGTGAACCGAAGCGGCGCGCGAATGGGCATTCGCAAGGCCGTTCGTAAAGCGTGCCCATTTATTGTTTGATTAACCGTTTCTTCATCTCTCTTCTTGACCCTATAAATAGTTCCCCTCAGAACTTTCTCTCATTTTTCCTTCATCTCTGATTTTTTTTGAGCTTATCCTCTGCTGACCAACTCTCTCAGCGCTTTCTCACTTGCCCAGTGTTCCTTTCCTCCTTAGAACCCCAAGTAAGTTTTCTTCCCCTTCCTATTCCTTTAGCTTTATTTCTTCAAGTTCCCTTTCATAGTATTAGGCGTCAGAGATGGGTTACTCTTACCTTTTAGAGTCCTCGGCTGCCTTGGCCACCTTTAGGAGCAAATTTAGCATCCCCGATGACGTGGAAGTGACTTACTGCCATGAGAGTGATATCGCTCTCCACCGAGGGCAAGGCATAGTCTTTTTTCCTTTGATGTCAATCTTAGAGGGCGGGGTTAGGTTTCCCGTGGACCCCCTTCTTACAGATACACTTAGGTACTACGGACTGTGTCCCGACCAGCTTTCCCCCAACTTTTACCGGGTAGTTAGCTGCGTCAGTAGGTTGAATCACACCTTTGATTTACAGTTAAATCACCATGACATTAACCACATGTATAGCCTCTGTGGGAACAAAGCTACCAACTATTACCTAAAGACAAGAGATAATCGGGTTCGGTTGATATCATGCCTGCCCGATTCGAACAGGAACTCCGCCGGGGAGTTCGTTCGCGTGCGCGGCAATTGGTTTGCCGGGGACGTCCCTTGCCCCCTTTCACGGCGTGAAGTGGGTTTGTACCATTCCCTTAATCTAATTGCTTTCCTCCCCCTTTTTCCTTTCTTTTCATTAAAGTAAATCTTCGTTATCAGATATTGATATGATACTTGCTCTTTTGCAGACGGCAAAGTTTTCGTTCCGGATCTCAGAGCCGTCCACGTCAAAGATTTGAACTTCATTCTTCGCTCCGAGATATACGTGCACTAGGACGGACAACTCCGGGCTTCGCACCTGATCCTCGAAGTAGAGCCAGTTTACTCCACCTGGCAGAATTTTAAACAAGCACTTCTAGTGGATAGTCCCCTGCTGTCATACATCGACGTTCGGTACGCAAACTTCCTGCCACCGAAGCTTACAACTGGGGAGGCGAGGGAATTTGGACGGCGCTTCACCTCCTCGGACGAGCTAGCCCCTTTGCGAGACGAGTCCGCGGAACGCGTGTCTCGGCGCCTCAGAGAGTTAGCCCACGAAGCTATCCAAGGAGAGAATCCCGTTCAGGAGCAGGTGCGGCCCGATAACCCGATCGTTGAGCCTCAGCAACAAGCGATTGAAGCGGCTGCCTTGTCGACTGAGGATATACGGTCCGGAGGAAGGATGGTGAGGAGGGTTATGACCATTGATCGCTTCGTGCCAGGTGCACGGCAGCCCACCCAGCCCCCGCCTCCATCTCAAACTGGACGGGCTAGGAAGAAACAAAAGGTCACCGATCAACCTTCCACGGGACCGGGAGATGCAGCCGTCCAGACCCCTCCGCACCCAACAGGGGGGATTGTCATCCGTGAGCCGCAGACCCAGGTTGGTCCGGGGGTTGCGTCCTCCTCTCAAGCGGCTCCAGCGTGGAAGCCTAAGTTCCTGTTGGACGGCAAGCCTTTGCCTTCAACTGCTTGTGTGCGGATATGGGAGAAAGGCGAGGGTGGCCGTGTTGCCCAAACCCTGGCCGAGGGTCTCCTTCTTCCTGATGACGTGCACGCTTTTGAGGAAGGATCAGAGGAGTCTGTGGGGCGCCGATTAGAATGGCACGCTATTGCGGTAACTCCCTAGTCATCTATTTTCTCCCGTACATTATATTTCTGTTTCATCGCTAACTTTTTGTGATTGCCAGGCTGCTCAATTGGCTCACATAATGGCTGGCCGAGCACGAGATCTTGCCGAGGAGGTCGAGCGCGAAAAGAGCGCGCGGGAGTCAGCGGCCAAATCAGTGAAGGAAAAGCTTAAGGCAGCTGAGAATGCCGAGAAGAAAGCCGCCGTAGCGAAGCAAAACTGGGCGCTAGCAGAAAAAAGATGTGCGGAGCTTTTGACCAAGCAGAACGAAACTGACGTGAAGCTGGCCGAAGCCATCAGCCTGAATACTTCCAACGCCGAGGAGCTAGATGACCTTAGGGCAGCCCTGACGGAGTGCGAGCAGAAGTGGTACAACGAAGGCTTTGCCGATGCCGAGCAGTCTGCGGAGCCGGTCATGACTCAGGCTCGGAAGCTGGGTTTCGAGGCCGGATGGTATGCCGCTCTTCATGCTCTGGGAGTTGCCGAGGATTCCCACCTCAGAGACCCCGGCCAAATTCCCTTTCCGAGCGATGTAACTGCCGTGCAGGATCCCCCGGTTACTGTTGAGGAGGAGGAAACGGCAAGTATGAGAGAGCTCGTTGAACAAATTGACGCTCATGCTGAGCCAGAGGACATGGAAGCCACCAGCATCCCAACCGTGCAGGACCTTCTCGGTGAAGACTCGTGTTACCCCCTGACCGACCAGCCAGAAGTGAGAGCTTCAACCCGACCTTCCAGCTGATTATTCGCATGCTTTATGCTTTCATTTATTTTCATAGCACTTGTTTACATTTTTGATGGTTTATTTGCCTATGTCGCCGGGCTGTGGCGGACGAACAATTTATTGCTTAATTTGCCCGTTTGATCGGTAAACAGCTTCCTTTCTTAATTTTGGTTTTAATTTGTTAAATGAACTTCTATCCCTTTGAATGTTTCGCTATGACTATGTCAATGTTTCTGCCGTGAATGAGACGATACCCAAAGCCTATTGTGCCGTGCTTTGAATAATCCGAGATGAATTTTAATGTTCGGATGGTTAGAGTTCCTATATGTTTGGTGGCTTGACCCTGCCGAGGAGTATGTTTTCGTCTTTTGATCCTTTATCCTTTTGGCTCGAGAACGTCTCCCCTAGCTCGGCGTTTTTAAATCGTGCCGTGGGCCAGGTTTCTGTCCTTAGAGTTTTTAGTGATAAGGTTTCCACCAGCTCGGCGATGTCAATCGAGCCGAGGGTCTGGTTTCTGTCCTTAGAGTTTTTAGTGATAAGGTTTCCACCAGCTCGGCGATGTCAATCGAGCCGAGGGCCTGGTTTCTGTCCTTAGAGTTTTTACCGATAAGGTTTCCACCTGCTCGGCGATTTGAATCGAGCCGAGGGACAGGTTTCTGTCCTTAGAGTTTCTAGTGATAAGGTTTCCACCAGCTCGGCGATGTCAATCGAGCCGAGGGCCTGGTTTCTGTCCTTAGAGTTTTTACCGATAAGGTTTCCACCTGCTCGGCGATTTGAATCGAGCCGAGGGACAGGTTTCTATCCTTAGAGTTTCTAGTGATAAGGTTTCCACCAGCTCGGCGATGTCAATCGAGCCGAGGGCCTGGTTTCTGTCCTTATAGTTTTTAGCGATAAGGTTTCCACCTACTCGGCGATTTGAATCGAGCCGAGGGACAGGTTTCTGTCCTTAAAGTTTTTGGCGATAAGGTTTCCACCTGCTCGACGATTTGAATCGAGCCGAGGGACAGGTTTCTGTCCTTATAGTTTTTATTTGCAATTCTCTTGATGTGTAGTGACGGAAACAAAAACAGTATATACAAATGAACTTCATCATCATCTCAATTTTAGCAAAATACAAGTTCTGGCTTACACGGATGATCATGCGTAGAACTTCTTTAAGTTGCCGGCGTTCCACGGCCGGGGAAGCGGCCTCTCGTCAAGGTCTTCCAAGAAGTAGGCCCCTGCACCAGCGATGGCTGTAACTCTGTATGGTCCCTCCCAGGTTTGAGCAAGCTTGCCTGCAGATATGTCCCGCATGTTTCCCACGACTTTTCTCAGCACCAGTTCTCCGGCACTGAACACCCTCTCCTTTACATTCCGGTTGTACCTTTGGGCTAGTCTTTGCTGATACTCGGCGAGCCGTATGGTCGCCGCCTCCCTGCATTCTTCTAGCCAGTCCAAATGCTCCGTCATCAGATTGGCGTTCTGGACGGGGTCAAACCCTGCGACCCGTGCACTGCACAAGCTCACCTCGGTTGGTATCACGGCCTCCGCTCCGTACGTCAAGGAGAACGGGGTCTCACCCGTGGATCTTTTGGGGGTCGTGCGATAAGCCCACAATACACTGGGTAGCTCTTCTGCCCATCTTCCTTTCGCCCCGTCCAACCTTCTCTTCAACCCGTTCAAAATAGTCTTGTTCACTGCTTCAGCTTGGTCGTTGCCTTGTGGGTAGGCCGGTGTTGAATACTTGTTCTTGATGCCAAGTTCGCTGCAGAAGGCCCGAAAAGCTTTGCTATCGAACTGTAGCCCATTGTCGGTTACTAGAGAATTTGGCACCCCAAACCTTGTGACTATGTTTTTCCATACAAACCTTTTCACGTCAGTATCTCGGATATTGGCCAAGGCCTCGGCTTCCGCCCATTTTGTGAAGTAATCTACGGCCACCAATACAAAACGGCGGTTCCCTGTTGCTCGAGGGAATGGTCCGAGGATGTCAAGCCCCCATTGCGCGAACGGCCACGGGCTGCTGACGGGGTTTAGACGACCTGTAGGCTGATGGATCAAAGGGGCGTGCTTTTGACACTGTTCGCAGCACCGAACATATTCGGCGACATCCTTCTGCATCTGTGGCCACCAGAACCCCTGGGTCATCGCTCTGTGTGCTAAAGATCGTCCCCCAACATGGCCGCCACACACTCCCTCGTGTAGCTCAGTCAGAAGCTCTCTGGCTTCTTCGGGATGTAAGCATAAAAGGTAAGGGCCTGCAAAGGACCTTCGGTACAATTTATGGTCCGAAGACAGCCAGTACCGGGGAGCCATCCTGCGAATCTTGTTGGCCTCGTCCTCATTTTCCGGAACCTTATCCTCGGCAAGGAAGTCTATGATCGGGTTCATCCAACACGGATTGGCCACTACTACCTTCGCGACCTCTATTCTGGCTTGGTCGGGAATACTCTTCGCACTGATACTTGGCTCTTTTATAAGTTCTATTGTGACTAGCCGGGGTGTGTCCTCGGTTGCTGATGAGGCCAACGTGGCAAGTGAGTCGGCGTGTTTGTTTTGTGACCGAGCTACCTGGGACACCTTTACCGTTCCGAATTGGCCGATAATCCGCTTGGCTGCACTTAGATAAGCTTTCATTCGGGAGTCCCGAGCCTCGAAGTCTCCTGTGATCTGGTAAACAACCAGCCGCGAGTCCGAGTAAACCTCAACATCTTTTCCGCCCAGATGCAATACGGCCCTCAAACCGGCCAGTAGAGCCTCATACTCGGCCTCATTGTTTGAGGCTTTAAATCCCAATCTGAAGGAGTGTTCCAATCGTATGCCCTCGGGGGTGATTATGACGATACCAGCCCCGGCCCCCATTGCATTCGAAGCGCCGTCCACAAATACCCTCCACGGGCGCATCTCTGCACTACAAAGTACCTTGCCGTCGTTCTTGGGTGTGAATTCCGCGATAAAATCTGCGAGAACCTGTCCCTTCACCGAGCTTCTCGGTCAGTATCTTATGTCAAACGACCCCAACCGAGTCCCCCATTTGGCAATTCGGCCTGTGAAGTCTGATCTCTTTAACAGTGACTGTAGTGGATACTCGGTGAGGACGAACACCGTATGAGCCATGAAGTAATGTGGCAACTTTCTGGTGGCGTGCACCAGGGCTAAAACTAACTTCTCCAGGGGCAGGTACCTTGTCTCGGCATCAACCAAGGTTTTGCTTATGTAATACACTGGCATTTGTACTCCTTGGTCCCTTAGTAACACAGCACTTACGGAATGGTCGGTGACTGAGAGGTACATAAACAAATCCTCCCCGGGCTCCGGGGCCGTCAACCTTGGCACCTTTGCCAAGTATTCCTTCAGCTCTCGAAAGGCCTCATCACATCCCTCGTCCCAGCGAAACCCCTTCCACTTCTTCAGAAGTTGATAAAACGGTCAGCAGCGATCGGCAAACTTGGAGATGAACCGGTTTAGGGCGGCTAACATTCCGGTGAGCACTTGCACCTCCTTGGGATTGTTTGGTGGTTTGAGGCGGTTCACGGCCTCTATTTGGTCGAGGTTAGCCTCTATTCCCCTAGTTGAGATCAGATAACCCAGGAACTTGCCAGCCCCCACTCCGAAAGTGCACTTCTCGGCATTCAGGCGCAATTTATGCCGTCGTAGTATCTCAAATACTTCCCGGAGGTCTTCCGTATGCTGTGACTCTTTTCTGCTTTTTACCACCATGTCGTCGATATATACTTCAACCATGCCCCCAATTTTTTCCCGGAACATTCTCGTCATCATTCGCTGGTACGTGGCTCCGGCGTTCTTCAATCCAAACGGCATGACCTCGTAGTGATAGTTTGCTCCCGGGGAGATAAATGCCGTCTTTTCTCGATCCTCGGGTGCCAAGGCAATCTGATGGTAGCCCTGGAAGGCATCCAGGAAGCTCATTCTCGGGTGCCCATACGTGGCGTCTACTAGTTGATCAATCTTGGGCATCGGGAATGGGTCCTTGGGACATGCCCTGTTCAAGTCTGTGAAGTCCACACAAACTCTCCATTTACCGTTCTTCTTCTTCACTACAACAGTGTTTGCTAGCCATCTCGGGAAGAATATTTCCTTTATGACTCCGGCTTCCTTCAGCCGCTGGACCTCCAGGTTTACTGCATCGACATGTTCCTTTGATGCTCTTCTCGGTTTCTGCTTCTTCGGGGGGAATGATGGGTCCACGTTGAGCTTGTGGACAATGAATTCGGGATCTACGCCGGGCACTTCATACGGATTCCATGCGAAAACATCTACGTTCTGCAAAAGGAACAACAACATCTCTACCCTTTTCCCGGTCATTCATGCTTGTACCTATCTGGAAATACTTGTCAGTATCTGGAAGAATTCTAACCTTCAATACCTTCTCGGCAACGTCCGCCGCCGTTTCCCCTCGGGGGTTCTGTAATTACTATGAAGTTTCTTTATCGGCCTGTTCAGCTTGCCCGAGCTGTACATTTTTCCATCTGACCGCGGCAACAAGACACTGCCTCGCCACTAGTTGGTTCCCCCTTACCTCGGCAACTCCATACTCAGTGGGAAATTTTACTTTCACGTGGAGGGTGGACGGAACAGCCTTCATGGCGTGAATCCACGGCCTCCCCAAGATTGCGGTATATGATGAGAATGACCGGACTACTATGAAGGTAACAATAACTCCCTTGCCTTCCATGTCTACCGGGAGAGAGATTTGTCCCTCGGGAATTACGACTCTCCCGTCAAATGAGACCAGTGGCGTGTCATATTTCTCCAAATCCCCGGTCTTCAATCCGAGCCCCTCGAAGAGGTCCGAGTACATGACGTCAGCTCCGCTCCCTTGGTCGATCATTACCCTCTTCACCAGGAACCCGCCTATCCTGGCCGCCACCACTAAAGCATCGTCATGAGGTTGGACCGTTCCTTCCAAATCGTCATCTCCGAACGAGATGGTCGGCCGTTCAACTTTCTTCTTCTTCTCGGCTGATTCTCCTCCCGCGCACGCCACTGTTAATACCCTCTTTGCTGCTGCCGTTCCTCTTGGTGCAGCGTGGATAACTTCGATTACCCCAAGTGGAGGCGGGAGGGGGTTCCTTTTCTGTTGGACGCCCTGGCCGGTTTCTCGGTTAGTGGAGTCTACTACAAATTCTTTTAGGTACCCCGCCTTCACTAGCTGCCCGAGATGATCTTTTAATACCCGACACTGCTCGGTGGTATGTCCTTTGTCCCTGTGATAGGTGCAGTACAGGTTTTGGTTCCTCCGGGACGGGTCGCCCCCCATTTTGTTTGGCCACCTGAAGAATGACTCGTTCTTGATCCGCTCCAAGATTTTGTGTACGGGCTCTTTAAACGCCACATTAACCCCTTCGATTTGCACCTCTGGTTCCTGCATTCTGAAGTCTTTTTTGGGCCTTGCTGGCACAACGCCTTGCCGAGGTTTCCCAATTAATGGGGCTTTCCCCCTATTCTGCAGCCGGTCGTCTTCTAAGCGTTTGTATTCCTCTATACGTCTCATCAGCTGCCTCATGTCCTCAGGGGGTCTTCTTGTCAACGACTCCCGTAATTCAGAGTCTTCGGGGAGCCCTATCCTGTGCTTGTCGCAATTTTCTCATTACCTCTACCAATCTCGTTGTAGAGCTCCCAGTATCGGCTGGCATAACTCCGAAGGGTTTCTCCGTCCCTCATCTTCATGGAAAGTAGCGCGTCAACCGGCTGTTGCACTCGGCTGCATGTCACGAATCTACTGCCGAACTCTTGAATCAACTCGGCGAAGCTGCATATGGAACCTTTCCGTAACCCATTGAACCATCTCAGGGCCGTTGAGCCGAGACTAGAGGGGAATACTTTACACATCAGCGCATCATTGTGTGCATGCAAAGACATCATGTGAATGTAATGACTAACATGCTCCACGGGGTCTGTCTTACCCTCGTAGGAATTGAATGGCGGGCGCGTGAATCTGCTCGGCATTGGGGCCCGTTCAATCTCATCGGAGAACGGGGACCGAGCGGCCAACCGTAAGGCTCGGCTCATGGCGTCCATGGCGGCGTTGTGGTGCTGCCGTTCCTCTGGCGATTCTGACCCTTGGTCACCGTATCCATGTGACCGTGACCGGTTTCGCTGACGACGTCTCTCCTGGGAGTGTCGGTGTGACTCATGAGAGCGTGAGCGGTCTCGGTAGCGTTGCGTATTAGATCAGCTGGAGCCCTCCTCGCCCCGATTTCTCCTTTGCTGGGGGTTGCGATCCCTTTCCTAGCGCTGACCCCATGCTTCCAACTCCAAATCCATTACCAATCTGCGCAACCGCTCCAGTTCTCGGTCTCTATCATCATGCTGCTGATGTGCCGAGACGCCTGAAACCGTTCGGTGTGTCTGGTCCGACCCTTCTCCCAATCCGGACCTTTCCTCTCCTCTGGGTTGCTCTCTATCCTCCCGCCGTTTCTGCCTTCTCTCCCTCCACGTCGATCCCCGAGAAGATCCTACCGAATTGCTCGGTACACGCTCTCCCGAACGCTCTTCAGACGTTTCCCTTGTTTGAGTCTCGGTTGAACCACAGCTTCGTAGGAGTGCCCCACGGTGGGCGTCAATTGTAGGCTCCGGAAGTGAGGCTGTTGGGCCTGTATACACTTGGGCTAACAATTTATTTGTAAAGTGGGTTTTTAGATTTCCTACTAAGGGTCGTTCTCGGCAGAGAGACTCAAAATCCTATTCACTTTATTCTCCTTTTTTCTGAACCCCTTTCTCTTCCCAAACTTCTGCTATTTATAGCCAAGGTTAGTGGGGGATTATGATTACAGCCACCAATAGTGCTATTGAAGGTCCAATATTGTTTGCTTTAAGTGGGTGTTTAGGTGAGAGTGGGATGCAGTAATTATGGCCTTGGAACTTGGTTCCAACCTAGTCGATTGTGCTCGGCAATGCAGTTCCCCGATCACTACGTGACTTCCCCGGACAGGATTCACAAGCTTGTTAGGGGAAGCTCATGCCGAGCACCTCTCAGGATCCGCGACTCAAAAACCCGTTCTTGCACGAAGGCAGTTTCAAGGACTTGGGGCAATGGGACCGCTACGTTGGGCCTGGGCCCAAGGCCCATACGAGTCTTGGGATCTCGGTCCCGTACATTAACAATTGTTCTAAAGGCACCCTAACAAGACCATTTTTTAAAATGACAAAATTCAATGGCAGTTCTACCACCCTGATTTACAAAAAAAATGTATATATATTTGCCACACAAAAACATTATATATACTAAACTAACCTATTGTGACAACCTTAATAAAAATGTTGAACAGCCCGACTTGAAAATCACAAGAATTTATGTTCAACAAAAATAAGAATAATGCTATATCTACAACAATTTCACAACAAATCCTATGCAATAAACAATTACTGATTCTAATTTGGGCTTAACACTGACATCACTTTCAAACCTACCAATAATAGTTTGTTGTATAAGATTTGTTGTGAAAATATTATGGACGTAACATTACATCAAAAATAATTTTGGCCCTTAAACCCAAAAAAAAAAAAAAAAAAAAAAAAAAAAAAAAAAAAAACAAGACTAAACCAAATAACAAGTGAACAAATTATTCAACAAAAAGCTCATTCGAGAAAAAAATAAATAAAAATACTTAATCATTCAAATTTTTAACTCATTCAGCTCATTACATAAAAATAATCTATAATTTCATTTTTCTTTAAAAAACAGTACCAAGAAAAATACCGTAGTCATGAATTCTCCTTAGTGACCATCCTAAAAAAATTCCCAGAGCTGCCACTAACAAAATTTGGTTTCAAATTAGTTTGGAGATACCAGTTCCAATCTAGCACATGGTGAATTAAAAAACTATTCATGTGTATTATTTAAATTAATAAGTGATGTGATTCTTTAAAAAAATAATGTGACTAAAACTACACATGAATGTTCTCTTCAAACTAGTGGCAGCTCCGCATTTAATTGAAGGTGACCACACTAACTTGCAAAAAAAAATATATATATATATACACACACCCGCACACAATAAACAAAATATTGTGACCACCCTAATAAAAATGTTGAATACCCTGACTTGAGAATCACAAAAATTTGGATTAAAAAAATAATAAAAGTAACGCTACATTCACAATATTTTCACAATAAATCCTATATGGTATGTTACTAATTCTAATTTAGATCCAATACTAACATCATTTTTTTACCTACCAATAACAACTTTTCGCATAAGATTTATTGTAAAAATATTATGGATATAGCATTACTCCAAAAATAATTATGGTCCGCTAACATAATCCTATAACCCCTTAAACAAAAAAAACAAAAAACAAAAAATTAAATAACATCAATAAAAATTAGCCCAAATAACAACGTACAAAAATAACCCAAACAAAAACAAGACTAGACCAAACAACAGCAAGTGAACAAATTATTCAATAAAAACCTACTAAAAAAAAATAAAAATAAAAATCTATAATCATTCAAATTTGTAACTCGTTCACCTATTCAATAAAAATAATCTATAATTTCATTTTTCCTTAAAAAAAATTACAACAGAAATACCATGGTCATGAGTTCTTTATGGTGGTGATGGCAGTTATGCTTCCTTTGGTTTTGCAATTGTAACAATTTTTCTCTCCTTAGTGACTTGGCATGCAATTTGTAACAATTTTTCTTTTATTTTGTGTTGTATTTAGTTTAATTTCACGGACATTGATTGTGAATTAATATTGCATATGTAGTATCCAATAGTGATTTTCAAAATTATATACATAATAGCAATGTAATGAGAAACTTGGCGCAACCAATATCGTGAAAATTGTAAGAAAAAATTATTTTAGTACTTCCAAATGTCCTAATCGAACCAATATTGATGTTTTATAATCCAAACTAACATCAATAATACTATTCCAATTCATTATGTCTATGCGTAAGCATGAGTTACATAATAGTTTCAATTAGTGGTGGTCTTAAATTTTACACAATTTTTTTTAAAAATAAAATAAAAACTACCTAATGTCCCAGTACCTGTATTGAAAGTTTGAAACTCTCAAACCTCCACTATCTTTTTTTCTCCTTTGTGAATTTTTAATTTCAAACTTTATAATTTTGCTATAAACCCAAATTTTAAATATTTTGAAGAAGAGAGAAAAAATAAGTTTAATTCTACGTATTTTTTAAAAATAAACAAGACATGTGTACAGTGTATACAACTTTACAAGTTATTGATATACTCTTAACAAGTTTAAATTGATTGATTTTATTAGTTTTGTAAGGACTCAATTTGTAACGACCCCAGACTGATATTGGGTTCGCACGTTAAAGGCCCAAACAATAAATTTGTAGAGCGTGGGCTGAAAGACAAGGCCTTGGTCACCGGACAGTGGTTGGTCATGGTGTTCATGGTAGTCGCATGAGGGTGAACTTAGCGTATCTAATAAGACTTTACCCCCGGCACGGCCTGAGCAGCTCCGGTCCTCATCCGAAGGGCTTGGTACTCTTATTACTCTCCCTTTTTCAGGGATCAATGGCCTGGGAGACGATATGTCCCCCCCCCCCCCTCTGTAATTGCTTCTCTTTCCTTTTTATACTAGCCTTTTCCTTCCCTCCTACGTCCACGTGTAGGTTCAACTTTCTAGGGTTGATACTTGTCCTATCAGCCCATACCCAAAGTGGTTGGGGGTGGTTGTAAAAGCTGAAAAGCATTACTCTGTCAGGCGCAGAGTACTTCATGGTAGTAATGGTTGCTTTTCCCTTGTCCTTTGTCGCCACACTATTCAAGGGTCTTTTCCACATTAATGCGGAGGTGTTTAGTTTTTCCATGAACTGTTCCTATACCATATTTGCCCTTCCCTCCAGGAGCGTTTTAGAATGCCGAGGACAGAATCGCCCTTGGCTATATCCCTAGGCCGTTTGGGCTCTCATTGTATGTCCTCGGCAATATCCCTTCTCGGCTCGGGCCTTGGGCCTTAACGTAAAGTGGGCCGGGGTCACAGGTTCTCTAGCCCCATAATAGCCCCTCAAAATCCTGCTGTCCGGCCCATCGGACAGAGAGGAGGGTTTTGGCGACGTCGGGCCTATGTCACGGCTTGCCAAGCCTCGTCCTTCATCAATGTCAGTGCCTCTTCATTTGCTTGGGACATGCTCCTGGTTATGAGACATTCCCTTAGCTTTACTCACGCCGCGTTCTTGCCGTTTTGGTGCACGAGACGCATCTTTAATAAGTTCCCTTCACGAGGCGACGCAAATCCAACGGTTGTAGATGGCGTTGGGAATTGGGTGGGACTTATCTCGTCTGTAGCTTTCCTTAGAGATTTGTACAGCATAAATGCCACCCGGCTTGCTCCCCATATAAGGAGTGCAGCGGAAGGTCATTTTCTTTATTCGCAGACCCTTTAAACCTTCCAAATCCCCAACTTTCCAGTTGTGCCCATAGTCTATGTTACCAGTGTGACTAAGCCTTAGGGAGTGATATAGTCAAGTCTGGGATGAGGGCAAAGAGACCACACCCTCTCCGGAAACATTGGGTTTCCCCGATATTCAAGATGGCCCGATCAGGGCAAGGGAAACAAAGACTTAAGACACTTCTTCCTTTTGACAAGGCAAGAAAGGAGCCTCTTCTTCCTTCAGCCAAAATTCGAAGCAGGTGCAAGTCGCATCAGATTTTTGGTGCGGCAGCACTGAGGTTTCTCATCGTCGGTACCATCCACTCTCTCCCGAGCGCTACTAATATGACACCCGCTTGATTGCAATCAGAGCTGGCACGGGGGTCAGGTTCAACTGCTTCTTCCTCTCTTCCTTCCCTGGTGCCACCTTTTGTCTCTGCTTCTTCTTCTCTTCCATCACTGGGGTCATTCTGACATGCTTAGTCGCTGCTAGAGCCGAATTTAAAGCATTTAACGCTCCCCTGTATCTTCTTCTTTTTGCTTTTCTTTTTACTTCTGTAGTTAGCTTTCGATATAGGCTTGCTTAAGCCCCTTATTGTACGCTGTACTATTTCTTTGTCTAATAAAAGATGATGTTATCCCATTTTATGTATTCTTTCTTTTCTGCAATAGCTATTTCATGAATGGATGTGTTGGTATCCTTTTCTTTTGAACAATACTTAGGGCCGAAATTGTTGTTAACAAAAAGCGATCGCTTTGAACTTATTAAAACTAATAGACACAATAATGCCGACTTGAAGTAGGTTAGCCATATGAGATTGACCAACATAACCGCCGAATGCTCTGTATTGCATAAGGGGTGATCACCCGAGGATAGGTAACCTAATACGAACTATCCGAGAGGGTCGCCGAGCACTAGGATGCTTTGCCACGTTCTTGACAACATTCATAACCCCTATAGGTTTGAGTCCGAGGACCACGCAATACCTTAGTTCTGTCCAAAACTTAGATTTTCTTTAAGTAGTTGGTTTCCCCATAGGTTTGAGTCCGAGGACCACGCAATACCTTGGTTCTGTCCAAAACTTAGATTTGCTTTAAAAAGTTGGTTTCCCCATAGGTTTGAGTCCGAGGACCATGCAATACCTTGATTCTGTCCAAAACTTAAATTTTCTTTAAGTAGTTGGTTTCCCCATAGGTTTGAGTCCGAGAACCATGCAATACCTTGGTTCTGTCCAAAACTTAGATTTTCTTTTTGAAGTAGTTGGTTTCCCCATAGGTTTGAGTCCGAGGACCATGCAATACCTTGGTTCTGTCCAAAACTTAGATTTTCTTTAAGTAGTACTTGGTTTCCCCATAGGTTTGAGTCCGAGGACCATTCAATACCTTGATTCTGTCCAAAACTTTAGTTTTCTTCAAGTAGTTGGTTTCCCCATAGGTTTGAGTCCGAGGACCATGCAATACCTTGGTTCTGTCCAAAACTTATGTTTTTCTTTAAGTAGTACTTGGTTTCCCCATAGGTTTGAGTTCGAGAACCATGCAATACCTTGGTTCTGTCCAAAACTTTAGTTTTCTTCAAGTAGTTGGTTTCCCCATAGGTTTGAGTCCGAGGACCATGCAATACCTTGGTTCTGTCCAAAACTTATGTTTTTCTTTAAGTAGTACTTGGTTTCCCCATAGGTTTGAGTTCGAGGACCATGCAATACCTTGGTTCTGTCCAAAACTTTAGTTTTCTTCAAGTAGTTGGTTTCCCCATCGGTTCGAGTCCGAGGACCATGCAATACCTTGGTTCTGTCCAAAACTTAAGTTTTCTTTTTGATGTACTTGGTTTCCCCGTAGGTTTGAGTCCGAGGACCATGCAATACCTTGGTTCTGTCCAAAACTTATGTTTTCTTTTTGATGTACTTGGTTTCCCCATAAGTTTGAGTCCGAGGATCATGCAATACCTTGGTTCTATCCAAAACTTTAGTTTTCTTCAAGTAGTTGGTTTCCCTATAGGTTTGAGTTCGAGGACCATGCAATACCTTGGTTCTGTCCAAAACTTAAGTTTTCTTTTTGATGTACTTGGTTTCCCCATAGGTTTGAGTCCGAGGACCATGCAATACCTTGGTTCTGTCCAAAACTTATGTTTTCTTTTTGATGTACTTGGTTTCCCCATAGGTTTGAGTCCGAGGACCATGCAATACCTTGATTCTATCAAAAAATTAAGTTTTTCTTTAAGTTTTGAGGACTAGCCCCTCGGCCGAGGTGTGGGGCGTTGAATTGATGTTGGAAGCCCCTAGAACTGCCCGTGCCACTGGCGCTTCGAAGCGTAGCCCCTAGTGGAACTTTATGTTAGGACAACCATAGCGTGCTGCTGGAAATGACGGAGGGACTTTCTCAGGCCCTTATTTGACAGGAGCTCGATCCTACCACCGCTTGTGCCAACGCACAAGCCTTCCCCACAGACGGCGCCAATTGTAAGGACTCAATTTGTAACGACTCCAGACTGATATTGGGTTCGCACGTTAAAGGCCCAAACAATAAATTTGTAGAGCGTGGGCTGAAAGGCAAGGCCTTAGTCACCGGATAGTGGTTAGTCATGGTGTTCATGGTAGTCGCATGAGGGTGAACTTAACGTATCTAATAAGACTTTACCCCCGGCACGGCCTGAGCGACTTCGGTCCTTAGACCTCATCCGAGGGGCTTGGTGCTCTTATTACTCTCCCTTTTTCAGGGTTCAATGGCCTGGGAGATGATCTGTCCCCCCCCCCCCCTCTGTAATTGCTTCTCTTTCCTTTTTATACTAGCCTTTTCCTTCCCTCTTACGTCCACGTATAGGTTCAACTTTTTAGGGTTGATACTTGTCCTATCAGTCCATACCCAAAGTGGTTGGGGGTGGTTGTAAAAACTGAAAAGTATTGCTCTGTCAAGGCCTTGGTCACCGGACAGTGATTGGTCATGGTGTTCATGGTAGTCGCATGAGGGTGAACTTAGCGTATCTAATAAGACTTTACCCCCGGCACGGCCTGAGCGACTTCGGTCCTTAGACCTCATCCGAAGGGCTTGGTGCTCTTATTACTCTCCCTTTTTCAGGGTTCAATGGCCTGGGAGACGATCTGCCCCCCCCCCCCCTCTGTAATTGCTTCTCTTTCCTTTTTATACTAGCCTTTTCCTTCCCTCCTACGTCCACGTGTAGGTTCAACTTTTTAGGGTTGATACTTGTCCTATCAGCCCATACCCAAAGTGGTTGGGGGTGGTTGTAAAAGCTGAAAAGTATTGCTCTGTCAAGCGCAAAGTACTTCATTGTAGTAATGGTTGCTTTTCCCTTGTCCTTTGTTGCCACACTATTCAAGGGTCTTTTCCACATTAATGCGGAGGTGTTTAGCTTTTCCATGAACTGTTCCTATACCATATTTGCCCTTCCCTCCAGGAGCGTTTTAGAATGCCGAGGACAGAATTGCCCTTGGCTATATCCCTAGGCCGTTTGGGCTCTCATTGTATGTCCTCGGCAATATCCCTCCTCGGCTCGGGCCTTGGGCCTTAACGTAAAGTGGGCCGGGGTCACAGGTTCTCTGGCCCCACAAGTTTATTTTAAAGAATTAAATTAGATATTTAAACTTTATGTATTTAGATTAATTTTTTACTTTAATTGTTAGTGACTATTCAATGGTTTCAAAATATGGAAAAAAAAATGTCAAATACAGTTTTTTTTTTTTTTAAAGAAACAAATGTCAAATGTCAAATACAGTTGAGCAAATTAAATTTGGTATAAGCTAGAAAAAGACAACTTTTTATCTTATTATTTTGTTGATGGTAAAATATGAATTCCCATCTATATAAAATAATCAAAGATACTAAAAAGTGTTGATACTTTATATCTTCTATTTATTCTTTATTTTTCAAACTAAAAAATATCATTTAATTTATTTATTTATTTATTTATTAGGTTATTGATTTTTTAAGGTTTTTTAAGGTTTTTTTTGTTTAATATTGTCTTTAAATCCCCCCTCCTAAATTGAAATCCCGGCTCCGCCACTACAAAAAATTATAATAAGTTATTATTAATTTGACGAAAATGTATGATTAATTATTTAATTATGTTTATCTATGTATTCAATGGTTGTTGTTTTACCGATCTTTAAACTATTAATAAGTTTTTTAGACTATTGTATAATATAGTTGTATTATATACTAAATTGTATTTAGAATACTATTTTAGATTATTGTATATAATATGGAAGTTGTATATGCTTAAAAAAAAAATTAATCATCTTATTTTTTTACTCATCCTCCATGACAAATTCCTAACTCTGCCACTGACCCCCCTAGGAAAAAAAAATATTGGAGCCACCACTGGTTATAGGATGTCTCCTCCAATTCAATCATTATTACAAATAATTATTAAGAGCATTCACATCAAATGAGCTCAAATTTTTAGCTTTTAGCAACTCAAAAACCTCACTTATCTATTTTAACATATTACTTTACACCTTACATCAAATGATCAAAAGTTCTATTTTTTTAACACTTCATTTAAAATAATATAAACAACTCATTAAAATAATAATAAAAATAACATCCACAAACACCAAAAGCAATCGACCACTTCATTCAAGGAATATAATAATATTTTTTGTTATAAGTTTTGAGCTACAATAGACAGCCAGACATAAGCCTACTATAGCTCATTTGCCAAAATTTTTAAAAATAGTACCATTGTTGTCAGGGACAGACCCAAGTGGGGGCCCAAGTCCTTGGGTCCAATATATATATATATTTATAGTTATTATATATTTTATTTTTATAGTTGGCCCCCTTCCAAAACTTTAGGCCCCTCTTTTTCTTATTAAATCTAGCTAGCCTCACCCAAATAGCAATTATTCAACCCAAAAACTTAACAAAAACTATAAAAACATTCACAATGGTAATTGTATTTTAGCAAAAAAAAAAAACTATTTTACAACCAAAGAATCAAAAAATCATGTGTTATTAGAGAAGTTAAAACTAAATTTTTTGCAACTACAGTAAATTGGTATAATAACTAGTTGACTGTACCAAGTTGTTAAAAATAAAATAGAATATTTTATTAAGATTATATCCCTTCCTTCAATTAAAAAACTCAAATTCTCTCTCGTCCTTTATTATTTTAATGAGTTGTTTATATTATTTTAAATGAAGTGATAAAAAAAAATAGAACATTTGATATTGGATGTATTGTAAAGTGAGAGGTAAAATATTTAAAGTGACTTTTTGAGGTGCTAAAAGCTAAAATTTTTAGCAATACCACTGTGAATGCTCTAACTTCAAAAAAAAAAATCCTAGCTAGCCTAGTATTAAAAAAAAAACATTATTTTGTTTTTGTTTTTGTTTTTGTTGGTAAATAATTGCATCTTAATGTATTTAGAAATAACGATTCTGTGTATTTATAATTTTTTAATACTATATAGATGCCTATTTGATTTTTTTTTTTTTTTTTTTTTTATACGCCGGCCTCCACTAACTTAAAATCTTGGGTCCTACCCTGATTGTTGTAGTATTTTTTTGTGGAATGAGTCGCTAAACATAGCTTTTTTAGGTTTTAAGTGGTTTACTGGGAATGCTCTAAGTACTTTATTAGATTGTCGGAGTTTATCTCTCACGTTACCAACTATCAAGATAGAGAAGTTTGGTACGACACCATTTATTGCTTCCTTAGGCTCCCCTTAACAAAAGCTAAAAAAAAATGGTTGCTCTACCAACACAACAAATTATCACAATAATAGCTGAGATGTCAAACTTTCATAGGTCAAAATAAAATTAAATATTAGACTAGGATTCAGCACAACTGAAATTGAGGATGTTGTGAAAATATTGTGTCCCTAGACTTTCTCTTGAAGGAAATCATGGCTGTGAAACACCATTTCATGAATGTGAGAGACAAAAATAATCAATTCCAAAACCTAAATATGGTGGGCTTTGCAGTCCAAAACAAAACATTTCCAAGCAGCCCATGTTTCCTTTTGGTCTATGAAGGATCAAGAGCTAGAATTGCTAAATAAGCCTTCCTCAGTACCTTATAAGGTATAATAATAATAATGGGTTTGCGTTTGAATTGGATAATAAGATACCTGAAAAAACACTATCCAAGCCCAAGAGATTACCATAATTGTAGTAAGCTATCATGGGCTTGAAGCCCATTCCAACTGGGCCAAGCCCAGAATGGGACAGCTCAAATCAAAACTCAAAACTTGGGCTTGGATGGACAGTGACACACCACCAACAAAGTTAAGCTCCACCTATGAACATGGTATTACCCCAAACATTTGAATAAGATAAGGTTGGATATTCATTATCTAATGACCATCCCTAAACGGGACTGACTAATAAGGCAAAACTGTTATCTTTGCTTTGGTGACCGGTCTTTATTTCACTTTTCAGTTATGACCACTCATTATTAGCCACGTGTTACACATTACACAGTAACAAGAACAAAGATCACGTAGTGGGTCACAGTCCGCGTCAGAAACAAGTCAGATTCTATCCACTTATCGCGACTCGAGGTCCTCATAAATATCTAGGGGAACGCACACCCGGTTTTCCAATTCAGTAATACTGTGGACGCATCAAGCCAAAGTTTTAGTCAACAATTTTCACAATAATCTAACACCTCACTCATGGACCCATTGTAATGTGAAATTTAAAAAAATAATAATAATGATATTCTAAAAATGTTATAAGGGTCGGTTAATGTACGTTTTTAGAATATGTTTTAATCATCATTTTTATAAAAAGAATTATGAAAAATTAAAAAAATTGTAAAATTATGAGCTAAACTCAAGTTGTTTATGATTGACTTGGTTCAATTACAACTCTATATTTACCTTTAAAATTATATATTACCTGTTTGTAAAATTATTGTAGTAATATTGTAATACCTCTAACATTTTCTTAAACAAAATGTCACACACAAAATCACTCTTTTTTTTTTTTTCCTTGCAACAAAAATATCTTACTTATAAAAAAACATTTATTTTGTGTTTGATATATTGTTAAGGAAAAATGTTAGAACGACTATAAATTTTACTACATAAGATTTGCAAATTGATGCAACAAAAGTATGATTAGCACCACTTAAACAACATAATATATTTTTCTCAAAAAAAAATGATAAATGAATTATTGATTTTTTTTAATTGATAATACAATAATTTGTAAGGTTTATGTAATAAAATTAGCAATGTTCCTAACATTATTATTTTGTTAATGTTAATGTCAAATCAATGCTAGTTTCCTCCTACACCAAAAATTAAACTAAATTGGTGTCTTAAGCAATTATCAAAAACGGGAATCATAAGTTAAAAACAATTTCTAAAAAAATTGCCAATTTGGTTTTTTATGAATTTTTTTTTTTCACCTCCTAGTTTGGAGTCTTGGCTTCATTCAGTGCGTATATGAGTGGTAAGACACTTTTCGTCTGTAATTATATCGACCACCACTTTTTGTTGATGACTTAAATATTATGAAATTAGATATAAAATTGCATAAATGTTATGAAATTACATGGAAAAATGATTATGCTGGACTGAAGTGTTAAACTCTTGCTCTCTTTTTTTATTATAAAAATAAATAAAATAATAATAATAATGAAAAAGAAGTCCTAAACTCCTAAGCTTTTCCACTCGGGGTTCAGCTAATCAAACCAACCAATCCCAGACGCGGTCCAGCTCCAGCGGCTGCCAACTGTTTCCTGAAATTTCCTGTTGGCAATGTGAATCCCATTTAGAGGATAGTAATTAATTATTAAAGGACATCTTCTAACATTAATAGCATAACCCAAGTACCCAACATTTAAACTATTTAACTATCGCGCATTTTTGATGTGATGGACACTTTACAAATAAAAATACTTGTGGGATATAGAGGGTAAGGACCGAGATTCAAGTCTTTAGGAAAGAGCTTCACACACATACAAATATATATATATATATATATATATATATAAACTTAGATTAGGTTGGAATAAAAATTTTATCTGGTATAAAAAAAATAAAAAATAAAACTATTTGAGAAATTTTATGAATTTGTACTTAGATACTTCAATATGCGTTTACTCTTATTTAAGTCAAAGCAATAAAATGTTCTTCTTCTTATGACAGCCTTGCCTATTACTAATTGACAGCTCATCATAGAACCATTTGAGAATAGGTACCAACTCAATGCATAATGTAAAACCTTTTTAAATTTTTTTTTTTTTTTAAGAAAAATAAAAAAGGTCAATACTTTATTATGTGATGAATCAAATCCTTTTGCAATACAGAGTCCAAATCAAATGGATGGGATTCCATCGAAGCATCTAAATGTGTAGCTAGAGTTGCTCTATCTTCTAGCAAGGGAATAAACAAGGTTATTACTTATTACCCTCCCTTTTTACATGCATAAAGCATAATGTAAAACCATTTAAATTTAAACAAAGATTATTTTTAAAAAAATATTCATGAAAGAAAGAGTGTATAGTGTATACTGCCATACAAAATCACAATTTTCCAAAATAATCCCCACATCAAATATTTTACGTATTTCGTTAACGAGTTTTATTGTACTTCTATTAAGAAGAAATTTATTGAATTTCATTCTATTAAAAATAAACAAAAAAGCAAATTTTTTTTTTTACTTATTCATATGCGATTGCATTTAGAAAACTGATCAATTGCAATAAAAACACTCGATCTTAATCACAGACTTTCCGTCACGTATTTCACTTAGATAGTTGATACTCTTTTATGGGAAAGTTAGAGCAATCCAACAAAGTTTCTGTCTGTGATTGCAATTTTGCATCTACAAAAGGACAATACTTTACTGGGATCGAATGAATCCGACTCATTCTTAGTTCATCACCCAACACGCTCATCTTCATCTTATTGCTATATGGGAAAAATATTAAAAACTTGTTCTGTTTTAATTGGGAGCTAACGTAAGTGCCAACTTCAATTTCGTGCAATATTGAGAAAAACAATAATAAAAGTCAAGGATATCATCGATTCATCGTTTTTAAAGGTCAGCAGTGGCGTGCCACCACGTCAGCAGCAGAACTATCATCTGTACCTCGTCAATCTTAATCTGGAATGGGTTTTAACCACGTGGCTTTTACTTTTACATCATATCTCTATATGGTGAACTTTCTGAGTCCCTACGTAAATTGCACATAAAAATTTTCAAAAACACGTAAATCCCATCTAGGATTTTGTACAACTAAGAGATCTTTACAGAGGGAAACAACTGTTTCTTTTTTTTTTTATATCTTTAGCTGTTTCAACTTTCAAGTAATTAAAAAAGGTCAACTCTCTCTCTTGGGAAGTATATATACACGTTTGTATTGTCCTAATGGTGTGGTGTGGCATATGAGTTCTAATCCTATTTAACTTCTCCTATTGAAAACTGAATCATTGTAAAGGTGGGTTTTTGTTTTTTTTGGTTTTTCTTGATTTGTGTTTTTGTTTTGATTAGCAATCTTATGCACACCTTTTGAATGATTCATTGATTGGTTCTTTTCTTTTGAATCTTTTTATTGGGTTCAGAAAGAGAAAAGGAAAAATTGGAAATTTAGAGAGAATGGAGAGTGAATCCGAGGTTTCGTTCAGTTCTCAAAGCTCAGGAATTTCTGAATTTAGTGATGACGATTTGTCTTTGATGGAACTTGGTTCTGGGAATTACGGGTATGTCTCAATTTTCTAATTTCAATTGAAATTTGAGTCTTTTGGTGTTAGTTAACTTTCTCATTCAAAATCTGGGGTTTTTTTTGTGTTTGAGCTTAGGTGCTCACATTATAAGAGGAGATGCAAGATCAGAGCACCTTGTTGCAATGAGATTTTCGATTGCAGACATTGCCATAATGAAGCTAAGGTATATACATATAAATATATATCTATTCCTTTCTTTCTTTTTGGGTGTGTAATCGTAAAAATTTATATTCTTATCCTGAAGTTAATTCTCTTCAATTTTACATGAGCAGAATTCTTTGGACGTTGATCTTCTTGAACGACATGATCTTCCACGCCAGGAAGTTGTGAAGGTCGGAAATTATCTTTTCTTTTCTTTTCTTTCTTTCCCCTCTGTTTATGAATTTCAATTGAACTGATGGGTACCTTTTTTGGAAATTGCTTTTGTGATTAATATGGTGCTGTTTCTCCGGGTCATGGTTGGAAACAGAGACTTATGATAGTAATTTGAGTCATGTTACATAGCAACACAGCATCACTTTGCTTAGATTTAAATATATTACCATTGCCAGAACTAGAAAATTAAAGTAAGAATTGGACTTCATTTGGCAAGAGGTTGTCAGTTGTCACACTGAATAGTCTCAAATGTTCTGCGCTTTGCACTTTCTTTTGTCTCTAAAAAGGTAATTGGTATAGTGCAAAACCAAAATTTTTACATTTAGCATAATGCTTTGGTGGTTGGTGGTCCATGGATTTTATGATAAAATAAGTATAGGGACAACATTTTTCACAATTGCTTATATGATATATTTTAATTGGTGCATAATAAAAATAGTGTCAGTGGTGGACCTAGTTAAAGTGATGTTGCTCTAATCACAACAAACTATGTCAGTAATTGTGAAAAATGTTGTGTCTCTAGAATTACTCTTCTAATTATGACGTAGTAACATTGACACTCTAGCTTTTGAAATGACTCAAATTACCAAGATAAATCAAGAAAAAATATAAAAACCATATTTTTTTCTTTTGAGGTTTGGTGTATGTGATAATAAAATTGGTGTTCTTTTGTTGTTTCTCATTGATATGATCTGTCATTTTTCTTCTTTCACTTCTCTAAAAGGTATTATCTTTTGTTGGACTTTCAGGTCATCTGCTCCCTATGTGATACAGAACAAGATGTAAGCTCCTAAAAATTAACTAAAATTCAAAATACAGTCAGTATTGAGAAAAAGGTTTTGTGAGTACTGACCTTGTTGCCTTCTTCTAATCAGGTGCAACAGTATTGCATAAATTGTGGCGTTTGCATGGGAAGGTACTTCTGTGCGATATGCAAGTTCTTTGATGATGATGTAAGTTCAAATTTCTGAGTTGGATTCATTAGAAAACGATGACAGTGTGTCACATTCACCCTTATTGATTATCTTTTTGTTCTCTTTGCTAAGTTCAATGTTAGCTTATTCAACCATTTTGTTGCTCTTTCAGACTTCAAAGAACCAATTCCACTGTGATGAATGTGGAATCTGCAGGTAAAGTTTGCAACAAAGTATTCAAAAGAGTTCACACTTCATTTTCATTTTTACCATTTTTTTAATTAGTTAATAGCTAAAGAATTTTACATGTTTTCTTCATCTTTCATAAAACTCATCTCCTGTTAATTTATTCTACAGAACTGGAGGCAAGGAAAATTTCTTCCACTGCAAGAAATGCGGTAAGTGAGGGATTAGTTAATTCTTGATCATTTGCTAATTTTTTGTTGCAATGGTGGTGGTAGTGGTTCTTCTTCTTATTTTGCTATTTTTGTTTCAGAATGTTGCTACTCTAAGGAAATGGAAAATAGACATCATTGCCTGGATAGACCATTGCACCATGATTGCCCTGTTTGCTTTGAGGTAATTTAAAGCATTGATATCGATATTAATACATTCTGTTCAAAGTAAAAAGATAAACATGAACACGAAAACATTATCTTTATATATATTATCAGTGGGATGAGGTTCTCTATTTTGCTTTGCAGTATATGTTTGATACTACGAAAGGGATTACTATCTTACGTTGTGGGCACACAATGCATTATAAATGCGTCAAAGAGATGGAGAAACATTGCCGGTAAGCAGTTGATTCTCATTTACTTGCACACGCTATGCATTATGCATAAGATGTGAAGCAATATATTATAACAGCAATAAGAAAAGAATGCAGCTAATTCATAAATTTGGCACAATCTTCCTTTGTATAATTCCAGACTTTTCTAATTTACTTGATGTGCCTGTTTGTTTATCAACTTCTCTTCGCGCGTTAAGCTAGAAGAATGATTTCCTTTTTCTTGCAGGTACTCATGCCCCATCTGCTCAAAGTCCATTGGTGATATGACACGTCACTGGGAAAAGCTTGATCAAGTGGTAAATAGACATTGTTTCCACTCTCTTGTTTTCCAAACAAAGATGAGCCTGTGCAAATGATGTTGTGCTTCATGTCCTAACATTCTTTTACTAAAATTTTAATGCAGGTTGCCTCAACTCCAATGCCTGAAACATACCAAAATAAGATGGTAAGTAACTAAGCATAGAGTGAAAACCTTCGATTCATTAATGGCAACTCGTCGCATCTTTCTCTGATTGAGGTTTTCCATATAAATTCAGGTGTGGATTCTCTGCAATGATTGTGGAGCAAACTCACTTGTCCAATTCCATATTGTGGGACATAAATGCCTAAGCTGCAAATCCTACAATACTAGACAGATACAAGGAGATCCAACTGCTTCATGCGCATCAAGCGTGACTGAGATAGTGAGATGACATGCTGGTTGATAAAGACTCTTAGATTAAATTAATGATAGTTTTTCACTCCTAGGTAGCACTAGCACTGCCAAGATCACAGTCTGTTTATCCAGCTGGCTTTTCTCCACGGTACTCAAATTCTTATTGTGAGAGCTCAAGAGCAGGGAGAAACAACTCTTCTTCAGCATTGTTACTCCATTATTTTAGTCAATTATTATAGTCTTGTTAATGTGTTGATAGGGGGTAAACTGCAAAGCATGTTCTGAAACGTTGGATGAAGCCAAGCTTTGGTGTTGTATACGCAATTTTATCATGAATATCATTCTTTCCTTCTTTCATTCTTTAAAATCCGTGTTCAATGAGAATTATTTCAGCTTTTCATTTTGGAATTGTAGTTGGAATTGGGTTCTGAAAGTTTTTCCTCCTTCCATCATTGAAGGTAATTAATCATTCAGTGCTAAATATCAGTGATAATGCCATTCAGCAATACAGTAAAATATGTGTCATATGTAACTTGAAAATTTTCTCACAAGGTAGCATAGAAGCAAAACATTACAATCTAGAGAATTAATACTTTTTTTCTTTTCTGAAGAGAATTGATACTTCTTGCATTCAGTTGATTCATTGGGTGTTAATGTTTATGAGTTTATCCTATGGTCCTATTGGATATTTTCACGTCTCCTGCGCCCGAGTCTCAATCCCTGTTGAAACATTAATCCTACTACAATGACAATTATTCAGTGTTGCAGCCCATTTTCTTTTATGAATTTTGGTACAATGATAATTATCCATGTGGATGCATAAAAAAGATGTGAGCAGATTGTTTAACTAAATCTGACTGATCGATTTTGCTTTGGTCTTTAAAACATCCTAGCGAAACTTGGAACTTACTTGGTGTAGATTGTTAGTAAAGGTACTTCATTGCTTGACTATCCAAAGGCCCCGCACTCTCCTCTAATCGCCAAGATGCAACAAGCACATTGCTTGGGTTTGTCTATTGCTAATATCCTTCTGTCTTTGTATGCAATTTGACTCAGACCGCCCAAAAATAATGGCAATTCAATTAAACAAATTACAACTAGAAGACACCCAAATCATGTAACAGGTTTTTTGGTCTAATGAAGAATGCATTTCCAGTTATATGATTCTGTTCCAAGTCATGGAGGAAGATCTGTTCCAATTATATGATTCTATTATGTAATTGTTTTTTTTTTTTTTTTTTTAATGACTATTCTTGTTTCAAGTTAAAATGCATAAAGTTTGCCTTACATACATTGTTTTATTGAGTAAAATGGTATTTATAGAGCATCATTTAGAGATGTTTGTTGGGGAATCACCCTGAAACTAGGTTGTAGACTTGTCAGCTAATCCTCCTTTTAGGTCAGTTGAGAAGACGTGTGTTAAGGTAGCAACTCCAAGTTTGGGGGTAGATGAGACAGTGCTCAATATTGAATGAAATGGTTTATTGTTATGGCACAATAAATGTTGATGTGATGAGGGTAGCGGACACTTCTTTTAAGAATAATTATACTGACTAACCAACCAAATGAAATTGATACATAGGTCAATGGTCATGTTAGATACATTGTCTGACCTATGTGACCAAGCATAGTAGGTGTTGGCGGATCTACGTGGTCAAGTGCAATAAGTACTGGCCAACCCACTTGATCGAACTGTGTAGAAAATGAACAATCTACTTTGCCAAGGTTGTTACACTTTTTCTAGACCTTATCAAGCACAACCCTTTTTCCTTTGAAGTTACTCATAATTTTTTTCTAAAATATTACTTAAACAGTATCAATCAATCACCAGTTCCCTTTTCCATGTAAATTGTATGGGAGAAAATCTTTATTAGAAGTGCCAATATTATATATCTCACATGATGAAATTTGTAAACACTTTATACGTTTTGTCTGTTGAGATCACTGAGTTTACTATAAAATTTGAATTGGCATGTAAAAGAGAAGGAAAGTTTCAAGTAGTAAAGTCAAAACTTTTAGTAAACACTTTATAGGTTTTGTCTGTTGAGGATCACTGAGTTTACAATAAAATTTGAATTGGCATGTAGAGGAGAGGGAAAGTTTCAACCTTCAAGTCGTAAAGTCGAAACTCTTTTCCATTAAAAAAAGTGCACTACTATGTAGCATGATTAAGTCAAATGCAATTAATGGGTATATGACAACTTTTTAAGATGTTATTAAAAAAAAAATATTCTAAGATATTAATACTTGGGACAAACACAAATCTTAGGTACAGACTACAGTTTTAAGTGAAATATATTAGGTTCTTAATTGAATTCAAACATATAACTACAATTAATTTAAATTTTTACTTGAAAAAATAATATTTTTTATGTTGCATTAGTCAAAGTAGTCACATATTTGAATTTAACTGAGACCCTAATATAGTTTATCTAAGAAATTGTAGTATTGTACTTAAGTTTTACCCATTAATTTGAGAATGTAAGTAATCACCTGAAATGTTTTTTTTTTTTAATAGGTAGATAATAGAAGACAAAGATGAAAGGTTCAAACTTCAAACCACATACGTGAAGTTCCACAAAAAATAAAAAATAAAAAAAAAATAATGTCATTATCATTTTCCATCACTTAAACCCCCCATTAATCA